>CM065722.1:43393491-43413491 GCA_033310375.1 Conus canariensis | reverse complement strand
TTCCTTCTCCACCGTTCTTCCCCTGATGCCTAGTGTCCTTCCTCTCCTTTTTCCCTAACCTTGCCTATCTGAGGGCAGGTCAAGGATGTCTGGTCTTGTTCATACGCAGAATGTGTCCCAGCAGTCTCCAGTCTGTTCCATTTTTCTTACGATGTTGTTGATGCTTCTCTGTGTGTTCACTTCTGTAGTAGTGACATGCTGGGTGTTGTTGACGCCTATGCGCGCGCGCGCGCGCGCGCGCGCGCGTGTGTGTGTGTGTGTGTGTGTGTGTGTGTGTGTGTGTGTGTGTGTGTGTGCTCACCTGTTAGTGACATGCTAGATGTTATCACTGCCTCTGTGTGTGCTCGCGTCTGTGTGACACACTCGATGTTACAGATGCTTATGTGTGTGCTCACATCTGTGTTCTTGTCACGCTGGATGTTCCTGACGTTTGTGTGTGTGGTCAGCTGTTGGTAAATGACACGCTGGATGTTCTTGATGTCAATGTGTGTGCTCACTTCTGTGTTGGTGACACGCTGTTTACAGTGACATTCTAGAAGTCAACGGACACACCGCTTCAAAGCCTCTCAGTCGGCTCTCCATCTTCTGTTGCTGTTGTTGTCGTCGTTGTTGTTGCTGCTGCTGTTGTTGGATTTTCATGGTGCGTTGCCAGCCCAAGACACAACCAGCCCTCCTCCTTTCTGATCCTGGACTCTGGACAAGACAACGGAAGACATGGTTAGAATTTAGAAAAAAAAATAAAGAAAGAAACTTGACAAAATAGCAGCTAACATTAGCCATACAAAACAAAATGGTTGTCACAGAGCATTCGCGCGTACATTGAAGGTCAGGGTCGGTGTGCACGTGGACGCCAGCACCTGGACGCCGATGGCCAGGGTACGCCAGGGCATTCATGTCGGTGTTGTTGGGTTCGGGATGTGTCACACGGCAGGTGTGTGGATACCTGAGATTGGTGCACCTGCAGGCTTGCACGTCAGCTGCCTCTGATGAGGGCCAGAGTCTGTCTTTCCGGATCAGTTTCCTCATGAGTGAAAGAAAGGGGGGGTGGAGTGGAGAGGGAGGACGGGGGTGGAGGGATAGGTGTTTCAGAGAGACAGACAGACGGACAGGTGGATACGGATAATTTATTTAAAAAGGCCATAGCCCCTCATGAAGGGGATGGTATATACATACAATGCAAGAAATCGTGCATCCAATACAAACAAAAGGAGAACGATATCAGTCGTGATTCAGACAGACAGAGACAGACACGCAGACAGAAACAGAGACGGACAGAGACAGAGTTCAGACGCTTCAAAATCCTGTTTTTTGTTGGGGGTTTTTTTTGTTGTTTTTTTTTTTGTTTTATTTTGTTTTGGGGGGGTTTTTGTGTGTGTGTTTTTTTTTTTGTTTTGTTTTGGGGTTTTTTTTGTATGTCTGTGGAGTTCGTACTTTTAATAGCAGCACAGAAGAAAAGACATTCAACAAAAGAAATTAAACTAAGTTGCACACACGAATGTCAACAATCTAAACTATCTAAACATAAGAAAAAATATATAACGCTCTTATCAATCTCAAACTGATGATGGAAAAATCATTTGCAGACTATAAAAGCATATGAACATGTACCTCACACGCATGCATCTGATGTTCATTTTAATTGGCTGACAATATACATCTCTTATGTATAACATACGGAAGTGTGTAATATATTTCAGACACACGTGTTCCCCTTTATAAATCTTCTCCACCCTACTACTTCCATCACCACCATCCTTTTTCAGTATTATTTTTCGACGGTGAACAGTAGAAAAGTATAATTATTTTTTCATATGTTCATCATTAAGCTTTGCAACGGATAATAAAAGCCTTGCAGACATTTTCAAAATCAACAATCATTGTCAAGCATTTTCTTTTTTCTTATATAATAAATCTCTGCTTGGCTTGTATCTGGCTTGTAAAGGTGTAATACTACCATAATTAGAGAATAATCAACCTTTTTAGCAGTAACATTTACAAGCTGAGACTTAATTCTGACATCGTTGTAGGCTCTACTGTGAAATAAATCTTAAATAAATGTTAGCGAACCGCCCAGAGAACGTGGACAAACGAGTCACAAGACGAAACACAACTAGTTTCGACCTCTTAGGTCTTCATCAGGTGAGACATTAACGAATAAAACAATGAAAATTCACTTAGCTTTGATCGCTTCAGATCACTTCGTAGGGTTCAGCGCAAGGAAGAAGGCGTTGAATGAGAACGAGGCTGTTGGAAGGGAAATAGTGAGCGAGTCAAAGTCGTAATGAAGATAATAATATTACTGATAGGAATACTAATAATGGTCAAAATACTGGAAAAAAAAAAAAAAGGGACAAGATTACTACCAATCTGTGTCAATAAGTATGGGTATGGGAGAAAGGAGAGTGGGTTAGAGGATTCTTAAACAGCAGGGTTGCCGTGGCAACAGTCCCAGAGGCGAAGGCGATCGTGATGTCAATGCCAGTGGTAGTATCAATACTAGCAATAGTATTACTGAATGATACTGCTAACAACGATAGTGAAGGTTAAGGTAATGAAAGCATGATACAGAAATATATTTAGAAAATACATTTTTATAATAATCAAATAAATAAATAAATGAAACATTAAAAATAATAATAAATTAAAAAATCAGTAAATAATAATAATAATTTAAAAAAAATAATAATATAATAATAATAATGATAATAAATGCATAAATAAGATAGCTATAAGTTGTGTGAGGTGAATAGTGGGAGATAAGGTAGTATGTGTGTGTGTGGTGGGAGGATATTATGGGCTGAGATTGAAGTGGTGGGTTGGTACATGTTACTTTAAGGTGTAGATGCTATGAGGGTGGAGGGAAGAAGGGGATGGGTTTACGTACTAACTGGGGGAGGGGGAGGGGCAACATATTCACACCTATACACAATCTCTCTCTCTCTCTCTCTCTCTCTCTCCCCCCCCCCCTCTCCCCCCTTTCCCGACCAACGATAAAGGAGCCAGCATTCTATTTATTATGTGTGTGTGTATGTGTGAGTGTGAGTGTGTGTGTGTGTGTGTGTGTGTGTGTGTGTGTGTGTGTGTGTGTGTGTGTGTGTGTGTGTGTTCCATTTGTAATATCAGCCTTATTCATTGGTTACCCCCACCTCCACCCCCAGCAACCGCCATATCCACCAACACCCCTACACACATCACTACTAGGGCAGGGGGAGGGGGGAGTAAGTCGATTGATGTAGCAAATGGAGAGACTCAGAGAGTGTAGGAAAAGGGAAGATGATGATAGCTGCAACCTATGTCTGAGGTAAACAGAGGGAGGTAGGGTGGTATGGGTGTGCGTAGGTGGGGGATATTTCAGGCTGGAGCTGCAGAGATGGAATGGTACATACTACTTTTGGACGTTGATGCCATGAGGGTGGACGGTGCCCAGTTTGGCAATGAGATGAGATTCCTGCATAAGGCGTTCCAAGCTGTCACTCTTAGATTGCCAAAGTGCCAAGACTTTGACATGGTTGATGTTGTGTTGGGCATGGTTGAAGTGTAGAGCGACTGGTTTGGGCCGATGGTGGCGGATGTCGGCCAGGTGTTCAGAGATGCGCGTCTCAAGTGTGCGAGATGTCTCACCTACATAGATCTTACCGCACAGCTGACAGTGGATGGCATACACAATGTTGTGGCTCTGGCAGGAGAAAGTGCGTTTAATAGTGAAAGAGCCTGTGGGGCCATGTAGGATGGTGTCTGGTTTGGTGAGAGAGCAGATTTTGCAGTTGGGTTTTGAGCAGGGGAAAGTACCTGGTGGCTTAGGTGTTGAGATTTTGTTCAGCTTAGAGCGCACCAGTAGGTCGTTGAGGTTTTTGTCACGTTTGAAAGTGATCATTGGTGTGGTCTCAAAGGCAGGTTTATGATTTTCTACTATGTGCCAGTTAGACTTCAGGATCCTGCAGATGGGCAGATTGTGAGGATGGAAGAGAAGGCAGGCAGTGGGTCTGTCTGTCTCTTTGGGAGGTTTAGTTTCCAGAGTAGATGTTCTGGATTTAGCTGCAGTGCGGCTGAGAGCATCACTGATGACGGCACTAGGGTATCCACGGTTGGTGAAAAAATCAGACATTTTGGCTGCTTGTATAGTGAAATCCTCTTCGCTAGAGCACAGTCTGCGTAGGCGAAGGAATTCAGAATATGGAATGCTATTTTTAGTGGACTGGTGGTGGGAAGATGTGTAGTCCAGGTATGAGTGCGCATCAGTAGGTTTGTAGAAGACTGAGGTTTGAAGCAGTCCATCTTTGAGGGAGATAGTGATGTCCAGGAAATTAACTGACTGTGAAATGGTGTAGGTCAGCTGGATGGATGGATGGAAGGTCTGTGCAAAGTTGAGGAAATTCTGGAGGTCATGTTCTGGCATGGATGTGGCTCCCAATCCATCATCTATGTATCTTTTGTAGAGCTCTGGTGTTGGGCCTGTGTAAGAGGTTAGTAGGCGGTGTTCTAGGTGTCCCATGAAGAGGCAGGCATAGGATGGTCCCATTTTGGTTCCCATAGCAACACCACTGATTTGTGAGAATGTGTGGTTGTTGAATTCAAAAGTATTGAGGGTGAGGACTAATTCTGCAAGTCTGACTAGTGTAGCTGTGGGAGGGTGTTGTTGGTTGGGGGGCCGTTTGTTAAGAAAGAATGCGAGGGCCTTCAGTCCATCAGCATGAGGGATGGAAGTGTAGAGAGAGACGACATCAAGGGTAAAGAGGAGGCTGGGTTTGAAAGTGGGATCTGTGTTGTATGAATTAATCATGTTGAGTGTGTGTGTAGTGTCTTTGAGGTATGTGGGGAGGCCTTGTACTATGGGTTGGAGGAGAGAGTCTAAGTACTGTGAAATGTGTTCTGTAGGGCAGCTGCATACAGATACTATGGGTCTGCCGGGAGTATTGGTTTTGTGTATTTTAGGGAGCAGGTAGAAGGTGGGTTGTTTGGTGTCTGTCATTATGAGGAGTTTGGCTGTCTTCGGTAAGTTGTTATGTTTGATTTCTTGTTTAACTGTGGTTGAGATGAGTTTCTGGTGTTGGGGGAGGGGTGATGCTGTGAGTGGTGTATAGAAATTTGTGTCTGACAGTTGTCTGTGTGCTTCTTTTATGTACAACTGTTTGTCCCAGACCACCACTGCACCACCCTTGTCTGCTGGTTTGATGACAATGTCTTGTCTTTGTCTCAGTGATTCAAGGGCTTTTTGTTCATCTCGTGAGAGGTTGGAATTGCGGACAGGTTTGGATTTAACTTGAGAGATTTCTTTTCTACACTTTTTGATGTAGAGTTCAACTTCAGTGGATTTGTCAAGAGGTGGCTGGCGAAGCACTGGAGTTCGAAAAAGGTGGGTAAAAATGTCTGAGCTGTCTGGTAGAGGGGGCTTGGGCACACCGTCAAGTGCAGCCATCCATCTTAATTTTCTAAAGAATCTTTCAACATCAACGTGGTTTTGATATTTATTGGTGGCAGGCTGAATGGGAATAAATTTCAGACCTTTTGCCAGGACTGATCTTTCATCATTGGTGAGAGTCAGATTATCAGGAATGCAGCGAACAAGGTGGCGGTGTTGCTCATGGGTGATAGAAGGGTCAGTTTTGTTGTAGGGGGATTCAACTGGTCTGGGTTTGCCTCGTGTTTGTTTCGTAATTTTGATAACTTGTCTTGCTTAATCTGGTAGCAGTGATTGTGAATGAGCTGGTTGTGTGTATGGATGAGCTGTCTGAGTCTTGAAGCAGTGGCTATGGGCATGATGATTGTGGTTTGTTGTTTGAAATGTTGAAGAAGACGGGAGAGAGATTCCAGGGATGAATTGAGTGTTTTGATATGTGCCAACATGAGTCTACGGCTGGCTTGGAATAGAATTCTTGTAGTGGTAGTGGTAAGAGCGGTGTTATGAAGATCGGATGGGGTGTGAGAAAGTGAGAAGCCGCGAGGGGTGATTCGCAGTCGAATGCATTGCTTTAGAAAGTTGAGATGAGATGCAGATTTCGTTTTCTGAAACTGTGTTTTAGCATATCCTAGTGCAAATGGCTGGATGATAGGTGGCAGAAAATGAATGGACTGGTGAAAACTGGCATGTGTACGGGAGAGGAATTGGGGGGCCGGCATTATGTTCTGATTTAGGTTCTTAGAGTTGAGAGGTCAGGAGTGCCTGATTGCGATCGCACGTACACGACTAAAAACGTATGTTTTATTCGTTAATGTCTCACCTGATGAAGACCTAAGAGGTCGAAACTAGTTGTGTTTCGTCTTGTGACTCGTTTGTCCACGTTCTCTGGGCGGTTCGCTAACATTTATTTAAGATTTGTTTAGATTTCCGCCTGCAGTCCTCTCGCTTTGCAACTAGATCTACTGTGAAATATAAAATGGTTCAAGTTTTTCTGACATTATCTGTACAACATGACACATAAACTATACATACTTCTTCCAGAATTAAACCACATTCTGTTCGCTTTCACATTGAGTGTTCTGGGTCTAATTTAACAAACAGTATCCTTCTGTCATTTATTAGTAACAACGGTCAAGTGTTTCTTTTTTTTTGTTTGTTTGTTTCTTTCTTTTTTTTCTGGCAGTAAAATGCTCTTAACTGAGAGAAACCATGAATGGTGTACATCATCTTTCATCTTGAAATGCCAGTTTTGTTTGAAACAGGATAATAAGCCGGCCTCAAGTTGTTTTATGAATGAATTTTCTTCTCACACTCACCCATCCCCCCCCCCACCCCACCCCCCTCCCCCACCCCCGAGCTCACCCATGCTATACCAAATCCGTTTACTGTCAAAGTAAAGCTTGACATTACCGACCCCATTTTGTTTGCCTAACTCACTTTGCTAAAATGAGAGAGAGAGAGAGAGAGAGAGAGAGAGAGAGGGGAGAGAGAGAGAGAGAGAGAATTTGTCATTTTTGCTTCTGTGCTTGGGATAATTTTGTTTGTTTCTTTCTTTCCTTCTTTCTTTCTTTGTTTTTACTGCGTCCCCGTTTTGTTTATTTGTTTGTTATTGTTTTTTTTAAACTCGGCATTACAATTGTTTTGTTTTGTTTTTCATCCTTGCATGTATTGACAATATCTGGGAGCTAAACTCTTACTCATTTCTTAACATGAATATTTCTAGAAAGCCTCATTTCTAATTTCGCAGTAGTCTACTTTATCCTGGATACTTTTCATCAGAATTCACAGCTTTGACACGCATGACATCTTGCCTTTAAAAGAATTAAGGGGGTGACTTATCCATGGACACAAAATAACACAATTACGCGAGAGAGAGAGAGAGAGAGAGAGAGAGAGAGAGAGAGAGAGAGAGAGAGAGAGAGAGACAGACAGACAGACAGACAGACAGACAGACAGACAGACAGACAGAATTTGACAGACATTGAGAACATATGATTAGGCAAGCTTTCTTCTTTAATCGATGTGCATAGAGTTTTCAGTTAAGATATCTAAATATTAAGTAGATGGGCAAAGGAACACAAATACATTACAATATAGTGCAAGAAAAAGGACTATGCTGAGACTTTTCAAGCAAAAGTAAATTAAAAGAGTATACTCTCTCTCTCTCTCTCTCTCTCTCTCTCTCTCTCTCTCTCTCTCTCTCTCTCTCAATAGTACCTGTAGCGGCGCAAATGCAGTTCTCTTCTTTTGTTTTTGATAATAGTTTCAACGTTATGTGAATAAACTGAAGAAAACAAAACAGACACTGAGCGCAGATGTTCCACTTTTTTACAATTACCCATGACGTCACTTCCGTTCCTCGCCCACACCCAACAAGTTATCACCATCAATTTTGAACGGGGACTGCTGTTACCAACATCATTCTGTCGTCTTGTCGGCATGTGCCTCACACATATGCCTGTATTTCTGGTGTAATCCAGTTCTCTACATTTTCTTTCTTTCTTTTCCCCACTTCCATAGTTGCCGCCCTTTGCATGACCCTGCACCGCTAGAAGGGCAATAACTCGTGTCGTGCACCGCGCCCTGCTAAAACGACTCTCCAAAAAGCAGAGCAAAAAAGGTCACGAGTCATATTTTTAGAGTCCCCCCTTATGCGGCATCTGTGACCAAACTGCAGATACTACATCGTCTCTTGGACTTGTCAGCAGCATTTGACAGGCTGTTGGGTTAATGGGGCCGTTTATTTCTCCCCTGTGATGGAGACAGCAAGGCGGCGTGCTGTGTCGGCCGAGCGTGAAGGTCGTTGCTCCCCTCGGCCTGACAGGAAGGCTGTCACACAGTGTGTCACCAGACTGACAGTATGCAGTCATTGTGTCAGCTCTGCCCGCCTGGAATTTTGACGGTGTGATGAAAGAATGGTACCCCACCTTTCCCTCACCACCACCCCCCCCCCCCTTCCTCCACCCGCCACCCTTCGCCTCCCTCTCTCTCTCTCTCTCTCTCTCTCTCTCTCTCTCTCTCTCTCTCTCTCTCTCTCAAGCTATTTGACACTCAAGTGCAGCAAAGTTCAATGTAGTTCTGAGTTATGGGGCATGGATAAAGCTGCAATCAACTGCGAATCAGTGCATACATTTGCCCTCAAAAAATTCTTAGGTGTTGACAGACGAACTCCTAAAGATTTTATAGATATCCAACATATATTGGTTTAAATAAATGAATCTTAAATAAATGTTAGCGAACCGCCCAGAGAACGTGGACAAACGAGTCACAAGACGAAACACAACGCGTTTCGACCTCTTAGGTCTTCATCAGGTGAGACATAAACGAATAAAACAACGAAAATTCACTTAGCTTTGATCGCTTCAGATCACTTCGCAGGGTTCAGCGCAAATAAATGGTTGAAACTGGTGCAATTGGACGACACCAGAATACCTCGCAAAGCCTATGATAGGTTGTTTGACTTAGATGCGAGAGGTAAGGAAAACTGGGTAACCAAAACATACGGCTTTGTTTGTTTGAGATTGGATTTGGTTTTGTTTGTTTGAATCCAGGTGTTAGTAATGTTGCTGATTTTATCCCACATTTTTAGTCAGAGGTTAACTGATTGTAGCTGTCAAAAATAGTCTGATCACATTCAAAGAAGTGAACGGTTTACGTGTTCTGGAAATTTTTGCAGTTATCCTGATCTCCAACCGTATTTAAAGCTTGATGTGGATAAACATTTGAAATTTGTAACAACGACAATGACTGCAGCTTTTCAGTAAGCCCTGCTGCTCAAGTCCGGATACGCAGAAACGAGAGTAGTTCTTTCTTTCTTTCTGTGTACGCAGGCTGATACTCTTGCGGACACTGCCTGTATAGACAGGCAGTGGAGTTTTGTGTGTATGACCGTTCTTTATCCCGCCATTAAGGCAGCCATACTCCATCTTCGGGGAAGGTGCATGCTATGTGTAACGTGTCATCCATACCAACGACCATACAGGCCTTCTCTTCCGAAAGTTGGTGATGGGATTTTACGAGTGTGCGAGATGTTGTGCGTGCGTTCACACACGGAACCTCGGTTTATAGTCTCATTCGAAGGACTATATGGAGAATGGAGTCAGAATCAATGTTAACTCCGAGGGAAAAAATCCCCTTGTACCGAAATTCGAACCCGCAACCCCAGGATCACGAATCCGGCGCTCTACCAACTGAGCTATTCCGGCCCCCTAAACGAGAGTAGTCATTAGAATGTCCGTGGTTGGAGCAGATTTCGACGCCCATCCTGTGGAGTACTTCATGC
Organism: Conus canariensis; assembly: GCA_033310375.1. Lineage (NCBI taxonomy): Eukaryota > Metazoa > Mollusca > Gastropoda > Neogastropoda > Conidae > Conus > Conus canariensis. The sequence continues at coordinate 43,403,811 of CM065722.1, read as the reverse complement.
CGTACCTTTTGTGGTGTAACAGACTATCTTGCTGAAAAAAAGTTATACGGTGGGGTTTTGAACAGGGGCTTCCTGTTAAAAAAACCCTTAGGTGACTCGCCTTTGAAAAAAGCAAAAAAGAAACGAAAGCTTCGTTTTGTCGAACATGAAAGTCACATTCGTTTAAACGATAAATCTGGCAACTTGCGCGTTGATTTGACCCTTTGTAAAACATAAGGTGTTTTCTAATTTAATTCGCTTTGATCCTTGACGAAAAGAGAACACAACGGATAGAAATCATGTTTGAAGGCGAGTTAGCGGTAGCTTTTCCTGCGAAAACAGATTCTAGCATGTAGCGCCGATATTTGCTCAACCTAGAGCCCCCTCCTGAAAGGTCTACAGGGTTCTCATCCTGTGTGCTCAACAACTGCACTCTCCAGTTGTCTTGAAAGAATCTCGTGCGGTCAACAGTCGTAGTCTTCAGTTGTCTTTGCAGGAGCTAACACAGTAGGCATTCACACTCTTTAGTTGTCTCAACACGACGTCAAGGTAAAGAGCCGTACTCTTCAGTTGACTTTGCAGGAGCTAACACAGTAGGTGTTCATATCCTTCAGTTGTCCTACCAAGATCTCATGCAGTAGGCATTCACACTCAGTTGTCTCAACACGATGTCATGGTAAACAGCCGTACTCTTCAGATGTCTTGGCCCGCCTTGGCTTAAGGCTGTGTCAGGCCAGTTGACATAGGCTAGAACACCAAGGCTACCTCAAAATGTTGTTATGCATTGCGTAGTTATGCGGGGATTGTCTTCAGTTATGACAAGCTCCTGGCATAACATTATCAGTCTCCAAAATCCCCCGAAGTGGGAGTGTGGCTGCCCACGTAATGTTCTCATCCCCAGCTGATGCATTTGTACCACAGTGTTTAAGTACTTTGGCTGTTCGGATGATCCCTGGAGTCTTTTAGCCAGGGTACGACGACAACAACAACAGATGTCTTGGCAGAATTTCGTGCGGTAAAACAGCCGTACTCTTCAGTTGTCTCGGAAGAATTTCTTGTGGTAAATCAGACATACACTTCAGCTGTCTCCGCAGGATGTCGTGCGCTAAACAGACGTACTTCTTTTTGTTGTTTCTATGAAATATCGTACGATAACCAACCGTACTTTTCAGTTGTCTTGGCAACATTTTCGCGGGGTATGTAATCTAACTCTTCACTTTCCATGATCTCCTACGCTAAAAAGCCTAACTTCAGCTGTCTCGACAGGAACTCTTGTGCTCAACAACCATACTCTCCAGTTGTCTTCGCAGGATGCCGGGCGTAAACTGCTGGTTGTTGTTGTTGTTGTTGTTGTTGTTGTTTGCATTTTTGTTGCTTTGTTTTTTTCAGCTGGGTATCATGTTGTAAAACTCCGTACTCTTCAGTTGCCTCGGAAGGATCTCGCGCGATCAGCAGCCATATTCTTCAGTTGTATTCTTAGGATCTTGTGCGGTGTACAGTGCTCTTCGGTCGTCTTAGAAGGATCTCGAGCGGTGAATACCAGTGCTTTTCAGTTGTCTTTGCAGGATCTCGCGTAAAGCTGTAGTCTGCCGTTGTCTAGGCAGGATATCTGGCAATAAACAGCCGTACTTTTTTGAGTATGCAGGATCTCGTGCGGTGAACGGCTGTACTCTCCAGTTGTGTATCAACAGGATCTTCTGCGGTAAATAACCATACTCTTTAGTGGTCTCTACAGGATCTCATGCGGTAAATACTCATACTCTTAAATTATCTCCACAAGATCGTGTGCGGTAAACAGCCATTCTTTTCAGTTTGCTCAAAATACCTCGTGTAGTAAATAGCCCCAGCGTGCTGTCGTGTAGCAAACAGTTCAACTTAATTTATCTTGGTAGGATCTTGTTCAGGAAACAGCCATACTGTTCAGTTATTTCTGTGCGGTCAACAGCCACACTCTTTAGTTATCTCGACAGGATCTTACATCTGTGTAAGTTGCATTTGACTCTGTCTTCATACTGTTTGTGGACGACCTTGGATTATCTTCTAATTCACCAGCTTCCCATGGAGAGCACCAAGGGACGTTAGTCTGAGCTATTCCTCTCTCTTGATGACAAGATCAGTTCAGCGCCGGTTGAGTAGGATTGGTCCATCGTGATGAAATTCAGCACCCTACTCTGAAGTCACAATTAGTGTGCTACGCACAAATGGAGAGTCCTCATTTTAACCAAGCGAACGAATGTCTGTAATTTTTCTCAATAATTTTGTTAAAAACCAACCAAAGTGTAATGTGCTAATCGATACACCGTCACAATAACCATAAGTCTTAACAATTCTGAAAATGATCACGTGTCGCTCGCGGGGAGCAAGAAGGGGCAGAACTCTTCCTGTCAAAAAAAAAAAAGAAAAAGGGATTATCTACGTTACGAGTCAAAACGCTGTTCAGACTGATTCGACGGTTGAAGTGTGCATCATTATTCATAGTCCTCTGATACATTTAGTGGTGACTGGGTGTGTATGTGGGGATGACGGGGAGGTGGGAGTGATGGAGGCGTAGGAAAACGAGGCGGGGATAAATTGTAACTGCGCTATAATTCCACAAAGGGATAATAATTGTATGTCACAAATGTCGTGACCTCATAGTTGGCAGCTGAATTTAACAGCGTGTGCTCGGTCGAGGACTCGGAGACGCGAGGCGGGGATAAATTGTAACTGCGCTATAATTCCACAAAGGGATAATAATTGTATGTCACAAATGTCGTGACCTCATAGTTGGCAGCTGAATTTAACAGCGTGTGCTCGGTCGAGGACTCGGAGACCGGCGACATGATGATGTATTGAGGAAGGTTCCCAGTTATTTTCCTTGCCAGCGGTACAATGTCCACTGCTGCACGCTCTCACAACAGGGCTGATCGTCGCTGCATCAAGCGTTTTCATGCTGATGGGGAGGAGTATGTGAAGCTCATAGCATGGTTTCAGCGCCTTGTGGATGCTGTATTGGGTTTCTTTGTCTACTGACTGGCATGTGCACGATAATTACGATGGTAGTACAGCCGTATTATCACTGCAATAAAACGGCTGTGACAGCAGCAACATAGTTGCAATAGCAAAAATGATTATGATGATGATGATGATGATGATGATGATGATGATAGCAATAGCAAAAACGATGACGATGACGATGATGATGATCGTTTTTTGTTGTTGTTTATGATGATGATGATGATGATGATGATGATGATGATGATGATGATGATGATGATGGTCGTCCTTTTCTTTCTTCTTGTTGCTATCATCATCATCATCATCACCATCATCATCATCATCTCCACCACCACCACCATCATCATTATTATTATCATCTCCACCACCACCACCATCATCATTATTATTATCATCTCCACCACCACCATCATCATCATTATTATTATCATCATCATTATCATCAGTAGTAGTTGTAGTAATAATGATGATGATGATTGTGAAATAATTATTGTTATTATTATCAGTGGTAGTAATAGTAGTAGCAGTAGTAGTAGTAGCAGCAGCTGCTGCTGCTGCGGTAGCAGTGGTAGTAGTCGTAGTAGTAGCTGTAGCAGCAGCAGTAGCAGTAGTGTCATCATCATCACTATCATCATCATCATCATCATCATCATTGTTACCATGATTTTTACTCACAGTGTCTTTGCCTCGTTTCATGCCGCCTAAAATGAAACAGACACGCGAACGATTTGCACGTGTGCGCACGTGAGTGTTTGATATCTTCCACGCATCAAAAACCTTTATAGGATTAACTTTTCTTGATTCATGATCCGTGTGTGTGTGCCTGTGTGTCTGTGTGTGTGTGTGTGTGTGTGTGTGTGTGTGTGTGTGTGTGTGTGTGTGCGTGTGTGCGTGTGTGTGTATGTGTGTGTGTGTGTGTGTGTGTGTGTGTGTGTGTGTGTGTGCGTGCGTGCGTACGTACGTACGTACATGCACGTGCACGTCATTCCGCCCATGCAGCGTCCTGTGTGTGTACGCTGTATGAGTCACTTGACAAACCAGGTCTGGGTGGCCAAGCCGCGGCGTGGGAACAGGGCCCTGCTAACCCCAGTCCCCGAACCCTGTGTTCCTCTTTGGGCCAAGCCCTTTTCAAATTAGCGACGGCAATAATTGCATCATTTGTTGCCCGTTAAACGCCGCTGGTGTTAAGTTGCTCCTATCAGCAAAAGTTCAATGGTGACGAATGAAAGGGTGTCGGGGAAGAAGTGTGAGAAAGAGGGGGGTGAAGGGGGTGGGGGCTGGGAGTGTGAGGGTGGGGATTGGTGGTGATGGGTGAGGGAGGGAGGGGATGGAGATAGGGGAAGGAGGTGGGGTGGGGGTTGGAGGATTATTGCAGAGGTTGAAGGTGTAGGGGAAATTGTGTGACCGAGTGCACGCTCTCTCTCTCTCTCTCTCTCTCTCTCTCTCTCTCTCTCTCTCTCTCTCTCTCTCTCTCTCTCTCTCTCTCTCTCTCCTCTCCATTGTTCCTCACAACCGATTGAAAAAGACCTGGAATAACTAATAGGTCCGCTTTATCCTTTATGATTGTCCCCCCTGCTCCATCTCTCTCTCTCTCTCTCTCTCTCTTCTCTCTCTCTCTCTCTCCTCTCTCTCTCTCCTCCCCTCTCTCCCCTCCCCGCCTCCCACCCCCGATCTTTTTGAAAGTGTGGAACGACCAGGCATTGACATTACCGACCTCAGCAAGGGAAGTTACTTCCCAGGTTCTGCACCCGATGCTCCAGAGTTAACACTCTTTGACGGTGCTATGGAAGTGGTTTGACTGGCTCCTTTTACGGGAGTGAACAAAAAGAGTTTGCTTTCTGTGTGCTAGTGCGCGTGGGAGAGTGCGTGCGTGTGTGCGTGCGTATGTGTGAGTGTGCGTGCGTGCGTACGTGCGTGCGTGCGTGCACGCATGTGTGTGTGTGTGTGTGTGTGTGTGTGTGTGTGTGTGTGTGTGTGTGTGTGTGTGTGTGTGTGTGAGGATCACTTTGTCCAAGGGTTTACAGCGGTCACAAAAGTCATGCGCGTTCAAGCGGAGAAGAACGGTCGATGTGGTAGAGAGAGAGAGAGAGAGAGAGAGAGAGAGAGAGAGAGAGAGAGAGAGAGAGAGAGAGAGAGACAGACAGACAGACAGACAGACAGACAGACAGAAGAGAAAGAGGGGGAGTGGGAGGAGGAGGAGGAGGTGTAATTGACGAAAAAATTGTATTACAATATTCAAGGGAAACTTGCTGATGACGTCTTTCCAAGGTAATTCTTTTTCCGCTTTTTTTTTTCTGGAGCCCGCTTTTAGTAGGCATTCAGCAGATAGAATACTGATGGGACAGGGAGAGGGTGTGTGCGCGGAGTTGGAACTGTCGATGCTCACCCACTGCCCAACTCCCCCCCCCCCCCCCCACAACCTTGTGCTCTGTGTGTGTATGTGTGTTGTGTGTGTGTGTGTGTGTGTGTGTGTGTGTGTGTGTGTGTGTGTGTGTGTGTGTTGTTGTTGTTGTTGTTGTTTTCTTCTTCTTCTTCTTCTTCTTCTTCTTCTTCTTCTTCTTCTTCTTCAGTTTAACGTCTTCCCACTAAAAGTGATATCAGACGATGTGAGTGTGTGTAAGTGTGCGCGCACGCATGCGCGTGTGTGTGCGCGTGTGCGCGTGCACGCGCGCGCATGTGTGTGTGTGTGTGTGTGTGTGTGTGTGCGCGCGCGTGTGTATGTGTCTGTGTGAGTGTGTCTGCGTGTGTCTGTGTGAACATGTGCATGCCTGTATGATTCAATTACAATAACAAATAAGCACACACACCCCTCCTCCGCCCCCGCATGTCGGGAAAACATTGTTTTAAGCGAAAAAAAAAAATCCAATTACACAATGTATAAAACTTTAAGGAGAGCGTCCAATGGACCACTTAGTCAGTTCTTGAGCACTGTCAATTATATTTGGATAGGTAGTACGATGCAGGTCGATTAATGTGCAGAAGGACGAACGGTTAACCACTCAAAAAATGTTAAACAAATTTAAAGATAAATACCAACTGAACTATGTGACAAACGTTTGCAAATTGTATAAAGATAAAAACCAGTCATTTAATACTCTAGATAGAGACAGTGAACCGGATCCATCAGATGAAGCATCGTCACCAGTTTTGCTAATAATCTCCTTTGGTCTTGGACAGTAAATTAATAGATGTTCAACTTTCAAGTCTTTCTCCACACATACATGTAACATTTTTGCTGAATTTTGTTCGAAGTGAATTCAAACGCATTCTGTGCATTAAGCTTTGTATTTCTCTAGGTATGGAGGCAAGGTCGGGTCTTGATGAGGCCAACAGATTTTTTCCAGAATTGGGTTTAATACAGTTGTGGTAATAGTTAATTTCTGAGTTCTCTAATACATTTCTGAAATTTTTACTGGACGCTTCGTTTATTAAAGAATAGCATTCACTTAAATCTAAGGGAATGTCAAGTGGTATTGATCCTTCGACATTTTGGGCTGCCTTTCTTGCAGCCTGATCAACCCTCTCATTTGCTGAAATTGTGTGTGTGTGTGTGTGTTTGTGTGTGTGTGTGTGTGTGTGTGTGTGTGTGTGTGTGTGTGTGTGTGTGTGTGTGTGTGTGTGTGTGTGTGTGTGAGAGAGAGAGAGACAGACAGAAAGACAGATAGGCAGACAGACAGATGGACAGGCACAGAGAGAGAAAGAGAGAAAGACAGAGAAAGACAGAGACAGAGAGTAGACAAACACACAGACAGACAGCATTCCATGACTATCTAATCTGCAAGAACGAATCAAATTCTGTTCCACATCCGCCCCACCCCCATCTTTCAAGAACAACTTACACTCTATTCCACGACCCCCTCTCTCCATCAACGATTCACACTCTATTCCAAAATCCTCCTACCTCCATCAACACCTCACATTCCATTTCCCGACTCTCCTACCCCCAACAACAATTTACACTCTGTTCTAAAACCTCCTACCTCCATCAACACCTCACATTCCATTTCCCGACTCTCCTACCCCCAACAACAATTTACACTCTGTTCTAAAACCTCCTACCTCCATCAACACCTCACATTTCATTTCCCGACTCTCCTACCCCCAACAACAATTTACACTCTGTTCTAAAACCTCCTACCTCCATCAACACCTCACATTCCATTTCCCGACTTCCTACCCCCAACAACAATTTACACTCTATTCCAAAACCTCCTACCTCCATCAACACCTAACATTCCATTTCCCGACTCTCCTACCCCCAACAACAATTTACACTCTATTCCAAAACCTCCTACCTCCATCAACACCTAACCTTCCATTTCCCGACTCTCCTACCCCCAACAACAATTTACATTCTATTCCAAAACCTACCTCCACCAACACCTCACATTCCAGTTCCCGACTCTCCTACCCCCAACAACAATTCACACTCTAATGCGCGACTCCTTCACCTCCAACAACGCTTTACCCTCCATTCTGCGACTCCCCTACTTTCAGAACAACTCATGTTCTATTACACGACTCTCTTTCTTCCAACAACAATTCACACTTCATTCTACGATTCCCCTAATCCAAGCAAAACTCACGTTCTATTCCCCGGCGTTCATGTATTTCCAAGAAAAACTCACACACCATTGTACGACGTCCCCTACGCTCAAGAACGCTTCTCACAATTTATTCCACAACTCCCATATTCCCAAGAACAACTCACACTTTAATCCACGGCTTTCTTATCTTATACTTTATTCCACGACTCCCCTACGCCCAAGAACAACTGATACTCCATTCTACGAGTCCCCTACCTCCAAGAACAACAACACACTCTATTCCATGAACTCCCACACCAAAAAGAAAATCCAATTCACGTTCTATTCCACGACGCTCATACCTCGAAGAATAACTCACACTCTATTCCATTATCCCTAGCCTCCAAGAACAAGTCACACTCAATGCCACGATCCGCCATCCCCTTGATCAACTCACACTCTTTTCCACGACCCACTATCCTCATTAACAGCCCATGTTCTATTCCACAACGACCACTCTCCCTGCCTCCAACAATACCTCACACTCTGTTCTATGATCTCCCTATGTCCGAGAACAACGCACGCTATTCCACGATCCGCTACCAACAAGAACAACTCACATTCTATTCCGCGGTCTGCTATTCCCATGAAACAACTCACACTCTATTCCACACTTACCTCCAATAACAATTTTACACTCTATTTCACGACCCCTCTCCTCTCCTCTATCTCCGAAAACAACGTTACACTCTCTCCACGACCCACCTACCTCCAAAAACAACTTTGTGCTCTACTTCACGAGCCCATAACTCTAAAAACAACTATATACTCTACCCCATGACTTTCAATCTCCAAAAATAACTCTTTTACCAAACAAACTCTTACAACCAAGAATAATTTTACACTCTACAACCCCTTACCGCAAAGAACAACTTTACTATTTCACGACCCCTTACCTCAAAGAGCATCTTTACTCCACTCCATGACCTTACTTCCAAGAATAATTTTACACTTTACTCTTCGACCCCCTTGCCTTCAAGAGCCAATAAACAATCTTATCTATGACGCTATCCCTCCGAGAACAACTTAACGCCTATCTTTATGACTCCTTACCTCCAAGAACGATTTTACATTCTACTCCACGACCCCCTTGCCTCATGAACATTTTAACACTATTCCTCAACCCTCTGCCTCAAAGAAGAATTTAACACTCTATCTTGTGTCCCCGCACCACCACGACCAACTTTACACTTTACTCTCCGACCTTCTGTCTCCAAGAACAGCTTTACATTCTATACCATGACCCCCTCACCTCCACGTGCAACTTTTAAATTTATTCTGCGACCTTCAATTTACAAGAACAACTTACATTCTATTCCATGACTTCCTCACCTCCACGTGCAACTTTTATTTTTATTCTGCGACCTTCTATCCCCAAGAACAACTTTACATTCTATTCCATGACCCCTCACCTCCACGGACAACTTTACACTTTGCTCTACGACCTTCTTTCGCCGAGATCAACTTTGCATTCTACTCCACGACCCTACACCTTCACTAAAAAAAAAAAACGTTACACTTTACTCTACGACCCCCTATCGCCAAGAACATCTTAACATTCTACTTCATGCCCCCATACCTGCAAGATCAACTTTACGCTCCACTATTACACCCCCTATCTCCAAGCACAACTGTACATTCTACTCCACGACTTTCTGTCTCTAACAAGAACGTAACATTGTTCCACGACTCAGCGTGAATATGTTCTTTAGAGGTTGAGGCTAAAAAGAGGTTAATCTCAGCTATCACCCTGCTCATTGTACGTGACACTGGCATGATTCTATTGATTAATACGCAGCAGACTGCAATACCCATCCGCTACCCCAACGCTCGTAAATAATCCACTCTGGTCAAATTCTGGCTCCGAAAATCCGTTAAAAAAAAAATCCATTGTTAAAAACGTCCTTCTGAATTAAACGGCAAAACACACACACACACACACACACACACACACACACACACACACACACACACACACACACACACACACACACGGGCGCGCGCGCACACGCACGCACGCACACGCACACGCACACACACACACACACACACACACACACACACACACATACATGCTTCGTGTAAATATGTGTCATTCTGTCTCAGTCTCTGTCTCTGTCTCTGTCTGTCTCTCTCTCTCTCTCTCTCTCTCTCTCTCTCTCTCTCTCTCTCTCTCTCTCTCTCTCTCTCTGATCTGTTGCCAACATGGCTAATAAACCAACAAAAACCAGCACAACAGGCCCTAAGCCCACCAAACGCCCCGTAAATGGCGATATAATCGACCCAGCGTATTCAATACTGGTTAGCCGCAAAATTGACAGACAAGGGAGGGAACTGCCGCCAAGCCGATTATCTGCCTTGTCGAGCACAATGTCCCGCTAGGTGCGCTGCGGGGTCCTTACAGCACCTTCGTGTGTGTGTGTGTGTGTGTGTGTGTGTGTGTGTGTGTGTGTGTGTGTGTGTTGAAAACACCGCTAGGAGAATTATTCAAATCGTGCACAAGACTCACGCGTGTGTATAGTGAGGGTGGGGGATGAAGGTGGAGGATGGTAAGAGGTGTGCATGCCTGCGCGCATTTGTGTGTGTGTGTGTGTGTGTGTGTGTGTGTGTGTGTGTGTGTGTGTGTGTGGCGCGCGCGCGCGCGCGCGCGTGTGTGTGTGTGTGTAAGTCTTTTAGGAAAATAATTCAGAACGAGCGCTCTCTCTCTCTCTCTGTCTCTCTCTCTCCCCCTCTCTCTCTCCCCCCCCCCTCTCTCTCT
>CM065722.1:43370991-43375991 GCA_033310375.1 Conus canariensis | reverse complement strand
GCTCCTCTTCCTCCTAAAGAAAAATACTGTATGGAAGATTGGAGGAGGAGGAGGAGGGGTAGCTCTGAGGGATGGGAGAGACGAAAGAAAAGAAATGAGATGGAGAAAAAAAAAAAAAGGCCTGCACTGAACACAAAAAAAACTCCCACGTTTTCAAATCTTCTTAAAGGTCCACTAGTCGATAGCAAACAGCCGCCGACAGTGACAGAGTCCCCGACCGTCATGACGGCAAGCGCAGTTCCGTCTTTCCAACCGCAAACCGCAAAGCAGTAAAAAGACGATGAGGCAAAGCGCTTAACCGTGGCGGCTAAACAAAAAAAAAAAAAAAAATGACGGTCGGGAGAGAAAAGAGCCATAGGGGAGGAGGAAGGGCGAGACCAAAGAGGGAGGCGGGCAAAGACATGAGGGACATAATGCTTTAATTAGGGAGACACGAGACTGTCTTGTCCGCCATTCACATCACCATGACGCCCACTGGCTGATTTACAGTCTCAGACGACTACCAAACTACCAGGAAAGTAAGGTTTACCGCTTTTCAGTGTTTAGTCCGATACAGATCACTAAATCGTCAACACTTTGAGATATAGGCTAAAAAAATACAGGAAAAAAAAGATATCTCAGTCGCAATGTATAGGTGTTGTCAGGCATCAAATTCCAAATAAAATTAGAGATTAATTTGTTAGTTTATATATATATATAAATATATATATATATATATATATAATTCACTTATGACATAAAAATGCATTTGTGGTGGAAAAATATCAAATATGCATATACTTCTAAAAGGTAAACAGTTGAGAACATTTTTACCTCCTTTATCTGAATCTTCCCTGGATGAATACTGATATGTGACACTGGATTAGCAATTACTCAAAGTCCGATTTTTAACGACCTGTAATGAGACGCAGATGTTGTATATTTGTATTTGATGTTACTTGGGTTATTTTCAATTTTTTGCTGCGTTCCTTTTTTTCTTAATTGTTCCCTTTTTTTGTCTAAGATCACTTAACGTGAATAGACATTAAATCGAAGACTACAATTACACACACACACACAGGCGAGCGTGCACGCGCGCGCGCGCGCGCCGACACACACACACACACACCACGCACACACACACACACACACACACACACACACACACACACACACACACACATGCATTCGTGCACCACAGAGAGAGAGAGAGAGAGAGAGAGAGAGAGAGAGAGAGAGAGAGAGAGAGGAGAGAGAGAGAGAGAGAGAAATGGTCGCCGAAGAAGACGAAGATTTCCCCCTTAATACTTTAGGATCTGCCAGGAGCGAAGGACACGGACTGACAGACAACAGACGCCTGAAAAAGACTTCATCGACACAAGACTAGGAAACGAACAGTCACTCTCGTTATGCTGAAGCGTTTTCATTACCACACCCTGAAAAAAAGTCTCCATCGTCGTCTTTGTCAAAGGAGTCGTAGCAGTCATCGTCCCCGTTTTGTTGCTGATGTCGTTGGTCGTAGTGGTGATGGTAGTCCCATTCTTCCGCCCCTCTCCCCCCCCCCCCCCCCCCCCCCTCCTTCTCTCTGCCCCTTTAACCCAAAATCTCAATAAACTGCCTATGTAAAACGATGGGAGACTACTGGCGCCCATAGTCGGCTGGCCGACAACTCTACAGCTAGCGGACACTAGTTCATGCAGGAACTAGATAAAAGCGCTGGACACCCACCTGGTAGGGAGAAAGATGATGATGAAGAAGAAGAAGAAGAAGAAGAAGAAGAAGGAGGAAGAGCAAGAACAAGATCAAGAAGAACAAGAACAAGAGGTTGACTTCGGACCTAGACATCCACACCAAAAAGATTGCAAACCCACGTCCTGAACCAAATTTCCCATTCTGCCAATGACCAGATATCCTGTCACTTCTTTCCACGGTTGCTGCAGATTGTTGCAGTAGACCGAAGTGTTCTTCGGAGCCTCTGGCCGATAAGACTTCAGTCTCTAACCGTGCCAGTGTCTTGCCATGATCAGCGCACACTGGCAGTCACTGGTATTTTATGTACTACCGCCACCATGATTACATTCATTCTATTACTGCCTCAGCAACTCATCCCGGCCTACCCCCTCTCTCAAACTCCGTTCTGATTTTCTTCGTAGATTCGAACATCTAAATTTGTCTTTGAAACATTCTTTTCGTCTCTCTACTCCTTCCCTCATCGACAGCAGCTGTTAAGCAGCTATTTTTCATTTCCTCTAAAAAGATGCAAACCTTCATATGCATATAAAATTACATCATTGAAGAACAATATACTTGATGGGTTCACACTGTGAAGAACAACATTCATCTTGTTTGCGTTGGAGATGAAGTGAAGATTTTAAATGGTTGAAGATGCTGAAACAGAGATGGCTGTTTAGTCAAGCTTTGTTTTTCATGTTTGGCTGTTTATATTTGTGTAATTTGTGTCGGGCTACTTAGTTCGCCGGATTCTCTATCTTTCATCATGATTGATACTTAACAAAATCTCAGTTCTCCCGTCATAGCCTTCCTACTACGTGTTCCTTCTACTTCAAATCCGCTTTTAGATAATGCCAGCGCGACTGTGCTTAAACGTACGTTACATCGTGTGCGTGCGTGCGTGCGTGCGTGCGTGCGTGCGTGCGTGCGTGCGTGTGTGTGTGTGTGTGTGTGTGTGTGTGTGTGTGTGTGTGTGTGTGTGTGTGTGTGTGTACATTTAAACATATATTTAATTACTTGTTTATAAAACTGCTTGAAAATTGTATGTCTGCTCGTTACCTGTGATTTTGTCAGTGATTCTACCCGTTCAGTATATGTGCTTACATATGTTTATATTAAGTCAATGATAAATGTTTGTTTTTTTACATGAACTGAATAACAGTGCTTGATGTACAGATTATTTCTAAACCTCATATCAGATCTTTACCTATGAGTTACCAATGTCTTCTAAAATCTCCAATCCAAGAAAATTTAATGAAGATCAGCCCAAGTGTTTTGTAGTTATCTTTCAGACACACGGACAGACGGACAGGTCCTACTTTGAGTTGAGCTATATCCCCTAAGACTTTGCCAAGGACAAATATTTTTTCTATTTAAAAAGTGAACCCAGGAATTCACACAAAAGTACAAACAAGCAGGCACGTGCAGCACAGCATGATTCGGATCAAAACTGTATTCTACTATGACTGAAATGTGAACATGATCAATCTCTCTGTCTTAAACAGATTTTTTTTTATTAACCATGTGTATTCACGAATCTTGTTGTAAAGCTGAAAAAAGTATCCTCAGCGAACAAAGATCAATATTTGTCCACCGATTCTACATCTAAACAAGTAACTTCTTCGATTCTGTCTCCTATCAGCCAGTGTATCTCACTCTTGTCTGCTTTGCTTGTATTATCTGCCCCCTCCATACAAATGCACATTCTGCCGCCAGACGTGTCCGCAGAAAGAAAATAAAACGTGATCGCATCAATCCCCCCCCCCCCCCCCCCCCCCCCCATCCTCCTCATACTGTCTCTCCATTGGCTGCCTGTCTTAATTACGATAAATTACAAGATTAATGCTCTGTCATAAATGCACCCACAACTCTGACCCTTGCTATGTCAGTGACAGTCTTCGCCATCATTCACTATCCCGTTCCACAGGTTCCGCGCCGGATCCGGATCCACTCCGCTACCGAATGTCCAGATTTCAACAATCAACAGCCGGTCGCGCCCCTCTTTCTCTGTCTCCAGCCCACATATCTGGCATTGTCTCCCCCTTCCTCTTCGCCCCCAAAGTAACTCTAGAATCTTTTGAAGCTTAAGCTGAAAACCCCTCGTTTACCTGTCTTTCGCACGAGAAAGCGCTATGTAAATACAGTTATTATGATTATTATTGATAATAATGATGATGATGGTGCGGGTGATGTTGATGATGATGATGATGATGATGATGATTATCATTATTTTCCGTAACATCCCGTAAGGCACATAATATGGAATCGGGTATCATTTCGGACCGTTTGCTGAACACTATTTTTCGACTCTCTCCCCTAGACAGGATGAGGTTACCTCGCTGCTTCCCCCTCTACCTCTCCCCCCCCCCCCCCCCTTTCTGTCCCTTCTCTCCGCCTGCCATCTTCTCCTCCCTCTTCCCCCATCCCTTTCTTTCCCTCACCATTTCCCCCATCACCCTGCCCGCAATCCGCCGCCACCCCCACCTCCTGGAAAAAAAAAAAAAAAAAAAAAACCGCGGAAGAGCCCGAATGAAAACGCAACCGGGGCAGGAAAAAATTTGAAGTGTTGACCGTTCGCTATCATGGCGGACTTTAACGTGAAGCGCCATCTGTGGTTTTGGAGGCTCGTCTGATTAACAAACTCCCTTCTTCTCGTCCTCATTGTGCCCCTGCATGCCCGTGCCCGCACGCGCCATCAAAGTTTCATGAGCTGATCAAGTCCGCCACGTGTCAACAGCGCGCGAGCGCGTGCTTCTTGCACGTGCAGTACGTGCTTACCTGTCTCTCCGCTAAGCAGGTACTTTTTTTGTCAACCCTCGTCGAAGTGGAGGGAAAGATTACGATGGAGAGAGTACAGTGGTACTCTTTCTCTCTCGCGCTCCGAGCCTCTATGTGTGTGTGTGTGTGTGTGTGTGTGTGTGTGTGTGTTTCATTTGCACGAGCAAACCCACGGGTCTGTTTCTGTTCTAAATGCATCTCCAGAACATATTCGACCTAGTTTTGGAGGTTTTTGATGCATGAAAGCTTATTTCGAAGTCGATTTCTGATTCAATGTTAATAAACAGAGAGAGAGAGAGAGAGAGAGAGAATAGTCAATATATGTATGCTTAATTCACAGAAGCTGTTTAACATTCTTCTGTTGATATTAATTTTACCCTCACTCCCTTCACAAGCACACTTCCAGTCCCCTACCCCACCCTCTTTTCCCAACATATTCACTCTCCCACGCCATTCTCCGTTCAAAATAGACGATCAAACCAAACCAATATGTACATGTTACACCTTAGTAG
>CM065722.1:43358491-43365991 GCA_033310375.1 Conus canariensis | reverse complement strand
CAGAACCAGATCAACGGCAAAAGGAAAATGAAAGAAAATCACACCATATAGCATGAACAAAGTAGTTTTGTCATGTTTACTGTTCCGCACGCTTTAAAACCGTAATGGATATCTTAACCCCCAAATGGACACAGACGGAAAGGTGGAAATTCTGTTATCAGTGTCACTTTTCTCGCCTAATGGCTGTAAAATGCCTGTTCAAAAAAGAAAGAAAAAATCTACGACACTCGAATGTGGCCTTACTAGGTAACTGCTCATACGCATATGTAAAGCTCTCATATTTGATAGATCCATACACAGTGGAACATCCAAACACACAGACGCTTTTAAGTACGTCTCCATTCTGTCAGTTCATGAAAGAAATTAGCGACTGTGATCGAACAAATCTGAAACATTATTTGTGGCCCCTTTGTGAATATCTATTGTATAACACACACACACACACACACACACACACACACACACACACACCCCACACACACACACACACACACACACACACTCATCCTCCTCCAGGAATAGAATGGACATGCTTTATCTGTTAGCAGTACGAAGATTTTTATCTTCCAATGTTGAGTAATTCAGGAACATAAAAGAAATATAAGCGGCACAATTTAAAATGTGTGAGTATTCACTCTAACAGGAGAAAAAGGGAGGAGTGGGGAAGGAGAAGTAAAAGATGAAGATAAACGAACGTAAAAGGTGGTGAGGGGGGACGGGGGGGGGGGGGGGGAGGGGGGCAGTAGAACAAGAGAAAAGAGGAGATACTTTTTTTTTCGCTGGAGACAAGCATGTATAACGCTGAAAGTCAAGTAAAAGGGTAGGCCACTCCATTATATGCGTAGAACTGAGGCCCAGAAACAAAACCAAAAAACAAAAAAAAATCAAACAAACGAATAGACAATGACCACCACCGACAGCAAACAAACGAAAACTATTATACACAATATGGTTCCAGAAAGGTTCTTCCGTTTCTAAAGTAACATGCGTGTTCTGACAACACGTAACAATTTTTGCATCACCCGCAGTATCAAAAATAACATGCATCGACGGAAATAAGACTTTCACAAACATACATCAATGAAACTAAATATTCTTGATATGAATGTTAAACTGTTGTGACGAGAAAAAAAAAGAAAAAAAAAAGAAAAGAAAACGCACAGACAGAAATTGAAAAAGTGCTCTAACATAAGAAATTTGGGGAAGATGATACTCTGAGACGAGATGACGTGTCCGAACATCCAAATGTGTGTGTGTGTGTGTGTGTGTTGTGTGTGTGTGTGGAGGAGAGGAGAGGTGAGAGAGCGCGCGCCCTCGGCAGACGCGTAAATATCACATGCACTCACGACAGACGCACGCAGCCGTTGATCTGTGCGCTGCCCACGTGAACGCCACGCGCACACAATGATTCGCGCGCCGGCGCGTTTTCACGTCTGCCTTTGTCTGCACGAGTGTGGTAATCTTGAGACTACAACCAGCTATTACAGCCAAGTGATGAAACAGGCTGTGGTTGCACCATTTCATTAAGCAACCCCCCACGGTGAGCCGATTCCAGTCCATTTCTTCACGAGCGATGATTCGGAGGCCTTCTGGTGAATCTGTAATCCCTTAAAGTGATACCTTGGAGTACGGTCCTTCAATTTTTAATGGCCTCCGCATTAGGAATGCTGAAGCTTTTTGTGGGTAGGGGTGCGCCTGCTTTGGGCCCGGGCACTGTGTTTACACTGATTAGATTGTAGTGTGAGCTTTCATTCCTGGAATTATCATTATGGTATCAAAACAAACAACAAACAAACAAACAAAATGTGCTCTCTCTCTGTCTCTCTCTCTCTCTTTCTCTTTCTCTCTCTCTCTCTCTCTCTCTCTTCTCTCTCTCTCCTCTCGTGTGTGTGTGTGTGTGTGTGTGTGTGTGTGTGTGTGTGTGTGTGTGTGTGTGTGACAGTTGCTAAGTGTTCAAAAGGGATGGACTCATATCCAAATTCCCCATGTTTTATTTATTAGATTTTAACGTCTGTGTATTGTGGCAAGTGTGGTGTTGCGCATATGGTCTAGTCCGCACGCAGTGAGGTTTCCTTAAGAATACTGAATCTGAAACTCTACAACAAATGATATATTTTGCAATTGAAATTACGCAAAGAGAATTCCTTACAAATACTGAATCTGAAAACTCGACAATAAATGAACTATTTAACAATTTAAAATGATCGATGCGCTACAACGTTTGAGTTGACGAAGATATTCGCTCTCGCGCGCATGCGCGCGCGCGCGCACACACACACACACACACACACACACACACACACACACACACACACACACACACACACACATACACCAGAGAAGAGAGAGAGAGAGAGAGAGAGAGAGAGAGAGAGAGAGGAGGGGGGGATCCCCAAGCGAGTGTCAAGATGATTTAGCGATGGGCGCGCTTACGGAAACATCCACCAACAAACATTCTTGCAGATTACTATCAAGCTAGCTACAGCACTGAATAAATGGATAAACATAAATCATCTGTAAAGAGAACATATTCGGAGAGAGAGAGAGAGAGAGAGAGAGAGAGAGAGAGAGAGGAGAGAGAGAGAGAGCAAGCATAACAGAAAGTCTTGTAACTTTCTTAGTCATCAACATCCTCTTGACAAACAAGTGACGGCAGTTTCTTTTCAACGTACAGCTGGAGAATGAGAGGGTAGGGGGTTGGGGGGGGGGGGGGAGGAGGGATGAGGGGGTAAGGGGAGGTCGGGGAAGGCGGAGTAGAATGGGGAAAAGGGGTTTAGGGATCATGCATTATCACCGCAACCTTGACGGTGTCCACACGTGACGACACGTGACTGTTATACGTCACGGGGAACGATACCCGGTGAAAGATGGCGTCATTGAAGAGCTCTGGCACTGCTCCCAAAACCTCATCCATCAAGCGGTGGGGGGCGGGGGGGGGGGGTAGACATGGAAGGGGGAGGGGAGAAGGGGTTGTTGGGAAAAGAGAAGGATAGGGACAGGAGAGAGCAGCCGCGAGGAAGGAAGTAGAGGGGGGGGGGGGGGGGGAGCGTTTTGGTCAAAGCAAAATTTGGAAGAAATGTGTAAGAGAAAGAGAAAGTGGGGGGGGGGGGGGGGGGGGGGAGTAGACTGGGAAAAGAAGAGAGCGTGTAGGGAGGAAGATGACAGAAACGGAGGGGGACGGAAGTTAGTGTTGTGCAGGACAGAAGGAGAGAAAGGGATGTAGTGGGGACAAAGGAAAAGAGACAAAGGGAGTATTGAAGGGAAGTAGAGAAAGCGTGGGGACGGGAAGTAAGGGCGGGCATGGGGGGGGGGGGGGGGAGAGATAAAGGGAACAAAACGAAAAAAGTAGGGGAACTAGAGAAGAGTGGTGGTGAAGGAAACAGAGAGGCGAGAGAGGTGTTTGACGGAGGCAGAAGAGCTATGTGTCTTTCTACCATACCCGAGAGATACAGGCACCTACGGTGTTGGTCAATACAATCGGAAGAGACTGAAAATAGCATCCGCGAATCGAACGAGATAAGTCAGTTCTTACTCTTAGTCGGGTCCCAGGTAAAGACGCCAGCCGCCCTAACCATCGCAGCTGACCTCCACAAACCGTTCAGGCCGCCATCGCGTTTCCTCCTCAAAGTGGTCTGCTCTGAGCACGTGGCTCTTCGGAAGACAGCCTGCTGGGGGAGCAGTGGGTAGTCCTTGACAAGGTACTCGCTGGTCATAAAGGCAGTATTACAAAGGCATTAAAACCTGCCTGGCTAATTAATAATTCACTGAGCACGCGAGCACGCAGGTTACTGTGACCTGTTGTCAGTCGGAACAAGAATCACCTGATCTGCTGGGGTCTAATGGTACGGTCCCTCCCTGTCCTGTCTTCTGGGCTCATGGCACACTCAACTCTTTAACTGAGCCAGTCCGTTCCAGATAGTTCCCAGTAATGATAATGGTTTAGGGGCTGGAACTGTCCACTACAGAGCGGTCAGTTCAGGATGATGACCACCGTAGTACGGAGGCTAATTCTACCGCACACTTTCGGTTCTTCCTTCTCTTTGTTAGTTTACTTGGAACAGACATTTGGGAACTCACAGCTCTGGTTCCAAAGTAAACTAACAACGCATATGAAGGCTGATGATGGTAAACTTATTTTGCGGAAGGTCAACAACCTGTGTGCATGCTTATGTGTGTGTCGTCGTCGTCGTCGTCGTTGTTGTTGTTATTGTGTGTTGTTGCTGTTGTGTTGTTGTTGTTGTTGTTGTTGTTGTGTTGTTGCTGCTGCTGCTGCTGCTGCTGCTGCTATTGTTCGCAAAATCTTTTCTTTGTAGTCGACAAATGGCCAGGGGTATCCATCCTTCTGTGAGTCAATGGACGTGAAAGCTGGACACTGCGGGGAGACTTAAGGCGAACAATAATTCAAGCGTTCAAGAATGAAAGCGTTGGTTCCCACAGCTTCTCGACCTCCTCTCGTGAAGTCCACGACAAATGATCATGTCTGACTACTGCAAGCAGCAAACCAGTGCGCGTTACAGCATGAAGACCTCACCTCGTATGCTAACACAGTATCTTCAAAAGGTCATCGTTGCTGTTTTCATGAAAAAAAAAACCACTTGTCAAAACATGGGGGAAATTATTTTTCTTAGATCAGAACGAAAATTATCGCTATCAGAAAAATCTAAGTTTGACATACAAATAGTACTTTTAGGTTAGTCTTGATGTTAATAAGGCATCATGTCATGAGTCGTAAGCAATAAAGAAAGTTCTTTCTCGGCTAAGCCGTGAGCAAAGAAAACAATTCATTATACCTGTTACTTCCAGCTTCGGATATTCTGAGTCCCTCTCACTTAAAGACCCCAAATACGCATGAGAGAAGTACACAAAGACACGGATTAGAGCCGATCGTTTTCACGAGTGGTAATTATCTGTTTGTTTGAGTCACAACCTCTCTTTCAAGAGTCATAGTTACTGTTTTAATGAGTCATAATGATCTTTCTAAGAGTTATAATTGCTCTTTTCATGAGTCATAACTAATTATCTCATGAGTCATAATTGTTTGTTTTCGTAAGTCATAATCATCTGCTCTCATGGGTCATAACTACTATGTTCATGCGTTATAATTATCAGCCTTCACGTCGTCTATTCTCACAGTTCAAGACACATGGCCATTATTTTCATGAGCCACGATGACTGTTTCCATAAATAAGAATTCCTTATTTTCACGAGGCTTACGTATCTTCTATGCAGCATGATTATCTGTTTTCATGATTGCTGTTTCCCGTAGTCATGGTTGATGTTTTGATAAGTCCTAATGACTGTTTTCATGAGTAGGTTAAATGTTTTCATGAAACATAATTATTACATTCATGAGTTACAATCATCTGTTTTCATGTGTCATAATGACTATTTTCACAAGTCATCATTTCTGTTTTCATGTCTCATCATTTTTTATCATAATTCATATGAAATGTTTTTTCATTAGTTATAATTATTGTTTCATAAGTCCTGATCACTATTTTTGTCCGTCATAATTTCTGTTGTCACGAGTCACTGTTTCCATAAGTCATAATTATCTGTTTTCATGAGTTATGCTTACTGTTTACATAAGTCATAATTATCTGTTTTCATGAGTTATGCTTACTGTTTACATAAGTCATAATTATCTGTTTTCATGAGTTATGCTTACTGTTTACATAAGTCATAATTATCTGTTTTCATGAGTTATGCTTACTGTTTACATAAGTCATGATTATCTGTTTTCATGAGTTATACTTACTGTTTACATAAGTCATAATTATCTGTTTTCATGAGTTATGCTTACTGTTTACATAAGTCATAATTATCTGTTTTCATGAGTTATGTTCACTGTTTACATAAGTCATAATTATCTGTTTTCATGAGTTATGCTTACTGTTTACATAAGTCATAATTATCTGTTTTCATGAGTTATGCTTACTGTTTACATAAGTCATAATTATCTGTTTTCATGAGTTATGCTTACTGTTTACATAAGTCATAATTATCTGTTTTCATGAGTTATGCTTACTGTTTACATAAGTCATAATTATCTGTTTTCATGAGTTATGCTTACTGTTTACATAAGTCATAATTATCTGTTTTCATGAGTTATGCTTACTGTTTACATAAGTCATAATTATCTGTTTTCATGAGTTATGCTTACTGTTTACATAAGTCATAATTATCTGTTTTCATGAGTTATGCTTACTGTTTACATAAGTCATAATTATCTGTTTTCATGAGTTATGCTTACTGTTTACATAAGTCATAATTATCTGTTTTCATGAGTTATGCTTACTGTTTACATAAGTCATAATTATCTGTTTTCATGAGTTATGCTTACTGTTTACATAAGTCATAATTATCTGTTTTCATGAGTTATGCTTACTGTTTACATAAGTCATAATTATCTGTTTTCATGAGTTATGCTTACTGTTTACATAAGTCATAATTATCTGTTTTCATGAGTTATGTTCACTGTTTACATAAGTCATAATTATCTGTTTTCATGAGTTATGTTCACTGTTTACATAAGTCATAATTATCTGTTTTCATGAGTTATGCTTACTGTTTACATAAGTCATAATTATCTGTTTTCATGTTATGTTTACTGTTTCATAAATCATAATTATCTGTTTTCATGAGTTATGTTTACTGTTTACATAAGTCATAATTATCTGTTTTCATGAGTTATGCTTACTGTTTACATAAGTCATAATTATCTGTTTTCATGAGTTATGCTTACTGTTTACATAGTCATAATTATCTGTTTTCATGAGTTATGCTTACTGTTTACATAAGTCATAATTATCTGTTTTCATGAGTTATGTTCACTGTTTACATAAGTCATAATTATCTGTTTTCATGAGTTATGCTTACTGTTTACATAAGTCAAAATGTCTTTTCATGAGTCCTTACTTTTAAGTGAGCAGTAATTACTTTTTTCGTGAGTCAAAATTGCTGTTTACATGAGTCAGAATTATATGCTTTCTTAAGTCATTTTTCATTAGTCATTTTTAGTGCTTCCATGGGTCATTTTCATCTCTCTTTTTTTCACGAGCGATCATTTTTCTTTTCACGGTGATAACGTTTAGCCGCCATCATAGACCAAGAAGAACGAAAACGAAAAATCACGAAAAAAAAACAGCATCCATGTGTTAACGAATTTTATGGAGGTTACATGTTTACACAAGGAGCATTTTAGACTTTTGAATCCGATAAGTCTCTATGTCAACGCACTTTTCATATGCTATTAACTTGGCTGAAGGAGAGAGCGAGAAAGAGAGAGAGAGAGAGAGAGAGAGAGAGAGAGAGAGACAGGAGGAGGGTGAAGGGAGAGAGAGGGGGGAGGGCTGGGGGAGAACAAGAATGAGAGTGAAAGCACACACACACACACACACACACACACACACACACACACACACACACACACACACACACACACACACACACACACACACACACCACACGACACTCGAGAAAGCTCATTTTCCTTTTTCT
>CM065722.1:43340991-43353491 GCA_033310375.1 Conus canariensis | reverse complement strand
CTCTCCTCTTGTGATTTTGAAACAGCCTTTCAGTGATTGCTGTAATGCTGGCAATACATTGTATTTTGTTACACTGCCTTCAGTAAGGGGTGTTTGACCTGCAACTGAAAAAAGAACTCTCTCTCGCACCTCTCTCTCACTCCCCCCTCTCTCTCTCTCTCTCTCTCTCTCTCTCTCTCTCTCTCTCTCTCTCTCAACCACAGAAGAACTAAAAAGAAAAAAAAGGAAAGAAGTCTTAAAACCCCCAAGACGGGAGGCTAATAGGAAGGGGACTGACACACTGGCACAATGGCAGAAAATAGCTGGAAGCATCTCAGGGCAGAAGACATCATCGAAGCTTCCTCAGTGCACACACCGAGCAGGCACGTTCACCACGTCGTCTGCGGCAACCCAGAATTTTTGTCTTCTTCCTCCTTCACCTCCGCTCCCCCCCCTCCCCCCCTCTGCCCCCTCCCCTCTTCTTTCACTGTCCTCCTCTTCCTCCTCCTCTCGAACGAGAGCGAAGACCCTCAAGTTGCGGAAGATGTCCAGAAGGAGAAGGGAGGGTGGGGGTGGGGGTGGGGGAGATGGGGAGGGGTAAGGGAGGGGTAGCAGGAAGGAGAACGAGGTGCTTCCTGTAAGAATGTGAGTGGCTAGGACGAGGGAGAGACAGACAGACAGACAGACAGACAGACAGACAGACAGAAAGACATACAGAGACAGAGACAGGAGGTAAAGGGAGGGGCAGAGTGCTAAACTGGGTGGGGGCAGTGTGAGAATGTAGGGTATACTGTGAGGAGAAGGAGGCTCGGGGAGGGGAGGGGGGGTTTGGGGGGGGGGGGAGGAAGCGGTGGCGGTAGGGGAGGAGGTCAAGAAAGGGGAAGGTGGGACTGGAAAAGGGGGTGTCTTCGAAGGGATGAAGGGGTTAGGGGTGGAGGAGGGGGAGGGGAGGGGAGAGGGGGAGAAGAGGAGAAGAAGGGGGCATGCCGTCAGCATGAGGTCGAACAAGAGTCGAGCATCGGCCCGTATTTTGATGGGAGGTGAGGTGAGGAGGGGTAACGGGGCTTGAACGGGAGGGAGGGAGGGAGGGAGGAGGATGGTGGCGCACGAATTGCTTGATGACCGCAAACGGCTCTAGCTCTCATTCCCCCCCCCCACCCCACTCCCTCATCAGTCTTTAAGGCAAAAGCTCAGATCAGTTAAAGGGGCCTGCGGCGGAGGGAGAAGGCAACTGCGGGAGAAGGAGGGGGAACTGGTTGAGGCTGGAGGAGCGAGGAAGAATAGGAGGTGGGGGGGGGGGGGAGAGAGAGAAGAAGAAGGGGGAGTGGGGTCGATATTGACCGATCACCGCCACAAACAGTCCGCCTGTTGTGGAAAGTGATTTACGCTCGTGATTAACGCTTCTACTTTTTTTTTTCTTTATCCTTCTTTTCCTTTTTTTCCCCCTTCTCTCTCTCTTCTCTCCTCTTCTCTTCTCTTCTCTTCTCTTTGTCAGCCTGTCCCAAGTTGCCTGCGGGTCTGTGGTTTGTCTAATTGCGCGGGAGGAGGGCGGGACCAGCGTTGAAGAGGAAGATGAAGTGGTGAAGAAGGAGAGAGACAGAGAAAGACAGAAGGAGAGAGAGAGAGAAAAAAAAAAGAGAGAGAGATAAAAAGAAAGGCAGAAAAAAGAGAAAGCTGGAGAAGCCTGTAAGAAGCTGAGGACAAGGAGCTTAAAAAGGGATAAAAAAAACCCGCAGGGGATTGAACAGAAAGTCAGAAGGCAGCAGCCAGCAGCAGCAGCGAAGGAGAAGCAGGAGGAGGAGGAGAGTGGGAGGAGCAGGGTGTGTTGGGGGGGCGGGGGGGGGGGAGGCGGGGAGGTGAGGGGAGGGGAGGGAGACGGATGGTGCTGGAGGTCTTGGGAGCAAGCCCAGCTTCCAGGCTTGGAGGCCATCTTTTGTCCAAGAACCTCAGGAGACAAAACAAACGGCTCGTTGCCTCCGTCCTGTTCCTCATCAACCTCTTTAGTCCCCCCCCCCCCCCCATCCCCTACCCCTCCCCCTCCCCCATCCCACCCCCACCCGCCTCGTCTGAAATCTCCTGCTCTCCCTCTTCCTTTCTACCCCCCCCCCCACCCACCCCCCCACACACACACACACAACCCTCAATCCCCAACCCCTAGCTTCCTGCCCCACCCAGCCCACCCCCTTCTCTCCTTTGCCAGCCTCTCAGCAGTGCTTATGTTTTGTGCAGAATGAAACACTTAGGGGCGGGCTTCCCTGCTAATGAGAGGTCTTGACGTGGCGGACACAGGGTTCCCCTGATCTGGGGCGACTTCTTTGGGGCGGCGTGTGAAGAGGACAATTAGCTCAGCCTTTCCTTCCTCGTTCCACTGGGGGACCTCATCAGCCCCGAAGGACGACCCTCACACTCCCGGTAGGGAGAGAAGGAGGGAGGGGAGGCTTTGGAGAAAGCTGTGCTCTGTGTGGGTGGGTGGATGAGAGAGAGAGAGAGAGTGTGTGTGTGTGTGTGCGGGTGGGTGGGTGGGTGGGTTGGTGGGGCGGGTGGATGGGTTGGTGTGGGTGTTGTGTTTGTGTGTGGGTGGGGTGGGGGAGGGCGGTGTTGTGTGTGTGTGTGTGTGTGTGGGGGGGGGGGGGGGTCTGTATGTGTGTGTGGGTTTGTATGTGTGTGTGATGTATGTGTGTGTCTGGGGGGGATAAGGGGTATGTTGCGTGTGTGTGTGTATGTTTGCAAGTGTGTGTGTGTGTGTGCTTGTGTGTGTGTGTGTGTGTGTGTGTGTGTGTGTGTGTGTGTGTGTGGAGAGAGAGAGAGAGAGAGAGAGAGAGAGAGAGAGAGAGAAGGATGGAAGGGGGAGGGGAGGAGGGAGTAGCAGAAGACAATGTGTGACTTTATTTTAGTTTGTGTGTGTGTGTGTGAGAGAGAGAGAGAGAGAGAGAGAGAGAGGGGGGGGGGGGGCAAAAGCAGAAAGAGAAGAAGAGGAGTAAGTAAAACAAGAAGACGGATGATGATGATGATGATGATGATGATGAGAGAGAGAGAGAGAGAGAGAGAGAGAGAGAGAGAGAGAGAGAGAGAGAGAGAGAGAACAAAAGCAGAAGAAAAGGAAGAGAGGCGGAAAACAAGAAGGAAGATGATGAGAGCAGAAGTTGACAAACAACGGAGGAAAAAGGATATAAGGAAAGAAAGAGGAGAACAAGAAAACAGACCAAGACACTCAGGAAGGGAAAAAAAGGAATGTCGGACAGAGTGGAAAAAAAAAACCAAACTATTTATTAAAGAGTAAAAGCGGAAAGAACAGAAAGAGAAAAATCTCAGGCCAAACCAGAAAGAAAGGAACGCATGCGCGCTAGTCTTTGCTTGCCAGAATATGTAGCAATGAAATAAGTGTGACGTTTCAGTGTGTTAAATGAAGACAATGTAGCAATCGTGTTGTATAGTTCATTGTTCCCAAAATTAAAAAGGAAAAAAACAAAAACACAGGCAGTCAGTAATTACACTCTGCTGGTTAATTTTCCGGTATGGAAACGAAGAAATGATTGTGCTGCACTACAAAATTTTCCTGAATAAAATCTATAAAAGTGTTCGTGTTGTGCCGCTTTATTTCTGGACACGCAAGCACCGAAATAGTCATGTTGCGCTGTTCAAGTTTCCGAAACTGAAAGTTAGAAAGAATTGTTTTGCTGTTGAATTTTCCAAAATGAAAACAAGAAAATTGTGTTGCGCTTTTAAGTTTCAGAAACTGAAACAACAAAACAATTGTAATACCCTGGTCAATTAAAAAAAAAAAATGTTGAAACAACCAAATAACTGTTTTTTCACTCTGATTTTCAATGCTTGATTTTTTTTTATCTTTTTACGGAAATTGAAACAACTGAATAACTGAGTTGTATTGATTCTTTTCTTCTTTTTTTTTTAAACGGAAACAACGTAATTTTTGCGCTTCGCCGTTTGATTTTCCGAAAAAGGAGTAACATATAATAAACACACAAACACAATCGCATAAACATTTGTGTCCGAAAGGAAAAGAGTAATACAACTGTGTCTAGCTAAGGATTAATAAACAATGTAATCCGTAAAGTGTAGAAGTAACAGATTTTTTTGTGTGCTAAAATCAGCAACTAATCAATGACACAATTTTTGATCGACAGCAAATTTAATAATTTGTAACGAAAATGAAACGGTATTCAAAACAAAAAACAAAACTATGCGTTATTCGTCTGCAAGAGAATTAATTGGTTTTTGATCTATTACCGTTTTCCTCGGCGAAAATTAATGATGAAAACAGCGTCATTTCTCAAAAAGAAGAAAAATAAAGAAAAAAAAGCTAAAGTAACAATAAACTGTAATCTGCATTCAGTTTTGTCAAAGATGCGTATAAATATCAAATTACTTAAGTAAACAATATGTATATACACAAAAAGATAAGCAAATAAACACATTGATACGTAAATCAATAAATGAGTTTAGCAAAGAGTCACTTGGAGACAGTATGCAAAATAATGAAGCACGAAAAAAAAAATTGCAGAATTGCGTGTTTCGTTAGAAAGAAAACAAAAAAACAAAAACAAAAAAACACAACAAAAAACGACGCACCTTGCTCCAAGAAAGGAAAGCAAAACAATTCTGCTCTTTGATGAGAGGCAATTGCCATAAAGATAATCATGATGTGGTGTGCGTGCTTGTGTGTGTGTGTGTGTGTGTGTGTGTGTGTGTGTGTGTGTGCGTGCGTGCGTGTGTGTGCGTGCGTGCGTGTGTGTGTGTGTGTGTGTGTGTGTGTGTGTGTGTGTGTGTGTGTGTGGTGTGTGTGTGTGTGTGTGTTCTTATCAATGTAATGTTTAACCAGGTTTGACCTTCCTACCTTTTGAAAATCACTAGCTGTTATTTTACAGACTTTTGTGGGTGTTATTAAATGTATTGTCCACCCAGCACTACTGTTTTTCTACTTTTTAATATGTATAAGTATTACATTATACAATGTTCAGTCAACAATCCTGTTTCATAATTTTAGAATACTGATAGTAACATGTATTAACTTACCAGTACTACTGTTTTCGTTATTCGAGTATTTTTTTATATGTATTATAATGTCAGCACTATACTCCCCCCCCCCCCTCCCTCCACCCCCTCACCTCCCCTTTCCTGAAGTCTGATTTTTATTTCTGTTTGTATCGTTCAGCCAAATTTACTTTTTCCCAGTTAATATCTTACATTAATAACCATATATCTTTCAGTAACATTTACTTCGTTCAACAAGGGTCTGTAGTCAAATACTTTAAGCGTTTGCCTACAAAGCTAACGGTTGTGTGTTCGAACCGCTCGTGAAGTCGGTTTTTTTTTCGTTTGTTTGTCTGTTTTTGTTTTGTTTTGTTTTTTCGCTTGAAAATCCTATCTATGTCTACCCACCAATACATGGGTATCTGATCAAGTTCAGGAAACGTTTAAGGCGGCAAAAGGAGATAGATGAATTCCGCCTTCAGTCATAGCAGGATACGACACAGAATGACGGGTGTGTAACCAGGAAAAGCAGTGATTGCATACGCTACTAGTTCCTGTCATCTTCCCCCCCCCCCCCCCCCCAACATTACAGCATGGCATCTGGAGATAGAATTTGCTGAAGCTTCGAGCATCAATCGTATGAAAATGTGATTTAGCGCTTTTGGTTTGTGCCCGAGCCTTTTATATTGTGATGGAATTAAATGGCTGTCGACATATACATGCCTGCATCATCTGCCACGGTAGCTTCTGAGAAACTGTACGCTAGGTCCCCAAAGAACGTATCCTCAGCGGTAACTACCTGGACAGGAAAAAAGAAGGGAGAAGTCGGAAGAGTAAGCACTGGACGAACCCACCTGATTAAAAAGTGGCCTTTCTGATCACTCACCCGCCAGGAAGCGAGAGACCGATAGGTCTGCAGTTCGGGATTCTTATCGGGCATATCTTTTTCTTTTCTTTCCTCCCGTCCCCAACTTTCCATTCACTTCGCTGTGACTTCTTCCTCTCTCTTTCCTCGTCCAATTTTCCATTCACTTCGCTGTGACTTCTTCCTCTCTCTTTCCTCGTCCAACTTTCCATTCACTTCGCTGTGACTTCTTCCTCTCTCTTTCCTCGTCCAACTTTCCATTCACTTCGCTGTGACTACTTCCTCTCTCTTTCCTCGTCCAACTTTCCATTCACTTCGCTGTGACTTCTTCCTCTCTCTTTCCTCGTCCAACTTTCCATTCACTTCGCTGTGACTTCTTCCTCTCTCTTTCCTCGTCCAACTTTCCATTCACTTCGCTGTGACTTCTTCCTCTCTCTTTCCTCGTCCAACTTTCCATTCACTTCGCTGTGACTTCTTCCTCTCTCTTTCCTCGTCCAACTTTCCATTCACTTCGCTCTGACTTCTTCCTCTTTCCTCGTCCAACTTTCCATTCACTTCGCTGTGACTTCTTCCTCTCTCTTTCCTCGTCCAACTTTCCATTCACTTCGCTGTGACTTCTTCCTCTCTCTTTCCTCGTCCAACTTTCCATTCACTTCGCCGTGACTCCTTCCTCTTTCCTCGTCCAACTTTCCATTCACTTCGCTGTGACTTCTTCCTCTTTCTTTCCTCGTCCAACTTTCCATTCACTTCGCTGTGACTTCTTCCTCTTTCACTCCTCGTCCAACTTTCCATTCACTTCGCTGTGACTTCTTCCTCTTTCTTTCCTCGTCCAACTTTCCATTCACTTCGCTGTGACTTCTTCCTCTTTCTTTCCTCGTCCAACTTTCCATACACTTCGCTGTGACTTCTTCCTCTCTCTTTCGTCATCCAACTTTCCATTCACTTCGCTGTGACTTCTTCCTCTTTCCTCGTCCAACTTTCCATTCACTTCGCTGTGACTTCTTCCTCTCTCTTTCCTCGTCCAACTTTCCATTCACTTCGCGGTGACTACTTCCTCTTTCTTTCCTCGTCCAACTTTCCATTCACTTCGCTGTGACTTCTTCCTCTTTCTTTCCTCGTCCAACTTTCCATTCATTTTGCTGTGACTTCTTCCTCTTTCCTCGACCAACTTTCCATTCACTTCGCTGTGACTTCTTCCTCTTCTCTTTCCTCGTCCAACTTTCCATTCACTTCGCTGTGACTTCTTCCTCTCTCTTTCCTTGTCCAACTTTCCATTCACTTTGCTGTGACTTCTTCCTCTTTCCTCGACCAACTTTCCATTCACTTCGCTGTGACTTCTTCCTCTCTCTTTCCTCGTCCAATTTTCCATTCACTTCGCTGTGACTTCTTCCTCTTTCCTCGACCAACTTTCCATTCACTTCGCTGTGACTTCTTCCTCTTTCTTTCCTCGTCCAACTTTCCATACACTTCGCTGTGACTTCTTCCTCTCTCTTTCCTCGTCCAACATTCCATTCACTTCGCTGTGACTTCTTCCTCTTTCTTTCCTCGTCCAACTTTACATTCACTTCGCTGTGACTTCTTCCTCTTTCCTCGTCCAACTTTCCATTCACTTCGCTGTGACTTCTTCCTCTCTCTCTTTCCTCGTCCAACTTTCCATTCACTTCGCTGTGACTTCTTCCTCTTTCTTTCCTCGTCCAACTTTCCATACACTTCGCTGTGACTTCTTCCTCTTTCTTTCCTCGTCCAACTTACATACACTTCGCTGTGACTTCTTCCTCTTTCTTTCCTCGTCCAACTTTCCATTCACTTCGCTGTGACTTCTTCCTCTCTTTCCTCGTCCAACATTCCATTCACTTCGCTGTGACTTCTTCCTCTTTCTTTCCTCGTCCAACTTTCCATACACTTCGCTGTGACTTCTTCCTCTCTCTTTCCTCGACCAACTTTCCATTCACTTCGCTGTGACTTCTTCCTCTTTCACTCCTCGGCCAACTTTCCATTCACTTCGCTGTGACTTCTTCCTCTTTCTTTCCTCGTCCAACTTTCCATTCACTTCGCTCTGACTTCTTCCTCTTTCTTTCCTCATCCAGCTTTCTATTCAGTTTGCTGTGACTTCTTCCTCTTTCTTTCCTCGGCCAACTTTCCATTCACTTCGCTGTGACTTCTTCCTCTTTCTTTCCTCGTCCAACTTTCCATTCACTTCGCTGTGACTTCTTCCTCTGTCTTTCCTCATCCAGCTTTCTATTCAGTTTGCTGTAACCCAAATCCAGATGCAGTAGCAGAAAAGTGGAGCATTCTAGGCACGAATTTCCGAAACGCTGGTATACAGTTTATACTGAAAGAGTGCCAGGGATTCACAGGGGCTTGGTATGTGGATCGGTACGACCATGTATTTAAATAGATCACATGTCAGGGTGAACAGAATTCAACTGAAGCTCAGTTGCCATTTTATTCGCTTACTCGACTCAATTCGACATCATTCTGTTTCATCTATTACAAACATGGTTTGATTGTTGTTACAGGTCCTTGTTGTGTTTAGATATTTTGGTGTGAATTTGTTACGTCATTCGTTTGTCTTTCCCGGTGAATGTTCATTTTGGATAGACAAAGAATGACTGGGGTTGAGATAGATATAATGCTTCTTTTTTTTTCCTTTATGCTTCTCAGTTTTATTTCCATTCTCTTCCTTTTTTTTCTAAATAAACACTGTTACTTTTTGTTCTTTAGAGGCAGATGAAACGACATTTTAAATCAAGTCTGCACGCGGGTTTGAATGAGTCTGTCAGACTGGAGTGTTCATTTCTTGTCGTTGGCCTTTGACATGTCAATGAAATTTAACGTTGAGATCTGTGAAGTATATAAGATTTGGATATTGTTTTGATTTTTGGCATCCTTGGTCAGTTAATCAATATCCTAACTGCCAGTAAACGCAGTGGTATAACGTCCGTCCAGCTTGTAGTCAGACATTACGGGTTCGAATCCCGATGGCCTCGAACACAAACTAACTAGTCTGCTGCTTACCTTAAGTGCTGTCATTTTGGTGGCTCCAGTGAAGAGTAAGATTTTTCCATACTCCCCACTGTCCTGGGTTCTGATTATCCCCGTTTGTCATATTAGCTT
Organism: Conus canariensis; assembly: GCA_033310375.1. Lineage (NCBI taxonomy): Eukaryota > Metazoa > Mollusca > Gastropoda > Neogastropoda > Conidae > Conus > Conus canariensis. The sequence goes on along the minus strand of CM065722.1, from coordinate 43,344,538 downwards.
CCTTAGTTGTGGACATTAAACCGGAATTTAAGAAGATAGATAGAGAGATAGATGGATAGATAGATTTAGAGACCGATAGATAATTAGATAGACAGATAAATAGACAGAATATCATATAAACAAACGAATAGAATATTAAAGATATGTAAATCGGTTAGATAGATAGATAGATAGATAGATAGATAGATAGATAGATAGATAGATAGATAGATAGATAGATAGATTAATAGTCAGACAGTCAAACAGACAGTCAGACAGACAGACAGACAGATCAATAGATAGATAGATAGATAGATAGATAGATAGATTGATTGATTGATTGATTGATTGACTGATTGATAGACAGACAGACAGATAGATAGATAGATAGATAGATAGATAGATAGATATAGATTGATTGATTGATTGATTGACTGATTGATAGACAGACAGATAGATAGATAGATAGATAGATAGATAGATAGATAGATAATAGATAGATAGATAACACAATTCACTCAATATGTAGATAAGTAAATGAACACACGAGCAGTCTCAGGACCTTGGGAGAGCAATGAGGGCAGGGTCCATGAGCTCCCGAAGTTGCGTGTCAATGTCGTAAAGAGCGGTTAACCTTTGCCCCCGCGTCATACACCGACAGACGATGAACCCTCACCCCCACGCCTCCTACCCATTACACCCGCCCCAATCCACCCCCCACCCCCCGCCCACCGCCGTCCCAGCCTCCATTCTCCCCCCCCCCCCCCCCCCCCCCCCCACATTGCCCCCAACTCCCACCACCTCCCTTTCCCCACTGCCTCCCCTCCCGTGCAATGTCATAAGGCAGCGATGCTGCTCTCGTGACGGGCGATATGACAACGTTAACAGCAGGGGATTACGTCATTAACGTCATCAGTGTCGTCATCAGTGTCGACGTAAAGCAGCGGCAGGGGTCTCGATCTGGGCGACGGCTGCCCGCCTGGGAGGTGATCACCTCCGTTTTGTCTGTCAGAGGGTCGTGTGTGTGTGTGTGTGTGTGTGTGTGTGTGTGTGTGTGTGTGTGTGTGTGTGTGTGTCCGTCTGTCTTTGTCTGTGTGAGGTTATAGTCTCTGTCTCTGTCTGTCTCTGTCTCTTTCTTTCTCTCTCCCTCTCTGTCTGTCTCTCTGTCTGTCTGTCTGTCTGTCTGTCTGTCTCTCTCTCTCTCTCTCTCTCTCTCTCTCTCTCCTCTCTCTCTCTCTCTCTCTCTCTCTCTCTCTCTCTCTCTCTCTTTCTTTCTCTCTCTCTTGGGTGCAAGAATACTATCTTTTAACATGTGACGTTTTGCTAAAAAAATCTTTGAAAATCTTTTTATGGTAGATTCAGCTTTGCAAATCTATGCCGACTCTCCATCTCTCCCATCTCGAAACTCCCCCCCCCCCCCCCCTTTTTTTTTTTTTCCCCACCACACCTCCCTTCTCTCCCTGATGTGGCGTCAATGACACAGCGAAAGTTTACGCCACTTTGTAACTACGTCGCCCATCTCTCCCCCCTTCCCCTCCCCCTCTCTCTCTTCTCCCCTCCCTCAGCTGATACCACTACAATGGAAAGGGAAAGTTTCCACTTAACACAAAGACACCTGGCCCGCTCCTCGGCCCCATTCCCCCCCTCCCCCTCCCCGCCCCCGTTTTCACCAACCGCACACTGACAGTCATACTGCATTAGCCTGGACAGTGAGAAGAATTATTATGATTTACCTGCTGACTACCATTTTGATAATGTCATAAAAAGACAGTCGATGGACCTCTTAACTAATAAGAACGGACGTCGTTTATGTAACATGTGTATTGAAAATTAAATGTGTATTTTGAATGGGAGAGTGCTTGGAGATCTCGCAGGATTGTACACTTGTCATAATTCACAGGGAAGCAGCGTAGTAGATTATTTCATTTGCTCACAATATTTACTTAGACATGTGTTAAACATGAAAGTGACTGACTTGACACGACATTCTGACCACTGCCCACTAGAGTTATTGATCCAACTACCCTTAGAAAATGAAAACACATTACATAAAAGACAAGCCTCTCCTCTCACAACCCACAATAAACAACAGTCACGTAAAGACTTAATTCTTAGGAATTCTACATTAAACACAGAAGAAGGATATGTAGTATTTCAGTGGAATGAAAAGTCTGCCGAAAAAGTAGTAGCAACCTCCAAAATGCCCAACATACGCACCATGATTCAAGAAATCAAGACCGACATTGTAACACAACTTACAACAAATGAACATGACATCGACATAAATACGACTATTGAACAGATAACGAACATATTTTCAACCACAGCAAAGACGGCGCTTAAACAAAAGATGGATCGGGAAAAAATCTAGACGTAGAAAGAAGTGGTTTGACAGAGACTGTCATTCCCAAAGAAGAGAGATAAGATCACTGCTAAACGCGGTCAACAGAAACCCCCAAAACAAACAACTCAGGCAAAAATACTTTTCACAATGTAAAATATATAAACGACTTTTAAAGAAAACCAAGAAAACATATCGTAACAAACTCCTTAATTCCCTAAACGAAGCCCTAGAAACTGATTTCAATTCAATATGGAAAACTGTACGAGAACTGCAAACATACGGTCACGAAATTTATGGTCAAGAAAATTGCCTCAGCGCGAACAAATGGTTTGAACATCTTAAAACACTAATAGGAGAGAAACAGAAGATCGCAGAAAAACGAAAACAAATAGTTGATGACATGCTAACAGCATTTAAGATGTTAAATAATTGCCCCTCTGGGAATTCAGAGTTAGATTATGAAATATTAGAAACGGAGGTAAGGAACGCGGTCAGAAAGCAGAAAAAAAAATCCCCAGGCAAAGATGGCATCAGAAAGTGAAATGCTTAAAACAATGTTACCTGAAATTGCTCCTCTTCTGAAAGACGCGTTTCATTTAATTTTAAAATCAGAAAAATACCCGGACCTCTGGAAAACGGGAATCACAGTCCCAGTCTGTAAGTCAGGCGGCCAATCCAACTGCAACAATTACAGAGGCATAACTTTAAATAGTTCGCTTGGAAAAGTGTTTTGCAACATAATAAATGAAAGGATAATGAATTATCTTGAGGCAAACCACCTCTTGGCAAAGGAGCAAGCAGGGTTCAGAAAGGGATCATGGACCACTGATCAAATATTCATATTGTCAAAACTAGTTGATAAGGTACTAAAAGACGGAACTAAAAGGCTTTACTGCTGTTTTGTTGACTTCAGCAAAGCATTTGATAATAAATGGCACGAAGCTCTACTGATGAAAATGATGCAAGTGGGAATAACTGGTAAATGCTACCAAATGATACAGGACATGTACAACGGGGCTACGGTTTGTACAAGAAGCCAGTCTGGTTTCACTAGGGAAATATTAATACAAAAAGATGTCCTCCAAGGCATTACCATTAGCCCCACCTTATTTAACATATTCATAAATGACATCGTCGGCTATCTCAGAGACCATGATTCCCCAAGAATTTCTGATCTAGAACAAGTCGAAATTCCATGTCTTTTATATGCAGACGATTTAGCTA
>CM065722.1:43333491-43335991 GCA_033310375.1 Conus canariensis | reverse complement strand
AAGATAGATAGAGAGATAGATAAAGAGATAGACAGATAGACAGACAACAGACAGTCAGATTAAAAAAAAAAAAAAAGCAAGCATGATTTTCAAAACAGAAAACATTATATGCATACATGTTGAACTGTTTGATTGATTGTAAGGAAGAAAGAAAATATAATTTGACTAAAACATTTTCAGCCAATGACAGAAAACAAAAACCAAAACAAAACAAACAAAAAAACCATAAAAGCAAGAACACCAGCAAAGAAACCCTGTCAAGATGTTGTCAGCTCCACCCCCACCCCAACCCCCACCCTCGACCTCCTGAAATGAAAAGAAAGAAAAAAGAAAAAAAAAAAAAGAAAAAAAAGCGCATTGGTGAGTCAGGACAAGGGTGGGTCAAAAGAGCGTGTAACTCGCGCGTTAATTAATCACAACCTCAACACCCCGGGTTCCGTTCCCTCAAAAGTCAAGCATTCTCTTTCTCCTCTCTCCTCTCTCTCTCTCTCTCTCTCTCTCTCTCTCCTCTCTCCTCTCTCTCTCTCTCTCTGGCAGTTCGGTTGGAACCAAGTAACCAAGTAAACAGAGGAAAAACGGTATGGTGTTACCATTCTGTTATTTATTTCCCTCACATCTTTACATTAGCAGCTAAATCAAACTGTCCTTGTTATTTTCGTTTCTTTCCTATTTCTTTGTGTCTTTTCTTTTGTCTTTCTCTGGAGTTAGTCGTTTATTTCTAAGTTATTTTCGCCATGACATGCCCATGGTGGTTGGCTAGGCTGCAGATCATGTGATTTGACCCTGAACTGTTTGGTTATCCGCTTGTTTATTTACTTCCCTTTTTTTTTTAACCGTTCGCATGTGAATTTTATTTTAGTTGTGTGTTGTTCTATTGTACATGTTTGTCTGATGTCTGTTCGTGATGATTGGTTGATAGTTTGGATATTTGTTTCTTTTCTTCGCTTTTTTTTTTTTTCTTTTTGTTCTTCTTTGTTTTGTTATTGACGATGACATTATGCTAACAAAAATCGTAGTCATTAATAGCAGTTACGTTATTTAGGAATATATTGGAAAAATGGATGCATGCATATAACTGTACACCGTCACGATGAACGTAACATGATACAGGTGTGTGTGCGTGCGTACGTGCGTGCGCTCGCGCGCGCGCGTGTATGTGTGTGTGTGTGTGTGTGTGTGTGTGTGTGTGTGGTGTGTGTGCGTGTGTGTGGTGTGTGTGTTGTGTGTGTGTGTGTGTGTGTGTGTGTGTGTGTGTGTGTGTGTGAGTGTGTATGTGTGTGTGTGTGTGTGCGTGCGTGCGTGGTGTGTGTGTGTGTGTGTGTGTGTGTGTGTGTGTGTGTGTGTGTGTGTGTGTGTGTGTGTGTGTGTGTGTGTGTGTGTTGTGTGTGTGTGTGTGTGTTGGAGGAGCGGTGGTGGAGATGAAAGTAAATATACATTTCCTATCCTTTCTCGTTTGTCTTCTTGCTACTGTTGGTGGTCTTGCTTTATTGTTCTTGCTGATGACAAGTTGATGACGATCACACTATCGTACCTAATGAATTCACTCCAATCGCTAAATTCCATCGAGTGAAAGCTGACGTGAACGAAAATTATATTGTGGCTTTTATTCCTTTTCTTTCTTATTTTCCTTTTTTACTCTCTTTCCATGGAACATTATCTCCTTTCTGCCTTTCTGAACAGGAAGATCTCGATTCAGAGACTTTGATGCTGATTTAAGCTTCGTCACAGTCAGAGTGCCAGACAGACACATTCACATGCACATGCAGACATACACACATGCGCCCGGCCCGCGCGTACACTCAAACACACTCACACACTCTCCCCCCTCTCTCTCTGTCTCTTGTCTGTCTCTGTCTCTTTGTCTCTGTCTCTGTCTCTGTCTCTGTCTCTCTCTCTCTCTCTCTCTCTCTTCTTCTCTCACACTCCACATCACTCACACCGCCGTCTCGCTCTACTCCTGTACATCACACAACACAACACACACACACACACACACACACATACACGCACATACACGCGCGCACACACACCACACACACACACACACACACAACACACACACACACGCACCACACACGCACGCACGCACGCACCAGCACCACACACAAGCAAGCAAGCGCGAGCACAAATACACAGACGTATACATATACAGACATGCACGCGCGCGCGCCGAAGCCATGGACACAAGATTGCACGCGCGTATGTGTGCCTGTGCGCATGCGCATGTACGCTTGTATACACACACACACACACACACACACACACACACACACACACACACACACCACACACACACACTCTAAAAGACTTTTAGAACCTCCCTAAAGACACATCTTTTCCCTCGTGACTATGACACTAATGATCCTGATGCTACAACGAACCTCCCTAAAGACACATCTTTTCTTTAGAGACTTTTAAAACCTCCCTAAAGACACATCTTTTCCCTCGGATTGACTAATGATATCCACTTACCACTGTGCGCGTGTTTGCTGATGTTGAG
>CM065722.1:43328491-43330991 GCA_033310375.1 Conus canariensis | reverse complement strand
CTGTTTTTCTGAGCAATTTGTCCTTGTTCTTTCCAAACGGTGTTGACTTTCTGTCTACCTGACACAAACATAATACTGGCATGAGACGCCAGTTTTTTGCTTGAGCAGGGATGGGGTTGGAAATTCGTTGTGACAATGAAGATGGTGTGCAGCAAAAGGTTGTCTTCTCTTGTTGCTGTTGTTGTCATTTCTTCTTCTTCTTCTTCTCTTCTTCTTCTGTCGTCGTCGTCGTCGTCGTCGTCGTCGTCGTCGTCGTCGTCATCGTTGTCGTTGTCGTCGTCATCGTTACTTGTCGTTGTTGATGTCGTCGCTGTCATCGTCGTCATAATCATTAACATCATATTATATACTTTTCGTGTTATTTTATGATCTATCTATTTTATTTTTTTTAATTTAAATTTTCATTTACTTTACTGATTTATCTAATTGCATGTTTATTTATTCATTTTTGCAATAAAACATATCAATTACAGTGAATGTGCCTAACCAGGAAATAGGTTAAATTCCCGACTGTTTGAAGGATTCTGTCTTCTGACGGTTTCATTTTGGTGAGAGACTGTCATAAAATCACAGGACAGTTTAAGCGGTTTTCATAATACATTTAAACAACTTAATTAGTGATGTAGTTCATTTTCTTCTAGTATTCGTTTAATTAGTCAATACAAACAAGATAAATTTCTTTTTTGGATACGCTAAAGAGCAAAAAAAAAAAAAAAAAAAAGGAAGCGAATGGAAAATGAATACAGATAGAGAGCACACACACCGAGACAGTTTGATAAATATAACCGGGCAGACAGACAGACCGACAGACTGAGAGACAAAGTCGCAAGCAAGCGCGCACGCACGCACGCACGCCCCCCCCCCCCCTCCCTCCCACACACCCCTCCCACCCACCCACCCCACACACGCACGCACACCACACACACACACACACACACACACACACACACAACACACACACACACACAACATAATGCATACTTGGCAGGGGTCAGCTATTCTGCCTCCTGCTCTGACCACGTCGTCATCTAAGAGGTCACACCACTCGTTTAAGCCCCCCGAGAAAAAAAAAAAAAAGCCCTCCCCGGAACACTTTTCCCCGACCTCCCACCAAGCACGTACACTAATATTAATTTAGATTCAGCTGTCAGAACAACACTGCAAATGAAAGGTGGATGGACGAAGGAGAGGGTAATAGGAAGGAGTGGAGGGGATGAGGGTGGTGGGGTTAAAAAGGGAAGTTATGGTAAGTCAAAGTTCACAGACTTTTGGTTAGCACATGTTGTCGTTCTCCCCTTTTGTTTCGTGTGAGCGATACGTTTGATTGCCTCTTTGTTTCTGCTATTTGTTTGTTTTCGTCGTTTTTGTCGGATTTTCCTTTGTTTTCTTTACCTTCACCTCTGCTACAACGGCGACATATGACACATATATTACAACTATTTCTCCTTGCATTATTACTATTATTTTTACTTCTTATGTTTTCTTTCTTTCATTTCTTCTTTGATTTTGGGGGGGCATTTTTAACTCTGGAAATCTAAACTGGATAGACTGTAAATGGTGTTTCGTTCCGATCCTCCAGTTAATGCACTAATACTTCGGTGAAACATAAAATTGTCTATTTTCTTGGTATTCGGCTTGGCGTTAATGAAAAGGCTATATATGACACTCCTAACGTTATTCTGACTTTAAAAGAGATATGGAATTACTTTTCCCATAATATTATTTTGCCTTTCAATGTAAGCGAAAGTTTATTTTCTTGATGTAACATTGACCTCAGTAAACACAAAATCCAAAAAATAACGAGAAAAGCATGCATAGCTCGCGTTGTATGCCATTGACCCAAATCATTTTGTTCACATTACAATACACACACACACACACACACACACACACACACACACACACACACACACACACACACACACACACACACCACCACCACACACCACACACGCACGCACGCACCACGCACGCACGCACACACACACACACACACACACACACACCCACACACACACACACACACACCACGCACCACGCACACACACACACACACACACACACACACACACACACACACACACACACACACACACACACACACACACACACACACACACACACACACACACACACACACACACACACACAACACACACTTCATTCAAACAAATTTTCTGAAAACACGCCGGCCTTTTGTTAAAATGTAAAATCTTACATCAGATGAAAAATGTATATTTCTTTTAGAAAACCAAAAGTCATATCAAGCGGGACATCCCTAAACAAGGTTCCAATGGAGTCTGCCGTAACGTCTTTATAACTGACTTCATGCAAGTGCCAGCAACTAGAATAACGCGTTTTTCGGTGAGTAGTACATCACATGGAATGCACCACGAAGCTTCCTCGCCTTTACAAAAACACGTGTGGTTCTAAACAGAGTAGCCCGTGTGTAAACGGCACAAGACTATTCTTTACAGCCGCTCGTGGCACAAAGTAAAAA
>CM065722.1:43323491-43325991 GCA_033310375.1 Conus canariensis | reverse complement strand
TCTCTCTCGCGGCGATGATGATGTTTCGCGCAGGAGTAAACAGACCCAGTTACCCAGCATGCACTGTCGGGTTCCGGCCGCCAGGCGGCACTATCACGAGGCCATCTCTCTGCGGAGAACCGCTGACGATTCGTTATGTCCCCCTCCATCTCTTTGATTTTCATCTGATCAATTATTCCCCTCATTTCTCCCCCCTACCCCCCCCCCCCCCCCCCACCCCACCCATCCCCCACCCACCGCCACAAACTCCATTCCTCCCCCATCCATTCCCCCTTCCTTCTTTCTCCTCGTCCACTCTTTCACTTCTTCCTTCCGGTCTTTCCGGTGGTTCTAGTGGCCCTGTTCCGTCCTTGTCTCCACCTTCCTGACCGCAGTTGTCGTTCCTGTTTATCTTTTTCGCTAGCGCCATCTGTGACGCTGGCGCTGGCCTGTGGGTGCTCCAACCGAAATGAATTCTACGCTCAAGTAATGTCCCTTTCCCTTTTTTTTTTTTTTTTTTTTTTTTTTGGAGGGGGGGGGGGTAGGTGAGAGGATGGGAGAGGGGGGGGGCGGGGGTTGGAGTTAAGGGTGGTTCCGGAGAAAAAGGGAGAGAGAGAGAGAGGGGGGGGTGGAGGTGTGGGGTGGGGAGGTGTGCAGACAGGGTTGGAGGGTGGCTTTGGCCAGGAGAGGATGAGGCCATGTCAACCATCTTCTTTCCTTTCGTGGCGTAGTTTTTGGGGGTTATAACTATATATAAACGTCTCTCTCTCTCTCTCTCTTCTCTCTCTCTCTCTCTCTCTCTCTCTCTCTCTCTCTCTCATGCGCCCATAATCTACATTTACCCCCACACACACACACACACACACACACACACACACACACACACACACACACACACACACACACACACACACACACACAGAGTCAAGCTAACTTCTTTTCAGATAGATCTAGATAGATAGATTTGAAAAAACTATTAACCTATAATAATTCAAAATATGCCTAGTGAACCAGAAATAAAGGACAAAATTGACAGAAAAAGACAGAGAGAGAGAGAGAGAGAGAGAGAGAGAGAGAAGAGAGAGACAGAGAGAGACAGAGAGAGACAGAGACAGAGAGAGACAAGAGAGAGACAGAGACAGAGAGAGAGCAGAGACAGAGACAGAGAGAGAGAGGAGTTAGCATCCTGATGGCATAGGCACTGAAATGAGCATCCTCCAACCCCAGAGATGATTGCATGCCCCCACTCCCATCCCCGGGCCCCCTCCCCCAACCCCCTTTCCCTAATTCTAGCCATGGTAAATGGGCACTTTAACTTCAGGGCCGCTAAATCACGTCCAACGAGCACACTGGGCTGACTCGATCAAACCCGATCGCTAGGCCACCAGTCATCTGCCGGCATTTGTTTTCGGCAATGAATCGGCGATGAATTGCCGCCAACTTGCCGCTCCAGTATGAGCGAAGGTTTTGCGCCAGTCACCAGGAAGGGGGATGGATGGTCTTTTAAAACGGTGTCACCCAAGGTGCTGGGTTCATTTTCCTTAGGCTGTTACTACCAGCTGTCTACATATATCACTGGTATAACATAAAAATGTAACAAATCGCATTGTCCACGAAAATTGTAACAATGCTGTAGTCCAGCCCAAAATGTCACGATTATCACACAATTGCCTTGGATATTTTACGGTGTGTATGCAAAGAAGGTAACAATTTTTCAACAATTCGTTAATACCATTGCTTTTTTCAGTCTATGTCGATAGATAATCATTTGTACCCAGTGAATTATTAATAGTCAAGTCTTCTGCTGTTGATGGTTTATAGATTCAATCATTTCCATCTGTTGGGAACTCTTCAGCAGCAGCTGTGTACACAGTTGATAACTCTCGTTTACATTTTGCTGTCCACTTGGAACACAAAAGCCTGTCCCTCTATGTGATAACTTTCTTACTGCTTTCGTTTAACAGTTGCCAAGGAGAGATTTAAACATTGCATGGCTGCCCCATGTATTTCAAAAGGAGACAGACAATGTCAGCTAGACTTAGATCGCATAAGTGTCTGTATTAACGTATACCAGCAGGAAGAGGGAAAGAGGGTGAGGGTGGGATTAGGATTGGGTGGGGACGAGTTGGAGGGGCAAGAAGGGGGCAGGGGAGAGGGATGGGGAGTCATGGATGCCCCTAACCTCCTCCGTCTCTCCCATTTCGTTTGAAGATAAGGACAAGGGGTTACATGTACCCATCAAAGACACCATGTTTTCTTCCAGTAGAGCCGTCCAGTTTACCCAACAAAATTGCATCACCTTCAGCGTCTGGGAGGTGAGGGGGGGGGGGGGACTTCGCCCTCAAGACCTCTTAACCTGGGCATTGTTCCTGGACCCCGACGGGGCCTAATGGTCCCTGGACCAGACCTCTGTTAAGACTTCCCACTGTCAAGGAGCGAAACCTTTCACAAAGGGCCTTAAGCGCTTTAGACGACACGAATGCCGCGCGAAGTGGAGAAATAGGTAATCGGCCGATTAGCA
>CM065722.1:43318491-43320991 GCA_033310375.1 Conus canariensis | reverse complement strand
TCAGGAAGAGAATTCCAAAGAGTGGGCGCACTAAAGCTAAATGCTCTCTCACCGACTGTCTTTAACGAGCGCCTAGGAATTTTCAGAAGTTTTTGAGAAGATGAGCGAAGAGACCGAGAAGTTTGATAGGTGGACAGAGAAGCAGAAAGATACTGTGGGAGTGTCCCATCAAAGAAACGATAGGCAAAAACTGCGATTTTGAACTGCCATCGATATTTGATGGGAAGCCAGTGGAGTTCACGTAACAAAGGTGTAATATGCTCATTTTTACGCTTTTTGAGAACAAGCCGAGCTGCACTGTTTTGCACCCTTTGTAATCGTGCAAGCTGTTCTGAAGGAAGTCCTGCTAACACAGAGTTACAGTAGTCTAGTCGGGACATTACCATGGCGGTGATGAGTCTGATTGTTGCCTGTGTGGAGAGGTAAGACCGGATAGAAGCAATACGTCGCAATTCCAGGAAGCATGCACGACAAACATTAGATATTTGGTTCTGCATAGAGAGCGTTTGATCAATGCTAACACCTAAATATTTCACTGACTCTTTGAAAGGTAAAACAACACTATCAATTTCTGCCGACTCAGCTTTAACCATCTTGACACGAGAGGAGGTACCAACAGCCATGATCTCGGTTTTGTCACTATTCAGCTTGAGTTTGTTGCTGGTCATCCAGACTTTTACGTCCCTAAAACATGCGGTAAAATAGAACAATCATTAAACTGATATTCCCTCAGGCTATTGTATTGTTCAAGATTTCGTGGAGAACGCTACATTGTTACATTTCACGTTGCGTCATGTCACATTAAAACCTGCACAAGAAAGACTTTGTGGCACAAAGGCTTAATGGGAAAGGCGCACTCGACAAGCCAGAAGTCAGAGAATCCCCGATTTGCCGTTCGAGTCTCATTTGTTTGTTTGCTTTTTTTTCCCCTCCCCCTTTCCACTCGGCCATGAGACGTGTCCTGAGTGCTAGTCTTTCGGTTGAGACGACAAACCAAGATCTTGCGTGCAGTATGCGCATTACACGTATGATAGCAACACCCGCTCAGTTAAATCCCTTTCACAATGCAGGACAGTCTCCTTTTTGATAGGCAAAGAAGCCTGCATACTCAAGGAGATTAATTAAACACGCCGTTCATGAAGTCTAGCCAGAATACAGATAAACACACACGACAAGATGCAAGGCAACGCTTACAGTGACGTTGGGACCGGGGGAGCGGGGGGGGGGGGGGGGAGGCGGGGAGGAGGTGGGGGGTCACGGGCCACCCCACAATAAAAAACATTACGTGGGAAAGGAACGGGGCGCGGGGGGCGGGGGGGGGGGGGGGCAGAGTTCTTCCTTACCACCCACCCCCTTCCGCTCCCCCAATCTCTGGAGCACCGAGTACCCGAGAGAGGAAAGGAGACAAAGATGGGAAAACTTGTAAGTCATAACATTAATTGTTGGAGGTTATGTCTTCGATCCGGATTTCAGATGGCGCCGTTCTGCTTCTTTGGATAAAGAATCTACCCTTCACCTTCGCTTCTCGGCTTTTACCAGAATTTTTAAGATCACACACACACACACACACACACACACACACACACACACACACACACACACACACACACGCACGCACGCACGCACGCACACACACACACACACACACACACACACACACACACACACACACACACACACGCGCGTGCGCGCGCGCGCGCATGCACAAAAGCTCGTAGACTGAAATGTTTTCAACGGTGAGAGCCCTCGTTCCTACTCCCCAACCCCCATTCCCCACTCCTCCCAACCAACCCTTCCCCTTCCGAGATGCTTTCATAAAAGTTTGGAGAATAAATAGCTGTGGGTTTGGAGGGGGTTTTTTGTTTTGTTTTTTTTTCTGTCAAAATGCTTGGTAGTTTAGGCAAGCGCCCCACACCACCCCCACCCACCTTCCTCCCCAAATGCAAAACATCTTCCGACACCACTGGCTTATTTCATACACAACACAACACATATCAATGACCAAATTCGAAATAACTTATTAATTTAAAAAAAATGTTCGCTATGATTGTTTCATACTCTTTATAATCATGAGCAAACCATATACCGATTATGTTGAATTTAGTAGGATTCCATATCATTTTTAAATGAGGACTGATATAGTACACGTATAGTTTGTTCAAATGAAGTTTTATCTCCAGTGTTGAATAACTGGGAGTCATTAGCAAACTGAGAAATTTTGTGTTCAGTATCAGCATTACGAATTCCTTCAACCAATTCTTCTTCTTTTATCATTATAGCAAGAGTGACCGCATTATAAAATTAAACAGATAGGAAGAAATTATGTCTCCTTGTCTGCATCCTCTTTCTATGGGAAACAATGACGAGTAATGCCATTGACGATAACAATTGATTTTATATTTTTATAAAATGTTTCAACCCAGTGACAGATACACTCTCCGAAACCATACGCTCTCAATACTCTAAACATAAATTTCCAACTTAAAAAAATCAAAGGCTT
>CM065722.1:43300991-43305991 GCA_033310375.1 Conus canariensis | reverse complement strand
TTTTGTTTTATTTTCTCCACTAATTGAGACATTTCAATTTTAGCCTCAATCACATCTGTACATATAAAATTACTTCAAGCGATTCAAAAAATCCGTTTGTATTTTACGGGGGGAAAAAACCAGAGGGACACTATATACAGAATGATCTCTCCACCTTGCAGATATCACCTCAAATTACCTCCCTTTTCACAGCACATCGTGGTTTCCTGTGATAGGTGTTTCAGGCTGAACGGGTCGTAACTGTAGCTTGTGGGTTTGTAGGTAGTGTCATTTGCATGTGACAGAGTAATGGTGCATGCGTACTCTGTGAAGACTACGGATTACGCTCCAGACACTACGATAGTTTTCACAACGTGAGCTATTGAATGTAAAATTGACTATGGTAGTTCTTGCGTAGAGTAATTCTGACGTGTCGCTTCCCGCTACATAGCCACATTCAGGTTGATCCTGTGCCTACCTCTGTGCCGGTAATCTTCAAGGAGCAGACAACATCGGAGCGTCATGAGGCAACCCACAAGAGGACACACTGCTCTGCTTTTGGGTTACCTCTTGTGGCGTCTAGTAAATGCCTGTTCTAATTCAACATATGCTGGACATCACTTAAAACCAAGCTCCTAATTAATGGCAGTATTGGTTGTTACGGATCCAAAACGAATGACCGCGTTCCCTCCCGGAGAGACCCACCACCTCCATCCAACGAGTTTCCCGCTAACTTACCAATTCCGAAGAATCAGACACAACACCACAGGCACTGAGATAGAGAGGGCAATGGAATTGACGTCAGCGTTAAAATCGTCCAGGAAAAGTCCACATCCTTTATTTAGTGATAACGATGATGAAGATGATGCTAAAAGAGTTCCAGTTTGGTCTGCACACCAGGGCTGTTATACTCTCTTCCAGACGCATACCAGCGTCAACCAAGTCAAGACATAGAGACGCTTGCAGCCATTAAGCGAGTTAAACACAAGTGAATGGTTCCATTGTTCCCCTTTTGCGCGTATCTAAGTACATTTAGCTGTGACAAAGAGCAGACCAGGATTTGTCGTGTTTTATTGCTATTGTCGTAACCGATGGAGCTTTAATTATTATTCTTATTATTATTATCATCATCATCATTATGATAGGCTTTGTAGAGTTATAGCATCATTGGGGAGCTGATGGATCTTTGATTATTATTATTTTTGTAATTATCATTATTGTTATTATTATTGATGGTCGGAATTTGTAGAGTTTATCATTATCATTATTATTATTATTACTATCATTATTGTTGTTGTTGTTGTTATGTAATGTTGTAAGGGCAAACATTTTCAGGCCGAACTTCGCTAGGCTGAACTTCGCATTGACCGCTACTGTTGAGTTGTCGTCCTTGACCAGAAAGCTCTGCAGTTCGGTCCTTCAGGCGTGTGTTGTTCATTCAGTGTGATTCTGACTGCTGTCTGAAATGGCAGACCATGTTTTCGCTTGTTCTATCCCCCAGCTGATATCCAGTTCGTATGTTCCTGCCATCTTCTGGCGATGAATTTCTGGAGTTCTGCTCCATCGCTTCCCAGAAGGCCGATGTCTTTAACTGAAAATGTTGAACGTAGTCATCTTGAGGAACAATTTTAAGGAAAAATGAAAGCAAAATTAGGTACCAAAAGAAAAAGGAAAAATATGACGAAAAAGAGAAAAAGGGAAGGAGGAGTGAAAATAGGGAGAGGAATAAACAGAGATAAAGCAGAAAAGAGGAGAGAGCGAAGAAAAATGAACAGCAGAAGGAAACTTACTGGAACAGAGGAAATGAATGAAGGATGAAAGCATTCTAACAACAAACAAACAAAAAAGAATCAAAAGAAAAGACTTCTTCCATCTATTCGTGTTTCCCTTTCTTTCTTCTTTCTTCCTTTCTTTCTTTCTTTCTTTCGTTCGTTTGTTCGTTCGTTCGTTCGTTCTTTCTTTCTTTCTTTGTAGAAGTCTTTCTCCTAATTCTGCTGTTTAGCACACACACACACACACACACACACACACACACACACACACACACACACACACACACACACACACACACACACGACAATAACTTAACTGCGTTGATATTTATTGATCTACTGAGTTTCGTGCAGACTCACTGGCAAAACACTGAACTCACACACAAAAAAAGTTATAGCGGCGAAAGCTGTCAAGTCGAAAACCTGAAGTCAGTCAAAGGATTACAAATGACTGACACTGCAACTTATTTTCGTTAAATCTGAATTATGAACTATCTAGCGTTTCTTTTCTGTCTTTTTCCCCCATATACTATATGCTCTCTCTCTCTCTCTCTCTCTCTCTTCTCTCTCTCTCTCTCTCTCTCTCTCTCTCTCTCTCTCTCTCTCTGTGGGTGTGAAGGTGGAGAGAGGGTGGGTTGTGTGCACAAAAGTGAGGAAGAAGACAGGGAAAGAGGAGCCGTAGCGAAGAAATGCAGGGCTGCTAAATGATTCTTTCTATATTTTCCATGTGACAGACCCTTATTGATTAGATGGACAGCCGGCATTCACGAGCGGAAGATATTCTGCAGTTTTTGTTCTATAAACATCTCTCTCTCTCTCTCTCTCTCTCTCTCTCTCTCTCTCTCTCTCTCTCTCTCCTCTCTCTCTCTCTCTGTCAGTGAGTGAGTGAGTGAGTGTGAGTGTGTGTGTGTGTGTGTGTGTGTGTGTGTGTGTGTGTGTGTGTGAGAGAGAGAGAGAGAGAGAGAGAGAGAGAGAGAGAGAGAGAGAGAGAGGAACAGACAGACACAGACAAAAACAATGACAGAGACAGACAGACAAACAGAGAGGCAAACCCGTCCGACCAACCGATCGACCGACCGACAGACAGATACAGACAGGCAGAGAAGAACGCAGGCAGATAGGCGGAAGACAAGAAGACAGAGAAACAGGTACAGAGAGCACACGAACACGTGTTTAAATAAGCATCTGCGCGCGCGCGCGAGCGTGTGTGTGTGTGTGTGTGTGTGTGTGTGTGTGTGTGTGTGTGTGTGTGTGTGCGTGCGTGCGTGCGTGCGTGCGTGCGTGCGTTGGTGTGTGTGTGTGTGTGTGTGTGTGTGTGTGTGTGTGTGTGTGTGTGTGTGTGTGTGCGAGCGAGCGCGCACGCGCGCATATGTGTGTTGCTGATATTCGAAAGAGAAATGAAGTCTCTGGACACACACACACACACACGCGCGCGCGCGCGCGCGCACGCACACACACACACACACACACACACACACACACACACACACACAATGACATTAGGAGAGACTGAGACAGACCAACAAAATATATAGTCAGAGAGACAGACAGACAGACAGACAGACAGACAGAAGAGCACAGGCAGAGGGGACATTAACGGGATTTTTTTTTTTCTTTTCCTCTCTTTTCCCCGGCTCCATCTTTGCGCTTTTCAAAGGCGACAGAAGATCAGGGGAGGCGATACAGGTTTGATTCATCTCTTCTGTATTCCGCCACTTGACAAATTGGCAAAGATGGCGGCCATGATACGCCTTCCGGCCTCACGCTACGAACCCTGGGATCGCTCCCCGGCCGCGCTTTGCAAGACGGGAAGGGTTGGGGGGGACTGAGTGATTGACGGCATTGATATTGATGACGTGAGTGGTGGTGGTGGT
Source organism: Conus canariensis (assembly GCA_033310375.1). Lineage (NCBI taxonomy): Eukaryota > Metazoa > Mollusca > Gastropoda > Neogastropoda > Conidae > Conus > Conus canariensis. Next base: position 43,302,366 of record CM065722.1, on the reverse strand, counting down.
GGTGGTGATGGTGGTGGTGTTGGCGGTGGTGGTGGAGATGGTTGGTGGTGGCCGGGGGAGGAGACGTTGATTGGTGATGGTGGTGGTTGTGGTTGTGGTTGTGGTTTGAGGCGGTGTGTGTGTGTGGGGTAGGCCTAAGTTTTGTTTATTTTTTTTATTTGGAACTACGCGTAATGCTTTAAAATGCAAATGGGCAGGTATGATTTTTTTTTGTTCGCATTTGTTTTCAGACTCAGCACATTTTCTAATTATTTGATTCAGTTGACTACTTACTCGATAATGATATAATAATATCATATGTGTTGTACCGTCCATGGTTACAGTTGTTGGTTTGTATGTTTTGTTTTGTTTTCTCGGTCGTGTGTTCAAAAGACAATTACCATTGTTATTAATTAATCGTTCATTCAGTTCATTCAGTTCATTTGATTGTTAATGATCACACCGAATATTATGGGGAGAGGACAGGAGGGGGGGGGGGGGGGGGGGGGCGAGTGGGGGGGGGGAGGGGGGGCAAGTGGGGGGGGGGCGATCTTAAGAGCAATTCGCGTCAAATTGTGAAAACTTAAAGCTTTTGTATGCCATAATGATTTCATGTCAGTCACGAAAGTAAGCTGATGAACTCACTCATTAGGCTGAGATCAACATTCTAGGTTCTAGCATTCGTTCCTCTCAGTTTAACATGCCTGAACCGCCTGCGGTCTTCGATTCTGAATGGACTTTTGAGCCTCTGTGAAGTGTCGGAGTCCCCGCCACCAGAGGGTCTATCAGCCTTGTGCGTTGATGACCACAGAATGCTTGATTGTCAGCCTGGCCACGTGGATCATGCGTTGACACGCGTTTTTCGATGCGTCCCGTAATCTGTTTGTCTGTATCTGTGGCGGTAACTGACCCTTTTGTTTTAAAATTTTGCTTCGTTACCCCTTTGTTTTTAAATTTTGCTTCGTTACCCCTTTGTTTTAAAATTTTGCTTCGTTACCCCTTTGTTTTTAAATTTTGCTTCGTTACCCCTTTGTTTTTAAATTTTGCTTCGTTTTCCGCTCGCAGTCACCTCGTTTTGAAACTAGATTTGATTGGTTGTCAGCGAAATCATGCCAGAATTACACAACCGTTTTAATTAAACGAAACTTGGTGGAAATATGGACTTGGAGCCCAAAGAAGAACCCCATCATTTCAACATCGGCTTGGATCTGGATCAAAGGACGGATACAGAATCCGTTCGATCTGTGCTGAGGTCTGCGCTCCCCCCGACAGCCCAACTAGATGTGATAAGACAAAACACAACGCGTTTCGACCTCTTAGGTCTTCTTCAGGCAAGACACAAACAAATAGGACAATGAAAATGAACGAGTTTGTCACTTAGCTTAGATCTCTTCAG
>CM065722.1:43278491-43290991 GCA_033310375.1 Conus canariensis | reverse complement strand
ACTCTTGGGCAATCTACTGCGCCACAGAAAGCAACGCCTGTTAATGGGAAGCAACTCTAGGTATAAGGAAACAATAATCACGGTACGAAATTGCTTCCCCTGTATGATTCAAGGGCTTGATCCGCTTCATTTATAATATCTAAATGCATTCGTCAATAGATAAATATGAAAATAAATCAGTCAAATAATTCAATTAACTAATAGATAAATAAATAAATGAGTAAATAAATAAATTGATAAATCTAAGAGAATTAAACGAATTATAACAAAAATAACGTTCAGCTTAATGTCAATCTCTGCTAAACTGCTTCCATTTCCACCGTGTCTCCCCGCCTCCCCAGCCAATGGAAAAGGAGCTTTGTTGGCTCAGCTGGTTAGCGCACCGCGTTCGCAGTCAGGTGCTGCAGGTTCGAGTCCCGCTGGCGCCCAGAACAAATGTTGCCACTGTCGCTTCCCTTCTGCATGTGATGTAGTTCTGGTGGTACAGAGTAATTTAAGAAGGGGCCCCTTACCTCCACTCTTCTGGGATAATTATCCCTGTCTGCCAGACACTGTAGGTGGGCGTAGACTTTGATCATGAATACGAATATCTTAAGTGAGCAAAAAAAATGAATAAATAGATAAATACTTTTTTTTTTAAGTAAAGAGTAAATGGAAGAAGGTGTTAACGATAACAACTACAAAGAAACAGGAAAGGAAATCCCGTAAATGTTTTGTGTGTTAACCTCGGTGCACACTTGTCTAAATGCTGCTCATCTACTGTTCTCACTGATTTTGAGCTGCGTACATTAAGAAGTAAATGATATTATCAACAGGCACACACACACACACACACACACACACACACACACACACACACACACACACACACACACACACACTGACTGCATGGTCTAAGGTAGCACTCAAACACTAAGGTAGCACTCAAACACACACACACACACACACACACACACACACACACACACACACACACACACACACACACACACACGTCAGTGTGTGTGTGTGTGTGTGTGTGTGTGTGTGTGTGTGTGTGTGTGTGTGTGTGTGTGTGTGTTTTGAGTGCACGTGCACACGCAAAATAGATAAATAAATGCGGAAATCCACAAAGCTCTCAAAAGACACATAGAACAGTTTGAAGATATTAAAAAAAAAAAAAAAATTCTGTGATTAAGTACAATTTTTTTTGAAAGGCCGGAAAATGTAAAGAACATAGTAAGCTTCAATAACTAAAACATCAAAGAAATAAAATGACATAAGAAAAATCAACAAAATTGAATTCAAAGGACAAATTAAAAAATAAAAAAAAAAAACCGTTTCCAAAACACCAGTAAGGACCTAAATGGTAAGGGCGTCTGCCTGCGCAGCGTACAGTCGTAATTTGCAAACAATGATGGATGGTGGATTGTTTAGGCTCAACTTGAAAACTGTCTGTCCGCCCAGCAGTGAACGTGTACTTGATTCAAATCAGGGGCAGTTAATGCGGCGGAAGGAGAGATAGACGGGCTTTTCCCTCTTTAATGCAGTGCCCTAGACAATATGAACCTCTAGTAGTTCACTGTCCAAGTGCCACTCGTCTATGGGACTTCTAACCTCCTAAATAATATCCACATATTCCCTCGTGTACTCTGTTGCTTGAAGTACGGAAAAGCAATTTTCACAAGGTAGCATACTCTACCAGTACATGCAGGTTTGAGAGAGCTATCTTTCCGTACTCCAAGTAGAAGAGTACAAGGGGATAAATATAGGTATTGCCAACCTTTAATGTTTTTAATGACATGAAAATAGAAGAAGAAGAAGAAGAAGAAGAAGAAGAAGAAGAAGAAGAAAGTGCAGCCAATCGTATAGCTTGTCTCATGAAGACACTCGTCAGGGTAGACAACCTGGCATCGTAGGGATGTGTACCTCGCCATCATCGCAGCGGAATGACCTTCACCTTCAGTATGCCTGTTCCCACAGGAATCTGCCTGTTGTGTCCGTTCCCAGCATTTGTCATGTATCTTTTTGCTTCCTGAGTGAATGTTAGTCGCCACTTGTGACAGGTTTTGTCGTGATATTGTTTATTGTTGTTCAGAATACAGATGATATTTTACCAGGTGGTGGACAATTCGATTCTTGTACAAGGTTGTATTACTACAAACTGTGAGCGTGCGTGCGTGTGTGCGTGCGTGCGTGCGTGCGAGTGTGTGTGTGTGTGTGTGTGTGTGCGTGCGTGCGTACGTGCGTGCGTGCGTGTGTGTGTGTGTGTGTGTGTGTGTGTGTGTGTGTGTGTGTGTGTGTGTGTGTGTGTGTGTGTTTTCAGATATCAGCTATGGACGTGTACATCTTTGAGACAGGTTTGGACACAACAGACATTTTGAAGGCTAAGGTTTGTCACCTTGTATTATTTTCTTCTGCCCACCTAAGCCATGCATACAGTAAGCTATATATATATATATTATAAATAACACTTTTTTTTTTTTTTTACCAAGAAACATCATGTCAGTTTCATCGTAATGCGTTTACTCACTTGTCCACCACTTGTGAGGAGGTTTTGTAATTACACTGTTATTATTGTTCATAGATTTGTTTTGACAATATTATTATCGGTTATAAGTCTCTCTCTCTCTCTCTCTCTCTCTCTCTCTCTCTCTCTCTCTCTCTCTCTCTCTCTCTCTCTCTCTCTCTCTGAGATGTTTTAAGGTCTCTGTCAACAAATGTGTGCTACCTATTCTGAACATCAGATGGACAGAAACGTTTCCAGCACCAGCCTCTGGTAGAGAATCAACGAGATTCGAATCAATCAAGAACAATGCAGGAGAAAGTAAGGCTGAATCGTTCACACACTGCAGTAGGCCCAAAACAACATGGCAAAACAAGAGCTGGACTGGAAGCCCCACGGAAGAAGAAGAAGAGTGAGTCGAATGAGGGGGAGATGGAGATGAACTGCCAAGACAGATGGAGGCTGCCGGATGGATGTGGACCCACCAGAAGGGAAGTAACAAGGATAATGTTTGATAGAGAAACGCAGTTATGACCCTTTGCTCCACTAGAAAACAGAGGGATCGTCTGGTAGTCACAGTCAACTCACATCTGTGCTTTACTAAAGATGTCCTCTTGAAAGTTATAAACATTTTTTCTCTTTCGAATTACTTTATATATATATATATATATGTATATATATAATATATATATATATATATATGTAAGAGAGAGAGAGAGAGAGATGTGTGTGTGTGTGTGTGTGTGTGTGTGTGTGTGTGTGTGTGTGTGTGTGTGTGTGTGTGTGTGTGTGTGTGTGTGTGTGAGAAATAAATATTCCTTGTTATTCTCCACTGAACAGCGCAAATTACCAATATGATTTTTCTGTTCTGTCTCATGTTCCGTGTTACCTCAGTGGCATTGCATCCACGTGGCTTATTCCGGCTTCCCGTCCAAAGCCACAGCCTGGCTTGTCCCGCCAAAACCCCGGCAACGGCAATTTATTTAAAGAAAGCAGTCAGTCAAGACGTCATGCGGCAACACGCAAGTGGAGACACTGCATTGTTGCCGAGTCATTTCGGTGGTGTTTAGTGGTGCCTGTACTGATCCAACATACGCAGGACACCGTTTATTTTGTCTCCCTACTTACGACAAAAATTGTTTTGTCACGGAGCCAGCGTGAATGAGCTCTCCATACAGAGGGCGTCAGCACATCCTCATGAATTTGCCAGTACCGGTGACGCCGTAAGAGCTTTGTAAAGGGTAAAGACGTGGACAAGAAATCGTAACTGAAGTCACTATGAGAGCCGGACCTGAACAGACACAGAATTTAAGACATACTTGCTATACTGATCGATGAGGACGAGGACAATAGATATACATCTCTGGGTTTTCATTCTGGTATGAGACTGCATGACAAGTTTGGACTCTAGGCTTATTTTGATTATGCAACCCTATGTAAAAAAAAAAAAAACGAGTGATACAGACACCTGCAGTGTAGATCAGGAAATGTGAATAATACTCATAGAGACGCATCCATTAACTGGAGGAAACTCGACTGTGTTGTCTCAATCCTCCCAACTGAACATAACCAACTCAGCTCTGGGTAGGAGCTGGTCGGCAGAAAAATCCCACAAATAATAATGGCTCTGATGGAAATCGAAGCCACGACTTCCCAGCGGGGAGACCATGTATCTTCTTGCTTCCTAAGTGAGTTTGTGACCATTTAGCTCCCACTTGCGACGGGGTTTATGTTGGGTTTTGTTATTGTTGTTAAGAATGTAGACGATGTCTCACCAGGTGTGAGACATGTCGATTCTTGTACAAAGATAATGCAATGTGTGTGTGTGTGTGTGTGTGTGGTGTGTGTGTGTGTGTGTGTGTGTGTGTCCGTGCGTGCGTGCGTGCGTGCGTGTGTGTGTGTACTTATATATGATACTCTGTGCGCATGTGTGTGTGATTGTGTGTGTGCGTGTGAGAGAGAGAGAGAGAGAGAGAGAGAGAGAGAGAGACTTTGTGTATACGTGTGCGTGCGCTCGCGCGCGCGCGCGCATGTGTGTATATATGTGTTGTGTCAATGTGTATATACATGCATGCATACAGGATAGATGTAAGGTACCTGAGGGTATATATGCCAGTGTACAGGATGGCTATACAATACATAAGTAAGCCACATACCATTCTAGTATTATCTGCGCTACTCATGTGTGACCTTCTTTTCGCAATACTTTCTGCGTTGTGCAAGTCTTTCAGTGGCAGGTATGTTTCAGCACATATAGCTGGAGGAAGGATCATCTTTATATTTTTTACAAACAACTGGGGTTTTCGACGTTTTGAAAGGATGGTATATTCTAAACTACACGTACCTCTTTCCATCAAATATAAACATTATTGGACACATGTTGACTTTACATTTTGATTTATTTATGTGTTTTATCTGAACAGAAAGGATTTCATAATTCCTATTTCTTCATAAAATTTAGTCAGTAAATGTGCACTGATCATGACTCAAGTAAACTAGCCTAACACTTGGTGGAAAGAAGCTAAGTGTCCTTATTCAAACTAACACTGGAATATTTCATACATGGAGTGAAATTCTCTTCACGAGTTCTCTGCACAGTCTCTAGTTGAATTCTTGAAACTGTGTGCACATATCTTTGTTGCCCCCCTCGCTAACCACACTTGATGGCGGAAAAACGAAACAAATGAGAGTTCGAGGAGTTTCCTGTCACATGGTAGTGGCAATATTCGAGATATTCGAGGTTCAAATCATTTGGAGTCACCAGACACACCGTGGCGTTGTTTTGTGTCTGTTTTTGTTTGTTTGTTTGTTTGTTTGTTTGTTCGTTCAGTTTTTTTTGTGTGTTTTTTTTGTCTTGTTTGTTGTTGTTGTTTTGCTTTGTTCTTTATTTCTATATTTTTTAAATTGCCACTTGGATGAAAGAAGAGAAGCAGATGGTTTGTGAAACAAAATCAAAAGAAAAATTACTGTACCACCCGACGAAAGAACAAATTACAAAAGAAACACTACGCGTTTCGACTTCTTTGGTCTCCTTCAGGCAAGACAAATAACATTGAAAATAATAACACGTAGCACGAACAGACAGTCACTTATTTCCCCAAATTGGGTCTAAAATGGATGTGCAATAGAAACGAGGCTCTGTGGAATGTGAAATGGAAACGAGGCTCACAGGAGCCTCGTTTCCATTCCGCATCCATTTTGCGCCCAGTTTGGAGAGATGAATGACTGCCTGTTTGTGCTTCGTTTTCATTGTTTTGAATGTTGCTAGACCTGCCTGAAGACAACCAAAAGGTCGAAACCTGTAGTGCCTGTTTTGTAATTTGTTTGTTCTTTCGTCTCGCGATACGGTCATTTGTCTTCACATTTTGTATTAATTTCCGCCTGCAGTCACCCCACTTTGAAACCAGATAGTATGTGATTCATATCTAGTGTCTGGGTGTCTATTCGTTTATTAACGCACTTAGAGTGACTCGAAACTCCCCAAATGGACAAGTGATGGTTGATTTATACCTTTGTTCTGCTGATTGTATGGCAGTAATGTACACGTAAGCTATATATTTTCTCTGTCGTTCAGGCAAAGATGAACAGGAAGAAGCAAGGCCCCACTGACCTCGCCGAACCCTCCCTGCAACATCTACGGTCGACAGTGTGCATCAATGACAGCTCTCCATTCCCATAAGACAACATATCCAGGCCAGTGACCTGCCAGCTGACTTATTTGTAACCGCCAGGAGATTCCTGAAATAAAATGTACGTCCTGCTACATACAAAACATTGGATGGATATATACACACAACGAGAGATCTCTAAACGAAGCAAAATCAATATATGAATAAAGAATGGAGAGGTTTATAGGCCAGAGTGCAAGGAAGGGGGGGGGGGTTGTGTGATCAACCCAGAGCAGACCATCATGGGTCACTTATTACCACAGAGTTTGGTTAACATGCCATCAAACAAACATATCAAAACCAACATTCAGTACACGTTTGAGAACTGATTACAGGGATCGCCAGACGAAGAAAAATTCACAGACCACTGTTTTTGCCAATAAGAATATTAAAAACTCACATTCAGTAAAAGAACCGATTACAAAAACAACCAAAGGAAACAAAAACTCACAGGAGCCACTATTTCTGCCATCTGCTGACAATTTGAAAGTTGATAGTTTTGTTGGCTCTCTCTTTCTGCATTTCTTGGTTCATAGACTGTGTGTCATGGATGAAGTCTCTGTTTGCAGTCCTTCAGATTCTTTACTCTGACAAGCAAGTAAGGAGTCTGGAAGCATAAGATGAATATCAGGAACTGAATTTCATCAGGACATTATTCTGTTTTTGTCTTGTAAGTATACTGAAGATTAATATCGACACTCTTTTTTAAATCATGAAATATTGAATGAAATGAAACACTCTCATGAGTTAATTTGTCTTATGTTATGTTTCATATCAAAGAAAGTGGATGCTTGTGTCGGGCCCTGATTTGAGACCGACATATTTCTAGTTCTCCACAACGCACACAGTTGGTCTATTTATAAACAGTGTGAATCCAAATATCCCACATTAATGAGAAAGCAACATTATGTAACATTGTTGCAGCACTTTGACATGTTTTCAACTCTGAAAGGGACTCACGGTCAGCTTATCTATAAACAGTATGAATACAAATATCTCACAGCTCTGAGAAAGGAACATTGTGTAACATTGTTGCAGGACTGACAACATAGCGTGCCAGTGACACAGCCAATCGGCAACATGGACAATAGAGGTCTGTGCTGGCAACACTGCACTGAGGATGGATGCTGAAGCAAGAGAGGCGAAGGACCCAATGCAATGGGAATTGTTGTCTGCCTGTTTGACAGCATATGCTTTTTATGTTATTTGGCTGGAAATACGTTTGTTCTGAAGAAAAGATGTGTGTGTGTGTGGGGGGGGGGGGGGGATATAGGAAGCTGAGATTTTGACACACACATACATACGCAGAGCATACACTCAATCATATTCAGTAAACCAACTGTTGCATTATTCTTACGGTCTTATCTTTAAAAAAAAAAAAAAGTTTCATTGAAATGTAATCAGAAACTATCAAAACACCCCCCCTCTCCCCCCCCCCCCCCCCCCCCCCCCCCCCCCCCCCCCCCCCCCCCCCCCCCCGCCGCCGAAGCATTCAAACCAATCCATTTGCTTACTGTCCTATCTTCGGCAGACGCACGCTGGTTTTCCAATTTGGCCCCCGGGGTACAATTACACCGGGGTTCAATCTTTCACTCAGGAAGGGATTCATAAAAGGTTGCTTCCAAATATCCAAACATGGAGGGAAGCATGTGATCCACCTGTGCCCCCAACCTCTCTCTCTCTCTCTCTCTCTCTCTCTCTCTCTCTACACACACACACACACACACACACACACACACACACACACACACACACTGAGTCAAAGATAGGTTTGTTAGGGATTTTGGAATATAAACTATCGAGTTAAGGTTTGGGTACTTTTCCTTTCAAAGTCACACACTCTAAATGATGTTTCTGTTGGGTGATACAACTTAAACTGACTATATTGAAGAAGAGCTTTCACAATTCATACCAAATGTACTGTTTGGATAAATTCATACCAAATGTACTGTTTGGATATGTAGATTTGACACAGTTTTCTGGGGAAAAAAAAAGATTGTGGGACGGATCTTCAACAAACTCCTGCTTGAGTACTGTTTGAAAGAAGCTTGCTGTGTTCAGAAGCGGATTAAAATAGTTTAATGACATGTAGACTGAAAATAAATTGACACAGGAGTCATTTTGTAGTAGATATGATCTGTGCTTCATTGAAAATGTGTGCAACAGAGAAATCACAGGGAAGTGTGTGGTGTGTGTGTGTGTGTGTGTGTGTGTGTGTGTGTGTGTGTGTGTGTGTGTTGTGTGTGTGTGTGTGTACAAATACAAATACAAATATTTTATTCAGTTTTTACAAGGCCATAAGACCCATATGAACAAAACGTAGGCATATGCAACCATAAAGCAGTCATGGTATTGACCGTGTTAAGCACGCAAATATGTAGACATTTTGATCAAAGAGCAAGAAATAATTCATACATATACATACTAGTTGTTTGATTTCTTATCTTCAAACTTTTTACCACATAAATTCCTAATTCAACAATTAATTTTTCAGAGGGATTCGAGCAGAGCAACTGAACCTTTAAGCTTGAAGGGAATCTGTAATAATAGATGGGAATATATTTCTCACGCAAAGACGAGTACTTTGGACAAACTAGTAAAAAAAAAATGGCAAAGGTCTTCTATCACGTTTCCATCACACTGGCTACAGTTTGGGTTGTTAGACAGGTTTCCAAAGCGAGCAATGCTGTTCAAAGGCAGTTTACTGCGTCTTAGTAAGCAGATAGCACGACGATGTTCGAAAGATGTAAGAAGATCAATGTAGTTTGCTCGACATGTTTCAGGATGATAATTCAGGTAATATGAATAGGAGGAAAGAGAATCATGCCAATCTTGTCGATGTGTGTGTGTGTGTGTGTGTGTGTGTGTTGTTGTGTGTGTGTGTGTGTGTGTGTGTGTGTGTGTGTGTGTGTGTGTGTGTGTGTGTGTGTGCGCGCGCGCGTTCATTGAGATATAAAATAAGAACAACTGACACAGGAGTGCATTTTTTTATATTGACATAATCAATTCTCCATCAACATAATAATTGCTTTATTTGATGTTGCTGTCGAATCACATGAAACGTAAAGTTCTCTAATTATCGAGACTGGAAATGTGGACAATGCATCCAAGAATTTCTGCAGAAATTTACCATCTTACTGGATTACTTGATTGAGTAATGGGATGTGTTGAGTCACTTACAACGCAAAGATGTTATTTTGAAAGAGTTTGTGGAGCTTGTCCTTGTTTTGTTTCGTTTTTACTTTTCATCGAGACAAGAGCAGGCATTCTTGACAATAGCTTGGTGTTTACAGTGAATTTTGAAATCCAGTAATCCACCCTCTATGCGTAGTCTTCTTGTTTTTATACCATGAAAAAGACATCAGCAAATGAGCATATTACATGTTTGAAAAGCACTTGGAAATCAACATTACGACATATGAAATTAAGGACCAAAACTGTGTGAGTCTTTACATCGAGGCAAAAGAGTACAATATTTTCATTGTGGTTTATGGTTATACAGGTAGTGTTATTCTACTAAGCTTCCTCATACTTGTTTGGAGGGATCGCATGTCTGAATTGTAATTTCAGTCCTATCTTTAATACCTCAACAGTACAGTTGTTGCCATTTACTATTCCCATGTGTTTATTGCCCGATTAGTTGTAATAATTCTGTGTTAAACACATAGTTGTAACACTATAACGTTAACCTCTTCTCGTTCATGGATTTTTGTAGTGCCTACGCGTTTGTAATGACTACCACTGCATAATTTGTAATCAGTTGTGATGGAAATTGTGAGTTTTCTTACCTTATGTCAGGATGTAATAATGATGAATATAGGTGTTGCATATTCAGTGCCGTGAGTATTACGTATCAGAGGCTCGGGCACATTATATTTTATAATGACTTACCAGCAAACCAAAATCTTATTGTTCGTATACCTGTATCAACCATTCGCGACCATTATAAGCCATAAAATGTACATGTTCGGTACTCTTTTGAATTCATTCTTGTTTGTAACGTTTCCATTATTTTACAAGAACAGCACAACAAAATCAACCTTTTTTCATTAAAACCACTCTGTTTATCAATATTTATCATCATCGAAGTCCATTTCAAGAAATCGGATCGACCTGTGATTTTATTTTCCAGTGACTGCAAAATTCCAAGTTAGCAATTAAGACCAGGCGCATTTTCTGATAGATGCTTGTATGATAATCAAGAAAACATGGATTATGAATTTTCATAGCTTTTACTACCACCTTAGAAACACGTGTCTACTCAGGGCTAAAGACAACAGTTTCTTACAAGATGGGATTTTGAAAAAAAAAACTCAATATGTGTGTTTCTTCTCAGAGGCCTACTTCTGTATTAGCATACATGTGTGTGTGTGTGTGTGTGTGTGTGTGTGTGTGTGTTGTGTGTGTGTGTGTGTGTGTGTGTGTGTGATTACATCGTCAGTCTAAGTTCATTTACACTATCCTCTGCCAACAACATGGCGATTGATAATTGCACTTTATTGCCCAGCATGACTGTGCCAAATCACTGTTATTACCATAACTGAATTTTAAAAGACATGGAGAGAAGAACGTTTTTGTTGTTTACTGGTGTGTGTGTGTGTGTGTGTGTGTGTGTGTGTGTGTGTGTGTGTGTGTGTGTGTGTGTGTGTGTGTGTGTGTGTGTGTGTTCTATTAAACTCTTGGATATATGTTGGCCGAAAAGCACTGCATATCTCTCTCTCTTTCTGTCTGTCTGTCTGTCTGTCTGTCTGTCTGTCTCTCTCTCTCTCTCTCTCTCTCTCTCTCTCCTCTCTCTCTCTCGTGTGGTTTACTCAAGCGCGCGCACGCACGCACGCATGCACACGCACATGTATATATGTATGTATGTATGTATGCATGTGGGTATGTATGTGTGTACGTGTGTATTAATAGGCCCCAAAGTATTGCGTCTCTCTCTCTCTCTCTGTGTGTGTGTGTGTGTGTGTTGTGTGTGTGTGTGTGTGTGTGTGTGTGTGTGTGTGTGTGTGTGTGTGTGTTTTCTCCTGTGCGTTTCCACTTTTGTACTTTCCACAAGGAGGTCATGTCTTCACCCATACACCCGTTGGTTCGTTTGTTAACTTCTCAGCTGGACTAGGCACAAACTGCCTAACCTATTTTAACCAACAAGTAGGACAACTCTTGCTCTAATTATTGAATACATACACACCTATAACTCTGATCGAATGCTGCTTACGACACCAAACTGCCTAACAGAAATGATAACACAAACCACACAGAGAACAAATATGGAGATATCCGGGAATGTCATTTTATTTGTTCTGTGTGCTCTGTGTTGTCATTTCTGCCCGGCAGTTTGGTGTCGTATGCAGCATTCGTTTGAAGTTACGGGCGTGCATCCATTTCATCACATGAGCAAGAGTTACCCGTCTTGTTCGTTATTCACTGTCTGCTCTTCCTTGCCCAATTTATGATTTCCTATTTCAACCAGACTTTGTGAAATGACGGTGTGCGTCCCGTGGCTGAATCCTCAAATTTCTTGTGCTGATCAGGGTCAAGCAGTGGATGAAGAAGGATCCATTAATATGACTACAAACAGGGATTTTATGTACAAAATGACCGCTACACAGCCTCCATGGGCAATAAAAAAAAAATCACTGTTTCTACAGATTCATAAATATGACTGAAGTAATGCATTTTCATATAGAATACTAAAAACGTGGTGGTGAAAAAGACTTTGGACATTTTGTACTTTCCAGTATTTTCTCATATCCTCGCATTTGAAAAAAAAAAAAAAAAAAGCACACGCTAAGTGTCTTTTAAACGTACTATCACTTCTCCTTGTGGACACTTAATTTCATTTTCACTCATAAACTGCACCCATAAATAGTTCACCCAGTTGGGACACACACACACACACACACCACACACACACACACACACACACACACACAGAGTTTAAAAAAAAAAAACCAAACAAACAAAAAAACCTACAATGCTCTACCCTCTGGACGAAGATTCCAAATTCCAAAATTCAAAACAAATAGAACTAAGAACAGTTTCTTTCCCAATTCCATCACATTCATGAGTCAAAACTGAACTTTCAATAAGATCCGGTTCAGAAAGTTGTTTGTGTGTGTGTGTGTGTATTATATAATATATATATATATATATATAATAGAGAGAGAGAGAGAGAGAAGAGAGAGAGGAGAGAGAGAGAGAGAGAGAGGGTAGTACTGAGGATCAGCGTTATATTAAAAAGAGTGCTCGACCGGAGTGGGAGCGGCATTTGCTGTATTTAAAAGCAAGTTAAAATCAAGCTTAAAACCTACAGATCTGTTTCGCGCTGTCAGTGCGGTCGTCAGGGTGTA
>CM065722.1:43268491-43273491 GCA_033310375.1 Conus canariensis | reverse complement strand
CAGATTTCACGAGTGGAAGTTCAGGAAATCTGGGAACGCGTTCCCAGAAATCACGGTAAATCTGGGAACGCGTTCCCAGATATCACGGTTCCCAGATATTATACGACACCGGGTTGATCAGTTCACGTGACTTGCTAGTATCCATTGTGCACCGGCAAGCCTTGTCAGTCAGTTAAATCTCTAAGTTTTTAATCTGTTTTGACTGAAATAATGAGTGAATCAGCGAGCAGGAGTTTCGTGGAAGTGGCACGAGTGAAGAATCAGTTGCCGAAGGCAGTAGTAACGAAAGCGAAGCAGGTGAGTTGATAAACTTTGATTATTTTGATTGTCGAGAGATGGAACACTTGCTGCGTGCGGTTATTGGTTATTTTACATTTGTTGGTCCGCCACATGAAGGAAGGGGGGATGGAGGGGGCAGGGTACATGGTTATTTACAGGAGTGAAATGCTTTGGCCTGATCAAACTAGAGGATCGTTTCTGGGTGATTAAAGGTGTTTTGAAAGCACTTTAGAGATGAATAAAAGTGGTGATTTGAAGAGAACAATTTATAACTTTTGTTTGTTTGTTTTTTTAGTTTGGAAACAATGTGGGTGTGTCACGAGTGGGCGTGTCTCCAATGAAAGCTATAGCCCTTCCCCTTCCTTATATGCTAGTGATTCAGATTTTATTCTTACTTATGATTTATGCATGACTTCATTTTTCATAGAGTCAATAAGTAATGCTGTTCATGTTTTTTTCCTTTCTGAAAATCAGACTAATTAGTGGAAACTGAGTCAAGCTCTCTGTAACAACTCTTGCACCATTATGAAACAATAAAATGAACAGAAGACTTAGGATATATGTTTTCTTGTGTGATCCAGAATCTGGAAGCACTGCTGCAGGAGAGAGTGGTGCTGAGAGTGAAGGAGGTCAAGAAAGAGGAACTGTGCTGCTGGCCATCCTACTCGTGTGCGCTCTGGCTGGGAATGTTCTGGGTGTGACGTGGGACTCTGCCCCGAGTGCTTTTCAGCCTTCCACAGAAGATCAAGGCCCTAACTTCGTTCTGTGTCTTTCAAGGACATGTTCTTCTTGTTTTCTCTCAAGTTTCAAGTGTTTTGACATTCAAGCAGGAAAACTGTGGTGTTTCAAACAATGTGATTGACGTTTTGGATTACCTTTTCGCCAATGTTCTGGATTACACTGTGAAGAATATCTTCAGCTGCCATCAGGGTACTGTCTTGTAATTCTTTTTTTTTTCAGATTCCTCATTATCTTTAGTTTACAAAAACATATAGTTTTACCTATCTAGCTTCAAGACAAGCCTGCACAAACCCCATTTCCTTATACAGTGAAATTTGATTGCCCGGATGCTGAATTATAGGTACATCATTTGAGGCACAATTCATTATACATAGGTCAAGTCAAGAGAATTATAATCTTTCCTATGTTTCCAGCACATATTTGTCTTCATTTTATCTCCAGTCTGAAGTGTTTAGGTAGTACAGAAGAAAAACTGTGTCTCTCCTAACATTTGACTTACTTTTCAAATAACTTATTCAGAAATTTTGTCTGCTTATATTTTGAGGTCAGTCTCCAAGTAGGTACCATCTACAGTACATTCAGTTATTTCACTAGATTTTACAACATCTCTAGTTTCTAAAAATGTATAGGTTTGCATATCTAGTGCAAATGATATGTATGCAGAAGCCAAATTCTCAAGTGTGGTGTGTGACGAGTTTCCCGTCCTAGATTTTAACTACATTTCTTTAAAGTTTAAACTAATACACAGAGCACTGTGAGGGTACACTACCTCTCTCTCTCTCCCATCAAGTCAATCTTTACCTTCCTCTACTAACACAACCATACCCATTCCACCCTCGTCCCCAGCCGATTATCGCAAAGTGCAGTCCAGCAACGTATTCCTCTCTTGTCATCGAAAGATACCGTTGCAATCCCCCCCCACCCACTCCCCTCCCCCCTTCCCTCTCTTAGACAAAAAAAGAAACCTGATTTTCCCTTTCAGGACCCTGTCTGCTTTGTGTCTGTCTTTGTGCTAGGCGAATCGGTGCCGTAAGCACCAATCGTTTAGAGTGTGTTTAATTGTCTCACGACGGGTTAAAAAAAATGTCGTGCTTACTTTTTATTTTTGCCGCTCTGTGTGTGTGTGTGTGTGTGCGTGCGTGCGTGCGTGCGTGCGTGCGTGCGCGCGCGTGTGTGTGTGTGTGTGTGTGTGTGTGTGTGTGTGTGTGTGCGTCTGTGTGTGCGTCTGTGTGTGTGCGTGTGTACGTGTGTGTGTGTGCGTGTGTGTGTGTGTGTGTGCGTGCGTGCGTGCGTGCGTGCGTGTGTGTGTGTGTGTGTGTGTGTGCGTGCGTGCGTGCGTGTGTGCGTGCGTGCGTGTGTGTGTGTGTGTGTGTGTGTGTGTGTGTGTGTGTGTGTGTTCCGATTTAACAAGTATTTGTTGCAGTGTGCAAAAGTCAAGTGTTGTGCCTTCGGTCTGCCCCTCGGTGCCATAAGCAGCATTTGTTTGGATTTATGGACGTATGGCTGCCTCTGCAAGCGTCCAGAACTAATCTTTCTCGTTTGTCAGTTGGCATGCACATAGTCTGTTTGCGCAGTTTGTATCTTATTCATTTCTCTTATTTGAATAGGCCACAGCAATGTTCTGTTGAATGAGTCAAATGCCATTGGAACGTCCTTTTTTTTTTTTTTTTTTTTAAAGCCACATAGAAATTGCGATGAAGTGAAAATTGTTTCAGTGTCAAACCTAGCAAAGTAAGTATATGAACGAGAGCTGTGGCACTATCTGGGCCCTGGTATTAAATAGACAGGAAGAACTCAGAACAGGATATATCCCCTGATGACCCCGACCTGATAACTCACTTGGTTTTGGTCATTTGCCGCGTGCACATACAAAGAATGCTCAAGAACATGAACGTAGAGATGGAAGCTTTGCCACGAATCCAATGCTCAGCAGAAGGGAATAATAAGCCGGATGAAAATAATAGGGATCCGTTATTTTTTGAACGTTTGCAAGCATGTAATGCGCTCGACTGACATTTTAAATATAAAAACACTGCTCATTTTCTTCGTTTCGTTTAAACACAAATTACACATCAATCAGGTGCCATTAACGTTAAAAACGTTTTCGAAATCAGTTCAACATCGATTTAGTGCCTAATTCAGTTAGTGACACAGCTGCTGAATAGCCATTTCTATACACAGATCGATGTTCATGGACAATGTCATGGTCATTCATCCATTCCTGTTTCACTTCATAATTGTACTGATTAACTTACTGGCAATACCACTATGAAATAAATATCTGCATTTTGAATTGGGTTAGTTAGTCATGTCTTGTAAATGATGCTGACGCAGTCACGGAGACAGGCAGACAAAGAGAGAGAGAGAGAGGGAGAGAGTTTTCAGGTACGTTATGTTGTTGGAATACATGCTATGGCATACACCATCTCTGTTATGCCACACAAACCATGAAATTATCACTTGTGGGCTTGAATCCGTGATAAAACACGATTCACACCACGTGACTCCAGGTGGTTTTCCACAATGGAAAGGTACCGCAAAAAAATTTACCTGTGTTGCAGTAGAAGCTTAGCACTGCTCGCCCTGTGCTTCCATAACTCGGCCTTCGACTGCTTGAGGAAGGACGGCACCTGGTGAGTAGGCTTGAATACGATGCATGTAGAGAAACACACACACACACACCACACACACACACACACACACACACACACACACACACACACACACACACGAGAAAAGATTTTGTGATAGATCTTCTTCTCCATGGCGATTATGTGTTTACTAGCGTGTCGGTTTCATTTGGTTTTGCGTCTGTCATCAAGGCTGCGCATAAAAGCTATTGAACCTACTTAAATGTAAGTTGATGGAAGATTAAATGTAATCCAGGGGCGAATCCTTAAATCTTCGGTACATCGGTGCTCGTTAGTGGTCTACATCCTGATCAAGGAATGCATCTGGGACTCGTCAGACAAAATTATTGCAAATTTTACACCGAACGTGATGGCTGTGATGTCATTATAAACGGACTGATAACGATCCATAAAATATTACATTTTCATGAAATGTCAAAACGTTGAAGTTATGGAAATGTTGACATTTCGCCCCCCCCCCCCCCCCCCCCCCAACTCCCTCCTAATTTTAAAGGAAAATGCATGGCAAAGAACTCTTTCGGATTCGTTGTTTACACTTGCATGTTAGTGGAGATCCGGATTAAAGGACGGATGCAGGATCTCTTCGATATTGGCAGAGGTCTATGCTCCCCTGTGTTCCCTTCTAGCTGGTCCTGTGACCCGTTGGAGAGGGGGGTAGAGAATGTCTAGGAAACACTAAATGATGCAAAATAGAAATCACACAAATACTCAGTATATGTTGCTGATAATGAAGTGCAGCTTGCTGAGAGAGAGAGAGAGAGAGAGAGAGAGAGAGAGAGAGAGAGAGAGAGAGAGAGAGAGAGTATAAGCACATACACAAACACGCGTGCACGAATGAAAGCGCGCTCACACACATATACATTTAAGTATGATCGGAATTGGGATGGACAGAAAATGATAAGCACCAAAGAATTGACTGGAAACAGAACTTTTAAAGAAATGTTGATTTTTCTTTTATCTGCTGACTTCAGTCACTCTCTATGCCAAGCTCCCTCTTTCCTTAATTTCTGTCACACTTTCATTCCTACAACTGTAAAAGAAAACGTTTCCTGACAAATTAAGTTGTCCAAGTTTGAGGTTACATATGGTATCTTTATCTATCGACTTGAAACACTCTGGCTTGTGAAAAAACACTACCTGTGAATAAAAGAAGTGCAAGAACCTCAATAGTGACAACAGCAACAAAACAACACAATAGTAACAACAACAGCAACTACTACTACTACAACAACTACTACTACTACTATCTACTTTTCTGCTGCTGCTGCTGCTGCTGCTGCTACTACTACTGCTACTAGTGCCACTACACATGCTGCTGTTCTTGTTCTT
>CM065722.1:43263491-43265991 GCA_033310375.1 Conus canariensis | reverse complement strand
ATGTGTCAGTGTCAGTCTCTCTCTCTCTCTCTCTCTTCTCTCTCTCTCTCTCTCTCTGATAGGATGCAATGATATGTAGGATGTAAAATATATATATTTCAGAAATTGTTCCCCTTGGCACTAAGGCTGTAAAAAGCTAATGCCAATAAACATGTGTCAGTGTCAGTGTCAGTGTCAGTGTCATGTCTCTCTCTCTCTCTCTCTCTCTCTCTCTCTCTCTCTCTCCTCTGATAGGATGCAATGATATGTAGGATGTAAAGATATATATATTTCAGAAATTGTTCCCCTTGGCACTAAGGCTGTAAAAAGCTAATGCCAATAAACATGTGTCAGTGTCAGTGTCAGTGTCTCTCTCCTCTCCCTCTCTCTCTCTCTCTCTCTCTCTCTCTCTCTCTTCTCTCTCTCTGATAGGATGCAATGATATGTAGGATGTGAAGATATATATTGCGAGTTTCCATTCATATACTCTATTTTATCCCAGTTGCTCTTATCGTGTCGTTGTTGTTGTTCTTGTTCTTGTTGTTTTTAACTGGAATTAAATACGTAAATGGTACTTATTCTCCTAGATAAATAAATCAACATTTATTTTCCCTCTTGCTTTCCGTTATTTTTGTCAGCTAGGTGTACTTCAAAGATATAACATACCAGGAGCTTCCATTAGCATAGCACCCTTAATTTGGGTAGCTTTCCATTTCAAGTAAGCAAATCAACAAGCAACGTGTTTATTGCATTAATGAATAAACAAATAAATACGTACACAACCGACCAACCAAATGACCAAAATGACTGTCATCATGGCACAAGGGTTGGTATGATATACTGGCAATTTGGAAGTTCTAGGTTTGAATCCAGCAATAACCTAATGATCATTGTCGCACTTCCTTGATACAAAATGGGTCAAATGGTACATGGTGAGAATGCATATAATTAAGAAAACACAAGGTCCATGCAGTCAAATGTCAGTCTCTTCACGAATGGGACTTCGCTCAAAATGGCTGCAAGCCCTACAGGGTGCCTGTATGTCTCCGACCTGGGGGTTTTTCACTGAATACTTTTCTTCTGTTTTTGTTTATTTTTCACTTTTTTTTTCTTTCTTTTTATTATTTTCACTTTGTCTTTCTTTTGGTTTCCACAGTTTCTTCCTTTAGTTTTTCGTCATCTTTGCGTCGTGTTTTCGTTCTTCCTTTGTTATTCCCTCTTTTCTTTCGCATTTTCTATCTTCTTTTCTGTTTCCCCTATTTTGTCTCCTTCCTCTTTAACAGTATTTCTTCTGAATGTCTTTTTTTTTCATTTTACATTTTTTTCACCGGGACAGACAATTCATTCAGACGAAAGTTCATCGAGACAGACAGTTCATCAGAGAAGTAAGATTCACCCAGGATAGAAGGGGTTTTTCAGGCAGGAGACTAAACCAGTGAAAGACATTCAGCAGGACAGGAGATCGCCCAAGACAGCGGATCAGGAAGGAGGACAGGAGATGACGACCTTGTGGGAACCCTCGGCCCTGAGCCGGGTGGAGGTGGACGAGGTGTGGAAGGCAGTTGGGCGCTATGGACGATACCAGGTGGTGCAAATCCTCACCCTGAGCATGGCCGGGATGTCTATGGCCTACCCTGTGCTGTCCATCGTCTTTGAAGGTGAGGGAGATGGTCACCTGTCGGCATTAATGATTTAGAAAAGAGTACTTTTCCCGGCTGCAGGTGCTCTCTGTTTCTGTCTCTGTTTCTGTTTCTCACTGTCTCTCTCTCTGTCTCTGTATTTCTGTCTCTGTGTTCTGTTTCTCTCTGCTTCTGTCTCTGTTTCTCTCTGTCTCTGTATACTGCGTCGTACTGCTGGATCTGCTAGTCAATTGACACATGCTAAGAAAACAGCCCGCAGGTTTTACAAAATCTCGCACTATAACGTAGGTTAACACAGACCGACGCGTGATTTCCAGCAGTGTCGGCTAACTGGCAACCCCGTTACTCCTCCTGAAAAGTCTGGCACCAAACTGTTCTTTATTATTATTATTATTATTATCACCAGGCACTGCCAATCCTCATAAGTGTCTGCCTACTGACTCCTTCCTGTCGGAGTACGCCATTGCTGAACAGAACGCAACGGTGGTACAAGAGAGCTGCAGGGTGCGCGCGGAGTTGAACGATTCCGAGGAGAGAGTGTTCGTCACTTCCGTCTGCAGCGGATATGAGTATCAGCAGCCTGCTCACGAGTCATTCGTGTCGGAGGTATATGCTTCAAGTGTGTGTGTGTGTGTGTGTGTTGTGTGTTGTGTGTGTGTGTGTGTGTGTGCGTTTTGTGTGTGTGTGTGTGTGTGCGTGGCGTGCGTGCGTGCGTGCGTGCGTGCGTGCGTGTGTGTGTGTGTGTGTGTGTGTGCGTGCGTCCGTGCAAGCGTGCGTGCGTGCGAGTGTATTAGTGTGTGGTGTGTGTGTGTGTGTGTGTGTGTGTGTGTGTGTGTGTGTTGTGCACGTGCACGCGCGCGCGCGTGTGTGAGTGTGAGTGT
>CM065722.1:43245991-43258491 GCA_033310375.1 Conus canariensis | reverse complement strand
TGTATGTGTGTGTGCGTGCGTGCGTGCGTGCGTGCGTGCGTGCGTGCGTGCGTGCGTGCGTACTTAGACGAATGCAGATGTTGTGCACATTTCACGACTCACTCAGAGGCTAAATGTATGTATAACTCAATAAAGCCGATGACACCTAACTGGGCTTTGGGTAATGTGCAGGATGACAAACAGTCTGACGTACTATGGAATTACATTGCTGTCGTCCTCACTGGCCGGAAATCCGTACCTCAACTTTTTCCTGGGAGGTCTGATAGAAATCCCCTCCTGTGCGGCTCTCTGGTTTGGACTGGAAAGGTGGGTGGATGAGGAAGACGTCGGGAGGAGGAAAAGGGGGACGGGAGGAGGAGGAGGAGGAGGAATAGAAAGTGGAAGACGAGGAGGAAGAGGAGGAGGAGGAAGAGGAGGAGAATGAGGAGGAGGAGTGAGAGGAGAAGCAAGAGAGAGAGAGAGAGAGTGAGAGAGAGAGATGCAGGTAAACATATTCAGAGAGAGAGATGCAGGTAAACATATTCAGAGAGACAGACAGACAGACAGACTGACCGGCTGACAGAGAGAGAGAGAGAGAGAGAGAGAGAGAGAGAGAGAGAGAGAGAGAGAGAGAGAGAGAGAGAGAGCTGGGCTGATGGGGTGTTCCGCATATTTTACGTATACCTCAAATCTTAATATGCACGTTCGTGCTTGCCTTCGAGCAACGGTGGGTGCACGTGTATGTATACATGGGAGTCTGCGATCGGTTGAAGGGAAAAAGGGATAAAGAAGGAATTAACTGTGGTGGGACGTGGGGTCCGCATGGGTATGTTCATTACATTTTTTTCTCAGCACTTTAAATCCAATCTTTTCTTCTTCTTCTTTTCAAATTACAGATTGAAACCAAATTGACACGAAAAGAAGTGAACAATTCCTGTGCACAGTGGAAAAATCTGGACATTATTCACCTCAAAGTTTAGAAAATTAATGGAAAAGGAATGGGAGGGGCACTGGGGGTAGAAATGAGGTGTTATCGAATGATTGACCGTACACAGTACTTAAATGATGTTGCAGATACTATTTGAAATAGGAAACATGCCTTTTGTTCCGTTACATAACAGTTTATGCTCACGAATACTGTATGGAACATTACTGATTAAACCACCACTTTGGTTTTCATTGTGCATGTTTCACATCCCTGCGTTGTTTTAACATTATCTTCTTCTTTGCTTTCTTTCTTTCTTTCTTCTTCTCCTTCTTCTTCTCTTCTTCTTCTTCTTCTTCTTCTTCTTCTTCTTCTTCTTCTCTCTCTCTATTTCTCTCTCTCTCTTTCTCACCCTCTCTCTCTCTGTCTCTGTCACTCTCTCACCCCCCCTCTCTCTCTCTCGCCCTCCTTCCCCCCCCCCCCTCTCGCCCTCCTTCCCCCCCCCCTCTCTCTCTCTCTCTCTCTTGACAATGTTCATTGACGTATCTTTCAAGAGCTGATGACGTTAGCTTACTGCTTTGGCGCTTGATGAATGTCTGCATGATAACTGCCTATCAACAGTGACCAATCGTAAAGAAGCTTACGAAATAGGGGAATGAAGTAGCGTGATATATGCCTATGTATTGATCTTGTATTTTGTACAAGGAACAGAGATGAGACAAATATACAAAATTTCTATAACTTATCTCTGATTCAGTTTATTTCCGTTTCAAGACCACTTCTGTTCAGACTCAATAAGTGTTGCTTGTAAGGGCAAGGAAAGGAAATCTTTCAGCCATTATTTCTCTTCCAAGTATATAAAGATGTCAAAGATTATTGAGAAAATTGTGTTGACTCAGCTTTCCACTCATTTATCGTCCAACCAACTATTCAGTATCCATCAGTCGGCCTATAGACCCGGTCATAGCACGGAAACTGCCTGATGAAAGTTGTAAATGATCTCCTGCTTTCTCTTGATGAAGGAAAACTCTCTGTTTTGACATTGTTAGATCTCTCGGCCGCATTCGACACCATTGATCACAGCATTCTTCTCTCTCGTTTAGAACATGTGTTTGGTGTTTCTGGCACAGCCCTTCACTGGTTTGAATCACACCTGTCCAACCGCACTCAAACTGTATCTGTTCAAGACTGCAAATCTAACCCAGCGTTAATCGCCTATGGAGTGCCACAGGGTTCTGTCCTTGGCCCAGTTTTGTTTGTTTTGTATACAACACCCTTGTCTGATATCATCTCATCTCACTCTGTTCTGTCTCACTCTTTTGCAGATGGTACTCAGTTACAAAAGTCTGCAGAACCCAGCCATGTCAACGAGCTGGTTCAGTCAATGCAAGCATGTATTCAGGATGTTAAATCATGGATGACATTTAACAAACTCAAGTTAAACGATGGGAAAACTGAAGCTTTAGTCATTTCTTCACCAAGAACGTCACTGTCTGCTCCATTACCGGACTCGCTTGTTGTCGGTGATGCCACTGTTCCATTTTCAAAATCAGCAAAGAATCTTGGCGTTGTTCTTGACTCACATCTGACAATGAATGCTCAGGTCATGAACGTAATTCGTACAGTTAACTTTGAGCTCCGTCGTATCAGCTCAGTTCGCCATTTCCTCTCAATTGAGGCAACAAAAACTCTCGTTTCAGCATTTGTGCTCTCCCGTCTGGATTATTGCAATGGTCTCCTTGTAAATTGCCCACAAGATCTTATACAACGAATTCAGAGATTACAAAATACTGCAGCACGCCTGGTCATGAGGGTTCCCCGTAGAGACCACATCACCCCGCATCTCCACACTCTGCACTGGCTCCCCATAGAAGCACGCATTAGATACAAAATAGCATGCATGTGTTTTCGCGCCGTCAGTGGATCTGGCCCTGTCTATCTTTCTCACCTGGTTAGCATATACACACCGGCAAGAACACTCCGCTCATCATCCGACACTCTCACACTCTGCAAGCCACGCGTTTCAGCAAAAACCTATGGTGAACGTTCCTTCTTTTTTGCAGCCCCTTCCGTTTGGAACTCTCTCCCACTTTCGATCCACTCTGCCAAAACTGACTCTGCTTTCCGCTCTGCACTCAAAACCCATCTGTTCAAGGAATTTTTTTTATAGAAAACATTTTTGTCCTGTTATTGGGTGTGTCATTGCGTTACGTGTTGTAAGTGTTACACTTGAAAACTGACAATGTGCGCGCGCGCGCGTGTGTGTGTGTGTGGTGTCAATGTTGATTGGCCAGCCCCCCCCCCCCCCCCGCCCTCCTCCCTCTCCTTGCTATGTTTCATTATCATAATTTATGAGGTGACTGGGTTTATGGTTTTCTATAGTGATATTTGTTTTTGACATGTTTATAGTTAAACATTGTAAAGCGCTGTGAGCTCTAGTGAGAAAGGGCGCTCTATAAATGTACGTTATCATTATTATTATTATAATAATATTATTATTATTATTATTAAAGAGTAACGTCCTATCATTGGTGGGTGAAACCGTCGGTATTCTCGTTGCTTGTCTGCCAGATTGGGAAGAAAGACGACGACCATCTCGTTTATCTCCCTTGGCTGTGTCGCACTTCTTGGCGCTAGCATTGTGGCTGCCCTCGGCGGTGAGTTATTTATGTACCCAATTAGCGCGCGCGCGCACGCACACACATGCATACATACATGCATACATACACATAGCTCTCTCTCTCTCTCTCTCTCTCTCTCTCTCTCTCTCTCTCTCTCTCTCTCTCTCTCACACACACACACACACACACACACATCTCTCTCTCTCTCTCTCTCTCTCTCACACACACACACACACACACACACACTCTCTCTCTCTCTCTCTCTCACACACACACACACACACACACACACACACACACACACACACACACACACACACACACACACACACACACAGATGAGCGCGCGCGCGCTCGCATGCACTTACGGACGCCGGCACACATATGAATACTCACGTGCACACATAAGCAAGCACACAGAAACACACAATGATACATACGTATTGGTGAATCAGACATTGATAACATAGATATGTTGTTCATAGATTTGTGAAAATTGTAGTCGATCACGCTATTCTGAAGTGAACACAGAAATTTGGTAAAAAATAAAAATAAAAAATAAAAATAAAAAAAAACCTTGTGGTTATGAAATTGTCGATTAACAGTGAGATTAAAACGTCTGTCTTTTTAACAAGCAAAAAAAAAAATGGCATACTACATTGCCTCCCAAAACTAATTTTCTTCTGTAACTTTTACTGCCAAGATAATGTATAATTTTCCTGCTTAAGCTGAAAGAATTGTAGCTGATACAGTTATAACAGATGCTACAAGTCACGAAGTCCGTTTGACGTAATGAGAGAGAGAGAGGAGAGAGAGAGAGAGAGAGAGAGAGAGAGAGAGAGAGAGAGAGAGAGAGAGAGAGAGAGATTGAGCAGGGGCAAAAGGAAGTTGGACAGAGGGGGGAGGAGGAGGGGGATGACAGACAAGCAGGCAGATACAGGAAGAGAGAAAGGTACACACGGTATAAGAGAGAGAGAGAGAGAGAGAGAGAGAGAGAGAGAGAGAGAGAGAGACAGACAGACAGAGACAGAGACAGAGACAGAGAGACAGAGAGAGAGACAGAGAGAGGGAGGATGGAGGGACACACACACACACACACACACACACACACACACACACACACACACACACACACACACACACGGATAGAGAGACAGACATATACACAGACAGACAGATAAGCAGACAGACTGTCAACAAACAAGCAAACAAACAAACAAACAAAAACAGTGCAGCATAACTGTCAAACCAAAATGCACATAAACACACAGAGAAAGAGTGCAAAATAACGCTTACTTTTAAACAGGATAGAAAAACAGGGAAGTGAATTTATACGTCTCAAATTAGGGAGGAAAAAAAAAACGAGAAAAAGGTAGAAATGAATTTTGTTTAAGCCAAAAAACAATACTCTCGTATTGTTTTATTCATTAATCATGTTTGTGTCGTCTGAAGAAGATATTTGTGGGAGAGATAAAAAAAAATCATCGTTTTGTTCTTTGTATTAAACAGACGTTGCTTCCCACTTAAGTTTGTGCATTCATTTGTCTTTTGGTTTATCCACAAATCTAAATCATGACTGTAGTAGTTTATCAGATGGTAGGCTGGCTTCTTGATGTGTTTTCCTCCAATGGAAATCAGGAGACAGTGAAGCGGCAGGCATAGCCCAGACGACACTGTCCCTGGTGGCCAGATTCGGCATCTCAGGATCCTTCAACGCCATCTGGGTCTACACACCGGAACTCTTCCCAACAAACTTGAGGTGAACATTTTAAGGCTTGTGTGTGTGTGTGTGTGTGTGTGTGTGTGTGTGTGTGTGTGTGTGGTGTGTGTGTGCTGTGGTGTGTGTGGTGTGTGTGTGTGTGTGTGTGTGTGTGTGTGTGTGTGTGTGTGTGTGTTCTTTAGTCACTCACCCAACTCGCTTTACGATGATGATAGCAATATGCAGTGACAGCAGCAGCAGCAGCAGCAGCAACAGTAGCAGCAGCAGCAGTAGTAGTAGTAGTAGTACTAGTAGCTGTAGTAGTAGTAGTAGTCAATGCAGCAGCAGTGTGGTAGCATTCAATCCATTTGTTTATAAATTTATTCATGTAATTAAACTTCTTTCAATGTAGAATATGAAAAAAAAGAAAGATGAAATTCTTCATTACGGATCAGTGTTAGAGACAGACCCAACGAAGGAAGAAATATCAGTGATTCAATGATCAGTCATTTAAGTAACCAAACAAACAAACAACCAGTCAAACGTCAATCAGTCTATCAGTCATTGTTAGCAATTTAATTAGTATATTACATAATGATTTTAGACAAACATATGAACAAACGCCTTGCTGCTTCTCACAATTCAATACTTCAGTTTACTATAAGTTGAAAAGCGTTTTAGTAACATTAAGCTAAGAGGATGGCGGTGAGCACAGGAAAAGTGGCCATGTTATACATATATACTACTCAAAACAATTGAAGTACCACCCCTAATTTTTGTATGCAATTTTTAAAAAGCTGTGATAAACCAATTAATATTGATAATTGAATAAATTCTGCTGGATAAGCTTACCCGGTTCTCAAATACTACTCCTCGTGCATTTTTGTTATGTTAAAGTCGGTCAGCAGTTATCTACCGCGTCGCACTGAGGCAAAAAAATCCCGAGAAATTATCGAACTTGTGTCGCTCCCAGATTTTGACACAGACACAGCAAGAAAAAAAAATGTGATGCACGTGAAAGCAAGGTCTTTTCTGAGCAGAATTGCAATCAGTTAGCACATTTGACGGGTATAAAAAGTCGCGAAATTTAGGAAGATTTAACCATGCCTGCGAGACAACGACTAAGCAACACCGACAGAGGAAGAGCGATAGCATGGTACCAAGAAGGTATTGGCTTGAGGGAGATTGGTCGACGGCTTGGAGTGAGTCACCCAGTCATTCTGAGGCTCAGAGACCGTTGGCTTAACACTGGAAGTGTTGAAGAACAGCAGGGACGTGGACGGACGAGAAGCACCTCCAGACAGCAGGATCGGTTCATTGTTATCGCTTGTCTGAGAGACCGTTCAGCCAGTGCCACAGTACTCCGAGACCAGCTACGACAAGCCAGCAACGTCAACGTCAGTACCCAGACAGTTCGGAACCGGCTCCACGACGCCAACTTGAGGTCAAGGTCCCCAGCAGTGAGATCAATACTGACCCCAGCGCATCGAGCTCATCGTCGGGCCTGGGCAGCATGTCATAGAAGGTGGACAAGAGCTGAATGGGCAACAGTACTCTTCACAGACGAGTCAAGGTTCACCCTCAGGTTCAACGACGGGCGGGTTCGCGTCTGGCGACGTCCTGGAGAACGCTACGTTGACGCTGCCGTCAGGGAGCATGACCGCTATGGAGGTGGGTCCGTGATGGTGTGGGGTGGGTTCAGCCTACGTCACAGGACCCCCCTACACCGTGTTGAAGGCCGCCTGACCGGTGCCACCTACCGCGACACCATCATCCGCCCCCTTGTGATGCCCGCCCTGAGGGCAGTTGGCCAGGGCGCCCAGTTCCAGGACGACAACGCGCCGTGCCACCGCGCCGCCATCGTGAATCAGTTCCTACAAGGGCAGCAGGTGACAAGAATGGACTGGCCTGCCAGGTCACCAGATTTGAACCCCATGGAGCATCTGTGGGACGTGCTGGGGAGGCGAGTGCGGGCCCACAACCCTCCAGCAGACACCGTGGACCAGCTGTTTCAGTTGCTGGAGCAGGAGTGGCAGGCGATCCCCCAGGACACTCTCCGCCGCCTGGTGCACTCCATGAGACGTCGATGTGACGCTTGTTTGAACGCGAACGGTGGTCATACCCGTTATTAACATCATGACATCTACCATAGACTCTTGTTACTTTTCATTTTGGGGGTATGCCTCTTTAATCAAGTGTAAAACAAAGATAATTTTTTGTCACGGTGTTTGAATAAATTTGAATGGATTGAGGAATAATAAAAATAAAATATTCAATCATTAAATTATGTTCAGCTTTGTTTTCTTTCGAATGACAGCAGTTTTCCTAAGTGGTACTTCAATTGTTTTGAGTAGTGTATCTTTTGACAATTCATCTCTGTCTCCAAGGGAACCAGACAATTCCATCAGACAGTTCAGTATAATCATGGAAAGATATCAATTTTCAGAAACGAGTCACCATTCCTGGCATTCTAACAGAGGGCACACTGTCAGAACCAGAGAGGAAAGCAGTAATCCTTGACTATATAGAGCAAGTATACCCCAGAGTTCTGACACAGGTATATACAGATGGCTCAGCAGAAGAGACTACTAGAAACGGAGGTTAAGGAATTTTCCTGAAGTTGTTTGATGGAATTCCTGTCTGACAAGCCATCCCGACTGGCAAGTTCTCTACAAACTTCAAGGCTGAGGCAGATGCACTATAGTCAGCAGCCAGAACGCCGTATGACCATAAAGGGGTCATACGTACCAGAGTCGTCATCTTCTCCGATGCTTTGTCAGCACTGCAAGGAACTCAGCTCTCTCGACTCCACCCTGGCCATTCTACAGCAGTCCACTGAGAACACTGTCAACAAGTGGATACCCTCACACTGCAACAAACATGGCAATGAGGAAGGTGACCGACTGGCAAAGGAAGGATGACAGCAGCCCTCACTGGAGCAGGAAGTCTCCTTTGAAGAAGCCAAAAGCATTATAATTATAAGAGAAGTAGAAAAGAAGATGGCTTGAGCAGCACCCAGACTTCAACAGGAAGGATGCGTATTACCAGCTGCCTAGATCAAACCAAGTGAGCATTGTGAGACTAAGGACAGGGCATACCTGCCGGACTGTCTCAAGCTAAGAGCAGGGACCTGGCCTGCCGACACATCGACGAGGGAGAAGCCCTGTGGATCTCCGAGGGCCTCCGCCGTACAACAGCCTTCGTCAGTGCTTCTGGGGTTCCTGTCTGAGTGTACGAAAAAATAAAGAAGAAGATCTCCATCTCGCTTTGATTTTCGTTTTGCTTTCGTTTTTGTCTTTCATTTATTTAATATTTTTGCGTGCATATGCTTTTGTATACTTCTGTGTCCGTGAATTGCTAATGATTTACTTGTTGAATGTTTGTTCATCGGTACGCTATTAATTCATGCATTTGATTATTCATTTCTTTGTTCACTTATTCGTTCAATCATTTCGTCATGCTGTCCAGAAACATTGGAGTCGGCATCGCATCCTCCAGTGCCAGAGTGGGGGGAATGGCCGCTCCTTTCTTCAAACTTCTGGTGAGAGTCTTCATACCAAAATCCCGATCAAACCTCCACCCACCCACCCACACCCCCATATCCACCACTCCTCCTTCCCCCTCTCTATTCCTCCCTCTCTCTCCTCCCCTCTCCCCCTCTCCACTGTCCTCCTTCCTTGCTCCTCCCACCCCGCATCCCCGACAGATGTGAAGCTTCTTTAGATGTAGCTGAATGACTGGTAGACTTGTAGTGGCTGATGGGCTTTAGATAAGCGCTTAAAAATTCTGATCTGATCTTTGTATCTGATCTGATCTTTTTATCCGATCTGATCTGATCTTTGTATCTGATCTGATCTTTTTATCTTTCAACGTTCTGGTGAGTAAGATGATACCACGCAATGCTAAGCTTTGATATGTTCCTAGCTCTCTCTCTCTCTCTCTCTCTCTCTCTCTCTCTCTCTCTCTCTCTCTCTCTGTATATGTATACATATATTTTTTTTTTTTCGCGCATGAGAAGTCTTAAGGTCTTATCTATGTTATCGTTATCATTGTCTGCTGGAGCTAATACTTCTTTCCCCCTTATTTACCTTTTTTTAAAAAAAAAACAAAGCAAAACAAATTCTGCTTATCATTCGGCATTGTTTTCCTCTTTACCCTTAAAACGAAAATCTTATCCATCATTTGTAAACACTTCAGGTATAATTGCTAGTTTGGGGCAATAGATATGACAACAGCATTTGTTGTTTCTTGTTCTCTTGTTTTCTCTTTGTACATGAACTGAAAATCTCTCTCTCTCTCTCTCTCTCTCTCTCTCTCTCTCTCTCTCTCTCTCTCTCTCTCTCCTTTATTACCCTCTCCTCCAACACAGAGTGACGTGGCCATCTGGGCTCCGGGTGCCATATTCTCCGTGTGCTGCTTGGTGATGATCTTTCTCCTGACCCTGCTTCCCGAGACCAAGCACCGCCCCCTGCCCCAGACCATCAGGGACATCAGAACCTGGCGGCGGGAAGGCAAGAAGGCGAAAGAATAATGACGTCATCCATTGCTCAGATGACGTCACTCCAATCCGCCAGCAGTGAGGCGGTGAAAGAGCGTCATGGTAACAAGACTACACGATGCCGTTTCTTATCGCTTTCTTGCCAAGAGTTCTGAGAGTTAGGATTTTACCAGGCCAGCGGTGCTTTCGCACGAGTTCATCTCTTCAAAAGCCTGTGCCTTTGTCCCTTTTGAAGCTATTTTCTCACTAACGAAGCAGAAGAAAGGGGAAAAAAAAAGGGTTGTGGTTACCTTCATTAAAGAGATTATGCTTTTATCTGCCTCGTTTTGTTCGTATCTCTGTCTGTCAGCCAGATAGAGCTAAACTTACCGAACAGATTTTAACCAAACTTAGCATAAAGTGGGGCCCTAGGTCGAATCCTTTCAATCTTGGTGCGGATCCGGATCAAAAGGCGCATTCAGGATCCGTTCCACCTTGGCGCTCCTCTATACCCTTCTAGCTTAAATCTGTAGTTTGTTTTCTCTTGTTCCATCATTTCCCAGCATCTATTCTCACAGACGTTTGGCTGAAAGTTGTGTGAAAAAAAAAAGAAAAAAAAGTAACGTCTATGCAAATGCTTTGACTTGGCTTTGCAGTTACGTTGACGCTGGTAAATGCAAATATTTGGATTTTGATAAAAGAAGAAATAGTCCAAAATATGAATTATCGCACAGAGCCACAATGCAAAGCCACGCTCATTTGACACGTAATACAAAACAAGCAAAGGAGTATTGACAAACATAATTACCGTCTTCAGACATCACAAATAAAAGCGTTTCAAAATGCATACAATGGCACTGCTCAGTTGTCTGTTGGTAAAATTTATTATTGGAATCAACAGGACGATCACAATATAACACAACAGAGCAGTGATCAGAATAATGTAGTATACTAGCTCCCCCCCCCCCCCCCACCCCACCCCCACCCCACCCCCCCAAAAAAAAACTGTCACAGAGAGAGAGAGAGAGAGAGAGAGAGAGAGAGAGAGAGGAGAGAGAGAGAGAGAGAAGGATGCGCTGAAACACTATACAAAACACATGTTTAGTTATATACCGATCAACACAATACATTGTACTTGCTTTCCAGCTTGCCTTTTTTGTACTCCCAGTTCTTAAAGAACAGGGAGTACTTTAGAATGGGAACGAAGAAATGGTGTGTGTGTGTGTGTGTGTGTGTGTGTGTGTGTGTGTGTGTGTGTGTGTGTGTGTGTGTGTGTGTGTGTGTGTCCGTCCGTGGTCAAAATGTGTTCCACTCGCTCCAGACAAAACTACTGGGCCGATCTTTCTGAAAATTTGTAGGTATGTTTACTATGGGTCAAGCATGATGCCCGATGTTTCAGTTTACCGTTACAGCCGTTACTAACGGCTGTAACGGCCTGTAACGGTTTTTCTTCTCCATGGAATACCTCAGAAAGTGCTTCGCTGATCTTTGTGAAAATTAGCAGGTATGTTCATTATGGGTCACGGATGATGCCCGATGTTTTAGTTTACCCCGTTACAGCCGTTACTAACGGCTGTAACAGCCTGTAGCGGTTTTTCTTCTTTATGGAATATCTCAAAAAGTACTTGGCCGATCTTTCTGAAAATTTATAGGTGTGTTCACTATGGGTCACGGATGATGCCCGATGTTTTAGTCTACCGTTATAGCCGTTACTAACGGCTGTAACGGCCTGTAACGCCTTTTCTCCTTTATAGAATATCTCAGAAAGTACTTGGCCGATCTTTGTGAAAATTAGCAGGTATGTTCATTATGGGTCACGGATGATGCCCGGTGTTTTAGTTTACCCCGTTATAGCCGTTACTAACGGCTGTAACAGCCTGTAACGGTTTTTCTTCTTTATAGTATATCTCAAAAAGCACTTGGCCGATCTTTCTGAAAATTTGTAGGTATGTTCATTATGGGTCACGGATGATGCCCGATGTTTCAGTTTACCGTTACAGCCGTTACTAACGGCTGTAACGGCCTGTAACAATTGTTCTTCTTTATAGACTATCTCAAAAAGTACTTGGCCGATCTTTCTGAAATTTTGTAGGTATGTTCATTATGGGTCACGGATGATACCCGATGTTTCAGTTTACCGTTACAGCCGTTACTAACGGCTGTAACAGCCTGTAACGGTTTTTCTTCTTTATAGAGTATCTCAAAAGGTAATTGGCCGATCTTTCTGAAAATTTGTAGGTATATTCATTATGCGTCACGAATAATGCCCGATGTTTTAGTTTCCGTTATAGCCGTTAGTAACGGCTGTAACGGCCTGTAGCGGTTTTTCTTCTTTATAGAATATCTCAGAAAGCACTTGGTCGATCTTTCTGAAAATTTGTAGGTATGTTCATTATGGGTCACGGATGATGCCCGATGTTTTAGTTTACCATTACATCCGTTACTAGCGGCTGTAACGGCCCGTAACGGTTTTTCTTCTCCATGGAATATCTCAGAAAGTACTTGGCCGATCTTTATGAAAATTAGCAGGTATGTTCATTATGGGTCTCGGATGATGCCCGATGTTTTAGTTTACCCCGTTATTGCCGTTACTAACGGCTGTAACGGCCTGTAACTGTTTTTCTACTTTATGGAATATCTCAGAAAGCACTCGGCCGATCTTTCTGAAAATTTGTAGGTATGTTCATTATGGGTCACGAATAATGCCCGATGTTTTAGTTTAGCATATATACCGTTACTAACGGCTGTAACGGCCTGTAACGCTTTTTCTTCTTCATGGAATATCTCAGAAAGTACTTA
>CM065722.1:43233491-43235991 GCA_033310375.1 Conus canariensis | reverse complement strand
GCATGCACGCACGCACGTACGCACACACATATACAATCACACACGCACTCACTTCTCATTGTGGGATTCAGTTTAATGAGAGAGTAGACAGAGCAGCAAAACGGGGAGCGAAAAATACTAGCGGGTCGGAGGTTATCAGTATCCCATTGTCTATCCATGAGGGATACAGTCTTCTAGAAAATGCATGCTGGAAACATTTTAGGAAAAAACAACAAAATTCGGGATGTTCTCTTGATACTCGCATAAACCAGCTATTAAACTTTGACACACTTCATTCTTTTTATCAATGTAGTTTGCCGTTTTCTCGGATCATAATTTCGCTAATATATAAGATCAAACTAAACGCTTTTAAGACAAAGTTTTGCAAAAATATAACATGCCTTTGTGGTGAAAGACAACAAATTCCCACATACTTTTCCACTGCAAACAGTTAAAACCTCATCTACCACCTCTACCTAATTGTTCTCTGGATACAGTTGTAACCGATTTATCACTAATGTGTAAAATTGCTGTTTCATTGCATCAAAGTCCTATTTTTTCTGTTTTGTAAAATGGGAACTGGTGTTTTAGTAACGTCCTTGTTATGACCGGTTATTCTTCGATGTTTTATAGTTAGTTATCCATTTTTTGCTGTTGCTGTTAATGTTATTCTTATAGATTAGGTTCGTCTAATATCACAATGTGTATAGACGTTAAATTGAAGACCTAACACGCACTCACACACGCACATACAGGCACACACATATAAAGAGAGAGAGAGAGAGAGAGAGAGAGAGAGAGAGAGAGAGAGAGAGAGAGAGAGAGAGAGAGATAACAAATGACAACGGCAAATGTTTATTGTGCAATCAGCAATCAAGCCCTTTAAGCAAAGCGGCATGTCTGAACATAACTCGGTAAAATCAATCTCTCATACACGCACGCACGCACACACACACACACACACACACACACACACACACACACACACACACACACACACACACACACACAAACAGATCTAACCTTTACATGGTTTTGAAGAGCAGGCCATGCAATGGTGGTTGATTACATCGACAAACAAACATACACAAACAAAAAAACAAAATAGCATTATAAGGCTGCTCCGGCCGAAGAATTCTTCAATCGGAGGAGAAAGAATACACAAAGCAGGAGATTCATTCTGTTTATAGACAGCGTGACGAAGAAAAGTACTGTGACCGCACTGATATGGCTCTCATTGTCGGCTGTGCTATAAACGACATGACATAATGAAAGATGTATTGAGTGGGACCAGAAAAGGAAGGCAGACAAAATAATTTACCTAGAAATCCAGAAACGGAAGGCATGTCCTACGACTCTCACACGAACCACATCAAAACGTGTGAGTAGGATTTTACACCTGGAAGCAATCAGCGTGCTTAAAACGTTGAGGACAGTTGTTACTATCGGGATACATTGTTCTCTTAGTTGTAGTACTGGGTCTTGTAATACAAAAAGAGTTTCTGATCACTAAACGAACTATACCGACGTACATAACAACTTTTGTGCTCTTTTTATTTCTCAACGAATGCAGTTTATGCGCATTTACTTTTTTTTCATGTTTGCCCCGTCCACTTCAGTCTGAAAAGACAAACTACAGCTTGACAATGATTCTATGTTGTACAACGTCCGGAAACAACATCATGTGAATACGAAATGCCCTGTACAATTGACTATCATCACTGTGAGCTAGTTTGATCGTCTAATGTGCTTTAGAGTCACGAGTAAGTATAATGATATTATTTCGAAAAACCTGTCACTAGCAATTTGTCACTTTCCAAAGCTTGTCAAAAATCCAGGGATGTATACAAAAAAACCAATGATCGGTGTGGACAAGTAGTACATACCATGTGAGTTGCAGCTATATGTCACATCATGTGAGTTGCAGCTATATGTCACATCATGTGAGTTGCAGCTATGTCACACCATGTGAGTTGCAGCTGCATGTCACACCATGTGAGTTGAAGCTACATGTCACACCATGTGAGTTGCAGCTACATGTCACACCATGCGAGTTGCAGCTACATGTCACACCATGTAAATTGCAGCTATATGTCAAACCATGTGAGTTGCAGCTATATGTCACACCATGTGAATTGCAGCTACATGTCAAACCATGTGAGTTGCAGCTATATGTCACACCATGTGAGTTGCAGCTACATGTCAAACCATGTGAGTTGCAGCTACATGTCACACCATGTGAGTTGCAGCTACATGTCACACCATATGAGTTGAAGATACATGTCATACCATGTGAGTTGCAGCTACATGTCATACCATGTGAGTTGAAGCTACATGTCACACCATGTGAATTGAAGCTACATGTCAAACCATGTGAGTTGCTCCATTATACCTGTTCTGATGCAACAGAAATTATTCAAGTTCCTAAGTCCTCCACTGACGACGATGAATGGTATTTCGCGGAGCCAGCGCGTGTGAGTATCCCTGTTCAATCATACCTGTTCTGATGCAACAGATATTA
>CM065722.1:43193491-43218491 GCA_033310375.1 Conus canariensis | reverse complement strand
GAGGGGCGACAACTTCTTCAGCAACATCTTGGTCACGTTGGTACGACTGATAGTGACCACTCGCCATAATAGAGAATCCCTGTCTAGGTGCACACCTGTTCTGACAGCACTGCTCAACGAGGGGCAGTGGTGCCTTGTGGGACTCGTTGAACAAAACTACGTGGCCAAAACGCGTGGCATGCAGTCGGCGATTTCACGCCGTTTTGAACTCTGTGCACTCAACTACTGATCTATCTTCGCTCAAGTGTGACAAAATAGTGCAAGACTTTGAACAGTATGGACGAGTGGGAAGCGAGACAGCGCGTGTTTCTGTGTTAAAGATCTTGTCAAGAACGCTCCGAATTGCTGACAACACTTTCAGATCGCAGGATACTGTGCTTTAGCTGTTGATTTAATCAGCTTTTCACGAAATCCGGAGCACATTCAACGCCTTTGATTTAAAAACATCCAATAGACGAAAGCTTCACTTTTTTAAAATTCTGGAATACGTCCCTACACTTGAAAAAATCCTGTTTGTGTGATCTGCGGCACTGATTTTGCTTTGTGTGTGTGTGTGTGTGTGTGTGTGTGTGTGTGGTGTGTGTGTGTGTGAACAGTTCTTATTTCTATAACCAATGCAGTCAGGTTTTCATGATAGGCAAAGAAATTTGTGAACTGACATTGTGATCCCGAAATTATTTCTTTCTTTGCATTGTCTTCAATTTAGCCGGAGATTCGACTTGTCACAGACGTTGGACTCATCTTTTACAGGATTGAAGTTCAGGCTGCATACGTGCCACCGCTTGAACTAAGGTGAACTTTTCGGACACTGTCAATGACACTGACACAGAAATCTTCACAGCTGTGGGGTATTGGAAGGTGGATGCACTCATCCTAAATATCAAACGACTGCGATTCTCAGTGACACAGATGTTTGCTGACAATGAATAGTTTTGCGTTGGATCTGGCTTCGAATGTCAATGAGCAGCAAGCTATTGTGCAGGTGCAGACAGCGGGGCTCGTGTTTCCATCGTACAGTTCCCGCGGATAAGTGTACAATGTAGGCCTAATGCTGTTTTTAGCCTGTCTCGAACGTCGTCAAGTGCATAAGAGCTTATCGGGTGTTCTTTTCAACGTCGCCACACCTATTGAGGGTGCTGGCTTTCCACTAGCCTTGTTTGGTGGGGTGACAAAGGAGACCTATAAATAACTGCCAATACCCGCCCCTTCACCTGCCACAGCACCTGACACAGTTGTTAAACGCTCGCCGATTTCTTTGTCCTGTTGCAGTCTGTTGGTAGAGCACAAGAACGGACAATGTGAAAGACGATAGCTGTCCGTTGTTAGCATATCTGTCGCGATAGCATTAGCTGGCTGAAAGAAAAGAAAACCGAACACACAGTAGACGATTTGGCAAGAGTAAAACAAATGATACTAAAAACGGGAACGCCAGGATTCATTCAGTGTTACTTGCTTCCGCAAAACTACAGTCCCAAATGCTAAGAATTGGGAAAGAATAAAGTAACCTGGAAGGCTGTTCATCCTCGCTTCTTGTTATGGCCGTGATAAAAACACAACTGAACGTCACCCTTGTCATCAGTCAAACGGGCATTTTTTGGTGACGATCTGCACATCTTTCAGCGGTCGGACATCTACCGTTAGCATCTTCGTTGTCAGAATTACTGCCCTCTGCTTTAAAATCTTCGCCGTGTAAATACACTCCTTTGCAAGTGTGTGCATCGCTGCAGCTAAAAGCAACGTAATCGCTATCGCTATCAGAGCCAACGTTATCATCATTTCAGATCAGTTTGCCACTGTTGATAAACCATCAGCACTGCTGCTTGCACTTCCGCAACAAATATTAGCACAAGGACACTGCCCGGATCCAGCTTCATCAATCTTTGCAACTGCATAAAACTTCTATCACTGTCCCCAGTCCACAGAAGCGCTCAAGCTAAAGTTGGGTATCCCAGACATTAACCAGCAAGTTACCTAACTGCTTGTCACATCAACTCATACATCGAAACAGTACCAATCCAACTGCGTCGAAAAGAACCCTGGTAGGCCTATTTGTTCGCTTTCCTAGTCACCGCCTTGCTAAACTCTCTTTCATTTGGGCATTAGACAAGTCAGATCTCGCTACCACCGCTCGTCACTTGCTTACAAACTCCTGCATCATAAACAATACGCGTGCGTGTTCCACTCAAAAACGTTATCATCGCCTACTGTTTATTCAATCGTTTGCAAAGAACTAGTCAACAAACAACACAACTGCGTAGTCACTTCATATCAGCTTCAAGAGCAACATTCTTTCCCTTTATCCATTTCATAACGGCTATTGTAAAATCTTGTCCATCAGTGAATTGTCATTGCAATAGCCAATATTACCATCGCTACCAATCACATCATGATGCTAGCAAAAAGAGAAAAATCTTAAACTAAACCAAGAAGGATTTCACGAACGCTACATTGCTGCCCTACGTCAGCTGCCAGTCGAAACCAGGTCAAAGATACTGCTAGTCGTATCTCCTCTCCTGTCAACTGTCTTTTCCTTTATACCACTGATTGTGGCATCGCTGAAGCTGCTTGTAGTGCAGTTTACATTCACGTTTAGTCGTGCAAGTCATGTAATTACCTCTAACAGCCACATCATTTCCACTGACTGCGTTAGTATCACCAGTGTGTAATACAGTCGTCATCTCCTTTTGCACTAACAGTCCTAGTAAGACTTTAACCACTGCTACTAACACCATTCCTCTTTGTGAACACACTGCCACCACTTTTAGTCTCTACAATCACCTGCACAGATACTAGTCACACTACACCCCCTTTGTCATCGCTAGTCACGCTATCAATACTTATTAGAACAAACAAGGCGAAAGGGGCTCTTGAGACTTTATTACAGGCCTCTGCCAAACCGAACGGTTCCTGATGTAGATCAATGTCGAAAGTTTAAAGACTTCGTCCTTAGGACACATTTCATATTTCCACAAAGATTCGTGAAAATCGGTTGCACAGTTTTGCGAAATCAAGCTAACAGGCAAACCAACACGTACTAATGAAAACAAACTTCCTGTGCGGAGGGGATAGTGTGTTAATTCCGCCCAAACAGACATAGAGAAGCAGCAACCTAGCAGTGACAATACCAACAAACCATCGAAGACAAAATCAGCGTCAGGCTACCAGACTACCCATACGACATCCACAACATGGCCACGTCCCAATCCCCAGACACCAGCCAGTCTGTGTACGGGCTGGGCATCACTCCGGGGCTCGGTTATATCACGGGACCGGAAGGACAGCGAGCGGAAGCGGAAGCGCTGCGCACGGACCGGTCACGAGCGCGGCGCGTGGTGGTGAGCCTGGTGGGACGGGAGAGGCAAGGGAAGACAAGTCTGCGGCGACTGCTGGCCGGGGAACCGTTCAACACGGATGAGCCCAGCACCGTGGGTCTTGAGAGAGACATGGTGGACACACAGGTGGGTTCTTGAACTTGCTGGCTAATTGAAGACAACTCTCTGGAGTGCTTGTTTATTTGATTATGGTATCGTTTTCAAGATAAACATTTGCGGAAAGGTGGCATAGGGATGACGTTCTCGCTCAAGAAGCCAGAGCGTTTCGGATTCGTGGTTCCCCCTGGC
This sequence comes from Conus canariensis, assembly GCA_033310375.1. Classification (NCBI taxonomy): domain Eukaryota; kingdom Metazoa; phylum Mollusca; class Gastropoda; order Neogastropoda; family Conidae; genus Conus; species Conus canariensis. The sequence goes on along the minus strand of CM065722.1, from coordinate 43,214,871 downwards.
CCCCCCCCCCCCCCCCTCCTCCGCTTCCTCCCTCTCCTCCTCTTTCCATGAAGCCTTAAGTGGTCTGAATGCTTGGTCTAATCTTTCAGATGAGACGGTAAACCGAGGGGAGCTCAGACTTGATACAGACTTTTTTTTTTAACGAAGAAGTCATGCAATATAAAACAATAGTACTGATGAAAGTGCCGACAGTATAACCAGACTGCACGAGTCTGTTGACATAATAGCAGACAGTAGACGACATTCAGAACATTTGAGTGGTTCCAAGATATAACCTTTTGATCCGGTTCTCCTCGTGTCTGACAGGTTGAAAATGTTACATGGACGAACTGGCGAAGGCAGTGTTATGCATCCTCATTTACACCCTTACTGTGGACGTATGCCAGGTCTTCTTGACCGTAGGACGTAATTTGAGATGGAAGCACAGACAAGAGTACTGTTTCACAGTCATGAACGGAATGTTTATTGCATGATGGTCATAGTCTTCATGATTAATGGCATTTGTTTGAAAGGTAAATGCAAAGAAACAAACAAGCTGGGTCTTTAATTAAGGATTGTGGTTTTCCTCACAGGGGTTGACAATGAATGATTTCGTGGTCGCATGGGTCATAAAAACTGTTCTTGCAAAGAAGTTTTATCAAGGCAAGAACAAAATATATGTAATAAACGATAAAGAGAAATACAGTAGAAATGCTGCAATCCGTATACGTACACTTCATAGCCGACTTATCATGAAAGCACAGTAATAACTTAGTTGTGGGTCGGTTTCATTAGGACCCAGCTCCTGTTTTTTGTACTCCCAGTTCTTATAGAACAGGGAGTACTTTAGAATGGGAACGAAGAAATGCTCTGTGTGTGTGTGTGTGTGTGTGTGTGTGTGTGTGTGTGTGTGTGTGTGTGTCCGTCCGTGGTCAAAATGTGTTCCACTCGCTCCAGACAAAACTACTGGGCCGATCTTTCTGAAAATTTGTAGGTATGTTTATTATGGGCAAAAGATGATGCCCGATATGTTATTTTACCGTTACAGCCGTTACTAATGGCTGTAACGGCCTGTAACGGTTTTTCTTCCTTATGGAATATCTCAGAAAGTACTTGGCCGATCTTTGTGAAAATTAGCACGTATGTTCATTATCGGTCACGGATGATGCCCGATGTTTTAGTTTACCGTTACAGCCGTTACTAACGGCTGCAACGGCCTGTAACGGTTTTTCTTCTTTATGGAATATCTCAGAAAGGTACTTGGCCGATCTTTGTGAAAATTAACACCTATGTTCACTATGGTTACGGATGGTGCCCGATGGTTTACTTACGTTATAGCCGTTACTAACGGCTATAACGGCCTGTAACGGTTTTTCTTCTTTATGGAATATCTCATAAAGCACTTTGTCGATCTTTCTGAAAATTTGTAGGCATGTTCATTATGGTCACGGATGATACCCGATGTTTTAGTTTACCGTTATAGCCGTTACTAACGGCTATAACGGCCCATAACGGTTTTTCTTTTTTATTAAATGTCTCAGAAAGCACTTCACTGATCTTTTTGAAAATTTGCAGGTGTGTTCGTTATGGGTCACGGATGATGTCCGACGTTCTAGTTTACCGTTATAGCCGTTACTAACGGCTGTAACGACCCATAACGGTTTTTCTTTTTTATGGAATATCTCAGAAAGTACGTGGCCGATCTTTCTGAAAATTTGTAGGCATGTTCATTATGGGTCACGGATGATGCCCGATGTTTTAGTTTGCCGTTATAGCGGTTACTAACGGCTATAATGGCCCCTAACTGTTTTTCTTCTTTAAGGAATATCTCAGAAAGTACTTGGCTGATCTTTCTGAAAATTTGTAGATATGTTCATTATGGGTCCCGGATGATGCTCAATGTTTTAGTTTACCGTTATAGCCGTTACTAACGTCTATAACGGCCATAACGGTTCTTCTTTTTTATAGAATATCTTAGAAAGTATGTGGCCGATATTTCTGAAAATGTGTAGGTATGTTCATTATGGGTCACGGATGATGCCCGATGTTTAAGTTTACCGTTATAGCCGTTACTAACGGCCCATAATGGTTTTCTTCTTTATGGGAAATCTCAGAAAGTACTTGACCGATCTTTGTGAAAATTTGTAAGTATGTTCATTATAGGTCACAGATGATGGCCGATGTTTATCAAAATAGCCATTACTAACGGTTGCACCAGCCCAAGACGGATTTTCCTCTTTATGGAATATCTCACGCGTATTCAGGATAAACTGGGAGTACGTTTATATGCTTTGCATCTTGTTTCTCATTCAAAATGTTTAAGCCTCTGTAAAACATAATTTGAGGAAAGGATGATTGTGGTGGGGGTGTTGTATTCATGTACAGACTTGTATTTTTATACATGATTTTTTTTTCACAAGCGTCTATTGCACTGAAAGGTATATGGTTTAGTAATCATGAATATATTCAAGTATGTGTACAGTGTAACGTATTATTTGATAGTGTCTATTTTTCTTTCACAGGTGCAACTACGTTTATGTGAGCCTGAATGTTTAGTGCTCTGTGTTCCGCATGAGCGCAGCGTTGGAGGCTTTATACTATTTTTGTAAAGCCTATATGCAGGCTGTGTTGTATTTCTTTACTTTCTATGTCACTGGGAACATTTTTCCCATGTGAGCTTTTGGGAATCCCACAAAGAGGTAACCACATTCCATCTTCGGGGATGACGTCTAGGCACGGCTCCAGTTCACGCACAGGGACCTCGGTTTAAAGTCTCGTCCAATGGAAAGAGTGTTGTATTTCTGTTAAGACATGTTCTGTGCGATTTTCCTTACACAGTATCAAGCATTTCTGCTCATACAAGCTTTGCCGTATTTCTGCACAGGCTCTTGATCCAGGCTCAGATCCGGGGAGAGACTGGAGATCAGTGCAAGTGGACACGGTGAACCGCGAAGAGTACCACGAAGTCCTGGGCCGAAAGATTCACCTGCGGCTGGAGGACAAACGTCAACGTATCCCCGTGACCCGACTGGTCCTAAACGACTTCAGGACCATGACAACAATCGGCGTCATCACTTACGTCAGCGTGTTCTTCTTTTTCTTCGCCTCCTCGTTGGCAGTTTTGAGCTGTTGGCCCATATGGGGCATCACGATGGTGATGATGTTCACGATTTGCGGGGCCACGTTTGGTAGGAAAGATGGTTTCGGTATTGCTGTGGGGGTTTATCATCTCATGATCCTGTGCGAGTCGTTTCTCCGTTGGAAGCTAGAAGAGGCATTTGTAGAGCGGGTCTCCACGTATGGTATTCTTTATGGGCATCTGTGGGGCGTGGTGGGGTACGGCGCGATGGAGTGTGTGGCGGCTACGTGTTTTGGGATGTCCCTGGGTTTAGGCATGGCTTGCACATTCTGCCTATCCAGGCCGGATTCTTTTGACTATTTCCAAGGTGGGAATCCTCTGATGAGGGCAGAACCGCACTTAATGATGGTCAGTGCTTTGATCGGGCTGGGACTGGTTAAGTACAAATACGGCCGACTCCTTATTCCTGTCGTGGTGATCTTCGTTCTGGTTCTTCTGCCTTCCCCGTCGGCCTTTGTGTTTGTGTGTGGATCGGTCTCGGGCACTTTTCACGGCTTCTTGCTCGCTTTGGGCCAATCGTTTTTCCTGAAATTCAACAACTGCGTCATCAAGAAAGTGACGACCCACCAGTTAGGTCGCCATATGGTGAGACACTTTTTCGGGTTGATCCCAGGTTTTTTGTTGACTTGCTACATTTTTGGGTGGACTTTGGTGACATCACCTTTACAGTCTGTTTGCGCGCATTTCCTGTCTGCTGCGCTGTTGGTAGCCGTGAATGAAATAAACATTTCTGACCAAATCTGGCCGTTACTGTCTGTTTTAATGTCGTCGGCAATGATATCAGAGTCATCATCATTGTCTCCACTCGCCACCATTTCTAACCGCATCACTTCCCGCAGAACAAGTGAGCCGCCAACATCTATGGATCGCCGTCGAACCAGCTCACTGTCTCTGGCCACAGAGCAACCTACAGCTGTGCTGGCCAGCCCCACGTCTGCCCTGCCCCCTTCTCCGCGGCTGGTGATTCGGGACTTTGCCGGTCACCCGCTGTACTACTCGGCGCATCATGTGTACATGGCGGCGCAGTGTGTCTACGTGCTGGTCTTCTCCCTCGTGGAGGCCCGTCAGCGGTTCCACGACGTCCTGCGAAACCTCATCGACTGGCTGCAGTCCATCTACCTGCATGCAGGTCTGTTGGTGTGTTTGTTTGCTTGACTCAAAGTCTGTTGACTCTTAGTAATATTGGGACAGACATGGATCGACAACAAAGGTGAAAACGGCCTAACAAAAATGATCTGGCGGCATACATCCTTTAGTTGAACGGAGACAGAAATGGCAGATAAAAGGTGAAGCGAAAAACAAACAAACAAACAAACAAACAAAAAACAGGAGTTACTTTGCTCGCCGGATGCTGCAACTAGGCACAACGTCTTTATATCTATATCTATATCTATATATATATATATATATATATATATTATATATATGTTTATTTTTTTGCATCACAGTAATCCAGAAGAAGAAATGATCTTTTCATAGTATTCATAATTTCCTATCGATTTTAATTAATTGTAGCAGAATTATCCTTTTAAATAATGTCCACATTTTGGTTCAGGAAAGAGACTTAGGAAACTAAAACCGGTCACCGGATGATGCATGGGCACAACCACAGAAAATAAAGTTTGTTAACCAAACTTGAACGAATTTTACACAGGAAACAGTTGCAAAATAACTTTATAGGAATTCATTATACACGTACGTTTCTAATGATAGATTGATTTCATAACTAACGCAGGTAATGTTTCTTTCTTGACCTTTTCTCCCTGCAGCATTTCTCGCCCATTTATTGACTGAAAAATAGTCTTTTATGTTGCGTGCTTTCACAGTTGGGACAGTTGCCTAGTACTTATATTAACGAAGAAGATTTAAAAATATACGAGCATAAAATCAATATTTTTCAAAGGAAAAAAAACGTGCAAAATTCGTGCAAATCCAGCTTACTATAGCTGTGCCTTTACATAGACGTGAAGAAAAAAGAAAAAAAAAGTAGATTAGGATTGAAAGAAGTATGATTCTGGACTGAATTGGACTGTTACATAGATATGTGCCACACACACACACACACACACACACACACACACACACACACACACACACACGCAATGTTTTATAACTGACTGGAACAGCCGGAGACAGGACAAGAGCAGGAAGTGTCGCAAAAATGAATAAATGTTCATGTCAACATGTATACTACACACTGTTCAAAAAAGAACAAATTGAGTTGTTGAGTTATGGCAACAAAGCTCACAATTGATGGGGTAGGTGTAATAACCATCTCTGTACGCAGGATTTCCCGACACTCGGGTCTTCCTTGTGGGCACTTATCGCGACGACCCCAGTCTGAGAGACAGCCAGGAGGAGGACTTTGTGGGCACTGTGGGTCTGAGACTGCGGAGGGGGATCCCTCGATCCTACCACAACATACTGGTGTGGACGGATAAAGACGTTCCTTTCTTCCCTGTGGAGAACTCTATCCGAAACCACAGGGACGAAGATCATAGGTAAGGCAGAGTGAAAAACGACGAGATAGAAATTAGGGTATCAGTCCAAGGGCAACAACTGAGTAAAAATGAGAGTCTTGGTTCCTTCGCCCAAAGTTCTTGCAAAGGGACATTATTAATCAAATAACTATGGTTAAGCTAAGGATGCTGTTAATCATTAAATTGTACAGCTGTCTTTGTAATGTAGAAACGTCTAAATGACTTTTGAACATGTTCCATTTTGTCTGTTGTTTCAACACGATCCACTTTCTTGTGTGGTTCGAGCAGTTATACATAGATGTCATTTGGTGCATTGCGTGGAGAAGCGTATAAATTGCACACAGAAAGCACCGACTCAACACCATTGAAATTATTATTTATGACACGTGAAAAGAAATATTGGTGGTATACAATTTGAGCGTTTTTTTCTGACCCCAAACGCTTGAATGAAAAAAAAAACACATTTATATGTGTTGAAGGTGAAATGGATCATGAATGAAGAGAGGTACCAGAGGTTTTTTTTTAATTCAACTATGTTTTATTTATTTACGCATGATAATACTGTGCTAGGCTGCGCGGCTCTCTTAATCTTGTGAATTTTCTGACGATTTGAATACATTGATTTAAGCCGTTCTCCTGTCGCTAGATGTTGCCCATCGAAGTGAATCGGCTTCGCATCTAGGGTTTTCTTCTCTCCCTTGTTATTTGAAACTGTATTTTCGGCGCCTATGATAACGTTCTACGTAGATCTGTCATTCATCCTCGAAGAAATGTTAACTGTAAATTGTGCTAACCATTTTTAAGCAAGCCATGGCGTGTCTGCTTCTTCTTGATTAACCAGCATGTAATTAATTTATTCAAACGAACCAACAAGCTAGCGCAGATTAAGCATTTACTCATGAATTAATTCCGCCTTGCCTTTCCATGTTCCTTCTTTTCCTTTTCTTAGTTTGTTTATAAATGCGATTTTCATATATTTCTTCCTGCAAATGATTATACCCCCACCCTTCTGTGATCGTCTTTCTCACTCTCGCACCCCCACACTGTATCTCTACCTCACCAGTTCTTATTTCTGTCTCTTTTGATTTATTGGTCGAACTGTATGATATGTTATTGTGTTGCCCCATTGTAGTCGCCCTCTCTGTAGAATTAGTCCCACGCTGCTCATTCTAGCCGTTTCATACTCGATTTTCATCAGGGTGGAGGTCTTGAGGAAAGGGGTCCTTCTAACACAGCACCAATTTCTCCTGAACAGTATCGTGTTACGATGAGCAGCGAATGGCTATTTTCATTACGTGTGGCTCCTGGGAGTCGAACGAGCAACAATTAAAAATACATTCTGTGATCAAGAATCTAAACAGTTAAGGCGTCCATTTTTAATTAAAATAAATCATATCTCGAAGTAACACCCCGGACTATACCCCTTGCTCCGGCCTACGCCGTTGTGTACCAGGATACAAAATGGCGTTGGCATTTTATATGACGAGAGAGGAAGAAAGTGTGACTGTGTGTGTGAGTGGGGTAGAGGAGGAGGGATCGGGGGTGGTGGGGGTTAAATGGTGTTGGCCATTTCATATCCTAGTGGCCGACAATATACCGCCTTATTGATCTTGTATCAAATTCATTACATGATTAGGTTATGAGCTCAATCTAATGTGCTATAATTACAACTTCTGTGTGACCATGAGGATAACGCTTAAGGACACAAGCTTGCTGTCATGAATGGTTGCACGTTGTCTTGCATTGATCAAAACGAAAAGGGCGTTAAATGATATGGTATACAATGGCATAGACCAGTCTACACCTGCGGCTTTTAAACAGCTTTGGCCGTTTTAACCCAGGGTATGAAGTGGGCCAAGGCTTTAACTGATCTTGACAACTATGTTCAGGAACCTCCGCCAACAGCTGCTGAGCGTGGCGTCGGAGATCAACTCGGAAGAATTCCCGGTCCGCTACTTCTACTTCTTCCACGTTCTAGACGACCTCCGCTCCGAAGGTCACCTACTTGCCAACACAGACCACCTCCGTCAGCAGTGCGAAGCTAACAACTGTGCCATCGAGGACGAGAAGGACATGGACGCCATGTTGTTGCTGTTCCGGCGCCTCGGAGAGGTGCTGTACTTCCCGGAGGACAACCTCTTGCAGAGCGTGGTGGTCCTCAGCCCTCACGGGGTCCTCAGCGTGCTCAGTCGGCTCATCGACATCCCCATGCGCGCGGACCGCGCTAGACACTTCATGACTGAGTGGGACAGGTTGGCCACGCGGGGCGTGTGCTCGCGCGCCTTGTTCGAGCACGTGCTCAACATCCACGCGTCGGAGCTTCTCGTACAGAGTGACACGATCGTTTACCTACTGCAGACGTTGAATCTCATGTGTCCCCTGAGCATGGGCGGGGGGAACTTTGAAAGTGGTGGTGGTGGTGGTGGTGGTGGTAGCAGCAACGGTGGTGGTAACTTCAACCTCAGTGGCCTTCGATACCGCAAAGGCTCAGGTAGTGGTGGGGGAAGAGGCGGACGCGGTGGTGGTGGAGCAGGCGGCGGTGGCGATGATGATGGTGACCATAACGGTGACGATCACGACGATAAAGACGACGATGATGAGAGTGATGAAGACAACACTGGGTACAACCAGACTCTCAGAGAACAACCAGAACAGGAATCCAGTCATGCGGGAGAGCTGCTCCTCGTTCCAGCAGCCCTTCCGGTGGACCTGCCACACGGGCAGGCTCTGTGGGACACGTCACCACAGGACTGGGAGCTTCTAATCGACGGTCTCCCCCTCTTACCGCACCCTGCCTTCCTTCGCCTTCTGAGCGCGTGCGCCGCCCAGGATGCCTGCCACAGCCTGGACGACCTCGGTTGGCCCGTGCTCACCGCGTGCCAGGCACGTGCGGCCTTCACCATGGGCAGGTCGCGCTGTTACAAACTGGAATGGATGGGAACCTCCGAAGTGGCTGACACCTACCACGGCCGTCTGATGAAGGTGGTGGTGGCTGGATGGAAAGGGGGTGATGAAGGGAGGTACCGGCCTGGAGAGAGCGTCACCCTTTGGGGAGGAAGTGACGCCAGCATTGACGTCGCTGGAGGCATCAGCAGTGACGTATCACCACAGTCTGTGGTGGAGTTCGTGGGGAGAACGCTGTCGGAGATCGTGAGGAGGGACTTTGGGCGGTGTCATCTTAGGCTGGGAGTGGCCTGCCCGTGCTTAGACCCCCACCAGGTCTCATGTGAAGAGGTGAGCTCGCAAAGAGAGGAGCGCTTGATGGTTTGGCCGTTAACATCCAACTTACTCCTATTTATTTTTATCCTGCGTGCAAACAGCGGATGTTCATGGACGAATATGCATATGTCATCCAAAAGACTGTAAGTTTTAAACAAAATGTGTTTAATGGGATCTTTTCATATTATCGTTCTGTGAATGATTCGTTTCATATATGGATTGATGCTGTCATAGAGAAGGGATGAAACTGCTGATAGAATACCCAGAGTGGATGTTTGGTATCAGTGCCAGTATAGCATTGTTCCAAAACATCCTACAGTAGAATTATTCTGTCTCTGTACATTAGGCTTATATTTGTATGTATACATCTTTTCCTGTAGATGTAAACACATGCATCCATACGGGAACTTTTACGGTACACATAGAGTTATTATGATACATATCTTCTGCCACCAGATGGGATTCCATTTCCTCAGTCTGACAGACACGCGTGATGGATCTACGTCATGGCGCGTGCCAAAAACCAAGGAATTCTGGTGCCAGGGTCGCCGTGTCGTCTACAGCGGAGGGCAGGTAACGGTAAAATCGTTGTTTTCTTGTAACCATTAGAAGGGTGGAAAAAAAAAAGAATTCTGTTTTATTACGTGGAAGCCGATTTGATTGAGCTGTACAAAAGGTAAACAGTGTTGATTAGCATAAAAAATCGGAAGGAGAACAACTGTGCGCAGGTATATCATGCAAATACGCCATGAGGCGATAGAGTGGGTTGAACAACTGGTAGTGCAAAATTAAGAAAAGTGTGATTTTTCCCCCTTGAATTTGGTTTTCGGGCTTTCCTTTCTGTGCTTTTGTGTGAGAGCATGTGAATGGGTAAGGAAGAGCTGATATTGACACGTGTGTGTGTGTGTGTGTGTGTGTGTGTGTGTGTGTGTGTGTGTGTGTGTGCGCGCGCGCGACAATGCCTGTTTTTCAACCGCACAGTTTCAAGCTTATAAATTGCCTTTCCGTCCGAGCTAGCTCGCATTTTCTGAGCTATGGATTCTTTGCTTGGCTAATCATTTCAAGTTGTGGACCACAATTACCACTAAACAGGAGGCCAGGGTATTCGCCATAAGCAGAGACTGGACAGTCCCAGAGCAAATTTGTCATGTACTAGCATATCCAAGAGAAAAGTTGGTTTTATGACAGAAAGAAACGTTCTAACAATTCCTGTCTGCAGATTATCTTCCCTTGGAGGTGCTAGTTCGTGATAGAAGTCATGAGAGCAAAATTTGAGAAGGGCGCGCGTGATTTACTGATATTTGAAGCCCCACGATGTGCTGTTATAAAGCTTGGGTTGTATAGCTCTTGGAAAAAGTGTTCAGGAAAACGTGGCTTAACAAGACTCCAACAGAGCCAGGTATTTTTAAATGTATATTCAGATTCCAAACGACTGTGCGCTTGATTTTCATGAAAAAATGTCAAACACGTAGAAAAAGTACTGCTGTGGAGCGCTCTTTGTGAGCTCTCTACATCTTCTGTCACATTCAGCTGTTTCAGGCATTTTCACCCGCTTACTACTACTACTGCTGCTGTCTATACAGAACTGTTCTCTGCTTTCTCTCTTGGACGTTCATGCTGTAATGTCTCTCACAGGAAGAGCTTAGAGTGCTCTCTCTCTCTCTCTCTCTCTCTCTCTCTGTGTGTGTTGTGTGTGTGTGTGTGTGTGTGTGTGTGTGTGTGTGTGTGTGTAACGAAGATGTGGTGAGTTGGGTATGTAGGTTAAAAAGAAGGGTTCGTAGTAGAGGGAGATGATAGGGTTAGGGGTGATAGAAAGATGCGATGATGAAAGGAACAATGTAGATGATAGTCTGAACTGAGTGTGACATATTACCTTGCTTTTAATGTGAACCTTGCACCTCAAATAAATTTGCACACACACACACACACACACACACACACACACACACACACACACACACACACACACACATATATATATATATATATATATATATATATATATATATACATACATACACACACAGGGGGGGAGAGAGAGAGAGAGAGAGAGAGAGAGAGAGAGAGAGACGCACGCACACGCACGCACACGCACGCACGCGCACACACGCACGCACGCACGCACGCACACACACACACACACACACACACACACACACACACACACACACACACACACACACGCTACGAAAACTAACAATACAGACTCTTGCAGGTATGTGAAAGTGCCGCACAAAGGGTATCGAGGCTACCCGTAACAGTGCAGAGTGTGCGAGGCCCAGCCTTGTTGAATACCCCGCTGAGATCTATCCCTCAGGGTCTGCACGCCAGTATCTGCGATCTGTTGGACGTGCCCCACGTCCTGGGCAACGACTGGACGGCTTTGGCAGGTGGGCGGGGCATATGTATACTTGCATGTGCGCAAACATTGAGTGATCGATAGCTTTTCATTTATTTTTTATTCGTTCATTAATTTCTTTATCTTTGGATGTTTTGCCCACCCCTGGAACGTCTTCGAGCTATAGTATGCATTTCTAAAAAAAAAAATCAAGTGTACACTTTTCTGGTATTGATCTTGATTGCAAATTATATGTTCGAAAGATGGGTCTTATATCTAGAACGACTGGATTGCCTAAAAAAAATCTTATACGTACAGAGGGGGGGTCATTTAGCGTTAATTCAGTTATCCTTTCATTTGTGTGTGTGTGTGTGTGTGTGTGTGTGTGTGAGAGAGAGAGAGAGAGAGAGAGAGAGAGAGAGAGAGAGAGAGAGAGTTTGGGGAGGATCGGGGGCAGCCATCAATGGATTCGGGCACGTAGAACTCTGAACAGCTATCATCAACAGCTAACAATGACGCTGGTAAAGAAAAAAACAGTAAGAGTCGTCAGCTTAGGTATTTTATATTCATTTGCTGGGGGAAAAAAACTCACTCTCATACTGGAACAGAAGTTATTGTACTTTCCCCATTTTCGGGCAAAAATGTTTCTGTTTAAAAAAAAAAAGTCATTTTTCTTCCTCCCTACAGGTCACCTGGGTAAAACAGTACGAGACGTAGACCTGCTTAAATTCCGTGCCCCAAGAGACCCCTGTGATGCTTTGCTGCAGGACTGGGCCAGTCGCCAGCCTGACGTCACTCTGCGGGACCTGCTTTGCGTCATGCAGGTCATGGAGCGACTTGACGTCATAAAGACATCCAGGATTTCGTTCTGTAGCACACACACACACACACACACACACACACATTTTGCATTCTGACTCAGTGATGCGACATTGGGAGAGAGATGTGAGAGAAAGAGGCAGAGATGATAAAAAAAAAGACTGGGACAGAGACTGATAGTGAGAAGGCACACATGTGACCGTATTTGCAATAGTTTAACTGGTCCCGTTCTTCCTAAATCATGGTAGTGTGAAACGAGAATGGTATTGCTGGAATACATCAGTGGACATTTGGGTGTCCGAGACCTTCAGGGTCTTTATTACAGATAAACTGGCAAAAGAGTAGAGAGGTTATGTCCGGTCTATGATTTTTTTTGTTTATGACATCCATTAAGGCCTTTTTTGGTCATCCTCTTTGAATTCTGTCCTCAACATGTTCTCTCCTGAATTAATGTGGACAGAACGCGGTGGCGAGATAGATGTCCGTATGCAAGTATGCTCACAACGTGTGACCAATGCTAGAAAAAAGGTCAATGTTTGTCCGTGAATAAGTTGGTTCGTACAATAATAATAGGTGTTGCTGCTGGCAAACAGATCCACTCTTCCCTTCCCCTCTCATCCCAACTTCTCGTTGCCTTTCGTAGTTCTTCATCTTGTATGGAGTGTGAGGAACAGTCTGAAGCATTTGTTACTGAATGCTTTGATTCTTCGCTCCCTTCCCGTTGCGTAAGTCTTGCTCTCACATTAGTGCCGTATGATGATGAGGATCACAATATGGACTTTTCTTCAGCGATGACTGACGAATAGCAGTCGACAAGGACGGATTCATGGCAGTTTTGTGAATTTGTTGTCAAGTCTTAGACAATGCATCTTCCAGTCTTGTCATGATCGAGAGTTACATCCCTTGGAATGATCGCTTGCTGAAAGTTGTTGCCTTTGCAGATGGCATTTCGAGTAGAATGGATGCAACCAGCAACTTTCACTATCAAATCTTTCCGTTGAGACTGATAGTCGTCTTCTTTTTTTTTTTTTTTTTTTTGCTGTCCCAACCTCTGCGCCACCTCAGAGGCAGTGCACCCACGCCGCTCATTCCGACACCCCGTCCACAGCCACAGCCCGGTCGGCCCCGCCGCAGCCCCGGCACCGGCAATCCGCAGGGGAGCAGTCAATGTCAAGTCGTCAAGAGGCAACCCACCGGAGGAGACACTGCACTGCTGCCGAGTCACTTCGGTGGTGTTCAGTGGCGCCTGTTCTGATCTAACATACGCAGGACACCACCTACTAAGCCCCCTACTGACGACAATAATTGCTTAGTCGCGGAGCCGGCGTGAGTGAGCTCTCCCTCCGGAGGGCGCCACCACGTCCGTCCAACGACAGCCCCCATGGACTCGCCGATACCGGTGACCCCGACGGAACCAAACCAAGGCCACAGACGTGTAGAGGACATCGAAATTGAGGTCACCATGAGAGCAGGGCATGAAGGGCCACAGAATTTGAGACTTTTTTTTATGCTGATCGATGAGAATGAGGATGATTACGATGATGCTACGGATTTCCATTTCGGTCTGAGACTACATGACAGGGCTGTACTCTACGCTTCCTTTCATAATATATCCCGGCGTCAACCAGGCCCGAGAGATACAGGCACCTGCAGTGTTGGTCAGGAAATTTGAGCAACACTCTCAGAAACGCATCCATTAAGTGGATGAAACTCGACTGTGTGGTCCCAGTCTTCCCAACTGAGTCCGCAGCAAACTCAACTCTGGGTAGGAGCCGGTCGAGGCAGAAAAACCCACATGACTCTGATGGGATTCGAACCCACGACCTCCCAGCCGGGAGTCCGCGACGCTGACCACTTCGCCACGGCGGCTGGTTAGACTGATAGTCTTGCTGTTCATAGGGGGCCGGCCTTCACCTTTCAGACACAGCTAGACCGAACCTTCCACCGGCATCAGCACTGAGTTGGCGTCCTTGCTGAGGACGGATCCGAAATGAAGCTGTCAATGCATTGAAAGTGTGTTTCCAAAAGTAGTGTCCAACGTTGATTTGGTGTAGAATCAGAACAGGCGTAGAGATCTTTACAGATACGAAGAGAAAAGGAGAGAGAGAGAGAGAGAGAGAGAGAGAGAGAGAGAGAGAGAGAGTTTCCAAAAGTAGTGTCCAACGTTGATTTAGTGTATAATGAGAACAGGCTTAGAGATCTTTACAGATACGAGTAAGAAAAGGAGAGAGAGAGAGAGAGTGTGTGTGTGTGTGTGTGTTTGTGTATGTGTTTCCAAAAGTAGTGTCCAACGTTGATTTAGTGCATAATCAAAACAGGCATAGAGATCTTTACAGATACGAGTGAGAAAAGGAGAGAGAGAGAGTGTGTGCGTGTTTCCAAAAGTAGTGTCCAACGTTGATTTAATGTATGATCAGAACAGGCATAGAGGTTTTTACAGATACGAGTAAGAAAGAGAGAGAGAGAGAGAGAGAGAGAGAGAGTGTGTGTGTTTCCAAAAGTAGTGTCCAACGTTGATTTAATGTATGATCAGAACAGGCTTAGAGATCTTTACAGATACGAGTGAGAAAAGGAGAGAGAGTGTCCAACGTTGATTTAGTGTATAATCAGAACAGGCATAGAGATCTTTACAGATACGAGTAAGAAAAGAGAGAGAGAGAGAGAGAGAGAGAGAGAGAGTGTGTGTGTGTTTCCAAAAGTGGTGTCCAACGTTGATTTAATGTAGAATCAGAACAGGTATAGAGATCTTTACAGATACGAGTAAGAAAAGGAGAGAGAGAGAGAGAGAGAGAGAGAGAGAGAGAGAGAGAGAGAGAGAGAGAACATGTAAAAGCTGGATCATATAGTAGAACTTAAGGCCTGAGCGCAGATATTCGTTATTGTATTTTCATCTTCCGTTCTTTCGGCTCTGAGTCCAATTATAGCGACCTCACCAGTCCACTATTCCACGGTGTGAAGACTCTCATGGAATGCTGTATCTCCACCAGCCAAAGCAACTGGTCTTGTATCCACTTTCTTTACGTCCGAAGAATTGGGTGCAAAATTGTATTTCAAATGACCCGACATTCTGTGTCTGAAGGCTGTGCCATATTGCATGTTGACATGATATTGCGAGTGATTGTGTCTGAACTGTGTAGTACGGGAAGAAATACGAATACTAAAAAGAGCGTAACACCAAACTTGTTTCTGTTGTAGCTTTTAAACTAGTCGAGATGTGAATGAAAAGGGTTTGCGTTCACTCCAGCTGGTTATACTGTACATGCGTTGTTTTTCTGAGGGTCTTACATAAAAGGGATTATTCTACAGATCCGCTTCTAGATCGATCCGTATGTTGTTTTTCTGAGGGGCTTACGCAACACGGATTAGTCTACAGATCTGATCTATAAGGTTCTCTACAAGGGGGCAGTATGAACGTTAAAGTTGCGATGAGAAGTCAAAATATAAATGGAAATGAAAAAAAAAAAAGGGTATAAAGTAACTCAGATTTAATATAAATCATGAAACAGACAGGTGAATTTTCGACGTGAAAGTCTTCTTCAAGTGGTACAAACAACACACATAACAATACAAAACAAAATTCCCTGGATGGCAATGCCCTCCGCTCCCCCTCTTCTTTGTCTTGCCCTCCGCTCCCCCTCTTCTTTGTCATGCCCTCCGCTCCCCCTCTTCTTTGTCATGCCCTCCGCTCCCCCTCTTCTTTGTCATGCCCTCCGCTCCCCCTCTTCTTTGTCATGCCCTCCGCTCCCCCTCTTCTTTGTCTTGAGAAGCTTCAGCGCTCATAAGAAATGAATACAGTTAAGCCTTTCAGATATACACTGGAATCGATTCTCCGCTTCGACAAAACCGTTGTCAATTTTGTTGTTGTTACTTTCGATAAGACGTGGGCTGATCAAGAAAAATTGTGCCTAAAGTCTGTGCCACATCATATGTTGACACTACATTGTGTGTTATTGTGCTTGGATCGTATAGTACAGTTCGCTTTGCAATACAATGGTATGTGGAAATTGTTTTCTGCAACAAAAGTCTTGTACCATAATGTAGAACTGGAAAAGGAGTGTAACCATCTGAAGGCGGAGTGTGGCTGCTTACATGGCGATGTGATCAACAACAACCATATACACAGCTTCTGAAATTGTCAGAGGCGCTCAGTGACGAGGCATTTTCCTGAGAGTGAGCAGATGTTGCTCAAAATCCATGTTCCTTCACAGTTCATGTACTGCACAAAAGTGCGTAATGTGTTAACTTGAGAAAGACGAAGTTTACGAAGTTTAAGCACTCACGTCTTGGGTTCAGCTTCTTTCCGCCTCAATTCTGCTTCATCTTCATACAAACAGAATAACTGGTCGGAAAATGGAGTTTAGACAGAAACAAGCTGGTCTGGCCGACTCCACGTATTACGTCGAGTTAGGCGTAACAGAATAAGTTATGTAAAACACATTAGGCTGAATATCCTGCAGGGCGAGGGTTTGTAGAAATAGCGCCGAGAGGTGGTGGTGGTGTACGGTTTTCTTTACATGTGCTAAGCCTGCTTTGATGCTTTTATCCTGCGACGACACGCGCTGTTTCTACATGCTACCCTCAGAGTATCCCGCAAATGGGAAGGGGTGGCGAGAGAGGCCCAAGGGGACGGGTGTGGGGGGAGGGGGGGGGGTGGAGGGGGGTGCAGACAAACAAGTGGAGCTGACTATTGAGGAGTATACTTCTTCTGCGGTCGATTTTTTTGTTGTTGTTGTTGCGTCAGATCTTCAATCATGTGGCCACGATGAATCCAATAGTCTCTCTTGCGGTCTCGTGTTGATGGCTGCCCCTTGTCCTGCACCCTCTGGCCAGGTTTGACGCCGTAGAACATCATTGGCTGGGCAGTGCTGGCGGATGTGTTCTGGGGTCTGTACGTTCTTAACATTCATTTCATCAAAACCCACTAAAACTGGCTCTGTGATTGTTGTGAGCCAGAATAAAGTGATGAGAAGAGTCGAAAAAGTGTCGGAGAGCCTTGATGAAGTAAGCTCTAGGCGGCAAAATTATTGTAGTTTGTTTTTCATGTTCGATTTTGTATGATTATGTGTCAGTCTTTTCTGCCATTGTTGTGAAATACTCACTGAACTCATTAGAAAGGTTTGTGGAGTATACCATGAGGACTAGGATGTTTTGTTTGTACCACAGACAGGGAGAGGGAATGAGGGAAAGAGATAGGCAAAAAAGCGGGGCAGAGAGAGAGAGAGAGAGAGAGAGAGAGAGAGAGAGAGAGAGAGAGAGAGAGAGGTGGGAATTATCATCTGGCCATTTTTTGCGATACACAAAATCTGTTACCTTTTGAAAACATTTCTCCGAAAGTTTTGCCCAGAAATGACCAGCAATTCGTTTGTGCTATCTTTTATGTGCCACACAGCTGACTACAACCAGTAGTGTATTTACTTGAGTTTGTTCGTTTCTTGTTGTTTGGTTTGGGTTTCTTTCTTTCTTTTTTCTTTATGCAATTGTTGTTGGTTGCTGTTGTTGTCTTACAGTTGGTCGGCAGTTTTCACATCTGTTTGTCTAGATGCTTTAAGATGTTTCAAATTTGGAAGTTGTGGTGAAATGTTTTTTGTCCCTGGTCTGTTTGCGTTAATGCTTCAAGATGCTTGAACTTTGGAAGTTGTAGTGACACACTTTTTGTTCCTGGTCTGCTTGTTGTGGTGCTTCAAGTTCAAGGTGTTTAAACTTTGAAAAGTTGTAGCAAAACGCTTTTTGTTCCTGACCTGTTTGCCTTGATGCTTGAAGATTTTTTTAAACTTTGGAAGTCGTAGTAAAACACTTTTTCTTATTGGTCTGCTTGTCGTGATGCTTCAAGATGTTTGAACTTTGGAAGTTGGAGCAAAACACTTTCGTCTCTGGTCTGTTTGCCTTGGTGCGTCAGGATGTTTGAACTTTGCAAGTTGTAGTAAAACATTTTTTTGTTGTTCCTAGTCTGGCTTGATGCTTCACGACGGTTCAACTTTGGAAGTGGTAGTAAAACACCATTTGTTTCTGGTCTATTTGCCGTGATGCTTCAAGATTTTTTATTTTTGCAAGTTGTAGTAAAACACTATTTGTTTCTGGTCTGTTTGCCGTGATGCTTCAAGATTTTTTATTTTTGCAAGTTGTAGTAAAACATTTTTTGTTCCTAGTCTGTTTGCCATGATGCTTCAAGATTTTTTGATTTTGGAAGTTGTAGTAAAACACTTTTTGTTCCTGGTCTGTTTGCTTTGAGACAGACAGACAGACAGACAGACAGACACACACACACACACACACACACACACACACACACACGCACGCACACATTCTCACGCTCACAACACACACACACACACACACACACACACACACACACACACACACACACACACACGCTCACACATATTCTCACATACACACGCTCACACACATGCTCTAACACACACACACACACACACACACACACACACACACACACAGGTACATATATACGTGCACGCCGTGCTGGGTATGTTAATACTTTCTTATGAATGATCTTAAAAATTGTACATAGCATAGTTCAGTGTCCAGCATAGCAAGTCAACACAATACTCACAAATGATACACGAATACATTTATAAACTCATAAAACACATCTAAAGGCATATATCAATCCGTATACCAGTCAATATACACATCAGTATGTTTAAGTTCATTAATTCCACAGCTAACAAATACACACAAAAAAAGACTTGCACAAAAACAGTTGAATTGTGAATCACACTACTTATTCCAGATTTGATGCACTGCATCCCGTCCTCCTCTCAAAAAAAGAGAATGCACACGTTGATCAACATAGCACATTCATACACCCTTATTGTCATCTATGAAAATCTTGTATTCAGTTCTTGAATGGACATCAAAATCTCTCTCTCTCTCTCTCTCTCTTCTCTCTCTCTCTCTCTCTCTCTCTCTCTCTCTCTCTCTCTCTCCGCACGCAAGGTGCTTGTTTCTCAGCTCGTGATGAAAATGTAAAGCATATGGATTAACCCTACATTTGCCATATTATATCAGCGGCGACAATTTAACAATTTTAACAATTTAAGATTCATTCGGAAATCATGGCACATTAAAAAGAAGTTAGTGAGGAAAAACCCGATTATCAGGGATCTTTGGACATCACCTAAGACAATTTAACAATTTTAACAATTTAAGATTCATTTGGAAATCATGGCACATCATGAGAAGTTTGTGAGGGAAAATCCGATTATCCATGATCTTTGGACGGTAAATAGATCACATTTAATACATTCTGATGGTCTAATTGCCATTGGTACAAACCTCATCACATGGAAATCAATCCAGAAAAATAAATCTGCTGTGAGTTCGACTTTTTTGTTATGGTCAGTCGTGAAGCTGTGTTTTCTGACGTCTTGGTCTTTCCAAGGTTAAAAAAAAAATAATAATAATAACATGATTGCAGAAAGAAGTCCCTCCATGCGATGCTGTAATCGTGACCAAATGTTGTTGCAAGATACATGATTGCGAAGAGAGTTAGCTCCCTTGCTCTTGTGATCTTAGCTTTTTTCAACTTCCATACAAAGTTCAGCATAATTGCTGGGAGAGTTCCCTTGTTACTGAAGCGTATTTACGGCCAAAATGACAACTCATTTTTTTCCCACAGCTTTTCAAATTACACATGATACTTCCTCCAACAGCTATAAATGCTTCCTTCCCCCCCCCCCCCCCCCCCCCCGTCTTTGAGAACCAGAAAACAAAAGGAAAAACCAAAATAAAGTGTTTGAATATGCCTATCAGTAAAATATTGTACAGCAAAGATTACTTAATGATAACAATTAAACAATATGTTTTTTTGTTTTTTTTTTATTGAAAACGACACACATTTCGGCATTTCTATCAACATTTGTGTTTTCACGGCAAAACTATGCATACAATCATTAAAAAAAAAATATATATATGCATTTTGATATGTTTGAGAATATATAACGTTAGAAAAGAAAAGACCATCTAAACACTCCAATGACAGGGAGCCGAAAAGGGGATGCATTTGTACTGTGTGGGTCTACTGGACAAATCGCCAACACTGTGGAGGCCCCTCCCACCCTGCATCGTGGGCGCGAGTCAGCATCATCTTCAACAGGCCCCTGCCCAGTCCCACAGCCGCCATGATGCCCATCACACCCAGGGCACGAACACCCATCATGAAGCCAGGCAATCTGGATAGAGAGAAGGAAAAAAAGCACAATACTCACGAAGAAACCAGGCAATGTAAATGATGAAAATCAAACTGGGGGGGTGTGGGGGGGGGGGGGGGGGGGGGGGGGAGGGGGGGGGGGGGGTCTTTGACTTACTGTTTCGTTTTTCGCAAAGGTCAGAAAAGTCAGTAAAAACGAACATCTGTGTAAAGACCAAACGTTGTGGATCTGGTTGACCACCAAGGAGGTTATGTTTTCACTCGACTCTGTTGGTTTTGTTTGTCTGTTTGTCTGTCTGCAAGATAAGGCAAAAACTGCTTAACTGATTTGTAACAAACCATAGTGAACTTGAGGAACTGAATGTGTCTAGAGAACAAACCCGTTAATTATTTAGTGCAGAATTAAACGAAAGGCTCTTGATTTTTTTTTTTTTTTTCACCTCCCTTGACATTACGAGATCTGATATTTTCCGTCATATCCGTTAATTTTTCAGGAAAAAAAAAAGGAAAGAAAAGAAGAAACATTGATCTCGATGAAGAAACGAATCGGATTTATACTATGAATTAATTTACATGAGCTTTGTAGGGTTTGGGGCGAATTCGGTGAACAACCCGGACACGGTGAGAAGAAAAACATTCATAAGAAGATTGCAGGGGGGTGGAGAGGAGGCAATGTTTATTCAGTCCCCACTCTGTCATAAATGGAGCTATAAACTTGGCAGATATCTGCTTCTCTCGTGAGTCCTACTCATTCTAGCTTATTTACATTGTTTACAAAGTGTATCATGTCCGGCGTGCATTACCAATGAAAAAGCAAAGTGACAATGATTAAAAGTTTGACTCTAACTTATTGCCTACGTAAGCTACGTTCTGAGAGAAAATACCTTTAAAAACCCCAGCAATCCACATGGGGGGGGGGGGGGGGGGGGTGAATTAAAAACAAAGATCAATCACTCAAACTCAACGTATTCATAAAACATGTCCAGAGCTACAGCCGTTGTTCAAAGAAAACTAAACCTAAACAAAAAAGTGTCCAGCATACAAAACATCGGCAATCTGTATACATTCGCCAAAACAGAAAAGAAAACAATGCTCATTCATCACACTCTGGTATCAAACACTATTGTATTGATGAAGAAGATCGCCTTGGCGATGCGCTGAAACAAAAAGTGTTTATTTGTTTCTTGTCGCAATACTTCGGTACAGACTCTTCTTGATTTCACACTGTATGCACGC
>CM065722.1:43168491-43183491 GCA_033310375.1 Conus canariensis | reverse complement strand
TGTGTGTGTGTGTGTGTGTGAGTGTGTGTGTGTGTGAGAGAGAGAGAGAGAGAGAGAGAGAGAGAGAGAGAGAGAGAGAGAGAGAGAATCTATGGGAGCAAGATCTCGTGTGTGTGTGTGTGTGGTGTGTGTGTGTGTGTGTGTGTGTGTATGGGCGTGCGTGTGTGCATGTGTGTGCGTAGGCATGTGTGCATACATATGTACATATGTTTGTGTGTGTTCTTCTATGTAAATAAGCACATGGCAGAGTTTTAATCTCCCTCTTGTTGTAACTCTTTGGGACTGCAGAAGTTTTTTTCTTTGGTTCTTTATTCCTGAACCTTTAAATAATACATACAGACCAAAACTTATCTATTCAGCTGCTTCCATTTCAGTTTTTCTATCTACATCACTATTTTCTGTTTATGAATAAAGCATTTGTGATGGAAACCAACAGCATTCTATAAAACAAAAAAAGCAGATTTTTGACAGAAATAATTTTTTCCACACGCGAGTTGGTATACAAAATGGACTGCTAAAAGAAAAACTTATAACAGACATATTACAGACTACATTAAAGGTAGCCTATTTTCTCAGCTTCCTGAATATGGTTTTAAACTTATTCCACCTACCAGATCCCAAATACAATGTGTCAAAACACATGTTCTCATGAATCAATGAACATATAAGGAATGCTATGTTAATCATCCCAAACAGAATCATAATAGTTCTTCTTTACCACCCTTTAAACATAAAGACATACAGAGAGAGAGAGAGAGAGAGAGAGAGAGAGAGACTGATGGAGTCTCTTTCTGGAGATTAAACTCTTTTTTACCACTGCAAGCCGCTGAGCAAGAAACAATGCAAGGAGATACTTCTACAAGGGGAAAGAACCTCATCATATTCACAATCTGTATAATTGGGAAGAGTTGTCTACCATTCAAAGTTGGACCTATCACTGCAGACCAAAATATTCTTGCTTCAAACATCCCTTCTGCAAATTCTGCTTCCTGCCTTCAACAAATCCAATGGCATTTGTTTTCAACAAGAGTACACTTGAAGCTGGTTGTTACAAAGTTCGCTTTACAAAACAACTTCTTTTGTTTGTTTAACAATTGATGCTTTCTCAGTGGCCTTGCTCTGCGGGTCATTTTGGATTATCCTGCTGCAGCCTCCCACACAGGCGAATCACATGATTCCCTCACTATCTCAATAAGCAGACACTGCGACGCTGCTGGATCAGTGTGTCAGTGTTCACTGGAGCCTGTTCTTTTTTCAACACCAACATAGGAGGATACCACCTACTATGCCTCCTACTGACAAAAACATTTGCAAAGTTGGGGAGCCAGCATGTGTGACAGTTTCCCTCTGGCAGATGACATCTTTCTACCCAACAATAACTTTCTTTTTTTTTAACTGAGCTGAAGGCCTTATCTGTGTCAAAAGACATGATTGCAATGAAAGCCACTTTCCTCTGACTAATTTCATTATTCACTTTCCAAGACATGACCAGTATATTGGAAAAAATGTTTTTGTCAAGTAACACCTCGATCTAGATCCTCATCTGACTTTTATTCAATCAGTCATTTTTATATCAATTATTTTCTATCCTTTATTTATGCATACGTCCCCCCCCCCCCCTCCCCCAATACTATATACATTTGAGGTCTCATAGCCAACAGATGTGGTGTAGCATCTATGTCCAGAGTAGTCCACATACATTATTGTCTCCTTGACAACAAAGCAGACTTCACCCCTTGACCCTTTCCTCTACTGCTTTAGACTGTATATGTTGATTGCAGCTTCTGCCCTTGGATTGTCTGATTTTGTGGCAGACCTGCCATTTTGTCAGGTTAAGGCTTGGGATAAATAATTGTTCAGTGGCTACTACGGCATCCTCTGAGTATACTGTTCCCACAGGATCCATACAGTGATGTCTGTATAAAGCCATTCCATCTCAGTTCAATACCCTGACTCAAATACTGGTCACCAGTGGGGGAATAGGGAGGTGCGATACATACTCACAGACTTACTTGTTGAACTTGGCATACATAAGTGAAGTTGTGGAACTTTGTGCACAGAACTGTTGGTTCTGCACTTTTGAAAATCTGCGAAGGCAAACAAAACTTGAATCAAATATGTCTAATATAGTTCACAAGCTTCACACCTACAGATGATGTACACAGTGAATCTACAGCAAAGCAGTGAATCAACAGCAAAGCACCTTCATGTCTTTACACTGCCTCCCTGTATGTGCGCCTCAAGAACAATGACAAGCATGATGCGTCTATTTTGTGGTGCATGCTTGATTCACTGAATGGGAGACAACAACAAAACCACAAACTTACTTTTCTTTGTGGATCTTCCTGTTGAGTTTTCTCATTTCTCGCTTGGACTTCTCTGGATCAAAGTCGGTCATAAAAGTTCCATTTTTATCCAATGCTATGTGTTTCAGCTGGTTCACAGGGCAATATTTCTGTACAAATACCAGACACATGTTATATACTTGTACTCAGTAAAAGTAATCTATGCCCAAAAAATGTTTAAATAAAGAAATGTGCACATATGAATACACACACAAAGAGGAACTGGAAAATACTGATTGTATAAGAAAGAGAAAAGACAAAGTGGCTGAGTGAGAGAAAAAAAGCATTATACTTATTCTCACAAAGTCTAAAATTTGTTACTGGGGGAGTGACATTATACAGTGAATCATATCGATTACAGCAACCATTTCACGTCAATATACATATGTTATAATATGAAACAAAAAATGCGCATTTGAAAGTAAGCGTTAGCTGTGAAGCACACAAAGAACATGCATTAGCATGTAATTTTTTTTTTTTTCAAAGATTCATAAACTGCCAAACAGAGTGGCCTTTTTGTAACATCAACAACATCAGCATCATCATCATCATTGGAATCAGTGGCACCATCATCATAAGCAGAATCATCATCATCCCTTTCACCTAGCTGAGTCAGAAACAGATTTACTTTCTGACATTCTCTGCATTATCACATTTCTCAACAAAAGCCATTAAACTGTTCAGGGGAAAAAAGAAAGAAAAAACAAAAATGATACAAAAGAAACCTGTTGTTTTCATCAATGGTACCATCTAAATGATTTGGCAGTTTTGTGTCAGCAGACACAATCTATCTCAACATCTTGCACTCTGCAACTTGAAGGGCACCAGTAAAAATTGTATGGCAGGAACAGGTTGTCAGTCATCTTTACTTTTCTCTTCTAATCTACTGAGTCAGAAACAGATTTACTTTCTGAGATTCTCTGCATCATCACATTTCTCAAACAACAGCCATTAAACTGTTCAGGGGGGAGTGGGGAAGGAAAAAAAAAAAAAAAAAGGAAAGCTTTTCTTTTTTTCATCAATGGTACCATCTAAATGATTTGGCAAATGTTCAACAACTGAATATACTCCATGGAACAGGGCTCCCACTGGGAAAAAAAAATCCAGAAAGTCAGTGTTGCTTTGTTCACTGTTTGGTCTGGACACAACCAGGACCATTTGTTCATTCAGCTTTTGTAGATCTCTTTCATTTTTATAGCATCTTGCTGATACATGACATCAGAGCAAGACATTTCTTCCCCTTCTGACAAAATGGGGACTGCCCACTATCGTGAAGATGTTTACCAAAGATTTCATGACATTAATCATGATTAATGTCATCAGTTAGCAGAACAAAAACAAACTGATCAGCGCACGGCAGATTTCACTGCCGCTTCTATTCTTCTCCCATTACTATTTGCATGTGCGTGCAGAACCTTTTTCCCAAAGATGTTCATGTTTAAATGTTATAAATGTCAATGATTTCATGGAAAAGTGGGAGCCCTGTTAAACATTGTGTGGTCTGCTCAAAAAAAAAAAAAAAAAAAAAAAAAATCAGTTGTTTGGTTTGTTACACTGGTGTTTTTTTTTCTTCTTTTCCTTTTTTTGCACTGATGTATTTGTTGCTTGACAGGAGAGCTGATGGATGCTTAATGATCTTTTTTCTGTTCTTTCTGCGATAGTCATCTGACCTGATTGTCAAATGTCACCTCCGTCGCCACCATGCCCTTCTTTCCCAAGTCATTACGTGGTGGACCTGCACCACGTCTCGGTCCCTTGCCATACTGAATATCAAAAGACAGCTTCTCTAAATTTGAGTCTAACATCAAGTTTTCTCAATTCAATCCAATATTGAAAATCAAAACCCCTAAAAGCACATTCATACAAAAATAAACATAGTCAGTGCTCTAGATAGTCATGTAAATACTCAGCAAAACCTACAAAATAGTCATCAAAGGTTTATATCCATCTTAATCACAAAGCTTTAATTTCATTTTGAGAAAGAAGTGAGGCAGGGAACAGTAAACAATAAACAGTAAACAAGTAGGGTAACTTTTGCTCCCATAAGAAAACCTAACACAGAGTAACTTTTATTCAGACAAATACAAAGACGAACAATCTAATAGTGGGGGAAAAAACAAGCGCAGGCCAACAACTCAACTGTCTTCATAGTAATGACTTGGCAAAGATTTGGACTTAAGGGGGAGGGGGGGAGGGGGGGGAGGGGGGGGTGGAGGTTGAAGATGGAGAAACTGGGAACATGAAATTAAGAAAATATATTATAGATATGAAAACTCTTCACTAGCTGCATGAGGGAACCATCGTAATCCCTTTCGAAGGCAGATCGCCAGGAGCACAGACACAACCAGCTGTGTCTCCCTGATGAGTTCCGATCCAGCGGACGAAAGGCCTTGGAGCAGGCAATACAAACAGATCTGCCTTCGAAAGGGATTACGATGGTTCCCTCATGCAGCTAGTGAAGAGTTTTCATATCTATAATATATTTTCTTAATTTCATGTTCCCAGTTTCTCCATCTTCAACCTCCACCCCCCCCCCCCCCCCCCCCCCCCCCCCCCCCCCACCCTTAAGTCCAAATCTTTGCCAAGTCATTACTATGAAGACAGTTGAGTTGTTGGCCTGCGCTTGTTTTTTCCCCCACTATTAGATTGTTCGTCTTTGTATTTGTCTGACTTTATTCAAGTTTAAAAGGCTGTGCCAGTCTTGAATAAAAGTTACTCTGTGTTAGGTTTTCTTTTGGGAGCAAAAGTTACCCTACTTGCTTACTGTTTATTTTTTAATTTCATTTTGTTAACAACCAAGCTGACTGCAGAGGGCCATATTAGGACTGGGTTTTTTTTAATGTGAAAACTGATTCCTTATAAACAGTAAACAAGTTGGGTATTTTTTGCTCCCATAAGAAAACCTGACACAGAGTAACTTTTATTCAAGACTGGCACAGCCTTTTAAACTTGAATAAAGTCAGACAAATACATAGACGAACAATCTAATAGTGGGGGGAAAAACAAGCGCAGGCCAACAACTGAACTATCTTCATAGTAATGACTAATCTTTGAGCCTACGCTTGAGGATCCACCCAAAGATGCAAGGGAGATCAAAAGGCAAACAGTTACTCTGTGTTAGGTTTTCTTATGGGAGCAAAAAATACCCAACTTGTTTACTGTTTATCGTTTACTGTTCCCTGCCTCATTTCATTTACGATTTTGATTCCTTATAATACAGAGGTGCCACAGGATTTAAATGACTGGGCCTGAAACAGATTCTCACTATTTTTCAGGCCCAAAAACAGAATCTCAAAATTTTCTAGGCCTGAAAGTAAAAGCATGGTAGAGGTGGGGGTGGTGGGGCGGCTAAAGAGGGAGGGTTGGGGAGGGAGTTCCTACCAGAAGACAAGGCAAAGAATGATCTTTTCACTCAAAGGTTTGTTCTTGATTATATGATCGTTACTGTTTATTTACACTCACCAAGCCAAAACCATTTACACTTGTTCTACACTCAACTTGAATGCTTAAACTTCTTCAACGTAACTCACTAAATTTCTCACCACTGTCCAGGCCTTACTTACTGGCAAACAGAGCTACAGAGCACAGAAGAGCAGAAATCCAGAGAAGAAAGACGGTCCTGACATCGATGATGAAATTGGATTTCAATCAATCCAGAGACTTTTCCTCTGCTTACTGGTTGGTTGGTTAGTTGGTTAGCATCTGTCTGTCTCAACAGACAATGGTGTTGCGCCATGGATCAGTCTGCTGTGGAGTTGCAGCGCCTGCTGTTGGAGGCTGTGCTGACTGCAAGTCAACAAATACTTCACTGCTGGCAAAATTAGAGCCCTCAAAGATATACTGTTGAAAGAAGTTTGCAAATATTTTCAAGAAAAAAAAAAGGTGCAGAATCACCCCTCCTAGGGTCTCATTTCCTTGTGGAAACAGGGATAAGGCTAGTGTAGACAACCAAGCTCTGGCAAGTTCACGTCGCAACAGAAAGCATACATGGAGACGGAAAAAAAAAAAACAGAAGGAATTTTCTCCAAGCCAGAATTGAACAGCACAAAATTTGGCTGGGCTAGGAAGGAGATCTTCGTTTTTTTTTTTTAGAGACTGGATTTATAGCCCGAGTCTGTAAAGTCACACCCATACAAATATACATGGAAAAATTGAAAAATCATTTCCACAGTGTTTGATCAAATGAATACTATTCATCACCAATAGAAACTCAAAAATAACATCTGATGGAACACCTTCTGAACAAGGTCTTCATTGAGCCAGCTGTATAAGTTTTTATATATCTTAACACTCTATAACAATATGCTTCATAGTGAGAGGCTCATCATATGATGATAACTCTCAGAAAAGAATCCTATGGCAGCATCAAGAGTTATGACTTAATATAGTCCTCATGTTATCTCAGTACTCCCATATGATATTTACAGATGCACATATGTTCTCTGGGCTCCCATATCACAGATGTGCATTTGTTCTAAAGTCTCCCATATTTACAGATGCATATATGTGTTCTTTGGGTTTATACAGATGTTAATTTATTCTCAGGCAAGAGAAAGTGAGGAAGACCAAGAAACACCTGGAGGTGGGACCTGGAGGTGGACACCAGGCAGATGGGTTACAGCTGGGGCGAAATAGAAAAGATTGCCCAGGACATTGGTCGGTGGTGTGCAGTTGCTAATGGCCTATGCTCTGGCAAGAGCAATGGGCCTAAGTAAGTAAGTAACATTTATTCTCAGGGCTCCCATAATACAGATCTGCATGTGCTCTTGGACACCCGTATTTTCAGAAAGTCAAAGTGTCCCTGGATGTGGAACTCCTTTTGACTTATTAGGGGTTCAGTTAGATGCAATTCCAAGGGTTTTTAAGTCTATTTTGTCCTCCTTCACAGATTACAAAATCAATCACAAGACTAATAACTGAAATTATTACTCAGAGACACTGTCTTAATCAAACTAAAAATCTTTTATGGGGGCACTCCAGTTAGCGCACATCAGTGTCCCCACCAAGAACAATGGAAGAAAAAAAGACACCAACAACACCCCCACTCCACCCCCAAAAACAACCAAACAAAAAACCATTTTAGTTTCATATTATCACTATAAAAGTCTGAATTACATTTTCAATATAACATAATCATTAGTTTTAGGCGACTGAACAGAAAAAAAAAATTCATTGCAATTAACACACACACACACACACACACACACACACACACACACACACACACACACACTTCTGCTTATCTTAGTTTTAACTCATAAATCATCCTAACATTTTTGTGCGCTCAAATGGGAATCCATCCAGGCAAGCAGTCCACACACACACACACACACACACACACACACACACACACACACAGTGACACACACACACACACACACACAGTCACACACACACACACACACAGTGAGACACACACAAACACACACCCAGAGACAGACAGACAGACAGACAGAAACACACACACACACACACGCACAGTGAGACACACACAAACACACACCCAGAGACAGACAGACAGACAGACAGACAGACACACACACCACACACACAGTGAGACACACAAAACACACACCCAGAGACAGACAGACAGAAAACACACACACACACACACACACACACATACACACACACACACACACACACACACACGCAGTATATGTACCTGACTTGCTTGCAACGAAGTTGTATTACACTTGCTTTGCAAGCCTTGCCCTCCAGCTGGCTATTTGCCCCAACACTTGATTACTGGTGAACTGCAGCTTGTAGGCCTCCCCCCCCCCCCCCCCCCCCCCCCCCCCCCCCATTTTTCCTAGCTCTGCTATTGTGGACATTGACAGTTCATTCACTTGCCAGAACAGCACATGGCTAATCACTAATGATAGCACCTTTCCAAAATTCTTCTCACATCTTTCACGATTTCAGTTTCAGTTGTCATGTCATTATTGTCTAATGCACAGTCCTCTCAGGGCTGTCATTACCTAAAGTTGAAAGAAAAAGCAACAAAAACCAAATTCATTAACAAAATATGTGCATCAATTAATAACCTAATACAGGCATGCCAGCTTTCTGAGCAATGAAAAAGAAGACAAAACTAAAACTGCAGAGGATGGGTGGGGGGGGGGGGGGGGGGGGGGGGGGGGGATGGAAGGCGCAGAAAAAAATCACCAGGCACTTGTTTCACATCACAAAATACCAGATTTATTACTTTTAAATATCTTTTCAACCAGCTTTCATTCAGATTTTATATTACGATAATTATCGATCAAAAAAAATATTAGGAAGTAGGAATGGCATACCAAAGACTTCCAGCAGCCAAAAAAGAGGAAATCAGTTGAACGAAAACATGAAATCAGCTGGTAAAAAAAGAGGAAATCAGCTGAGCAGACAACTGACATGTTTAACAATAAATCCTAATATTCTGAATGTAGATAACATTAACCTGTGCCGTGGGTGTTAGCAATTTATGGTAGGTAAAGTTTAAAACAACCAACCAACCATAACACCAAAGTTGCATATTTCAATGTAATGAGCAATGTATAAAAAGACCTATTGCTAAACAGACACTGTAGAATCGGCAGCTAGTGTCGACTCTAAACACTGTTTAAACTTTGCCTGTAACTTCTTCATTCCTAAATGTAACCACAGTATGTGCAGATGACTTTCACAGACACTCTCAAAGTCACTGTTCATTACGGATACTAAGATTGGGGGCAATGCACCAAACTATACTGTTCTGACTAGCCTTTCAGTTTTACTACTCAGCGATCCTTCAGTCAAACTTTCCGTAGTTTGCATACACTGTTAGTGTTACTGTTATGCTGCCTTCCCTGCTTTTGGTGCCTCCACAGGCAAAAGTTATTCTGACCATGGTTACATTGATAGTGAAAAGATGATGCATTATCTTTCGTTTTTATGCACAAATTCTCACAATGAACTGAGCATGACAGGACTTGTTATGAAGTGTGCCTCTTTTTTTTCCCTTCTTTTTTAACAGAAAAATAGGTGTGGCAACAGGAGCTCTGATTTCTACAAACAATGAAAAATATAATGAAACGTCTGTGGTAAACATTGTGCATCAACACAAGCTGCAAAAAGAACCTCTTGTTTTGTAATTTAAAATAAACACACTCTCAAACAACCCTCTCTCTCTAAGAAAATCATAAATCTTCTTGGCTATTTCGAACATTTGTAAGCCTGGAGAACCTGGCAAAAACTGCATCTGACCATACAGATACAGAAACGGAAATGAAGTTTAAATTTGAACAAAACTAAAATGTAAGTGAATCCCTGGATAGGTCTCTTTTTTCATCTCTGTCATTTCTCTTTTTCTTTGTGTAAAGTCACATTCATTTCATGAAAGCTGTTATGCACTTAAAAAAAAAAAAAAAAAATCCATAAATTTCAATGCAGTGACTATTATCTTAAAAACCACAGCGAAAGTAATACAGAAATTATTCCAGTTTGTACTGCAAATCAGTCATGCAAGAGACAACCTGTTCATTAATAGTATGATAATAATGCTCAGAGCAGTAAGACATTTAAAAAAAAACAAAAAAAACTCTGGTCTGCTGTTGTTTTCATTGTTTCCAATAGAAAAAAAAAAAAGTATATATATATATATATATATAAATTTGGAAATTTTTCTTTTACAAGTTTATGCACTTGCTGTAATATGCGATTCAAACACCATATAAAGATATCCTAGATGAATAATACGCATGACTGAGCCTGGTGATCATGGTTGAGGACAGAAGGCTGAGGAAATTCCTGACACTGACTGCAAGTGACATCCTAAATGTCTGTCATGGGCTGAAGCACATCTCAAAGCTGTATTTTACGGTTATTTTCATACACCTTGCCACTTCACATGGCCTGTTCAGGGCTATGCAAGCTACTTCGTGGAACATGTTCAATGATGATGATGATGATAATGATGATGACAGTATCAGTTTTACACAGACCAGACAACTTAGGAAAGGTAGTAATTTGTTTACAACAGGTTTTACCCAGATCAAATAATTTAGGAAAGGTGGTCATTTGTTTACAACAGTTCTACACAGACCAAATAATTTAGGAAAGGAGGTAATTTGTTTACAACAGATTAATTCATATTTTCACCAAAAGGGCATGACATTACAAATTCACATGTCAAAATCATAGACAACAATGAAATGGTAAGGGCTATCAGTTAAGAGAAGAAAAAAAGTCATTTAATCAATTTTACAAATTTAGTGATTTCAATTCTACCTCTCCCAAAGGCAACAATAATCCAAAGTGTTGCTATGCACAGCGGAGATACATTCTAGAGAGATCTCAATTATCTAACCGATAATTTGAAAAAAACATTTAGCATTAGGCCCTCAAAATGATGTAATTATGAAGGAAATAATCGTCACACACACACAAACAGAGAAATCTTTTATTAAACTTGTATAACAGCGGTTCACTTGACAATGGGGAGCTTAGTAGTAGTAGATGGTGTCTGTGTATGTTGAACCACAAAAGGCACAACTGAACATAGCCATGGCAGCAATGGAGTGTTTCCCCGGTGTTATCTCAGGGCAGTCTCAATACGGGTGCTGGAACTGCGAAAGACACAATCTAATTGTGGCTGTGTATGGGTGGCCAGAATGAACAGCATGGGAGAGATGGAATCATGAACTGGAGACACACATGATGGGGACTCTGTAAATGAACATGTTTTGTATATGCGCACATTAGTTCTCCCATCCAGACTAAATAGAAATGTGGTCTGCTGTGATAAATGAAGACCTGCCTGTTTTCATTTAAACCTAATATACATTCTTTTCATTGACTGGTTGCTTCCACAGAGTGAGTTCTAATTTGGATTTCTCTCCATGACATCTTAACTATGCCTGGATTAGCATTCATTACCTGAAGCCTCTTTAAGCTTAGGGACTAGTTATTCATGGAACAGAGTCTGTAGTAAATCATGGATGGATCCACAGTCACCAATGAGGTCAATAAATTATTAAATAGCTTACCTGAAGATTAAAAAAAAAAAGCTCTGAGAATAGGGAGCTATCTAACAACAGATCTCATGACCATATCACTGCATCGCCACCACACTATGGCATGTTTGCTGGCTGTGACTGATTTTACACTGCAAAGTACTCAGTAGCTGGTATTTCTGTGCAAACATGTGTAATTCACCAGGAAATATATGTCTATGATAACCCTAAACTGCATTCTTATATTATCCATAGCTGCTGACTTCCAAACACTCCTACATGAAAAGGAGTTCAGATTTTTTGTTTACAGCTGAAAATTTTCCATGTCTAATTTTGTCTCCAGTTCAACACTGAAAATATTTCAATGACAAAAGGAAGCATGTGCTGCCATACCTAAAAACAGTTTTGACATCAAGTCATTTGGTCATGTGACATGACTTCAATCCATCAAACTTCCTCTTCTTCATTGCTACTTATACTTATAGTCTGGCAGCTCCAATATCTTTTTCTGCCAAGGACTTAGTTTTTAAATTCAGACAACAGAGCTGGAATTCAAGTACTAATTCAACTGTTCCAACAGTCGACCCTCTGAGGTGCTCAGAACTGGTTCTAGTACAGATTCAGTAAAATAGGCAACTGTTTCACACCCATACTTTTAGCCTTTAACTGTCCACTTCTTTTTTTAACAGAATCATAAATCAGTCAGTGATTTGATGGATGGTTAATCCGGCTCCCTCTGGCTGAGTCAGGATATTCAATCTTGGTTTCTCAAGTATCATTATTCAAAGAAAGTAGATCCTTCGAAATTTCCCTGGGGCCTACTAATACTATCAAAGGTTTTTTTGAGAATGTAAAAATCAGGTGCACTGGAGAAACAAAAGCAATTAAATGTTGAAAATAGGTAATCATAATCTTTAAAAACTGTTTGGATTGAAAGTACTTGTTACACAATGCTGACGACTGGAGGATAAAAGTGGCTGAACAGTGAAAATCGAGATAAAACGATACCATCTGTTGGCACTGGTCAGTGTGAACACCACATCGAAAAGTCTACACGCAGGAACAGTCTCATTGTTTTGTCTCTTGAGCTGCTTGTCCACTTTTAATCTGTTGGAGTTACAGGCCTATCAATTTTCGCAACATTTTCAACTGTATGAGCTTTCATTTAGTTAAGATGTCTGATGACACTTAACTGACCTCAGTGTTTACAGATCTGTCTTGAGCACAGTGCATTCATCATCTCATACCCTTTCCTGGAAAATAAGGGAACCCTACTGTCAGCAAAATTAAAGGGTACAGATTAAACTCAATGAGTGTTTACTTTTACTTGCTTCATGGTTCACCATCATGGATATTTTCGGACAGGTTTAACTATGCAAGTTTAAAGCTTTCAAATGGAGCATATTCTTGTAGAACTGGACACAGTCTTCTGATGCAGAGGAGCTGAGGTTTAACTGCAGTCAGTGAGTCAGTGATTGTGGACACAGTCTTCTGATGCAGAGGAGCTGAGGTTAAACTGTAGTCAGTGAGTGGGTGATTGTCATCATCAATAACTCACTCAGTCACTGACTGACAATTTGTAGCTCAGTGCGTGCACACACACACACACACACACACACACACACACACACACACACACACACACGTATACGAGTCAAGTCTAACAAGTCTAATGGGGCACTTTCTATTTGCATGGGTCAGTACAACCATCCCATCTGATCATTTATGTGCATGGACTGTCTCATCTTTTCTTATCTAGCTAGCTGTTAATTCAATTTTGATCAGTTTATACTGGAACATTGTCCTATTACTTCTGAAACAGTTTCAGCTGTTTATATACTCCCATTTATTTAATTTCACTGTAAAACATGATGATACTTGTCACCAAGGGTCCCATGTACATTACCAAAGATGACATCTTTTACTGGTTACAAGATATATTCTCTAAAGGGTTAGATATAACAAGACAGAACTCGATTGAAATGTCACAGGTTTTTTTTTTTGTTTTTTTTTTCAACACAAGCTGTCTTGCCTCAGTGATATGTGTACTTAACCTGGCTGATGCAGTGATGGTCATGATGCACTGGACAATGCGCTTGGCATTGCCCGTCTAATGGAAGTGATGAAATTTTATTCAAAACGCATGGCAAGTCATCAATAAGAACTAGACCTTTGAGAAACAATATATAGTGCACACTCTTAGTCGTACCCTTTATGTAACATTTCTGCACATGATTTTTAATTTCTACGTGATCTAAAACACTGGTGTCACCTGTCATGCTGATCAATTGTCCCATGTTGATTGCGAATGATGGCATATTTAGCAGAACTTTACGAAAAATCCTTTTAAGATTAACAATTACATACAGTTCAGCATGAGGTCGTACAGCAAATGGTAGATGAATATATTTTAAAAGTTAAGGTTTGACCATGAGGTAAACATTGACTGTTCAAGTTACTGAGATTAAAAGAGAACTCAGTGCACACACGATTACCGTCACTGTAATTAAACAGAGAATAGAACAAACGCTCAACAAACCATTCTTGCAGGATTTTGTCTTGCACCTGCTGGCATTGCTGTAGATCTCATGGGTCGTCTGGTTTTTGGCTGTTGCGCATCAAACGATTCAACACCTGATGCTTTTGTTTGGGACACATCTGCGTTTGCTATAGCAGTCTGCGTTTGTGGTTGCGATTCGGAAGCCATTTTTGTTTCAAACAAAGGGAGTTCATGCAAAAATGGATGACTGATGGAGAAAGGAGAAGATAACTGCATGTCTTCTTCCCCCTCCTCCCCCTTCCCTCCCCTCCGAAGTTGTTTGGTTTTCATTTTTTTTTTTTTTTTAATTTTTCTTTAAGGTATTACACACTGTGGAGATCACGTTAAGGAACAGATATAGTAGACGTACGGTTTGGCTAGGATTAGATTAAGGTTAGGTTCAGGTTAGGGTTGGGACAAGGGTTAGGTTAACGTCATGTATTTTCGAGTTCTCTTCCGTGTTACAATGAAGTTCTAATCTTTAATATCATATCATATCAGTAGCATCTTAGGCATTTCCAGCCTTTAGCCTGCTCAATGTGGATTATTACAAGTTTTTGGCGAGAAATATTTTGGTCTTTTTCTCGCACTCCTTTAAAGCACATGCGTGGTTTTAAAATTTTGAATCGGTGCAAGTCCTTGTTGTTTGAAACATAAGGTGTCCCCAGTGTTTATCAAGGCGGTATTTGAAAATGTTAACAGCAGATCTCATGGGTCGTCTGGTTTTGGGCTGTTGCGCATCAATGCATAAACATGCTGCTTTGAATTGTGTCGGCGAAAATGAACAGGTTCCAGTCAAGAGTTACAAAACACCCAAACACACCGACGCACTTTCACCGAAGAACGAAAACTTGAGTCAGCTAAATGAGTAGAAATCATTCTGCAGAATTACTGTCCGAAAGGGTATATTTCAGTGACTGTTGGTGTGAACTGATTATGTAGTCCTGTTGCATATGAATGACCTTTCCAAGTCTGTTACTGAAGTTGGAGGACTCTTGGTTATCAAATTGTTTCTCCTTCCATTATCCCTTAATTTTTGCTGTCTGATTGGAGGCAGCGTTTCTCAGTGTTCACACGGATATAATTCTGTTAACCCTTTCGTTCTTTTTTTTTCTCCACCCAACCACTATTCTGAAACCAC
>CM065722.1:43148491-43160991 GCA_033310375.1 Conus canariensis | reverse complement strand
GTTGATGGTGATGATGTGGCAGTCCATAACCTTGATCCTCTCGGCGCTAATTTCCATGCCATATCTCGTTGATGTTTTATCCAGTCTTTTAACAAGCTCGGCAAGTTCCTGTTAACTGCTTGCACGCCATCGACATTACCTGCATATCGAAGGTTCGAATGATTCTTCCATCAACGCTGACTGATAGTCAATTGAACTGGTATTGATGCGTTCCAGGAACATGTTGAAAAGAGAGGGAGAAAGAAGCAGCTCTGACGAACTCCAACTAAAGTAGGGAACCACTCTCTAACGGCACCCTGTGTGAGCACGGCACTAATCGCTTTGGTCTAGAGTTGCTGGAAGGTGTTATCTTTTGCCCTATGATGAATTTCTTCACTGTGGTCCATGTTGCCTCATGCTGGACTCTGCCGAACACCTTGAAGTCCATGAGGATGTGTTAGAGTTGCCCCTGGTAATAGAGGCGATTTATAATGATGCTTCTAATTTTACACACACACACACACACACACACACACACACACACACACACACACACCCCACACACACACTCCACACACCTCTCTCTCTCTCTCTCTCTCTCTCTCAGAAACTCATCAGTTCTGTAAACTCTGTGATTCTACTCGACATAACCAAAATCTAAGCATTATTTATAAGGAAGTAGCGAGGCACTGTTTCTTTTGCCACTTTATCCCAACCAAATGGCAGTCGGCATGCTTTATAAGGTGATCTGGATTGTATTTTTGTTCATCCCATCCAGAGTATCAAACATTTTGTAGCCAAACTGATATCAAGAGAGGACCTATTCGTTACAAAATGTGCGAAAGTATTAGGTACATGCAATTCAAAGCGTTCAGTCTTTGAGCGCAAATAAGTGTAAGCTCACCCTTTGGCAACAAAATCCAATCCACACCACAAGGAATAAGTTACATCTGATACTCAAGTAAGTATTAAGAGAGCTGATTTAAGTTCTATTTGTTGTTCTCGCTGGTGTTCTTAATTTTCTTTCAAAATAAAAGAAAAGTTAGTGAACCAACTTAACAACTAACCAAACAACCATAAAAAAGCTTAGATATTTCTTCATCATAAACAAAGAGCATACTTTTATTCCATGGTAGAAAAAAACCACACACTTAATTCTTCTAACATTATAGGGAACAGGCATAATTATTCCATTGTTGATCCAACTTTCCAGAGCATATAACCCCCCACCAGATCAACGGCAACCCCACCCCTTTTCTAAATATGACAAAATAACCTCATTTTTACCTTCGCATATAAC
The DNA here is from genome assembly GCA_033310375.1 of Conus canariensis. NCBI lineage: Eukaryota > Metazoa > Mollusca > Gastropoda > Neogastropoda > Conidae > Conus > Conus canariensis. The sequence continues at coordinate 43,159,712 of CM065722.1, read as the reverse complement.
ACTTAGCTGCACAATGTTAGCTGTTCGACTGTATTGGTAAGAGGCCAATGACGATTTCAGTCCTTTAAAGCCACATCAACAAGCCGTGTTGTTTACATGCCCATCCAATAACCAAGGCCATGTTAAGGCCAAACTGTATCACCCGCCGGTGTTAATATAAACTGTATCACCCGCCGGTGTTACTATAAACAGCTCAACTCAAATAGCAATCCGCAAATCTATCTCATATGCACCTTTCCATTCAACCTATCAAGCCAATTGATTGATGAACAGGAGAACAGAATATGGATGAAGTGAAAAATAAGAGAACAGAACAGAGCTGTAAGCTTTACCTTCATTCATATTTCGACTACAACTGATATGATTGGTGACTTTAGTTCAACAGTCGACACATGTACGAGCACCATGAATAAATCGATATCATTTATCTTTGAATCCAGTTTCCTAAAGGATTCAGTTCTACTGAATTGAAGGCAGGCGTTAAATGGATGAAGGCTACTCATACTTTGCTATTAGAACAAAACCATTTGTGTATGGGCATCAGCAAAGTAACAAAATGATCAAGTAAAGAATAACCTCTTTGAAACCTGCTTGATTTTCACTTGTCAAATCTAGGTCTTTTACGCATTCACAAAATCTGCCAATTAGGTCCATAACTGCACAATTCATTTTACTACTAATATCACGAACAGACGTATTTCTATTAGGCGTAGCACTATTTGCATCTCTTTGTGTGAGTACGTCAAATGAAAATATCATGTCTGACAATTTAGAAAAACAAAGCCTTAAAAAGTTCTACAGAAACGCTTACTGTCAAGTCTGCTGCAGATTTGATCATTTCCATAAACGATCACAGATTTACCTTTTTTTTTCCACTGCAAGCAGAGCTTTTTGTATAAGACGGTTCATATGCCATAGCTCTACTTTATCTTCATTGAAATAAACCTCTTCAGTGGATTCGTTATTTACTCCTCTTATGGTCGAAATAAAACTTTAAATGCTTTAATTAATATTCAACAGGTGAATTATTATTAACTTTTTTTTATTCATGAGGATATTTGTCTGCAAAGTTTCCGCTAATTCTCTTTAATCGTTTCTTTATTTGCTGACTTGTTTTTTTTGTTTTTTGTTTTTTTGTTTTTAATATTTTGTCTTTCAATACAATAAGCGTGACAGTTATTTTTTCAATTTTTAAAAATCATTCCTTGTTTTCATAAATGGTGATAATAAACTTTTTGCCGTTACGTTGGTTAAACTACCTTTCTTATCTTACCAGTCATTGTCATCACACTTTATCTTACTATTTCTTTTATTCATACAATTCGTTTGCCACCTAAGACATTCATTAAACGCGTTTAAAGCATCACTTCAATTATAAACAACCAACTGAATTGCACAGGTAACCATGATGTTTAAACAGTATGCATCGGACTGTCACAAACATTTTCAATATAACAGTTTCTTCAACTCTCTTTGTCTACTGTGGAATAAAGTTTAACAACATAGCACTGTGTTTTATTTTGATAACTGTGTTTCTATATGATAAGCATAATAATTATTTCCTATCCCTTGTCTTTCTAAATGTTGAAAACAAACCTTTTGCCTTAATCTTGGTTAATCGGCATTCCTGGTCAAACTAGTTATTTGTGTCATGCTGTATGATATTCTTTTTTTTTTTTTTTTTTTTTACACGAATAGTTTGCTTTCTAAGAAATTCATCTAACATTTTAAAGTCTCATCCCAATAATAATTCACCGAATAAATTGCACTAGTAACAGTAATGTTTCATTAGTATGCATCGTACTGACATAAACATTTTCCAATCAGATTTCAAAGTCACATTTTCTCTAATAAGTTGACGTTCATAAGTGGAGGCTTATTTACATGTTGTGTATATACCATTCATAACACACAAACCAAACGCTGAACATACACTTAACATTTTTCCCCCATAATCATATTAGGTGCCCCGTGTGCAGACGTTTTTATGGTTCTGCAACTTCGTCACATGTTAAAATCGTATATCCATAATCATAACCAATTACATAATTAAAAAGATTTTATTCAAACAAACTACTGCTATAAGCAATATCAAGATATGTATAGGAAGAAATTCTAGAAAGAGTCCAACAGCAAAAGGTTTTTAAGAAGACACCCCCTCCCTCAAGCAAATGTCTTGAGGCTGAACTCTATACACATTCAGGGGGCCTGGCCGCATCTAGGTCATGATACCCAGATGCCCTTCTACTGTTAGAATTTTGAGATACATCTTGAACACTGGACCGGGACACTAGCACAAACATGTGTGACTTCTCCTCTTAAATCAAGAAGACTGTTATCAATTAGAAATCGACGGATTTGAAGAGGATATGTCTTAATTTTCTGATAAACTATTTTCTCATAAAACGAGGTCTAAATTATTTTCTCATAAAACGAAGTCTTCTACCTGAGATCCCTCTTTTATTTTAAACTGGAATGGCTGGCTTACAAAAAGTAAAATCCGGAAATACAATATGCTGAAGATATAATTTGGACTAAACACATAAAATCACATTTAAACAAATCGTCCCGGACTTGTAGGGTTGAGGTCGTGGCTCGATTTCGATCACATTTATTTAGTTGTGGAATTTTTTTTGCACTGCTTGGCTCCTACCCAAAGTTCAATGTGATAATGGCTAGAATGGGAAAACTGGAACCACGCAATCGATTTTCCGAACAAACTGCTAATATCTCTGTCTCAATGCAGATGTGTCTATCTTATTATGGTTGACGCCTGGATATAGTGTGAAGTTCAGCCTTCCATGGGCCACTTTGTAAGTCCACATCATAGACAATATAATACTATTTCGTTCTGGTCATCATTAAACAAAGTTTCAGACTCTTTGGCCCATTCATGCCCTGCTCTCGTGGTCACCTGTTTTACTTTCTTCTCCACGTCCATGCCCCGTGACGAGTTTGTGGCAGAGCCGTCAAGATCGGAAGGTCACGGCGAGTACCGTTGGAAGGACATGGTGGCGCCCTCCGGAGAGGGACGCCGACTTATACTGGTTCCGCGATTAAGCAAAATTATAGTCGTGAGTGAAAAGGTCAACGTGTGGTGTCCTGCGTATGTCTGGTCAAAACGGGACCCCTTGAATACCACGCTAGTAATTCGGTATTGTGCAGTGTCTCCTCTGGCAGCTTACTTTATGACGACTTAATAACGATTACTCCGTGTGGACAGTGTTGCTGGAGCTTTAACGGCAAACTTTGAATGTGGATGTGTGTATAGGAACCAAAACGAAGGGCATGGGAGTAATGTCATCGGAGGCACGAAAGATGAGGCGGCAAATAACTAGGAAGGAAGGAAGGAAGGAAGGAAGGAAGGAAGGAAGGAAGGAAGAAGGAAGAAGAAGAAGAAGAAGAAAAAGAAGAAAATTAAGTCATGAAATATGAATGATTTACTTAGGACAGAAGTCCGCTCACAGTCCATTATCGTCTGCATGTGTTTATCTTCATTCGCATCCTTGTTTTCTCTCTGACTCCTTTATGCCTGGGATTCCCACTTGTTTGTTCCACGGGACATCGCTCTTACACTCCTTATAATAATCGTTTTCCTTTTGAAATACCTTCTAAAAACCGTCCCTAACATCTATATTTATCGGCAGATATTTTTTCGTTTTGTGTTTAAGATCCCCAACAACACCCTTTTTTTTTATTACCAATTTTGCTTACAATTGAACAAATCTACAGCCACAAAGATTTCTACGATCATTTGACAGGAATAAAATCTATAACGTGTGATTAAACTGTCAAAAAATTGATTATGTGTTACACAGGAGCCCCACTGAACTCAGAGCCGATTCTGTGCACAGAGAGAGAGAGAGAGAGAGAGAGAGAGAGAGAGAGAGAGAGAGAGAGAGAGAGAGAGAGAGAGAGAGAGAAAGAGAGAGAGAGAGAAACAGACAGACAGACAGAGCCAGAGAGAGAAGAGAGAGAGAGAGAGAGAGAGAGAGAGAGAGAGAGAGAGAGAGAGACATTGGGACTATAGGGCAATCTCCTCCCCCTCACCGCACTCCACCATTTCTCTTCTCCACTTGTAATCATTGCGCCACACTACACCTGTTTGAAATAACATAGCTGGACGCGCGCACGCGCACGCACTCACATTCACTAGAAACACACAGTTGCCGCGCGCGCGCGCGCGCGCACACACACACACACACACACACACACACACACACGACGCATGCAGAGAGGGGGGTGGGAGGGGGGAGGGAGGGAGGGAGGGAGGGAGAGAGGAGAGAGAGAGAGAGAGAGAGAGAGAGAGAGAGAGAGAGAGAGAGAGAGAACGATAACAGTAACGATGTTTTATCTAGTAAGCCCAAAGCCCCATTTGAAGAGGAACATACAAACTGGATAAAAGATTTTTTTCTCGCACTTTGTTGAAATATAAGAAATATCCACAAAAGCCTTATATCATAAATTACAATAACATCATATCATAGTGCTTTGCCTTATAAAAGCATTATACAGATACACAGACAGATTATCTGTAAGTTTCACTTTTCGAGGATGACAATAATACTAATCTAAAAATTGCTGGTCTGTTACATTACTTGGCAGGAATGTATTTCATTCGTAAATTATTAAGTACTGGGAAACATAGAAACATGGGACACAACATACTCCTTTTATCTTTCTGATACCTTTGACTATACATTGCTGTGTCAGAAAGACCAAATCTAAATTTTGTTAAAGCATCTTTTATAATCTATTCGTAACTATTCCAGTCTAGGGACCAGACAGATTATTCACTTTAAACTGTCTGTGCAAAATAATTCTATCACTATTGTGGATATAATTGTCCTAAATATGTGATCTGCTGTCTCTCATATGCTGCTTAAAAACAAGCCAAGAAACTGGGAATACAACCCACACCACGGCTAAACCATACACACGAAAAAACATAACCACGTAAACATTTTCGAATATACGTCGCCCAAGTGACTTTACTTCTGGTATTCAACTTGTACAATGATTTGTAAGCTTGAGCAGGCAGTCTGTTAATATCCGTTTGAATCACTTTGAGCCAGTATTTAACGCATTCAAAATACGAATTAATGTAAATTGGAAATCTTCCCTGTTTACCATAGACCAGATCATATGGGGTTCATCTGTCAACACATAAAAATCTTCTCATGGGATAACAGTGAAAAATTTTCAATTTTATGTCCTGTTTCAAAGGACAAAATCTCAGCACCATACTGGACTATTGGCTGAACTTATGCTTCAAACAATTTGAAAAAACATGTCGGCTGAACTGTTATCATATTTGTACAAAAGATGTAATATACTCATAACTGCGCGTTTGCCTCTGTTAACAAGATCTCGACACGCATAAGTAAAAGTGAATTTCGTAGGAAAATGAATATACCCAGGCACTTATAAGAGCTCACAACTGATATTTTTAACTACCGTAAAACCATTTTTCACACGATGCCAAATAATCACCTTACGAAATACTGTAACACTTGTTTTGTCCATATCAACAATAAGCTGAAGTCTTTGTGCAGCTTAAAACTCCTGGCTGCCTTAAGATGAGGGGAAAGTTTCATTCTAATTGTTCTCACCCGTTGAGAAAAACCTTCGCCAATAGATATGCTGCTACCTTTAAACTTATATTTTGCTATCAGTGGCTTTACCTTCTTTTTGTAAAAGGTACATCGAGCTATAATTGGCGAGTTTTCTTTTGAATTTAAATCATGGACCCCGTCAAAAGAGAATTCATCAGTAAGTTCCTTAAGAGAGAGAGAGAAGAGAGAGAGAGAGAGAGAGAGAGAGAGAGAGAGAGAGAGAGAGAGAGAGAGAGAGAAATGATGGAAGCGCTACTTAGGACTACGTCTAGCGGCTGCCATTCCAAAACACATGTGACGTACATTCTTAGGCTACCAGCCAGCAGGTCCCTTGTAGCAGACAGTGTCACACGTCAAGACAGCATGCGCGAAGAATGAAGGGAATGAGGGTGGCAGGAAGGTGGGGTAGTGCACGTTCATTTCCTGTACCTTTTTTGTGCAGGTTAATTGGCGAGAGTGAAGGTCTTGGATTTTCTTGTTGTTTCAGATCAGGTGACCGATGAACGTCATCAGTCGACTTTAGCCAACTTACACACACGCACGCATGCACGCGCGCGCGCGCGCGCGCACACACACACACACCACACACAGAGAACAAAATCTTTATCACACACATATACACATGCGCAAGCGCACGCGCTTGCACACACACACACACACACACACACACACACACACACACACACACACACACACACACTCACACAGAGAGAGAGAGAAGAGAGAGAGAGAGAGAGAGAGGAGAGAGAGAGAGTGAGAGAGGAGAGAGAGAGAGTACAAAATCTTTATCACACACATACAAAACAAGCGCATGCGCGCGCACACACATATGCACACACACACGCGCACACACACACATATGTATAAACATACACACACACACACACAGCACACGCACACACACACACACACACACACAGCACGCACGCGCGCCCACTCATTCAATAGATCTTAAAATTTTTATTTGACGTTATACACGCGCACATTTAAGTGCTTTCATCTCTCTCTCTCTCTCTCTCTCTCTCTCTCTCTCTCTCTTCTCTCTCTCTCTCTCTCTCTCTCTCTCTCATACACATACACACACAGGCGCGCGTGCTACCTTTTCTACACAGAATGTTTTGACTGGTCCAATAATGTCACTAACTAATAGAAAACACTGAAATCTAAATGTGCGGATTACAGTTTATAACAGTCTTCAACTTTCGCTTTTTTTTTCTTTTATTAAAATGAGAAGGAGAATGTAGGAGGAGGGAGTTGGGGTGGGGGTGGGAGCATGGGCATCTGTTCCGCTTATTAAAGACAAGGGGAGAAACAGGAAAGGAGAGAGAGGGATGAGGGAGGGGACAGAAAGGGGAAAAGAGGTTGTGTGTGTGTGTGTGTGTGTGTGTGTGTGTGTGTGTGTGTGTGTGTGTGTGTGTGTGTGTGTTGAGTGTGTGTGTGTGTGTGTGTGAGAGAGAGAGAGAGTGTGTGTGTGTGTGTGTGTGTGTGTGGGGTGTGTGTGTGTGTGTGTTGTGTGGTGCGTGCGCGCGCGCGCGCGCGCGCGCGTGGCTGCGTGTAAATACACACACACATGCAATGTCCTTAACAAACTATTTTCATATGTGACATCGTATATGATATGTGGAAAGCACGATTTCCAGTTACGATATACCGAAAGTCAGAGTTCCATTTATCTCACAGCATTTTGGTTAACATCATTTCCAGTCAGCAAATTGTAATTAATCAAATCATGCCCGATTTCCTTTATGTCAGATAGAGTTACGGAGTTTAACGGTAAGCACTTAAACACACACACACACACACACACACACACACACACACACACACATGCACGCACGCACGCACGCACGCACGCACGCACGCACGCACACACACACACACACACACACACAGCTTAAAGAACATCTGACCAGATCTGGTCACGTTTTGTAAACCTGGAAACAAATTATTGACCGTATCTAGTTGTGAGTGACCACTGACAAGCTGAAAATATTAGTAAACAGTGCTTCCGCTTGTGGGTTGATCTTCCAGCTCTACGAACGTAGGAAAACATTTCAAGACACACCATACTAGGTTTTATCTGTTTTGTTTTTTTTAACTTACGATACTTTCATTGAAAAAATTTGCTGCCATGCGGCAATATTGATCAATTACAAGGTAACTCCACCGCAATACAATACTACATTTTATTAATCCATTAATTAGGATAAATGATTAAAAACCTTCACAACAACAAAACAGCACCAACATCAATGAACAGCAGCGACGAAAACACATATAGAAAGAAACGAGATGTATCTCTATACATATATGCAGACACATATGCAAATATAATACATTTCTTAAATTCTTAAGATGCAGTTTTCTTGTCAGTATTTTTTTCTTGTCAGTTTTGTCTGGTTCCCTCCTTCCAAACTAATAACAAATCTGCTACAATGTACAGAAACAACAACAAATAATTTGTAAGACTGACTGTGGCACAGGCATCCAAATATGTATTAATTTTGAGAGTATAACTAAATTTAAGAAAAAAAAATGCTACTCTGGCAAGGGGTGTCAACTGTAGTTTTACTCATGATATAGAACAATTGTTTTGTAGCGTCCACTCTATCAGAATAACAGCCTTTTAAATCGAAAGTTAACTATACTTGTATACTAAAAAAAATCGAACTCTAATTCATTTATCTTCCAATCTCAGATAACCTTCCAATCTCAGATACTTACCTTCAAAATTCCTCGTACTTCAAAATCAGTTTACACTTCCATTACCAGAATTCATGTGAAAATCTAAAACGTACCAAAACTTTTACCGGAACACATAAACAAGTTTGATAAGATTTTCTATCGACTGTTAGTCATCTGCATATTGTGATTGTTTATATTCACCGTCATTCACTGAATGTTTGTGTTTTTCTTAACCATAATTGCTAGTATTTCTATGTACAGTACAAATCTGTATTGAGACACAGAGCCTCTTTATCTGCAACTTATTTTAAATGCAAACGAATTTAAAATCTGACCCCATACAACATCAGATTATATTTCAAGAAAGTCTATATCCACCTGCAATGTCTTTATGAAAAACAATCTGTCAATAGTTGGGCTTAAACTCTAGATTTACTGAGTCAAATCTTTTCGAGTTTACTTTACCTAGACATGTAATCCGTGTCCTATACCATTACATCTGTTTACATCTATTTCGTCTTCGTTAATGTTTCGGCAATACATTTGCTATATATTTTACAACACAGAATGACCCAAATTTATACACATTTGCTTTTCTTTCAATCTACATAATTATATATCTGTCTATCTACCAATCTATCTGTTTATCTATATATCTACCTATGTATGCATATATGCATCTCTCTCATATATGTTAGAAAATCCAATGAAATAGTTTTTTAAAGAATTAAGTACATTTTAAGCCCACACTTGCATACTTTCCAACATATGAAGCTTTATCTACATACTCGTCAATGAAATGTTGACAAAGTTATGAAGAAAGCTACAATGATTAACCGACTGAGGCCAGATGTTAAAGGTAACGGTCACAACATCACATAATAGAAACGTTATAAAGCATGCGTATGTTTTCTTTTTTTTCATTCAGCATTCATCAAGTTTGAAACAGAAGCTGATCACTACCAGTATACAAACCCCAGCTTACTAAGAAACTGTTTTGAGGAAGAAAAAAACATGTTAAATGAGCAAGCAAGCGCGCACACACACGCACACAAACACCCACACATACTGACTTCAGCCCACCAACTGTCCAGCGGTAGCCACTTGACAGCCGTTTAATCGATATATGTGGAAAAGACATGCCAGGGCACGTAAGGTCCGTTTCTGGGCATAATCATGAAGGGTGTTTAGATCCTAAGAGAGGGGTGGACATGGAACAATCTTTTACGAATTTCTTGCAGTCAGCAAAAACAACTCTTTCTATATTACATTCTTTAAAACAACAAAAACAACAACAAACAAACAAAAACCCCTGAAGATTTGCAACTGATCAACTGACTTGATATTCTAAAGGAGCGCCAGATACATGACAACGCTGCACGTGTATGTGCTGTTATTGTGGTATCTGCATTTTCTGCCATTTTAGTCGAGCAAGACCGCCATTGGGGCGAATTACGGGCCCATTGGTGCATGATTTTAAACATTATCTTCTGCAGATAGTTCATATGAGGGCTAAAGAACTGGTTGTACGACTGCCGCGACAGACCTGTGCTTGATCATGAACAACAGAATTGTACTTGCTGTCTGAAGGTCCAGAGTCACCTTTCTGTAGTCAATGAGGAATATTTCAAGGCCGTTTTACATGTTCCCTAAACAATGTTTAGGGAACCGGTGCTCTCCGCCTTTCCCTTTCTGTCTCCCTCCCCCTCCCTCAATTCTACCCGCCCCCTCCCCCCTCCCCACACACACACACACATGCGCTCTACTCCCGCACACATGTACATACATCCTCGACACCGCCCCTTCCCCTACCATCTCCACACCTTCCACTCCATCCTCTGTCCCCAAATCAACCCACAATTTTGTCCCCTTTTTGCGGCTTCTTTCTCCCGCCCCGCCCGCTTTCCTCCTCCGTCCTTCCTTCCCCCTCTCCCCGAGTCTCCTTACTCCTGGTATTAGTTTAGAAAACAGAGGGACAAGAAGAATTCAGAGAGAGAGAGAGAGAGAGAGAGAGAGAGAGAATCGCACGGCCTCCAGACAGTAGTGAAAGCCAGGTAGCCAACCCTAGCTGCCCTTTACTGTGAGGGCAAGCAGGCCCAGCACAGCTTTAGTGTCGGTGTCGGAGGAGGGCGCGCTAGCCGATAAAAACCTGAGGAGCCTGTCTCCTCTACCAGACAATACGGGTGGTTAGGGTGTCGGACTCGGGTGGCGGTCAGATTAAGTGGCAGACCGAGCTACTGGACTGTCTCACCGTGTGACCGACTGTGTGTCAGTTTGGTGGGAAAGCCTGTCTTGGTATCCGTTTATTTTTTTTTTCTTTCCGAGAGGGAGGGCAGTTTCGCTGCTGCTGAAGTTTACTGTCTTTTCGTTCTTCTATGCTTACAAGGAAGGTGTCGGGCGATTCAGCTTTTACTTGAAGAAACGCTTTTTTCGCTGCTTCCACTATTCCTCTAGACTGGATCCTGATGTTATGTTTACATAACGATGATACCAAGGAGCAAAGACGGGATTGTGTAAGACACAATACCCAACCCATGGAAGAACACACGCGGTGGGTTTCACTTAGGGCGTCGTAAATCGACTTGATCTCAACAATCCGCTTTATTTTTTTTGACACTAACGTTTACACTGAGAGTCCGTCCAAAGGAAAACAAAACAAACATCCACAAAAATTCAACGGTTCGCGTTTTAAACAACTGCCAAGGCTGAAGGACTGGGAAGACGTTCCCAGACATCGACATCGGACAATGAGGGAAGGCCACAGGATGTCGCTTTCGTGGTGGCGATGGGGTGTGATGGTGCTGGTGCTGGTAGCAGTAATAGACAGTGTTAGTGCTCAGTCAAGACGAAACCGATATCGATATCAATCTCAGCGGTATCGATCTCGAGCCAGCAATAACCTGCCACAGAGTGACGAACCA
>CM065722.1:43110991-43145991 GCA_033310375.1 Conus canariensis | reverse complement strand
TTCTTTTTTTTTTTCCTAACATGGCCTTTTTTTCTGTTGTTCTAGCACCCCCACCTCCTTTTCTCATCTTCCTTCCCCCCACCATCCCACTCTCTGTCTCTGTCTCTCTCTTTCTCTGTCTCTCTCTGATCAGCGTGACTGGACATTTTACCGACATGAAATATACAGGTACAGGTGGTAAATGTTGCCAGCACTGGATAGATTAGAAGAAACAACTTCCAAAATCGTCAAAAGAAATGCATTCTTGAATCAATGGTATTAACAGTTTGAAAATGTCCTAAATGAATGAAAAATTGCCACGTTTTATGACAGAATCTTCCCACGCTTTTTGCTTCTTTACTTCATTTATTGGATGCACGCGAAGTGCCAATGTTCCGCCGGTTTTCGCTTTGGACCCGCATGTCAAAAACTATCAGGTTTCAACATTTCGTCAAGGAAGAAAAATATTTGTTACCATCTCGGTAAATGTGTATTTTTTCCGAATGTATATGGAATTCAACAGAATGGTGTTAGCTTGTTTTCCAGTTGTTTCAGTCTGAAGAAAAACCCAGCATTGGAAAGCATTTGTGGGTGGTTTAGAAATACAGCTGCAATACATTGCTAAGCGACGTTGTATACACGGAGGGCTCTCTCCGTAATAAATTCCCCTGCAGTAAATTGCTACCCATCTGTGCAAAATACGTACGAATCCACGTAAATGAACGATGACTGACTCAGTGAGAATGAAAATAGTTGATCTGTCTTATAGACTGACTGAGACTGGGATTCCACATACAGAAAACATTTATGCTGATTACTGGAGCGATCTGATGGCGATCTCCCTCTTTCATACTCTCAGTCTGGTCCGGCGGCCAAGCAATTATCATTGTCGTCAACAGGGGGTTAACTAGGTAGCATCGAGTGGATATTAGGTTTGAACATGCAGCTCTGAACACAGTCATAGCAGCATCACAGTGTCTCCTCCACTGGGTAACCCCATAACATCGAATATTGACAGCTCTCTATAGACAACTGGGACTGGAAATGCAATGGGCAGAACCAGGAAAACTAGAATGATGGCAATGCGACTGAGGAGACACGGAAGTTGGTATGAACCAACAACAAAAACCTGATAGTGTTTATTTACTGAAAGTTTAACAAAACTTAGTGTCTTAGGATTACGTTCTTGACGACCGACGAATTGACCTATTATCATATATACCACAATGAATACACGGGGAAAAAAAATCGTGGATCAGAAAATTAATAGTTCTAAAGTAGCATGAAATTATATTCAAATTTCGTGACGTTTCTGTTTTTTGCAAAAGCATCTTAAGGCTTATAAGATTTTCTTTTAAATGGAGAGACAGGCGGTGAAGAGTTTGGGCAAAAGGAGCACAAGAGTGAAATCCAAAACTAAAAGCTATGGTGTCGAATAATCCACAACATTCTGCTCTCTTCGTTCACGAGGTACACTCATTTCCTGCCACCCTCTCTACCTACCGCCCCCCCTCCCCACACTACTCAATGCCATCCCTTCTTTCTCACTCTCTTTCGTGGCGAGAAAAAAGATCGAAAATCGTTAACGTTGGTATATATCACTGATTACTGCGGCCCAGGTTGTTTAAAATACCACTTGTTGTATGTGTCTTGCAAAGATCATTGTCTTTGTTTCTGTTTTTCTTTTGATTTTACATCTTTTTTTTTGTGTTTCTTTTTGTTTCAGTTTTTTTTTTCTGTCAGTCTCTCTTCTCCATGTCTTTCGTTTAGCCTTTTTCTTCTTTTCGGATTTTCGTTTTCTCTTCTGTTTTCACCCTTTCTTTTGAATATGTTCTAGACTAATATTTTAAAATCAAGGAGAAAGGTAGCTATTTTTGGAAACCATTAACCTTTGAAGAAATTCTTCCGGATATATTCGCCTCTACATTCGTTAACATCTCTGAAGATTTAGAAGCGAAATCAGTAGGATTCCACCACCACAGACGCTCTTATCTTGTCGCTGTTCCTTTAATCCCAGTCATTAACCGCTACGATGGCCGTCTCAACATGGCCTGATGACAGATTGGGATAGTCAGAGAAATGGTCTGAAGGCAGACCGGGAAGGCCAGAGAAACGTCCTGAAGACAGACGGAGAAGGCCAGAGAATTAATGTCCAACCGGTACGAAAATGAGCTCACGTACCTCTCGCCTCAGGGCTATAGATCACCGGATACAGCTGAGCAGATAGCTTGTCCCTGATGCGTTTTACTCTAAATGTAACCTGTCTAATCCTCCGCGGGCTGCTACTCAGCTAAAGTTACCCATACATTCAGCTGTAAATTCTTCAGTGAAACGCCCAACTTCAGCTGCTTAAGAACAGAGGCTTTTTCAGCCGGCCACAGTCTGAGGCCACTCTCTCCGCATCACACCGTTACACGCCGTTTACCAATCACGTTCTGTAGCATTAAATGTCAATGCCTTTTTGTTTGTCTGCGCCTTCCGGTGTCACGAAAGTCCGGGATTCTACAAAATAAAATTTAGGAGAGTTTAACTAGGAAGTGGGGAGATCGCACAGTGTGGTTTATAGTCTGATTCTCTTCACAAAACCATAAAGTATGGAGATAAAACTTTCGGGAATTAAGCCTCAGACTAATTACATTGTATGAATATATGATTAGTGTATTTGATACGAATGGTTTTTATGTTGTCATAATGTTCATTAACTTTGGCTGCTGGGTTTGAATCTAACAGGGGTTGCTTGCTGTGAATAAGCCACCTGTTCAAGAAAGCCAAGGTTGCTGTAATAAGTACGGGGGGAGGGGGGGGGGGGGGGGGGGGGGGGGGGGGGGGGAGAAACTGTGGGGAAAGCAGCTCTGGCTGAATGTATCGCGGCTTTTAAGTTTGCTGCACGTTAAAAGAATGATTCAGTAATGTAAAGGATTTTTGGACTTGAAATAAAGACACCGTAAGGCCGAAATAATTTACAAGTGTTTAGAAAATCATTCTTCAGTTTTTCTTCTAATACGCAGTCCGTGGTATTGTTGATAAACCATTATCTCAGTATAGCAGTTGATTCCAAAGACTGTTACCTCAAGAGAATAAATCAAAGCTCTCTTGCACTGAGACGTGACAGAAAAAGTCTCCCATCAGCCAGCAACGGTAGCAATTTGGATGTACTAATCTGGCATTAGGACTTAACAGTGCGGGTCTTTAACCTTCTTTCCTCCACTCCCTTTTCTTCACCGTTAGGGAGCACTCCGTGCACTCTACATTGTAGTTGAGACATGTGCCGCAACCTCCATGCTGTACGCTAATTTATTTTTGTACAGCGCGCTTTACTTTCCTCCCTGCCCCTGCTTTGACATGTACCACATTCATCTGTGTCTAACCCGAGGTCTCCCTCCAGCGCACAGCCTCCTTGCCGGTCTAGACAGCAATTCGCAACACTTCTACCTGACCCTCCCTCTATGGAAAGAGCGGGAAGTGGTTATATCAATTAAATGGCCTTTCTTTTTCTTTCTTTTTTTCTTCTGAGCACGCGTATGTCTGGCAGTTTTTAATGTGTCGACATGCCTTATCAAATTTCCGCATACGATCATTAGACTGTTATAACATTGTTCTTTTCAGGATTAAATTGTTCTCGGCTAAAACGAGACTAAATTCAGCACCATGATTTGTACTCTGAAATCTAAAGTTAAACAAAATTGTTCAATCAACTGTTCACTGTAAAATAACATATGTCAACGAAAGGATGCACATCGGCTTAAACTGTTGAATAAAATCATTATTCTATTTACTTTTCTGAGAGAATGTAAATAAATTTGTCAGTCTCTGAAACTGTTTTTTATCGTAAGAAAAAAAATGATTGGCCAGTTTTCTGAAAAGGGTTTCAAAAGAGTTGTCGCCATGGTCAGATTTGCTAAGTGGACAAGGAACTGACCTTCTAACATGCCTACCCAGCAAAAGTATTTGGTTCAAGCACTCAAGAAGTAGGCTTCTTTGGTGGCCGCGGCGTGACCGGTATTATTTACCTCTATCGTGTTTTACGGTGTACGACTGTTTTGGCGGCCAGTCTCGCTTCCCCCGCCAGAACACTGCCGTCCAGGAAAGCCCGACGGCTTTATTTGCCAGACTGATTTATTCCTCGTAAGTACATGTCACAGAGTGCAACCAGAAAATGATCCAAGTCGTTTAGGAATATCGGTCGACCAACCAGGTCTCAAAATAAGCGATCATTTTTCTGTTTGTTTTGGATGAAATGCGCAAGAAATAAATGCTCCACAGTTCCTCAGAACGCCTGCAACAACGACGCTGAAAAATGAGCGCTTGAAATTGTCTTCATTCTTTCCGTGACCAGACACGCTTGGTAAGAAGAGCAGCATCGAGATAGATTTCCTCTGACTGACAAACACGGGGCAATGGATGTCCTTGAACTGACTTTCGCATACTCCACCCTCTTATATGACCTCTGATGGCCTCACTTAGATCGACTCGTGTTTCATCACTTCTTTACATGTCGCCTGCTCCTTTCAGTGAGACACAATCATTCAGCACAGGAAACATTCTTGTGAGAAATATCTACGCTTATCTGTTTCTGTTTTGTAAGATTTTAATTATCTACTTTTGTGTGTCTTTTCAGTGATCAACTTCATTGAAATTCACCCTTGCAGGCGTGAAAGGAAAGGATATCTAATCAGCAGAGCAAAACGGACAGAACAGATGAAAGAAAAAGAAGTATTCTAAAATAATTACAGTTTTTTTTTTTTAATTGTTAGCAGTCAGTGCCGAGGATTGACATACGTCATGAGGAAGGCATTCAAACACGTTCATAAAGATAGTACATGAAATACATGACAAGGACAATGTTATGTACTAAAAGCCGACATAGTTTTTGTACACACTTATCTCCCATAACTAAACGTCTCCATTGTGCTAGGATATTTTCTTACTGCTACAGCAGTGACAAATTGAGCAGAATTAGTTTTTTACCATGTGGTTATTCCTAATCGACAATGTTTTGTTTATAACGAAAAATGTACTGAAGAAAGGATGTAATGACGAGCTGGACGCAGTCAGTTGAAAATGGAACTTTCTTTGTTGTGCGAAGTATGAAGGCGGGCTAGAAATTAGAACATCCTGTCCCACTCTGTTCTTGATTATCATAAATGATTCGCCTGATGCAATTGGACTTTGTCTTGATAATATGTGAATGTCATGAATTTTCAACCACCACCACCCATCCCACCCCTCCCAAAAAAGACAAACAAACAAACAACAAATCATGACGACCATGCAATTTTGCAGAATTTGAAGCAAACACAGACTTCTATAAAATACTAAAGAAATTGACATGCTTTCCACAACCTCAGTGTGCAAAGTTAGACATCAGTTTATGATAAACAGATACTGGATAACAAAATTAGGGAATACAATATCATACAAGTTGAAACTGTACTCAAATCGTAAGTTACGACTTTTAAAAGTGATAAATATTTTCTTATCAGACTGTAAGGATACAACAAGTGAAGTGACTACTACACGGGACATCATAAGAATCCTCACCCTTTCTCCTTAGTTGTTTATGAGATCATGCCTGCACACAACTTATAATATTTAGAATAAGAAAAAAAGAGTGTTTCCCATCCACATTTGCAGTGATTCAAAGCATCCATACCAAAGCCAACGGTCAAAACATTTTCATTTATGTAAGACCCCCCCTCCCCCCCCCCCCCCACTCCCCTCCAACTAAAACAAACAAAATCGAAGTGCTTCTATTCCACATTGTAAGATATCCTTCGGGGAAGATTTATCAGCGCACCACACTTTAACCTCATCACAGCTGGGTAGACAATTTTCCAGGATGACGATGGAGCGACATCGACTGACATCTAATTCAAAACTATCCCTGTTGGCTCATGCATTCAGATCTGAAACTGTCCCTGTTTGTTCGTGCGATCAGATGCCATCTTTAAAACAGAATTTGACAAAAACAAATGGGTGACATTGGAAGAAGTGCATCAAAAACTCTTTAAATGCATAACATAAGTAATATGTACGTTTAATTGTCTAGAAGCAGAAGCGCCAAAGACGTCGGATTTAAAAGATTTAAATGGAAGCAAGTATGAGTAGATCATTTGAGAAAACCCTTGTCATTACACTGTATATTTAGAAGAAAGTCAACTTGACAGTAGAAACCCCAGCATGCACTTCAATATTGCAGCTTCTGTAACAGTGGTATGATTCTTAAAGCTAGATTTGAGGTCAGACGATCAGGGGTATATAAGTGCAGTCCATACGTTTGGAATTTCCTTCGTCAGCATATCAAGGGACCGACTTAACTTGGGAGTTCCTAAGCGTCATGCGAAGGAAAAGAAACGAAGGTCGTCTGAGGCGGGAGACGAGGAATCAATGACCTCTGGCTATTACAACCTAGGGCTGCGGTGCTTTGGCGGTCTGTACCCCGCTCATGCTTGATCGCTGTACTTGAAGTAAGGTGAAACAACAAAAACCTCAAGTAGCTGAAAGAATGAATTCGGGTGGCACAGGATTGTGGCTTCGCTGGTTTCGCCACATTACTCTTCGACCGACACCAAAGGGAAGGGCGGAAGCGATTTCCCCCTTGTGTTTGCTGACGGACAATCACTCATGCTGTTAAGCAAAGTAGCAGAGTCTAGAGTTTATTCTTTTTTTTCTTTTCTTTTTTTTGTTGAAAGTCTTTCAGACTTTTGCTGCTGGAGCGGACTGTTGAGCAGTCTTCCTGAGGCAAATACATCTCTCTCTTTCTCCCTCCCTCTCTCTCTCCTTGTGTGTGTGTGTGTGTGTGTGTGTGTGTGTGTGTGTGTGTGTGTGTGTGTGTGTGTTTGTTGTTGTTGTTGTTGTTGTTGTTGTTGTTGTGTGTGTGTGCTCGTAACATACTCGTGCACCCATTGCTGCCTATAGAGTGTGAATGTGGGGGGTGGGGGTGGGAGGTGAGTGTGCCTTCATGCTTTTTGTTTACCAGAGCAGATGCTTAGGTCATTTTGCAAAATGGGGCACTTCTTGTAAAATCAGAGACGAGTACGTCATACAAAACAATTCACAGAACTTTTATTCAGGCTACTGTTTTTGGAGTTCATCTATTGGTGTAATTGATAGCATGCGTAACACCATTTGCTCATTACGCTGAACCTGTAGCCAAAAATGTTGGAACTTCAAATAACTGAAATAATGTCTACATTATGAAGAAACATAGTTAGTATACCAAAGACATCTTGCCCAGTAAAAACAGAAACATTGTCCACTATTCCATGATTATCTATGGCGACAGTTGAATACGTCCAAATGCTGCGTAGACGAAGTGACAGCGATTACATTTTTTTTTTTAATAGTAAAAACGTAACATCTGCGTGTTACATAATAAATGGTTAACAAAGTCCAATACTGTTTCGCAACATGACAAGAATAAAATGCACTCACATTTCCCACTGTGTATATAGTGCTACACAGACCAGAGTTCAAGTATTGTAAAGTTGTGTTTCTGAATAGAAAAACTGATGCCTCGGAGACCGAACGCCATATTCTGAACAGTCTGAGGCGAACCTGCCAGTTCATAAATTACGGATGAGACATTCTGTTCCTCCGTCCAAATCTCTCTCTCTCTCTCTCTCTCTCTCTCTCACACACACACACACACACACACACACACACACACACACACACACACACACACACACACACGCACACACACACGCACGCACACACACACAGTTACACACACACAGTTACACACACACACACACACACACACACACACACACACACACACACACACACACACACACGTGCACGCGCACATAACAATGCACACTCACGCATGGGAGTACACACACACACACACACACACACACACACACACACACACACACACACACACACACACACACACTGCGTACAGCCAGAGTAGGTAGAGCAAAGCCAAATGCAAACGTAGACCTGCACACTCAGCGAGAATACGAGCTCGTGACGAAAAAAGGTCTTGCATGGCAATCCGTCGACAAACTGATAAGAAACCAAATTCGACAATAGACATTTGTTCACAGCTGGTGGTAAATTGAACCTGCAATCGCGTTCTCTGGATTATCAGTTTTCCTCCTACAGATATAATGATTCGAATCGAACCAAAACGAATGACTGTCCCTACTCCTGCCGTCCTCTTTTCTCTCTATTCCACGCTGACCTCGATCACGCATTCTCTCTGAAACTTTTGCGTGTGATTTTAATTAAAATGTTAATGAAAATGTGTGTGTGTGTGTGTGTGTGTGTGTGTGTGTGTGTGTGTGTGTGTGTGTGTGTGTGTGTGTGTGTATGTGTGTGTGTGTGTGTGTGTGTGTGTGTGTGTGTGTGTGTAAGCAAACGTATAAGTGCGCATCTGAAAATATAAATGATGATGCTAATTAGTTGGAAATCAGGATTACACAAATCGTGGTAACCCCTTGCGAACAGTGGAAAGACAGAAATAAAACTGCGCTGCAAAACCTCTCGATGGCGTCAAGTTTTATTCAAGTATGCACACCCTCCAAAGGTAATACGACAATGCCACTATCATCTCAGGAGAATGAGTAGGAGAGAGAATCTATCTTACAGAATGTCACACGACCAATATGACACAGAAGGCATGCAGCGAAAACAGATGTTTTTTTTACGTTAGGCGTCAGCGGGATTCGAACTCGCAACATCCAACAGCAGAGTTAGTATGTTTACCACCGAGTCATCCAGGCACCCATATAAGTATGCCTTCCCGTGTCCATTTTCCCCCTAAAGAACTGTGATGAATGGCTTGACTGTCCTGTCAACTTTACTGAATGGCTCGACTGTCTCGTCACAGGCTGGCCTGTTCCTTTCCGACAGTTCTCACTGGACCTGCCAAGGACAAGGTTTCTGGACGCACAAAATTCACGTGGCCTCTGATGTGGGTCAAGCACGGCATTTGTTTACCCAGCCCTGTTAACGCCATGTGGTTTTACAGCCGCGGCGGTGGCCAGTGATAGTGAGGGTCACTTGTGTATGGGCGAAGGGTCTTTGCTGGACGAGCGTGCAAACACATTATTTGCAGATCTGTTGAGAGGGGGAATCCGTGTCAAAAGCAGGTCACACTAGAAACGATGCCACTGCCTCAATTTCTTGCACTTGTCAAGGACTGAATCAACCGATTTACAGCTGACCAACAATGCTAAGTTTTTTTTTATCATCCGGAAGTAAAGGGACATTTAAAGAAAATACAAAAAGGTGTTGATTGTTGCACACACACACACACACACACACACACACACACACACACACACACACACACACACACACACACACGTACGCATGCACGCAAAGAGAGAGACAGAGGGGGGGGGGGGGGGGGGGGGGGGGAAGGAGGAGAAGGAGGGTGAAGACTTGTAGGGCGCAGATATACAGAGTTCATGCTCATCGCTCGAAAAGATGTCCAATGAAAGTCGAAAAGTCTGCAGGAAGCATGGGACAGAAGCCCAGTCTAGATAGATGCCACCACGTAAGTCGTCACGATTTACTCTCGCAGGTGAACAACTGAGCTTTCAGACGCCGTCGAAAACTTGACAGGGAGTCACACCATCTGATATCAACAGGAAAGGCGTCAAAGAAACTGGGGCAGCGTTTGAAAATGCTCCCAGAACAAGCACATTTTGTCTTTCCTGTTATCGGAATCACGCTGAATCCTTCGGCCGTAGCAAGCTGATGAACCTCGGTGATCGTGCTAGAGTGTACAATTACACCAACAGTGAAATTGCATCGCTGACCACTGATAAGCCAGTGTCAGGGTGTGTGTGTGTGTGTGTGTGTGTTTTTGATCAACCAGCTCTGCTGCAGACAGCCCGCACAAATACATGAAGACTGGAGATGCGTGTTCATCACAATCATGGTTGCTGCATTCTGCACTCATTGATCATAATTCAGCGGCTGCTACAGTAGTCAAGCTTGGACATAAAAAATGAGACCAACTTGGATGGAGACCGCTGCCTGTCTCGTATGGAGGGGACGGAACTTGGAAAGGCTGCGCAAGTGAAGGTGGCATGTACGTAGGCCTACAACGGCGCTGACATGATTCCTGAAGGTTCATCTGGCTGTCTATGACGAGGCAAGGTCTGTCACCGACTGAACGGGCCTTACAGCAATAGTGCCTGTGTTAGCGCAGTCGATTTTGACCTTTGGCAGTTAAAGTGTGATTTCACAAAGGATGACCACAGACCTCTCATCATTGAGCTTAACTTTGCCAGAGACCGTCGAGTCCTTCACCTCGCGGCAAGAGAGAGAAAGAGAGCGAGAGAGAGAGAGAGAGAGAGCGAGAGAGAGAAAGAGAGCGAGAGAGAGAGCGAGAGAGAGAAAGAGAGCGAGAGAGAGAGAGAGAGAGAGAGGTGGGTGGGATAGGGATTGGGATACTATGGGGATCAATGTCGGCTTTAAAAAGATACAGTGTTGATCAGAAACTGGTCATTTAACTTGATGAAAGAAAACATTTCTGTTGGGTGACATTGGTTAAACTTTCGCCTCGTGATTAACTTCTTCATCTGACATCTTAATGTACATGACATAAGCCAACTGCATTAACTGGTGTCGCTGAAAATCAGCGACGCAGTCAACAAGACCCACTCCAAAGCATTATAAAAGTCATTTGCACACGGACACATGATCACAAATAGGCTAAATTTACAATAATTTCGCTTGAATGATCTCCGAATATTATTAGCAATGTTAGAAGGCAGCAATGCATCGATTGGGTTCTAACAAAACTTTTGGAAAAACTTACAATACCTGTTGTGTGTTAAAACACTAACGAAGCAAAGGGTACTAAGTCTTTGTTTTAATTATCTAGTCATACCATTCACATAACCCTTTCTCCGCTATGTGCCTCTGTCAAAGGAAAACGATTAATGATTTAACATTTTAGACGTACATACCGGGTTTCTTCAAGAAAAAGATACTTTGAATTTATCATGGGAGGTAAGTTTCAAAACCTGTTGATGTTTTCTTCTCATTAACGTTACGAGACAGAGTTTTACGAAACAGCACTTTAAAAACCTTGACTCAGTTTTGGACAGTTTCGCAACCTCTCGATTTTAACACTTTTTTTTTTAAGGAGGAGAAGGGGATGGGTGTGGTTGTAACCAAAAAGGTGCATAGCTCAAGGTCGGTCACTGTTTAGTTGGCATCCCGTCGGTTCACCTTTCCCTTGTCGGTCTGCCTGCCATCGTCTGTCCCCACCTCCACCGTCTCTTCGTGTCTCTGTGTGGAAATGTTTTGACGTCAACACAGTCTTTTGTCCCCCCGACCCTTGACCTCATTCCTGGTGAAATATCACACGCGGGATCAAGAAGGACATTGTATGTTTGGGGAGGCGTGGGGAGGGGTGAGGGCGAGGGTGGGATAGGAATTGAGAGGCACGAATGGGTGGAGGAAGGGAGAAGGGGGGTGGGGTGGGGGACGTGGCCTGTCTACTACGGACAGGTGCTTTTGTAAGGCGGGGCAAAGGATGTTAAGCATCTCCAGGATCAATTTCTTCCGCGTCTGTGCGCTGGTCCCCTCCAGGACTAACACAGCACAATGAAGTGAGAGGTGCGGGCCTGTATCCTAAACCCTTCAGAAAAGAAAACATCTGGTAGCTTAACACCCGGCCATCTGACCAATGGCATGCTGTTGAAACTTCCCTTTTCTCTGAGGTAGAAACTTACAGCAAGTGGTATGGATCTCCCCAACACAAACCCTTCTTCCCTTCCGACTTTCCCAGTGCGGTTGCCTACTTTTGAACTGATCCATTTCTTTCTCGTCCACAGTTCTTCAGTCTTCTCTTCTTTTCAAGCCCTTAATGTTAAACCTTGTTTAGTGATATGTCTATGAACATGTCCGTACTGCATTATAAACCTTGATGAAAGACAGTAATACATTAAATTAAATTGATTTGAATAGACTACATTGTTTGACAATAATATCTATCTCAGCCTCTGCCTCTGTTTCTCATAGAGTTACTATTCATTCAAGGCATCCTTGCCTCTTCCAAATTTCCCCCTTGTGTATAGTTCATCTTAATGTATTTACTAGATCTGTCCATAAGTTTAGTTACCATGCTTACACCTATCTGGACATTGTCGGAGATTCTAGGCTTTTTTGTTGTTGGTATAATTCAATATAGAATCAGCATAACTTGTTTTAGGCCTCAGTTTGAATGTTAAAGAAAGAAAAGGCAAAAATAAATTCCAGTACCCTGTATTTCAATGAACCCAAAGTGTATGCGCCTCTTCACCCCCCCCCCCCCCCCCCACTATTCTCTCTCTCTCTCTCTCTCTCTCTCTCTCTCAAATCGTTTGATTTGTATTTTACTTTTTGACATACTGCTACTGTGTAAACTCCCATTCTCACACCCACCTCTCCTTTCTTCCTGCTCGTAAACGCTCCCTGCCCTTCCATTCCTCTCTCTTTCTTTGTCGCCTTCTCCAAATTTGTCTGTCTTTGTAGTTCTCATGTACGCATACCATTTCATATGATGACTATTGTTAATCAACATTATTTAAGACATTACTTATATATATATATATATATATATATATATATATATATATATATATATATACATACATACATCTATCTTGTGTGTGCTTTCTTCCCTGTTGTGAGACTGCGAAACTGTCTGGATACCTAGATCGCGCATTGACATTCGAGCACGCTCTTGTGGGCTACAAACGCGCACTAGGCTACCTCAGTACCTGTTTTTTTTTTTCCAGTTTCTCATCAAGATGAACAGCTAAGCATGCACTTGCTTCTCTTATTTCTCTTTAATAATGTTAATCAATACATCCCCCCCCCCACCCCTCTCTCTGTGTCTCCGTGTCTCAATCCATTTTGAGAGTCGACTTCAACGGGGTGACTGACATGATACGGCTCTATGCAGTCAGTTTGGCCAAAGGAACATTCTCTCTCTCTCTCTCTCTCTCTCTCTCTCTCTCTCTCTCTCTCTCTCTCTGAGACAACAAACTATGAACTTAAGCTCACACTACAGGTATTATTCGGCTTGTCACACAAGCTTGTAGCCGGTTATGTCACAACAGTGACCAGAGAAAGGCGACAATTCAAAAGACGCACACACACGCATACACAATAACGCGCGCGCAGAGTGGGAATTCCCGTCGGACAACTGTACTGTACACGTTCTGTTTTTTTCGGTTCTGTGGGATTAGCCATTGTGGATCTAGCATTCGGGATGGGCCTCCGAGAGGGTCAGTTCTGAACAATACAATTGTAACAATGCCATGTTTTCAGACCAATCCCACGTATCGCATGTCCGAAGCAAGCAGTTTTCGGGAAAAAAAAAAAGAAACACACTTTGAAAATTATATAATAATTCGGACAACGTATTACGTTACACTGGTTTTAAAGACACGGAAACAAGACCCGAATTCAGCAGGTGTATGGGTCAGACAAGGTTCAGTTCTTGTTTATAGACTAGGCAATCGCGAGGGTCCGGCAGTCAGGGGCTGGGGGAGTGAACAGAAGAGAGACTGAAGTACCAATGCCTGGTTTATCCTGAAGCTATTTTTGCTATTATCCGTTTTCCAAACGCTATTATCCGTTTCCCAAACGCCTGCCATAATCGTGATGGTAAGTGGCATATGTAGGCAGGTAACTGTGTATGTGTATGTATATTCCAGTGACAGTAGCCTACTTTCAGAATGATTTGTAGGAAGTGTTGTATCATTGGCGAAGGGCTCCCAAGTGGGATCTGGAGAGGTAGGTCGTTGATACAGACCGAGAAGAATAATGAACCTATGACAGAGACTTGTGATGCCCTAGTGAAGGATTTAAAATGCAAAGATAAGTGTATTCATCGTTTATACACTGCTACCTATTTGTGGCATGAGTGAATGAGTTTGGGAAATGGATGACACGCAAAAATAGCATCAGCAAACGAGAGAAACTTCACTGATATATGTGGATAAGCCATGCATTTCTAATTTTCTAAGGTCCGCCACACCGAAGGCTTCCTTCAAATAGAAGAAAATGGAACATCACAAGTTTTGTTGCTGTTCCTTTTATTAGGCTAGCCACCAACCAGGTGAAGCTATATAAAATGAATGTATGGGGATTCAACACATGGCGAGTATTCAAGAAGTGGAGAGTGTTTGTACTTTTCCTAATGTTTGGAAAGGGTGAAAATGATTGAAGTAAGTCTGGAGAGAGAGAGAGAGAGAGAGAGAGAGAGAGAGAGAGAGAGAGAGAGAGAGAGAGAGAGGAGAGAGAGAGAGAGAGAGAGAGAGAGAGAGAGAATGAAAATTACAGTTTCTGCACTTTTGATATTTGCACAAATTAAAATCGTGAAACAAATTCTGCTAAATTCTGTAACTGGAAGTGATTGTATTCTGTGCTTACGACTGTTGTGATTTCTGATCCATTGTAGACCAAACGTGTGTCGAGAGAGGTTCCGGAGGACATGTTGCAAAGGCTGGACTCGACCAAGTGGCAGCAAGCTGTGTATTATACGTAAGTCAAGCTGTGTATTATACGTAAGTCTCTCTCTCTCTCTTGTCTTTCCTCACCCGTTCTCCCCATCCTTGCCCACACTCCCTTTCCACACAAACCCTTCGATTTCCTTTGTACACGTGGGTGTGCATCCACCACCTCCCCCCCCCCCTCGCTCTCACACACACACACACACACACACACACACACACACACACACACACACACACACACACACACACGTACGCTCGCGCTATCACATAACAAACATTATTGTTTGTTTCTTCACCCCGTCTCTTTCCTTTTTCTGCACACAACCTCCGAACTTTTGTGTGTGTATGATGAGTGTGTGTGTGTGTGTGTGTGTGTGTGTGTGTGTGTGTGTGGTGTGTGTGTGTGTGTGTGTGTGCGTGCGCGCGTGCGTGCGTGTGTGTGTGTGTGTGTGTGTGCGTGTGCGTGCGTGTGTGCGTGCGTGGGTGCGCGTGTGTGAGGGGAGGGAGGGTTAGGAACGGTGGAGATGGGGACGGGGTTAAAGACTGGGGATGCGGGTGATGTCGATGCGAGGAACGGGTTGTCGGAGAATTTGAGTTCAGATGAAGAGAGGTGATTATAAATAGTTCAATTTTCTAGATTAAATCTGGTGGACCAAGGTCCCCGACTCTCCGGTAGTGTTGGCATCGAGTCAAGTTAACACAGGGTGTAGCTGGGAATACGTCGAGGGGAACGATTAAGCATTTGAAACCTTACTGACCCGGCTAGTTTGTTAACACTTCAGTCTGACCACAATAGCTATGGAAAATGATAGCAGTTCTTGTCTGAGAGAGAGAGAGAGAGAGAGAGAGAGAGAGAGAGAGAGAGAGAGAGAGAGAGAGAGAGAGAGAGAGCCTGTGTCTTCATGAAAATATTTAACTAAACAATCAGGCTTGGCCTGATAATTTTCGAGCTTAAATCTCTCTCTCTGTCAGTCACACACACACACACACACACACACACACACACACACACACACACACACATACTCGCGCGCGCGCGCGCGCGCGCGCGCGTGTGTGTGTGTGTGTGTGTGTGTGTGTGTGTGTGAGTACGCGTGCGTAGCTTGAATGTGTGTGTGTAGTTTGAGTACCTCTGTGTGTGTGTGTGTGTGTGTGTGTGTGTGTGTGTGTGTGTGTGTGTGTGTGTGTGTGTGTATGAGAGAGAGAGAGAGAGAGAGAGAGAGAGAGAGAGAGAGAGAGAGAGAGAGAGAGAGAGAGAGAATTGAATGCACTTGTGCGAAATCATATACGTACCTACGACCTTATGTCGAGCAATTCAGTAATAACGTAGTAGCATCATCATCATCATCGTCATAATGAATATCATCATCATCATTATTATTATTGTTATAATTATATCTTTGTTGTTTTTGTTATTGTTATCATTATCATTATAATCGTTGTTATTGCTGTTGTTTATTAAAGGCATACAAAGTAATTGCATTTATTTATTAAATGATAGAATTTCTTCAGTAAAAGCGATACTCCTGACTGTCCTCACTTTATCAAGACATATAACTGCTCACATAGCATCAATGATTGATGACCCAGAATAAGTCACAGTTAAATGCTCACAAAGCAAAAGCCATGTTTCTGGAACCGAGCAAAAAGGTCTTCTGTCACTGTTAATTCAATCAAACTCGGCAACATCCCCAGCTCGGTAAAGAACCGCGGTGTGTAATCTTCGACAACACATTGTCCATACAAAAATGTTCTGCTCAGTCTTGTAAACCCTGCTATTGTCACCTCCGGCGAGTCAGTTGCATTCGGAAATACTAGTCCACCGAAAACTGAACGAACTCCTAACGTGTCCCATTCTCTCTCGCATCGACTACTGTAATTATCTTTTGTCTGGTTTGCCTGCATCATCTGTCCTCTTCCTTCAGCTACTTAAATTGCCGTCACTCGATTTGTCCTTAGGAAGAAAAGATCTCATTCAATCACTCCCCCCTTTGCAGTTTCTTCCATTGCCTACCTGTCTCACTCCGGATTAAAAAAAAAAAAAAAAAAAAAAATGACCTAGAGCCTCTAGTATAAATGCGCTCATAATCCTACCTTTTCTCGTCTCTGTGACTTGGCTTCACCTCTATATACCACCCTTCTCTACTCTCTGCGTAGCCGATCAGATCTTCTGCGCACTCGAGTTCCAAGATTCAATCACCTGCGGGCCGCAGCTCTTTCTCCATCTGCGACTCTCAGATACATGTAGAACGACTTCCTCTTCCTCTTCACTGAAAAAAAACAATAATGGACTCTTTTCCGGCTGAGCTCGAAACCTTCCTTTTTCCAGTGTGATTTCCATCTCTCCAACTGTTCAAACACACACACCCCTCTCTCCTCCCTTGTTTTATATGTGTGCCGCCAACTGTTCTTTCATTGTGTTATATGTGTGTACGAAAGACGCGTATTATTGAAACTGCGCACGATAAAGCACTACATTTAATAGTAGAAGTAGTGGTAATAGTAATAGTAGCAGTAGTAGTAGTACTATTATGTATGTATCTATGTATGCATTACATATATTATTATCATCATTATTACTGTTATTATTATCGTTGTTGTTGTTGTTCTTCTTCTTATTGTTATGCATACCCACATACACACAGCGTTCAATATGCCACGGCAAAAAGGTCGATGGAATCGAGAAAGGAATGCAGTATCGGAATACAGTATCCTTGTGAACTATTTTCCTATTTTCTTCTCTTCTGATCAGGGAAAAACTGTCTATTTTTTAATCTCTTTGTTGCAGCAATTTGTATTGCGGGCTGTGGAGGCGGCCGATGTATGCGACCAAACCTTTGCCTGTGTTCTAACAGGCAGATCTCAGCGAAATGCGACGGAGACTGTAAGTTCTACTTGTCTCCTATCATGGTCTTCCTGTCTCTCTTCAACTCCGATGTATGTGTAGGCCAGTGTGTGTGTATGTGTGTGTGTGTGTGTGTGTGTGTGTGTGTGTGTGTGTGTGTGTGTGTGTGTGTGTGTGCGTGCGCGCGTGCGTGCGTGCGTGCGTGCGTGCGTGCGTGCGTGCGCGCGCGTGTGTGCAAGATAATAAATGTTTAGATACTTAGGTACAGAGGCAAAGACACAGATGAATCTTTTAATACTTTGTAACTTATCCTGCATGAGACAGCACAACTGAAGATGCATGTCAACGCAAATAAAGCTCTATAATGAAACACCATCACATCAAACACACACTTACACACACGTGCGTGCTATGAACACTACACACACACACACACACACACACACACACACACACACACACACACACCAGACTCTTCCCGGCCTCCACACACACACACACACACACACACACACACACACACACACACACACACACACACACACCACAAGCATTCCGCGCAGCAACATACGATAAATACTCATGGTGGGTTTTCACACGGCAGCGGAGTGCAGGCAAGAATGCCTGAACGGAGGACGGTGTAGTGGGAAAGACAGATCTTGCTGTCCATACGGTTTCACAGGGAAAAGATGTGAACATGGCGAGTCGTCCTTCGCTCAGTGCGTCGAAGTCTCTTTCGTGCATGAAGCCCCGTAACGAACACAACACAACACACACACACACACACACACACACACACACACACACACACACACACACACGCACACGTTGCACACACACGTGCGCGCACGCATACACACATGCCAGACACCTCCTCGCCTCCACACACACACACACACACACACACACACACACACACACACACACGCACACACGCACAGACAGACAGACAGACAGACAGACAGACAGACACACACACACACACACACACACACACACGCACGCACGCACGCACAGACACACACAACCACGTGCATTCTGCGCGGCAACATACGAATAATTGTCATGGTGGGTTTTCACACGGCAGCGGAGTGCAGTCAAGAATGCCTGAACGGAGGACGGTGTGCTGGGAAAGACAGATGTCGCTGTCCATACGGTTTCACTGGGAAAAGATGTGAACATGGTGAGACAAGTCGTCTTTCGCTCAGTGCTTAACACCACACAACAATACGTGTTTTATTTGCCAGCCGTCATTGTGTGTGTGTGTGTGTGTGTGTGTGTGTGTGTGTGTGTGTGTGTGTTTTGAACATATGCCTTACTGGGGTTTTTTTCTTCCTTTTCTTCTGTTTACACTTTGCTTTCAGCTCATGTTTTTTTGTTTTTTTTTTAGTATCAATTCCAAGTAGACGAAACTTATACATTCTTAATATTTGCCTTATTTCTGATTTAGATTTTGAGAAATTCTGATAAATTCTTACCCCGCCCCCCCCTCTCCCATGCCCTTTCAGAGAGAGGAGAGAGAGAGAGAGAGAGAGAGAGAGAGAGAGAGAGAGAGAGAGAGAGAGAAACAGACAGACAGACAGAGACAGAGAGAGACAGACAGAGAGAGAGACAGAGAGGAGAGGAGGAAGGGAGGGAGAGGGAAAGACAGTTTAAGAGGAAGCTGGGGGTTACGCTGTGCTTTCCCATTCCATTTTTTAAGACTTGAGACACTCTCACTAGTCTCAGCTCGATTAATTTTCTTTTCAGACGCTCAATATAATCGTTTCAGTGATACTCTTTTCTTGTTACATTTCCCCTGATGAAATAAGTCAGATGCATACTCATCCTCCAACACCATCAAGTCCTCCCTTCCTGCGCCCCCTTTGCTACCCCTTCACTCTTTTTTGTTTCCTGGCCATGTTCTTCTTCTCCGTTCTCTTTTCATTATGTTTCTTTTTGTCAGAGTTACACACACACACACACACACACACACACACACACACACACACACACACACACACACACATACACACACACCATTTTAAACTTCTATCCATCTGTCTGTCTGTCTATCTATACATCCGTCCGTTCGTCTGTACGTCCATACGTCTATCTATCTGTCTGCCTGTTTTTTTTGTCTGCTTATCTATCTATCTATCTATCTATCTACTGTAGAAGTTACTGGTTTGACGAGGTGCTTTGTCGACCTGCTGCTGCACTTGTCTGAATTTGATTATCCCAGTATCTCCTGGAGAGTATGATGCATTTTTTTTTTCTGTTTGGAAGGGGGTGGGGGTGGAGTGGGGTGGGGGGTGTGGGGAGGGGGCGCTAGGCTACGTGTGATATTTAACATTTCTTTTTCATGTAGACCATGTGTTCTTTTTTTCCGAAATAAAATGTCCTGTTTTGTCCCGCAGATTTCCGAACTGGCCCGTGTTTCACACAAGTATTCAACAACAAATGCCGTGGACAGCTCACTGGAGTGGTGTGCACCAAGACACTGTGCTGCTCCACTATCGGGGCCGCCTGGGGCCGACCATGTGAGGAATGTCCTCCCACCACCCATCCCTGCCGTCGTGGATACATTCCCAACCCTCAGACCAACACTTGCCAAGGTGACCTCTTGAAGTCTTGTCACTGCATTTGACCATTGTGATATTTAGTACGTATATTCTTATTGTGTGCAAGAAAAACAGACTATTTCACAAACTCAAGCTTTCATTTTTCTGAATGTATCTGATGCTGAAGTGAGTATGAAAACGTATAAGAAGACCTTCTACTGCCAAGCTTTCTATTGAGTTCTTTTCCCCACTGAAAGTAAAGTAAGCATGAAAACATCCTTTATTTGCTTATTGTCGGTATCAAATGTATCTACCGTCACTCAAAATGATCAGAAAAGAAACAGACATGTTGCTAAAATCGGCTTGTTTGTACTTTCTCTATTTTTCCTGTAATTTGATGTCACTCTACATCAACATGAAAAATCAGTATACCTGCTATTCGACCATCATCTTATCATCTGTTGTTTACTTTTTGTGTCATTCAAAGTCTACAGGACAACCGAACGTGATTGAATAAGTCAAGCACTGCAAACAGTGTTCATTTGTTGTCGGCGCTTAATGCTGTTCATGAGCATCCTCCGCCCACCCTCTCCCTCCACCCCCAAAAAAGCACAGTTAGCATCTTTCAGATTCAAGAATTTTGAAGTGTACTGGTGTTTGTGTCCGTATATGGTGTGTTTTTAATCATATCAAAGGAAAAGGGCAAAGACTGGCAACCACGCGTTATATGTCCATAGTCATTTGTAATTCACATTAAACGTCAATCAGCCCCCCACCCCACCCCTCCCTCTCTCTCCTAAGTCTTTTTTTTTTCCACATTTTATTTGGGGAACTTGATTTACCATGTTTTCAAATGGGGTACCGAATAAATGTTTTCCTTCAGATGTGAACGAATGCCAAGCCATTCCTGGACTATGTGTCGGGGGAGAGTGCGTGAACACTCTCGGTTCCTACCGCTGTGAGTGCGAAGCAGGACAGACACAGAATCCAATCAAAAACGTCTGCGAAGGTGAGTCTCGAAACAAATGTAATTCATCATCCCCATGCCCCCTTTAACCCATCCAGATTACCTCCTACTTCTCTCTTTTTTTTTTTTTTTTCTTGTTTTTTGTTTCCACTCTATCCTTCTTCCCCAAGCTAATGTGCTGTCGGCTGAGCGATATCTTCGTAGTTTTGGAAAGGTCCTTTTGCCCAGTATCCCCCGAAATGGTTATTTACACCTGAATCTAATTAACCAACCAGAGATTCTAGTGTGACGTGATCTGCTTCACGTGTTAGAATATTGACTTCTTGCTAGCCGATGTGTGCACCGGTCGTGCTCGGGCTTGGAAGTCGTGAATTCGAATGCCTTTTACTGGACAATATTTGTTGGATTTTTCGACTCCCAGGCCGCTTCTTCCAAGAATTTTGGAGTGTCTTGTGAGCTGAATTGGAAAGAGTAAAACCAAAGTGAGTTTGATACAATAGACAAATGTATCTCTGACAGTGTTGCTCCAATTTCCAATCCAACACTGCAGTTGTGTCTTCTCGAAGACCTGGCTGATGCAAGGATATTTTACGAAACGAAGCACAGACCGTCTTGTACTTTCCAGAATTAAACCCAGAAGCATCCTCTAGTTCATCAATCATCTGACAAAAAATAAACCTTAAAATCTGCGATGTTTTATGCATTGCTCTCGTGGCTAACTCAGTCTCGTATTTTCTATCCAAATCCATGGCCCTGGTGACTGGTTAATTCGTGTCAAAGTCGTTGGAATGTTCCTGAGGCCTGTCGTTGGTTGTGCCTCTGGAGACGCTCACTCGCTCTCGTTCCGCTGTTAACCAATCATGCTAGTACTGCTAAACTGCGGTGTTCTGTATGACTTTGTATCGAATTTCTGAATAGAAAAAAAATAAATAAATTTAAAAACAAAACAAAACAAAAAAACCACTTTGTAAATATGTGCAGTAAGTCATCCGGTACGGTGCCTGGCATTATAGATAGGCTATAACAGTGTGACATGATGTGTTCCTGTAGACTGCCGATACTGGAAACTACCACAAAATGAGCATGGGCGTGGTAAAAAAAATGGTGGAGCCGAAATGAGCAACATGGGGGTAATTAATGCAACTGAGAATGCATGGAAGGTTAAACATGCCAAAAATAAAATTCTGAAAATAACAAATCATACTTTAACATATTTATTATTATTATTATTATAAGAAGAGGGGGGGGGGAGGGGGGCGGGGGGGGGGGGATTCTCTGTGGTCCTGAGGTAAACATTATGCTTTTCTTTCTGTCGCTGAATTCAACATTTGCCCTGTGTGTGTGTGTGTGTGTGTGTGTGTGTGTGTGCGCGCGTGCGTATGTGTGTGCGTGTGTGTGTGTGTGTATGTGTGTGTGCGCGTGCGCGCACGTGTGTGCACACGCATGAGTATGCACACGTGCGCGCGAATGCGTAATCTCACAAAAATCTATGTATCTGTTTGTGTATTGCCTATTGAAAATACTGACGGGAGAGTGGCAGAGCAGCTCCATTCAAACTAGCAAACGAGAGAGAGAGAGAGAGAGAGAGAGAGAGAGAGAGAGAGAGAGAGAGAGAGAGAGAGAGAAGGCTTCTGTGTGTGTGTGTGTGTGTGTGTGTGTGTGTGTGTGTGTGTGTGTGCGCGCGCGCGCGTGCGTGCGTGCTTGCTTGCTTGTTTGCGTGCGTGCGTGCGCGCATGAACTGTGTGTGTAATATTGATTGATGGATTTTACAGCAAAATGTCAATTAAACATTAATAAAGAAAGTAAGTAAACACGTAATTTAGTTGCTCACTTACCTGAACTGTCGTGTTGGGGTTTTTGCAATCAGAATGTCACTGCGAAGCGATTCTGTTCCTAGCTCAGCATGTCTAACGAACAGTATTCTTTCTACGTTTTGTAACAACCTTGCTCCACTGATGTTTCGTTGTCACCCCCACTCTGGTGATTTTTGTTTTACAATGTAGAATTCACTGTCAAAGTAAACACAGCTTGTGTATCCTTTCAGCATCAACATTCTTTGGTGGTGATGACTACTCTTTCGTTTTCCACCAGACTGTCTGTCAGAGTGGAGCAGACGATAGCCTAGGCCTAATTAAGCAATGGCTTTCGCTTCTTTTTTTTTTTTTTTTATCTTCGCCGAGAAGAGTACACCTTCAGAGAATCTAATACATCAAAATGTATCGAGTCATTCTGATTTCAGTGGTCTGATTCTGTTAACTCGTGTTTTCTCTTTTGTTTTGTTTACATTTCCTCCACTTCCATTTGTTTCTCAAATGATTTCTTGGTTGAGCACGGTGAATAGAGAGACTGAGCAGACGACGGAGTGAAAGGCAGATCAAGACGTAGGCCTAACGGTAGGCCAGTCCATTTAGTGAGACAGAGGTGTCAATCGGGTTGTTTCAACAGAAAGTGAAATAATTTTGATATTCTTGTTATGTTTCAGCGGTTGATAAACAATGTACAGTCACAGTGACATGGCTGAATTTAAACAAACCAAACCTTGTTTTCTCAAGCCTCGCTCTCAAATTTTATCAAGCTGGAAGGCAAGGCTTGTCTCCCTTCCATTTTTGCAGATCTAGACACGGAGCTTTGAAAAAAAAAGTAGGCCTATCGGCGTTTCGGGAAGGAATAAAAATTGCCAGTTGCAAATGGCTGCTTGAAGAACTCTTTCAGCACCCTAGCAAGTGCGCGAGCTAAGGCTAGGCCTAGTGGAGCCTGCTGACAACATTTTTTCTCCGGAGGCAGATTTCAGACTAACAGAGGACGGACTGGTAGGTTAATGTTGTAGTCTACTACTGTACTCTTAGAATATTAAGTGCTAAATCTAGATTTAAAATCTACAAAGGATGTAATCTGAAAATTTGACGTTCAGTGATTCAAGAAAGAAAGAAACAAAATGAAACAAACAAAAGAAGAAGGAATAATATGTAACCTAGGTTTACGTTTGAAATTCTATCATTATTTGCTTTGATAGCCGGATGAATGTGTGAAATCATTCCTGCTTCTTTTCTCACCCCAAAAATACTTTATTATTATTTTTCTTTAGGGTTAACTGATTCCTCTTTATAGATTAGATATTGGGAATTAAATCTATGTAGGCCTACATTACTGTTGATATTAGAACGTTTATATTATTACGTAATTTTTATTTTGTCTACAGATATCAACGAGTGTGAGAGAGATGGGGTGTGCCAAAACGGTCAGTGTACGAACACGGAAGGCAGTTATTTCTGTACCTGTGACCCCGGGTTTGAACCTACCCCGACAGAACTGGGTGCACGTGTAAGTAGACCGTCACGTGCGCGCGCGCGTGTATGTATGTGTATGTGAGTGTGTGTGTGTGTGTGTGTGTGTGTGTGTGTGTGTGTGTGTGGAGAGAGAGAGAGAGAGAGAGAAGACAGAGCAGACGGACAGCAAGCCTGTCACCAAAGACTTTTCCGATTACTTTCTCAAAAAGTCGATTTATTGGTTCCACCGCTTCTCTTCTATTAATGTATTTGCTACGTAACATGATATCTGTCGTTTTTTTCCTTTCTTTTAAAAAATAGAAAATCAGTTGATCTGTTCCCTTGTTTAGTTTAGTATTTGATTGGTCGCAGTGATGATGGCTGCTGAGGACTGTGGGTTGGAAGGATTTTTTGAAAGGTCTTTGCAGTTTTTGTTCTTTTGTCGTCATCATACTTTGCTTTTTTCGTTGAATTCATAATAATGATGATGACATGGTGGTAACACTGACCCTTTGTTGTTGTTGGTATTGTCGTTGTAATCATACGTCCGTGCGGATACCTGTTTACTCGGAACGTGTGGCAGACATATGTAACATGGTGGGAACTTTAAACAAAATATCAAAAGAATAACAATATGCTACTGAAAATGTCCATTTTGTCTTTTGCCTGTTTTTTCTTTTCGTTTAGCCTGTGAATAACTGGTAGGCTGAGCCCATGAGCAGCTTTTATTTGACGATGTGTTCATTGTACAATTTGCCATTGTGTGTGAAGTTTCAAGTAGATATTATACATCAGTCACACACACACAGCGCGCACCACACACACACGCGCGCACATACGCGCGCGCACGCACACACACACACACACACACACACACACACACACACACACACACACACACACACGCACGCACGCACGCACGCACGCAGCACCATGCACACACACATACAACACACACACACACACACACACACACACACACACACACACACGTCTCTGTCTTCTTCACACACACACACAACAACACACACACACACACTACACACACACACACACACACACACACACACACAACACACACATATCAGGAGAAAAAGACCCGTTGATGATACTGTTGACTTACAGCCGTCCAGCTGGGCTTTTGTTACACACGAGTGGTGGACAACAACTGCCAGGACAGGATCTCCGAGAGGCTGTCTCTGCGCGACTGCTGCTGCTCGGTCAATATGGGTAAAGGATGGAGTCTCAGCCAGCAGTTCTGCCAGCCCTGCCCTTCGCCTGGATCAGGTGGGACCTCATCGGTCATGCTGTGTGTTATGATTTGTATTTGTTTTTTGTTTGTTTGTTTTTCTATCGTTGTTAATGTTTGAGCCCAGCCGAGGTTTCATAGGGTTGAAGATGTCTCGTAAACAAAACCGCTGAAAACTGAAACTCAAGACCAAATGCTCGAAGTTCTCAGGACAGCAGACATAGCAATACCGCTATCAACACAATGAATAACATCACAACAGTTCTGAAACATCAAACCTATAGATATAGGCTAAGGGTGAAGATACTGGACCACACTACTACATGCCTGAGACATGAGGCTTAAAAATAAAATCACCAAGCCAATGAATCACGCCTCATAATTCCTCAGATATCAAAGTAGAAATACAATTAAAAGAAAAAAAAAAAAAAGAAAACTGAATCGTGTCACTAAACCTGAAACCTAGAAATAGAAATACAGTGACAAAAATTACCTGCACCACTTCAGATAGAAATACAGTCATGAAAAATGACCCGCACCACTTCATTCCTGAGACATGGCTCGGAGAAATATAGTCATGTTAAGACTACACCATTGAAATCCTAAAACGCCTAGAAATACCAATATAAGGTAATCAAATGCGTCACAAAAATTCCATAGAAGTGTAGAAACATAAATGTTTAAAAGAAAGCAACAACAATGGTTAGAGATATGTTCTGCCCACAAAAGATAAACAACGAATGTGCCATAATATAATACTAGTAGCAAATAATATGACAGCAAGGACCCTGTCCATTACATGCGATCATATTGTTGAGTTGCCAGAGTGGAGCAAGGTCTACCAGACATTTGAGAGCTCGCGCACGAAGCTTTGGTACACATATGCGGATAATGAAAGCAGACACAACAACAACGACAGAATAAAAAAGAGAGTGCATCGCCCAACCAGAATGTAGGATTTTATGTATGATTGCTAGACCACGTGACGTCTGACAGCAGAGAAAATAGGGGGGAATTGGGCGAGGAGTGGCCATATGTGGAACACTAGCAACGCGACAAGCATAAGTCTGTATGGAAGAGCAGCATACAGTTTACACATTACATGAAAATAGTAGCCGACTTTATCAGCACTGTCAAATGACTCAGAAATACTTTATAACTGTACTAAAACTATAGATTCGTTTTCCTCCCCAAAGGCATGTATCAAAAACCGCTTAAACTCAACTAATGACGTCCACTGATTTTTGTACTGCATATTATATTACGTTGATGATCTTAATGTTTTCTGGCAACTGACATATACACTTGTATTCTAATCTCTTTCTCACCGTGTCTTTCTGTCTCTTGTTCTCTGTCTCTGTCTCTCTCTCTCTGTCTCTGTCTCTGTGTGTGTGTGTGTGTGTGTGTGTGTGTGTGTGTGTGTGTGTGTGGCCCTCTTTCTCTCGGTACATGTCTGTCTGTCACTCTATCTGTTTTGTGCTCTTCCCATCCTATTTTCCTGTCTGCACTTCCGATTCCACACCACCCTCCACACCCATCCCTTCTTCCTTCCTTTTTGTCTGTCAGTAACATACACTCACACGTCCATGTGCTCAAATGCATACGTGTTTTGCACACACATAGACATGAATGCACTCGTTGAGAGCACTGTTGATTGCCTTCCTTATCTGATATTTGCACGATTTTATCTTCTTTTACTATTGCCGTTTTCATCAAGAGACCCTTTTAAGCCAGTGCTTTCACGTAACTCTTGCATTTGCCTAATGTTAGTCATTCCAATTCATTACAAAACTTTGGCACTGGTCGTTGCAAAATCACTTGGCTTTTTTTTGTGAAACCTTGACATTGGTAGTTACTAAACCACGTGCAGTTTGATGTAACTCTGTTCTGGGAGGGGAAAAAACCCAAACAACAAGCAACCTAAAAAAAAAAAACCCATTACATATAAACCTAGGTTAGGCAACTTCGTGCAGTGAGTCACCCCAGCCATTTTCTTGGGTGATCTTCTGTTACAACGAATCGGTCTTTCGCGATTTACAAAAATATGGAAAAAGGAATGACAGCCGTCTACAGCAATGTTTAAGGACATTCATGGTTCACTACAATAAGCTTACTGAACTGTTATGAAGGTGTTTGTGTGTGTATTGACCTCTACAGTATGCCCAGAGAGGGAGGGAGGAGAAAGGAGATAGTGGGGAGAGCACCAAATGCCATTGAGGTCAGCGGCTGCAGAGTGAGTCAGGAACAGAAAATACCAGACATTGCTGAGTCAGGTACTGAGGTAGTCACAGGATTCTAAAAAATCAACGAGCCAGCAACATCTCCACCCCGCTTCATTCTCTTAGCGTTTCAGCCTTTCGTCTCGGGAGCTGTTTTGCCTTCCACCCCTTATACAGTGATATTCAAACTGACTGCTCCACATTTTTCCCGTCTGCAGAACAGCCACACTGCAACGCTGGCTTCACCGCAGTGCCTATTTTGGACGTGATGCTAGCCCAGATTTCAGTCCACCCCGTGCTATTTGTAGAGGCAGCTATTCAAGGGGGGTAACCGACACTAACCCCTTGCTTTCTGCCCGTTTACTTCACGACGTGAGGCGGACAAAGGAAACAAACCCGGGTGGCGTTGTTGTCTAGACTAATGAACCCCCCTGAGACCTTCACCTCTCGCTTCATTAAACACAGCAGTTGAGAGCGCCGACCCATGGCTGATGCCCAGACCCTCCCACGAGATGGCTGACCAGGACACGTCATGAAAAGGCTCGGCCCGTCCGGTGCCCAGTCACTGTTCTTCCTCAAGTTGAATTCCAGGAGCGTTGTGTCACATGTGAAATTCCTGAGTAGTGCGGTCACTATGGTCAAAGTTCGCACCGGCTGTCTCATTCACTCCGTCCGAGTTTCCGTGATCATCAAGCGATTTGATTTCGGGAATGTTCCCGGCCTCTCGCCCTAATACAGTCAGCAAAGATCAGACGCATGCATCACCTGGTTCAATGAATCTGTTGCAAAGGGCTTACACTTCGAATAGTGACTGTTCGCAAGTGAATGCGGGACAAAAGGAACAACCTGAAATTTCTAACTAAAGTAATTTGAAGTATTCTATAAGTGCAACTGAATTTTGGTTTGTTTGTTTGCTTGATTGGATGGTTGTTCTTGCTGCCGTTGTTGTTGTTGTTGTTGTTGTTGCTGTTGTTGTCGTTGTTATGTTGTCGTTGTTTTGTTTGTTCAGTTTGCCACCCAGAACGCATGCATGCACAACAGAGCTAATATTCCCGCAGCGTTTGGTGACAGCGTATTGCAGCCTGCATCTCAAATCGTACCGCACAAGTTTACCTTTCTTCTTTCACAGTGAACGGACCCGCGCCTTCCCATCCATTTAAACACTGTAGGTCTTGTGGCAGCAGAAAATTCATCAAAGGGGTTAGGCAAAGACTTATGACTGCAGATTTGAACAGGAATTACAGACCCTCCCAAAAAGTCTTCTCGCTCAACGTAAAGGCTGATTTAAAGCAATGATTTTCAAAACCAGTCGGGAGGGTTTACAGTGCTCGTCCCAGAGGAAGGGGCGCTTGCTGGGGTGGGGACTGGGAGGAGGAAGAGAGGGTGGGATGGGATGGGGTGTATGTATTTGACAACTGGCCTACCTACAGATGTTCTAGACTATTTTAATATTTCCTTTCGCCTCTGTCTTACTCGTTGTGTGTGTGTGTGTGTGTGTGTGTGTGTGTGTGTGTGTGTGTGAGAGAGAGAGAGAGAGAGAGAGAGAGAGAGAGAGAGAGAGACACCCGCGTGTGTGCGTGCGTTTCTATGTGTGTACTTGAATTTAGTAAAAGAGGTGGCATAAGGGTTGCTGGTGAAGTAATAAAAGTGAAATGTGTGCCAATGTGATTCGTTTTTTGTTTTGTTTTGTTTCTGTTTTTGTATATGTGTGCGCGCGTGCATGTGTATGTGTGTGCTTTTGTGCGCGTGCGCGTGTGCGTCAAGTAGAACGCACGCATTTTCATATGTATCCATGTGGTAGAGATGGGGAGTGGGTGATGTTCGCATGCATCTCCAAGTAATGCAGACATTGAAATTGCGAGCATTCATAAGCTTGTGTGTGTGTGTGTGTGTGTGCGTGTGTGTGTGTGTGTGTGTGTGTGTGTGTGTGTGTGTGTGTGCTCCTCTCCAGATGCTTACTCCCGTCTGTGTAAGGGCAGCCAGCCCATCACTGTGGACTATTGTGCTCTGCTGGAGGACCTGTGCAAAAATGGGCGCTGTATTAACACAGAAAAAGGCTACTACTGTGAATGCAACCCGGGCTACAGAAACGACACCGCTGGGATATGTACCGGTAAATGTGTGTGTGTGTGTGTGTGTGCGTGTGTGTGTGTGTGTGTGTGTGTGTGTGTGTGCGTGTGTGTGTGTGTGTGTGTGTGTGTGCGCGTGCACGTGAGAAACCCATCCCGTCCCTATTCTGCTCCCCCCCCCCCCCCCCCCCCCCGCCCCCCTCCCTTCTCCGATTTTTATTTTGAGTACGAAGATTGTATAGTTTAAGTGACAGAACATTGTAAATATCTCGGAGTACTTTTCTTTTCAACATGCAGCACGAACCAAAAAAACCCTCACAATTGTAAAGATGATAATGGACGCAATCACACGCACATACACAGAGACATCTTCGCTCACGGGCGCGCAGACACACACACACACACACACACACACACACACACACACACACACACACACGTATGCGCGCGGCGTGTGCTATTGCTGGCACGCTCGTGCACTCACACACACACAAGACACAAAGCAGAAAGGAATATACGTATGAGTCGATGAAAAATATGGCCTTGAGAGACTTTTTTCCTTCTTTCTTGTAGGAAAAGAGAGAACTAGAGATGCGGAGAAAAAAATAGAAGTTTGTTACAAAGTAACAGGGCAGTTTATTCATTTTAGAGAGCAATTCACAGACTGGCAGATTTTATCCACAGTGATTTGATAACTGAGTATGCCGATTTGAATATACGGAGCAGAAGAATGGTTCCCATTCAGTTTCTCTTGGCAGGTGACGATACACTCACGAGACGTGAATTATTTTAAACATAGCCGTCGGATTGTTTTTGTTTGTGTTATCAAAATATCCACACAGAAGTCTATAGCCAAATGTTACTCATTAAAACAAACAACAACAGAAACACAAACCACAAACCCAGAATTATCATCCACTCCTAGAGAGTTGGGCAATTTCCTTTGACTTTTAGATACAAAAGTAAGACAGCAGCTTTCTAAGAGCGCATATTAATAGAATTTAAACAAAGTTTGTATCTCCGATTTCAAAATGACTGTTT
Organism: Conus canariensis; assembly: GCA_033310375.1. Classification (NCBI taxonomy): domain Eukaryota; kingdom Metazoa; phylum Mollusca; class Gastropoda; order Neogastropoda; family Conidae; genus Conus; species Conus canariensis. The sequence goes on along the minus strand of CM065722.1, from coordinate 43,115,333 downwards.
ATACCAAAATGGTGTAAACAATCGACGAATCGGCTAATAAGCATTCAAAGACATTAATGCAAAATGTCCATGTAATGTGGAAAAAAGAAGCACGAAGATCAATATAACAATCTTTATATGATCATTAAAAAAAAAACAGGATCCTGCTTTAACATTTCATGACAAAAGAATACGGATTAGAGCTATAATGTTATAAAGTACAAAAATTAAAAGTACCGGAACACTGTTGTTTAGTTCGCACAAGCCCGCACGACCCACAGACAGAGAGAAAGGAAGACATAAAAAAAATCCCACAAAGATAGGACTGGGGATTAGTATTGCTACAACATTGAAATGTTTTTTTTTTATTGAGTGTGTATTTATAGTTCAGGTTTTGCTTTTTTTTAATTGAGTGTGTATTATAGTGCAGGTTTTGCTTCTTTCTATTTTTTTCTTGCAAACAGTAGTTATTCTGGTTTGAAAAACCAGTTGAACAGAATTTGAAGAATGAAATGAAAAAAGAAAGTGATAAGGAATCTTGTCAGATTGATGCCATGAAATATATGTTTGATTGTTTCGGTGAAAGAACAAAGAGAAATAAAAAGACGTGTGTGTGTATTGTGTTGTTTTTTTTTCCCCTGTATATTTTCAGCAGGTTACATTCATAGTCATGCTGTTGTATGTTACGTTAAATAAGTTACCTAGCCGTTAAAACTACTCTGATTCTGATTTATACATAGGTTCTGAAGTTACTGTGCTTTTCTTTCAGACATTGATGAGTGCAGTCAGCGAGGCACGTGTCGCAACGGCAGGTGTATCAACACGCCAGGCAGTTTCAGGTGTGAATGCAACGACGGTTTCGTCCTCTCCAATGACGGCACCTTCTGCACAGGTAGACATTATGTCAGAAACGGTTGTTTCCCTTGATACTGGTCTCTGTTGGAGAGTCCTGTCTTTAGTCTTTCGTGTTTTGTTCGTCTCCGGTGCTTTGTTTTCATTATTATGATTATCATTATTATTTATTACTATTATTATTATTATTATTATTACTTTGTCTTTCCTTTGACCGCTCTCTGTTTTATTCTGTTTGTTTTATTTCGTCCAGTTTAACATGCTTTTCATTATTTTCTTTCCTGCTCATCTGCCTCGTTCTCTCAGTGGCACTACTTCCACACCACTCTTTGGGGCTCCTATACACAGTCACACCTTATCTTTCCCGTCATACTGTCAGCACAGGCACGGCACATGGGTCAGTCGGAATCAGCTGATCAGGAGGAAACCCATCAAACGAGACGCTGACCTTTTGAAGTTTTCTTTCCGTCTTTATGCAGAGCTGACGTTCTGTGTGTGTATAGCACAGATCTATGTTCATACGTGTTTGTCAGTGTATCCGTGGTAAAAAAAAAAAAAGAAAGACGAATTGTAATAGTGACATGAACACACACATATGCAAATGTGATGTGATGAGTGAAGACTGTAATTTGTACATGAGCATGCAAGTATGTACGAAGATGATGTCACATGTTAAGAATGTCGGTATCTGTGGCATACATGGTTGTTGGTCTTGTTTAACAGATATGAACGAGTGTGAAACTACCAGCATGTGCCCGAATGGCCAGTGTTTCAATATGGACGGCTCCTTCAAGTGTGTGTGTAACCCTGGTTACAGACAGTCGCCTAACCAGCAGATCTGCTATGGTAAGCATCGTCCTCTCTCTCTCTCTCTCTCGATGTGTGTGTGTGTGTGTGTGTGTGTGTGGTGTGTGTGTGTGTGTGTGTGTGTGTGTGTGTGATTTCCTTTTCCAAGTCTGCCAAGCGCCTCTTTGTTAAATATCAACGGGGGTACAGAATACGAGCGACTGTATGAATAGTATGTGCGAGCGCGCACAAGTGTGTGTGTGTGTGTGTGTGTGTGTGTGTGTGTGTGTGTGTGACTGGTCTCTTTTTTGTGTGTGTGCAGATATCAACGAGTGTACAGAGAACGGACGCCTGTGTGTGAACGGAGAGTGCATCAACCTGGAGGGGAGCTACAGGTGTGAGTGTAATCCGGGCTTCCAGCTGTCCCCCGATGGGGCCTTTTGTCTAGGTAAATGCCTTGTTCTTTCATATTTTATTTCTTTTTGTTTTTTAATCATTTGATGTTCTTCGTAACCAAGATAGTGTTTTTTTGTTGTTGCAACTATAAACGTTTTGCTTATTTGTTTGCTATCTCTTTGTGTCGATTATATTCTTTCTCAGTATTATTTTCTGTCTGTATCCCTCCCTGTTTGGAAGTTTGTCCTGCCTCCTCCTGCCTTCTTTCCTTTGGGTCTGTCTCTCTCTTTCTCTCTCTCTCTCTCTCTCTCTCTCTCTCTCTCTCTCTCTCTCTCCACCCCTTCCCCTCTCTCTCCATTTCCCATCCCCACCTCAGTTCCCCCGCTGCTTCCCCTTTGCTCCCCAACCCCCATCCCACTCGCCCCGCGTCTTTCTCGTTCTTTTTGGAAATGTAAAGGGAGTAAATTCACCATATTTTCACAATACCAGAACGAACACGGCAACTAACACAATGCTCTATACAGTTGTGAAATCAAGCACTGGGATCCCATGTAAATGTATTCTTTGGTGTGATAAAGGGAAAGCAATATGTAGTTTTTTTAACATGTCCCTAGGGCTGCGATTATTTCAAGTATGCACAAAATCGTCTGAATCACCAAAAGTTATATTGTTCCTCTTGTTTAGGCCCATGTAAATAAGTGTTGTTTATATGTTATCCGTGCTTCTGTGACTGGGTAGACTACGACGAGTGTCGGACAACTGGCATGTGCACCAACGGCCGGTGTCAAAACATGATGGGCAGCTTCAAGTGCGTCTGCAACCCCGGCTTCCAGCTAGCGCGAAACGGAGAGGCTTGCATTGGTAAGGCTGAAGGAAACTGAGAGGCTGGCAGTGGTATGTGTTCAGGGAATCGATAGGCGTGCATCTGTAAAGGTTAAGGAAATTGATATGCTTGAAGTGGTAAGAGTTCAGGAAACTGAGAGGCCTGAATTGGTAAGGGTTAAGGAAATAAACTGAGAGGCTCGTATCGGAAAAGGTTGTTGAAATGGAATGGCTTGCGACGATATAGGACGAGGAAATGAAGAGGCTTGTGTTGGTAAGGGTTATGGACATTGACAGCTTTGTATTAGTAAGGGTAAAGAACATTGAGAGGCTTGCATTGCTAAGGTTTAAAAAAACTGAAAGGTCGCATCAGTAGGATTTATGGACATTGAGAAGCATGCACTGGTATGGTTGTAAAAAAATTAGAGTCTTGCACTGGTAACGGTCAAAGAAATTGAAAGACTTTCTCTGGTATAGATGAAGGAAATTGAAACGTTTGCATTAGTTACATTGGTAATTGTTGTGGAAATGGAGACGCTTGCTTCGGTAAGAGTTGTGGAAACTGAGAGGTTTGCGTTGGTAAGGTTGAAGGAAACAGAAGCTTGCATCGGTAAAACTGAGGTGCTTACATTGGTGCAGACTAAGGACTATAAAAAAAACTTAAATCAGTAAGATGGAAGTCGAGAGTTACACTGATAAGGGCTTAGAGGCTTGTACTAGTAAGGGTTAAAGAACTGAGAGGCTTGCATCGGTATCGGTGAAGGAAATTGAGGCGCCTGTAGTGGTAAGGGTTACGGAAATTGAGAGGCTTGCACTGATAAGGGTGAAGGAAATTGAGAAGCTTGCATTGACAAGGGTTTGGAAAACTGGGAGGCTTGGATTGTTAACGGTTAAGAAAATAAAGAGGCATGTTGTGATAAACGTTATAGAAATTGAGAGGCTTGCACTGGTAAGGATCAAGGAAACTGAGAGGTCTGCATTGGTAAAGGTGAAGGAAACTGAGAGACTCACTTTAGTAAGGGTTAAAAAAAAAAACAACAACAACCGATAAGCGTGTTTAGTGAGAGTTAGGGAAAGTGAGAGGCATGCATTGGTTAGGGGTACAGAAAATGGCGAAGTGGTATTAGTAAGCGTTCACGAAAGGTACTATTGTATTGGTAGCAGTTACAAAATGGGTACCAAAGTACCAGTAACACTTCATAAAATGGGAAGGGTAGTATTGGTAACGGTGCACAGAATGTTTACAGATGTATTGCTAAAGGTTCAAGTCACGGAGAGAGCTGTATCCATCAGAGTTCTTGAAATGAGTGGGTTTATATGTGTACATCTCCCACGAAATAATGAATAAGTCGGGCCAGGCAAAGTTAAGCTTTAGGCTAATGAACTGTAATAAGGGTCAAGTTGAGGTAAAATGACTTTTCTACGCCGCTGCTAGCAAAACCATTAAAATCCCTCTTGTTTTAATATTTTAGCGAAAATCGAGCTTGGATAACTAATCATTTTTACA
>CM065722.1:43098491-43105991 GCA_033310375.1 Conus canariensis | reverse complement strand
TTACTTGTGCTTGTGGTGCGTTCTCATGAAAACATGGAAGATAACAGTTAAAATTAGTCTGTTCCACATTTTAACTTGTACATGTGGTTGACTACGTAAGTGAAAGGATTTGATGGTGTTGCTCAGCAGTGACTAATGATCGTTTTAAGTATTGTTGACAATATGGCACGACGAAAGATCTGCTGAAAATAATACCAGATGACGACTACGTATGTAGGCCTGATTTACACAAGTAATTTGTAAACACAGCTTCGAAAGGAAAAAAAAAAAAGAAGGATCAGTTCTGTTTGTTATGTAAGGCGGCTACAGAGTGAGTAGGGAGGGTGAGTGATGCTGCAGAAGGGAAGGAGGGGGGTTCTTAACAGAGTGCTCCACAGGCCATACGTATTTGTTTATTTTTAAATTGAAGACCCTGCTGAACAGCATGAATGACACGTAACGGGAGATTCATTTGATGAAAAATTTCATAGTTTAAAGAACAGAAGTTGGTGTGTTGAAAAAGACAATAACAGAAACGCATAGATAAATAACCTGCTAAGTTAAAAGTCAGCAAGAACAGTCGAACGTTTTCGGGTTTGTTTTCAACACACACCATACTATATGTATGATTTACCTCGTGAAATTGAACTTTAAAACATTATTCACTGTAATCAGTGTAAATATTTCATGCCACAAAAAAAGAAAGATCGACATACATACCCAACCGTAAACAGTTCATTATCAGAGAGAGAGAGAGAGAGAGAGAGAGAGAGAGAGAGAGAGAGAGAGAGGAGGGAGAGAGAGAGAGAGAGAACATGGATTGTTGAGGCAATACGTCTGTGTTTACCTTAACAATTAACTGTCAAAAGCTGGGATGAAAAACAAGGACCAAATTTAAACAGTCTAGTTTCTGATCTAGTTTCTTTCCGTATGAAACCCACCCAAATAATCGATACGAACATTGTCTAAGAGAGCTACAGGGGGGGGGGGGGAAAAACATTTTTAAATTGGGTTCACCTTATGTTTTAACACCCACGCACCAAAATGTTAACGTCCTCTAACTGGTAGCAAGAGAGTGCACTTTTGCTCTCGCCTCTGCTGATGATGGCAATGGTGCCTGTGTTGCACGTGTCGACGCTAGACGTGAACGAGTGCGAGCAGAACCCAATGCTGTGTGACGGGGGCCGATGTCGCAACACGCCTGGCAGCTATCAGTGCGTCTGTCCGTCTGGCTACAGGTTCAACACGGCCACACGCATGTGCGAAGGTATGTGCGCGCATGCTCGAGCGCACTGTGTGTATGTGTGTGTGTGTGTGTGTGTGTGTGTGTGTGTGTGTGTGTGTGGATGGTTGGTGAATTAGTGAGCGCGCGCGCGCGTGCTCGCAAAGTTACAAGTGTCTCTAGCATTAAGGCTACAGGTTCAATACAAGAATAAAAGTACGAAATTGTGCATACCCGTTGGGATGATTCTGGTTTGTTTGTTTGTTTATCAGTATCCCTAGCTCTGTGATTACAAGTTGAATTCAACCATTCAAATGTGGGATAGTGTGCTGGATTTGTGTGGCATGTCTGTGCGCACGTGTATGAGTGTATGTATGCGTGTGTGTGTATGTGTGTGTGTGTATATGTGTGTGTGTTAGTGTATGTGTATGTGTGTGCTTGCAAGCGCGCGCGCGTGTGTGTGTGTATGTGTGTGTGTGTGTGTGTGTATGAGTGTATGTATGTGTGTGTGTGTGTGTGTCTGTGCGCGCGCGTGCGTGTGTTCGTGGGTGCATGCGTGCGCGCAGTTACGGGTGTCTCATCGCTAAGGCTACAGGTGCATTACGCCATAAATGCACGAAAGCGTGCAAACACGTTGGTGGTTCTGGTTTGTGTATGTGTTGATCAGTGTTCCTATCCCTAAGATTACAAGTTGAATACACCCATCCAAATGTAAAATGGTGCACATGCATATTGTGATTCTGGCTTTCATGGTGTGTGTGTGTGTGTGTGTGTGCGCGCGCGCGCGCGCGCGCTCGAACGTATGTTTTCTGTGAGCGTGTGGTTGTGCAAACGAGCATGTGAATATGAGTGCGTGTACATGATTGCGATGACGATTTCTGTCGATTTTATTCTAAAAAGAAAAAGGAGAGAAGAAAAAAAAAGAAGAAGCTCACGAACAAATTACACGGACAAGACAAGGTGTTCAAGCGAAACAGGACATAACAGCTTTTGTTGTCAATGTCAAAAGTTTGGTAGGTCATGAATAAAAGCATGAAAAAAAAAAAATAAATAAAATAAAATACAGCGTGCACCGCAAAGGCTAGCTGGAGGCTAGCTGAATGGTAGGATAAATGCAATCCACCGCAACACAGCACAATACAATTTTACACAACACAATATAACAATACAGAACGCAGTTCAAAATGTAATGCAATAGAATATATCATATGACGCAGAATGATACAATTCAAACAGAACATCGCAGTAATGAAGAACAAGGTGAGGGGGGGAGGGGGGGGGGGGGGGGGGGGGCCGACAAAGACGGTGAAAAGCGAACAAAAAAAAAAAAAATATTGTAAGGTCTACGCCCGGAAAAAAGTTAACAAGGATTACTACTTGTAGTAATTATGATGATAATAAAGATAATGTTAAAATCGTCGGGTCTACGCCTTGAAAAAGGATGACAAGGATTGCTATTTATAGTAATGATAATGATAATAATAATAATGTTAATATCGTCATTATTGTTATTATCATTATCAATCTTAAAAAGTGAACGAATGAATAAATAAATAAATGAGTAAATAAGCTAGAAGCTTTTGATATGGGCTTTTTTTTCAGACATTGATGAGTGCCGAGATACCCCCTGCGTGGGCGGCAGGTGTGTGAACCTGGCCGGCAGTTTTCGCTGCGACTGTCCCCCCTCCACCATCAAAGACTCTACCGGCCGAATCTGCATAGGTGAGTAAGAAGGAGATGGATGGGACAAGCATATCGGGGACAAAGTATTGAAAAAAAAAGAAAGAAAAAAACCCTAATACAGAAAGAGTTATCTGATCAAAAAAGGAGCGAAAACGTAGCTGGACGATGAAAATAACAATGAAAATATTTTGGAGCCTGCCACTTGCAGTTGGACACTGGTAATCTGCCACGGAATTAGATGTCATTAGAAACTAGTAATCTATCATAGGAAACGGAATTATGCCTCTGGAAACTAGCAGATCTAATGTACCATGAGAAACGGTAAGATACCAATGAAGATTAATTATCTGTTATGGCGAAGAACGACAGGCTGCTGGAAATTAGAAATTTGCTACAGGAAATAGTAGAACGCATCTTGAAATGTATCAGCCGTGTGAAGTGATAACATACCATTGGAAACTAATAACCTTCCTTGTAAAATAGGAGTATACTATTTGAAACAAATAATCTGATATGAAAATAGCAATTTGCCATGGAAATTAGTAATCTGCTGTGGAAAATAGTTATATGCCACTGAAAACCAGTAATGTGCCCAGAAAATCAGTTACATGTCATTGAAAAAATAGTACTTGCGGACGAGTGGAAAGTACTTGCCAGGAATTTAGGATCGGAGTCCTTGTCTGCCCAGTCATTCAGCGCTCCAAGTCCAATCCTAATGTTTTCATACCCAACGGGGAAAACTCCTGCCACACTTCCTTCTCGCCTTAAAACAAGGACGCAATCCCAGCACATACAAGTCGCCGTCCTTTTTTTTTTATCTTTTGTTTTTGTTTTTTGCCTGTCACTTTTCTGTCCACTACAAATCTGTCACAAGTATGTTTCGTTTGCTTGGCGGTCTGGTAGACCTACTTTAACGGCATTGAAAAACAGTAATCTGCCGTTTAAAAATAATAATAAGCCTTTGCCAAATACTGTGTTTTGTTTGAAGCTACTAGTATGTTAAGATTTCTATTATAATGTTCTTTATGGGAAGAGCAGTCTTTGTTGAAAAGGGTGTCCATACTGGTGATCTTGTCACACACACAAAAAAATTCTAAGTTTACGCCGTTTGAAACTATCAGCCTCCGATAGTTCTTGAATTGTTCTAGTTTTACAAAATTCTGAAACAGCATTCTGTTGTTATTAAGAAAAGCTGTTAGTCCCCAAATATAATTTGTCACCGCTGCTTTTATTGTGCTCAACGAAATTCGTTTCTTAAGGTGTATTGGCTAGACTGATCAGTACAGCTCATTCATTAATTAAAGTCGGTGTGTTGCTCATAGATAACAATGTATAACCTATAAGGATTTCCCTAAATGTATCTGTTAACTATTGACTAGTGTGAGTAAATTTGCACCAGACAATCGTCGCGGGTCGTGCTGGCTGAGCATCATCAACGGACAGTGTGAAAACAACATTGGCACAGCGGTCACACGCTCGGAGTGCTGCGGGTCAATAGGTCGAGCCTGGGGCAGTCCATGTGTGCCTTGTCCTTCTGAAAGTAAGCGTGTTCCTTTGTCTGTCTGTCTATCTGTTCACATCCTTTCTGTCTGTCACTGTCTGTCTCTCCCCTACCCTTTCTCCCTTTTCTCTGATGTGTGTGTGTGTGTGTGTGTGTGTGTGTGTGTGTGTGTGTGTGTGTGTGTGTGTGTGTAACTGCTGTTTCGTTAATGCTGTCCCATGCTGTCCCAAACCTTCTCTCTCTCTTTCAGGCTACAGATACACACCGTTCCTTTTGTGTTTTATTGATCATCTTTTCCTATTATTCCTCCTATACAATTCTGATAAGATGCATACAAACACAAACACTCACTCAAAATGACACAAAACCACATAGACACGCGCACACGCACGCACGCACGCACGCACACACACACACACACACACACACACACACACACACACACACACACACACACACACACACACACACACACACACACACTGCCAGTGAATAAAATACTAAAATTCTTATGAAAGCCGAAACCGTCATTCATTGATTTCACATGGCTTTTCCAGTGGAAATGGATTGCCCGACTGGCTTCTCTTTCAAAAATGGAATCACCTGTGTGGGTAAGTCTGGTCTGATGGGCTTCTTGTTACTGTTCTTCTCGTCGACCTTCTTGTTGTTGTGTCGTTTTTTTCACGACTGTTCAGTGCTTGCTTAAAAAAAAAAGAAGACAAGTGTGGGTTTGTTCTTGATGCACCAGCGAACGTCTTTCTATGGTCATTGATTAAAACTAAAAGGTTGCCAGTTATTCGCATCTGCATATTCATTCACAAGCGCAGTTTGGCTTCTAACTAGAATTTTTGTACATTTGTTGTGTATGTTTTGAAATGAGGGGCTGTTGAGATTTAGTTTTTCTCTGGAAACAGTGGAAGAAAAATACACAGACGCTTTATTTGATCATTTCTCATACCAGTGCGTAACTTGCTCTGTTTTACACACATACACACACACACACACACACACACACACACACACACACACACACACACACACACACACACGTGTGCAGCTGGTTCTGTTTTCATTACAAAGCCGAAATACCAGTAAACGTCCAAGGCAAGGTATTATTATAGTGTAAAAAGGAATATTTCCCACATTGCTGATCTAGGGAGTTTTGGCTTTTGCACTTTTGTGTCTGTATTTCAGAAATTTGAAGAGGACGAATTCGTCTAAAATTCACTTGTCTGTTTCGTGTTGTGTATTGAAATAAGAACTTCTTTGCATTGTGTGTTATTTGTGTCATGGCTTGTTTGCAGTAACAGTACGGTCTCTTTCATTCTTCTGTTTTCTAGTACTACCAATACTACTATTAATACTATCACTACTCCTGCTTCTGCCGCTACTGCTGCCACTGTGCTGCTGCTGCTGCTGTCGTCGCTGTTGCTGCTGTTACTACTGCCCTGGGTTCTGCTGCTCTTGCTGCTTTTGCTTCTGCAGCTGATCTATTGCACTGTATTGCATTGTATTGTCTAACGTTGTGTTGTCTGGTATTGTCTTTCAACGAACGTTGAAACTTTTCCCTGGAATCTGTTGCATTATATTGTGCAGTGTTGTTCAGTACAGTCTGATATTGCAATGAATAGTAGAATTATATCGTATTGTATAAAATTGTGCTGTATTGTATTACAGTCTACTGCATTTCCACAACACAGGCGTGTTGGTGACTATGTTCGGCTCACTGTATGCCAACAGACATCAACGAGCGCGAACTGTTCCAAAGGATCTGTATGAATTGTATTGTACAGTAATGTATTGTACCGATCAGAATCGCATCAAACTGTACTGAACTGCAGTGCACTGGGTATCAGGCTCACTGTGTGCGAACAGACATCAGCAAATGCGAAACACTCTGTAGGATCTATACGAATCGTAGAGTGTAGTCTTGTAGAGTACTGAAAAGTAACGTATTGAAATGTATTGCGATGTACCGCATGATGACTGCAAGTGGCTCAATGTGTGTCCCGACAGACATCAACGAGTGTGAGCTGTTCCCGGGGATCTGCCGTGGCGGGGGTCAGTGCGTCAACTCCCCGGGCTCCTTCCGCTGCACGTGCCCGCCGGGGTTGTCCCTGGACAGCTCGGGTCTCAAGTGCATCGGTAAGTGGTGGACTGCCGGCCTGTTGAATGAAGAGTTTGCCAGGGGAGAGAAAAAATGCCTCTTGCTGTCTCCCAACCCCCCCTCCCCCCCCCTGCTGCCCTCCCTCCCCCCCCGCCCCCTTCTCTCTCTCTCTCTCTCTCTCTCTCTCTCTCTCTCTCTCTCTCTCTCTCTCTTTCTCTTGGTTGAAAAAAAATGACGCACTGACCTCGGGAGGAGCTTCCTGTGTTTCAAAGAAGACACTTTGTTGACGTTAGTGATTTAAAGTGTAAATGGTACAGCACAGAACTTACTTTGTAATGACTCCTCTGTCTTAGAGAAATGTGAGACTGATAGGACGTGTATGCGCGCGCGCGCGTGTATGCGTGTGTGTGTGTGTGTGTGTGTGTGTGTGTGTGTGTGTGTGTGTGTGTGTGTGTGTGTGTGAAAGACGGACTGAGAAAGAGGAAATATTGACGATGCAGGTACGGGATACAAAGATCATGAACGCGAGTTCCAGGAATCCAAGAGGAACAACTACTCCTGATTGCTGTAGTTGCTGTAATCATGGCTTATTCCCCTTGATATGTTTACGCAGGAATGATCCCGAACAAAATACATAAGGTATTTTGCAGACTGTAATTCTGTTGAACTGAAGGTATGCCGGTTACCATTCTGTACAGAAATGAATGTTGCGTTCAGAAAAAAAAAATGTGATCATACATATCACTTAATTCGACTCCACTCCCCTTTAAAAACAAAACAAAACAAAACAAAAAGGTAAGAATGAAAGGAAAAAGAAAAACAGACGGATACCATGTGGATTGTGAAAAGGAATGACAGTTTTAAACAATGCGATCTAACAGCCGGGTCTTCTGATTCAGTCAAATGACGCACGTGTGACAATACGTCAGAGAAACCATGATTTGTTTTGATTCTCCCAAATAACTGTGATGTGATCATGTGTCAAAATCCATATAAATTAGGCCTACA
>CM065722.1:43070991-43095991 GCA_033310375.1 Conus canariensis | reverse complement strand
CTTCTGACTCTTTTCTCGGCAGTTTGCTCTTCTGACTCTTTTCTCGGCAGTTTCCACTTCTCTTTTCTCGCCAGTTTGCTCTTCTGACTCTTTTCTCGGCAGTTTGCACTTCTCTTTTCTCGCCAGTTTGCTCTTCTGACTCTTTTCTCGGCAGTTTCCACTTCTCTTTTCTCGCCAGTTTGCTCTTCTGACTCTTTTCTCGGCAGTTTGCTCTTCTGACTCTTTTCTCGGCAGTTTGCACTTCTCTTTTCTCGCCAGTTTGCTCTTCTGACTCTTTTCTCGGCAGTTTCCACTTCTCTTTTCTCGCCAGTTTGCTCTTCTGACTCTTTTCTCGGCAGTTTGCTCTTCTGACTCTTTTCTCGGCAGTTTCCACTTCTCTTTTCTCGCCAGTTTGCTCTTCTGACTCTTTTCTCGGCAGTTTCCACTTCTCTTTTCTCGCCAGTTTGCTCTTCTGACTCTTTTCTCGGCAGTTTGCTCTTCTGACTCTTTTCTCGGCAGTTTCCACTTCTCTTTTCTCGCCAGTTTCTTCTTCCGACTCTTTCTCGCCAATCTCTTCTTCCTGACTCTTTCTCGCCAGTTTTATCTTCCTGATTTTTAGTAAGTGTTGGACGAAAATTTCAGATATCAACGAATGCACGTTGCTGCGGGGACTGTGCGACAACGGACGTTGCCGCAACACGGCCGGCAGTTTTATTTGCGATTGCAATTCTGGATTTGCAGTGGACCACCTAGGCACCAACTGTACAGGTAAGGTTTCGCTGGGACCGCCAGCTCTCGAACGTTTATATTAGAATACCCCAAACCCGGGTACATCAGATTGTACGTTTTAGGGTAGCTCGTAATTCAATATTAATGGTTTAGATTATGGGAATGCCATTGCGCAAATAGCATTGAAAACTCCAAGCGATCTCTAAAGTATGTCTTAGTTTTGGACAAAATGCACACACACTCGCACTCACACACACACACACACACACACACACACACACACACACACACACACACACACACACACACACACACACACACACACACACACACACACACACACACACACACACACACACACACACACATCAACTCAACTTACCCATAACAAAACAAAGTTCCTGGTGCACATGAAAAAATACAATCGTGTGGAATTGTTAGTTCTTGTTTGTTTTGATAATGATTATCAGCTGTTTGTTAAGATAACGTTGTACCATTCGTTTCTTATTCTATAAACGTGAACGTTTGTTCACTGAAATCAACATCTGATGGCTCATTCGTGCGCACGCATAAGCGTGGGTGCCCGCGTTTGCGCGCGCGCGCGCGCGCGCGCGCGCGCGTGTGTGTGTGTGTGTGTGTGTGTGTGTGTGTGTGTTGCTGCTCTGTTTCTCTCTCTCTCTCTGCCTCTGTCATTGTCACTTTCTCACTGTTTCTCGGTCGGTCTGTCTGTCTGCTGCTTCCCTGCCTATACCCCAATCTCTCTCTCTCTCTGTTTCTCATTCTTCTTACCTCTTTCTTTCTGGCTTCATCTCTCCTCTCACACCCCCATCCTGTTTGTGTCTGGCAGACATCAACGAGTGCCGGATTTCCATGACTGAGATCTGTGGTAACGGCCAGTGTGTCAACACCCCGGGTGGCTTCCACTGTGAATGTGACCAGGGCTTCACTGGAGTCATGATGAACCAGATGTGTGTTGGTCAGTGGCATTTGGCGTGGGTTGCATACATATCCTTAATTGGTGGTGTAGCGTGCACCTCACCGTCAAAACTCCCCGTCAGAACAAAAGATTTCACTCTTACACGCGGAGAGGTAAAGTTAATGTGCTGATAAAGGGATGATTCATCCGCACAACACTGACCACCTAATCATAGAAAATTTTTGCCATTTCAGACTCAGTTTGTTCAGAACTTGCCTCCCAGCTGTAAGTCTTTCACATTTCACATCAAAATTGTCTCTGTAAGATTCACCTCCTGTAAGACTTTTTACAATCTTAAGATCGATTTTTTTTTATACAGCATATACCATCCAATGATACGAGTTCTTCATAGAAAGAGTATGTAAGAGACCAGCCCAGCTGCGATGACAGATTTTCTGTGACTGCGGGCTCAGACGCTTTTCTCTTTCCTCTGAGGGCTGGCTGTCGATGTTCGTATCATCGACACTTAGCCAAGTAAGATCATTGATGTGAGTGACTGGTATAAGACTGTTGCCGATATCCAAAGGGAAAGTGAACGAGCTGTTGAGGTATTTTGATTTATGTCTTTGCCAGTGTGTGTGTGTATGTGTGTGTGTGTGTGTGTGTGTGTGTGTGTGTGTGTGTGTGCGCGCGGGTGCACGTGCGCTTAGTAGAGAGTTCAGAACTCATGAAAAAACTGTGTAATGTTGAGAGAAAGAGAGAGGTGAGAGGAGAGGCGACCGACATATAACACAGAGAGAGACAGAGAGAGACAGACAGACAGACAGACAGACACACACACACGAAGAGAAACGGAGACACAAACAACACATACACGCACGCGGCACGCGTCCACCACGCGCACGACCGCTTCCATTCGTGCCGCACGTACACACGCCTTACAGTTCATGTTGCTGGCGGTGACAGACGTGGACGAATGCAAGGAGCAGAAGTCGCTGTGTCTGGGAGGGAACTGCATCAACTCATTGGGCAGCTACGAGTGCCAGTGCCCAGATGGTCACGAGCTGTCTCCAGATGGAACGGCTTGCAAAGGTCGGTAGTCTTCAGCTTCGCTCTCCCCTGCCGTCGGTGGCACCTACTTTAACTGACTGAATCTGCCCAGTAGGTGGTTTATGTCTGTGTTTAGAGGAGGGGCGAAAAAGAAGTGCAGTCATCTTAAGTAGATTCAGTCAGTTACAGTCCAGCGCCATCTGAAGTTGTTCAAATTTGCGTCGTATTTTTAACCCCTCATTCGATCCCAGCCATACACACGCAACATATTATGCCCACGCAACCGCGTGCACTCTCATGCACGCATGCAAACACTCACCGGGACACACACAAACAGACAGACAGACACACACACACACACACACACACACACACACACACACACACACACACATACATACATACATAAATTATCACGAGAACACCACACATCAGCCAACCCCATCCACGCACCCACAACCCCCCACCCCAGCCCCCGCACTCCCACTCCCACCCCCGCACACATATATACACACTCACAGGCACGGAAGGAGGCAAAACAATTCATCTTTCGTTTGTCCAGTTGGAAAATCAAATGAAAAAAATAAGGACCACATAGATACATAACGTAAAAAAATAAAGAGTGGTGTCCAAAGACACACACACACACACACACACACACACACACACACACACACCACACACATACACACACACACACGCACGCACGCACGCACACACACACACAACACACATTCCCTGTGTGATACAGTTTTCTTTTGTATGTGTCTCCCAGACATCGACGAGTGTGGTTCCAGCAGCAGCATCTGTTCCAATGGTCACTGTGAGAACTTCATGGGCGGTTACCAGTGCATCTGCAACCCTGGCTACATGCCCAACGACCTCAAGTCCATGTGTGTCGGTGAGTGGATGGGGGAGATGGAAGTGGGGGGAGTGGGGAGGGGGGGGGGGTGAACTACCAGTACATTCCCGACGTGAAGAGCACACTGATTGTTATATAGCGAAAGTAAAGAACTATGCGACGAAATATCACATGCCAGAGTGAGCGGTCAATTTCCTGTGATGAATTTACCTTGATTTACAGCGTCAGGTGCTTGTTGGAAAGAATCTTTCTTCAGCCCAACCTGTGTTCTGTCTTTGCTGGCTTACCGTGTTCGGTTACTTCAGGGAAAGACTCTGGAATACAGTGTAAGTAGATCTCAAGGGTATGAGACCCCTTCACCCTTCTCGGTCTTATGCCTACCTCTCCTCCCCTCTCCTTCTCCCCAACAAACCCCTCACAAAATCATGAAGTTTCTGTAAGAGCACTTTGCACACACACACACACACACACACACGCACGCATACACACACACACACACACACACACACACACACACACACACACACAAAACACACACACACACACACACACACACAAACAATGGTAAGTCATTTATATAAATGACTTACCATTGTTTATAGAATGTTGTTCTGAAATGTTTGCTGATGATACCTCATTACAATCTCATAGTAGTAACCCTACTGAACTGGTAAATAACCTGCAGAAAAATATCAACAAGCTAATTACATGGACAGAAATGAATCATATGTCCCTCAATGCTAGTAAAACCAAATGCATGTATGTCACTACACGCCAGAAACGACAGAAAATGACATCCTCATTTGCGCCATTACATGCCCAAGGACAAAAGATTGAAGAGGTTACATCGCATAAAGTTTTAGGTGTTACCATTGACAACGATTTATCTTGGTCTTACCACATTGCGGATCTTGGAAAACGTATTTCTAAGAGAATATATCAACTTTCAAAGATAAAAAAATTTCTAAATCTTCACTCCAGAAAGATATTCTTTCATGCGCACATTCTTTCTCTTATCAATTATGCATCCACGTTATGGGATAATGCCAGTGAAACTAATCTGAAACTAGTAAGTCGTCTGCATAAAAGGGCCATTAAATTAATTCAGTTGAAATCCAGTACCTTGACAAAGAGTGATTACAAAACTTTAAATATTCTTCCATTTAAAGACAGACTCTACTTCAACAAATGCTTGAGCATGTACAATGTAATGAATGGATCAGCCCCGAAGATAATATTTGAAAGCTTTGTCTTCAATAGTTACAGACATACACATAAACTGTCTCTTCCCAGACCTCGATGTAATCTTTATAAATCAAGTTTTCTGTACTCTGGAGGGACCGCATGGAATAATTTGCCTTCCTCCATAAAATCATGTCGCTCAAAATATACATTTAAAAAAGCACTAAAAATGCATTTGATAGAAACTCTGCGCATCAATTGAAGTCATTTCCTTTAATTCAATCCCCTTATCCCCATCTCTCTCTCTCTCTCTCTCTCTCTCTCTCTCTCTCTCTCTCTCTTGTGCTTGAACTTGAAGTTCCAACAATAGTTTCATTATTGTTTCGGATTTCATACGAGAGTTATGTACTTGCATGAAAGAAATTGTGTGTTTTAAAAATGTTTTTTGAGCTTGTAGTTAAGTGTTCAATTAGTTTCTTTCTTGTTTATGAGGGCAGGATGTAAAAAAGCTGGAAAGCTTATTCTTTAACCCTCAATAAAGATAATTTTGACTTGACTTGACTTGACTTCACACACACACACACACACACACACACACACACACACACACACACACACACACACACACACACACACCACAAGGCACACACACACACACACACCACAAGGCACACACACACACACACACACACACACACACACACACACACACACACACACACACACACACACATCACCGCCTTCTGTCAAAACAGCCCTTTTAAGCATACTGTTTATAGCACAACCGACCTTGCAGGCTATATTGGGACTGCAAGTATGTTAAATACAGAACTACGTACAGATCAAGAACCCAGGACTAAACGAATACACAAGCAAGCGCAGTCAGCCATTAAAAGACTTATCTAAAACAAAGTCTTCGTTGATTAAATTAAAGCCAGGTCAAATAAATTGTAATTATTTCCTTTGAAAAGCAATCTAAAATTTCGAAAATTCTACTGTTAAGCTTTGTCAATAATGCGCAAAAAAAAGTCTTCCCCCTAACCCTTTCTACACCGCCCCCTCATCTCACCATATCTATCCTTCATGTACTCGCCTCAACAACATTTTCATAGAAGTCCTTTCGTCTGGTTGCTCGGTAGACGCTCATGCTCTTCTCGAACGTAGTGATTTACCCCAGAACTTGGGAGAAAAAAGGTGAAGACCACACCAAACCCCATGTGGAGTATGCTGGGGGCGAGGGAGAGCAGGAATGGGGGGTTGGGAGACAGGGATCCTGGGGATGGGGAGGGGGGGGATGTGAACCGATTATTCAGGCTTGCGTGTGGTTTATGAACGCGGGGTTGACAGTTCAGTACACCGGTGTAGCACGCTACATTCGGTTACTCAGGAATAACTACCGCCCGTTGACCTTCAGACATGATTTCGTTTCTTTGTGGTTTCTTTCCGGCTAGGATCAAAATAATTTAAATAACGAATCAGTTAAGATTTAATGAATGCCAAGTAAACACACAGCTGGCATATTTGTTGTCTGAACCAATCCAACCTTCACATTTGACAGAGGGAGGCTCTCTTTCAAAAAGACGTTATCCTGCGAGGTTTTCAGCAGGAGCCCTTTATTCAGAATCTCTCTGAATAACAACGCCCTGTCAAGTTTCACCTAATCTTTTGTTGTCGTGAGTAATTGTGTGTTCCCTTCCTGGAGCTCTAAAATATCTGACGTAACGTTTAATTCAGATATTTACTCACGGATCATCAAATCGTTTTTGTGATGCACGGACCCAAGGACGTTTTTCTTTTTTTGCACCCACTCCACTCATTCATCAAACCGTTTTAGTGGTGCATGGACCCAAGGACATTTTTCTGTCTAATTTTCCGTGCAACCTCAGTGGCATTGCACCCATGCCACTCATTCCGGCCCCACAGTCCACAGCCACTACTTGGCGCGCCCGCCACAGGCCCGGCTTCGTCAATCCACAGGGAACAGTCAATGTCAAGTCTTCTTGAGGCAACCCACCAGAGAAGACATTGCCTTGCTGACGAGTCACTTCGGTGGTGTTCAGTGATGCCTGTTCCGATCTAAGAGACTCTGAATACCCCCTGCAAAGTCCCCTACTTATGACGATAATTGCTTAGTCACAGAGCCAGCTTGAGAGAGCTGTTCCTCCGGAGGGCGCCACCATGTCCATCGAACTATATTTCCCATACATTTGCCAGTACCGGTGACCACAGAATCAAACCAAGGCCACAGATGTGGAGAGCAATCGAAACTGGAGTCACCACGAGTACAGGGCACGAAGAGACACAGAATTTGAAACACTTCTCTTTATGCTGATCGATGAGAATGAGGATCATAAAGATTATTCCACGGATTTCCATTCTGGTCTGAAACTGCGTGACAGGACTGTACTGTACCCGACGTTTACTTTCTTAATATGTCTCGGCGTCAACCAGGACCACAAAATACAGACACCTGCAATGTTGGTCAGAAAATTTGAGTAACACTCTCAGAGATGCATACATTAAGTGAATGAAACTCGACTGTTTGGTCTCAGTCTTCCCAGTTGAGCCACTAGTAAAACTCAGCGCTAGGTAGAAGCCGGTCGGGGCAGGAAAATCCCACACAACTAGCTCTGATTGAATCGAATGTACGACCACTCAGTCGGGTGCCCGCGATGCAAACAATTTTGCCACGGCGGCTGGTAGAGCCACATTTGTTTGAAGTGCACAGGGAAAAGGAAACAGGTTTCTTGGCTAGAAATTATTCTTTCTGGCGTTTACGAACATTTCATCTTGTTTGTCGCAACGATGAAGTGGATTTCAGACGGATAAAGCTGAAACAGAGGCTCTTTGTTGCTCGTTTCCATCTCTTTTATTTGTATGTTAACATACATGAATCTATGTCGGGTCACACCATTCGCCGAATGACACAAGTCTCGTGAATGTAACAATGAAGATCTCTTTTCACCTGCTGTCACTCCACCCTGTCTGTTTGTAATCATCCGATTGGAACTTGCGTGCGTGCGTGCGTGTGTGCGTGTGTGGTGTGTGTGTGTGTGTGTGTGTGTGTGTGTGTGTGTGTGTGGTGTTGTACAACCAGTAATGTTATGCATCTTGATTCTACCTGATTTTGTGAAACATGGCTGATGTATGACATAATTATAGGAAGAAACATGAATAGGCAAAACGCGTTCGGGCAAAACGTGATTCGGATGAAATGTGATTGGGCGAAATTTGATGCACCGTTTTTGACAAAGATGTTCATGGGACAATATTGTTACGTCATCTTATTTTCGCCCTGTTTGCCTTTGTCCAGTTCACTCAAGCAGATAACTAACCACTTTCTGGCGAGAGAATTGTTCAGTTGAGTGGTGTGCCCTTCCATCTGTTTGCATATGTGTGCTTCTTGTGAGCTGTGCAGCAAGGTCAGCCTGCTGTCAGCGCGTATGCATCACTTGTGTGTGCTTCAAACTTGACAATGTCAATCTATCAGTTGCGAAGTGTGTTGGACAGAAAGCTAACCCATGAACAGCAGGCAAACACAGAGCCAATCTAACCAGCAGGAAGTGGCGAATGCCCTCTATGTACTCAAGGGAACAGCCAACTGGCAAAAGGCGAAGATACTAATCCTGTCACCCCTATGTCCTTGGCAAGGTAAAACCGGTAGCTTGTTAGTTTAGCGATGTGTTGTTGCAGACAACAATGAGTGTCTGGAGGACAACGGGCGGTGCCAGTCTGTGTGCATCAACACCCCGGGCAGCTTCACCTGTAGCTGTGAGAGTGGCTTCCTGCTGCTGACCGACGGACGCTCTTGCGTTGGTCAGTATCTGTGAAAACTGTGTGCGTGCGTGCGTGCGTGCGTGTGTGTGTGTGTGTGTGTTGGTGGGGACGAGGGAAAGGGGAAGGGGCGGAAGAAAGAACTAAGAAGGACAGGGAAAGATGATGGGTTGGTGGGAATTAGGGGGGTTCAGAAAAGATAATGAGCATACAAGTGGATTGAAGTCTCTCTACGTCTGTGTGTGGGAACAGGATGTGATGGGCCACGGGAGAAGATGAGTTCATGTATGGGCTATATCCACATTTACCCATGGCCCATAAAAGAAGTTGGTTCATTGATGGGGGAAAAAACTCCACGGATAATTCTTGAAGATTTCATTCCTCGAATACATTGTCCTCCTTTGCGGACATTTAATGTGTAGACAGCCTTACTTTACCTGTGTGTGCCTGTGTCCGAGTCTGTGTGTCTGTATAAATCAGATGGGAAAATCTTTATATTTATGCACGTGAGCGGAGAATGTTTAGGGATAGGTACAAGCGTGTATAACTGTGTGTGCGATGTGCGCGCGTGCATGAGTGGTGTGTGTGTGTGTGTGTGTGTGTGTGTGTGTGTTTGGAGTTCATTAATCTATTAATAATCCACATGCATTCACACACACACACACACACACACACACACACACACACACACACACACACACACACACACACACAAACACACTCACACACATATGGGTGCACGCCGCACAGGCACACCCAGCCCCACCCCACCCAAAACACACAGTTGTATGTGCCTGTTGCACAGATGTGGACGAGTGCAAAGAGCAGCCAGAGATCTGCAATGGCGGACGCTGTGACAACCTACCGGGATCCTACCGCTGTATCTGTCAGGAAGGCCTCACTCCCTCCCCCGACCAGAAACGATGTCTGGGTACGTGTGTGTGTGTGTGTGTGTGTGTGTGTGTGTGAGAGAGAGAGAGAGTGCGTGTGTGTGTGTGTGTGAGAGTGTGTGTGTGTGTGTGTGTATGTGTGAGTGTGTGTGTATGTGAGTGTGTGTGTGTGTATGTGTGTGTGTGTGTGTGTGTGTGTGTTGTGTGTGAGTGTGTGTGTGTGTGTCCATGTGTATATCTGTGTATGTGTGCGTGCGTGCATATGTGTGTGTGTGCGCGCGCGCGCGCGCGCGTGTGTGTGTGTGTGTGTGTGTGTATGTACATTGTCGGTGGTGCAGTGCCTGATGTACCTACGGATGCTATAAACTCTAATTCCTGTACAAGCACGTTTGTGTAGTTAGACCTATCAATAGTTCCAACTTCCGTCATTTTACATCGATGGTATGGTTAGACTAACTAATACTAAAAAAACCCCAGCCTTTTGCATTGTAGATATGGTCAGACTTACACCCATGCTACAAACACCCATCCTTTTAAAAACACATTTAGTTGTGGTCAGGCTTCACAATACTGCAAACATCCATCGATTTATGTCGTTAGTATGATGAAACCTGCCAGTACTACAAACATCCATTTGTTTTACAAATATATTGTTGGTGTGGTCAGGTCTATCAATGCTACGAACATCCATTATTCTACAAACGCATTGTTGGTATTATCACATGTAGCAAATATCAGTTCTTTTACAAACACGTTATTGGTGAGGTGAAATGTACGAATACTACAAACACCTATTCTTTCACAAATACATGATCGGTGTAATCAGACCTGCCAGTCCTATAATTTACAAATCATTTTACACTGTCTGTATGGTGAAACCTACCAGTTCAAAAACACCCGTCATTGTACCTTATTGATGCTGTGAGACATGCCAATACTACGAGCACGCACGTAATTTTACAAACATATTGTTGGTATAGTCTTACCTAGCAATGGAGCTGATATCCCATTATTTCATGTTGCTGGTGTGGTGAGACCTACCAATACTACAAATACCCTTCCTTTTTATTGTTGGTGTGGTAATACCTACCAATGCGACACGCGCCCGTGATTTTACAAATACATGATTGGTGTGATCAGACCTACTAATAATACATACACCCATCACTTCACAACATATTGTTAGCGAGGTCAGACCTAAAACCACCACCACCCATTAGTATAAAATCACATTGTTAGTGAGGTCACATTTACCAGTTTAGGAACACTCACCCTTTTACAAACGCCTTGTTGGTATAGTGCAGACCTACGAACACTCACCATTTAATACAATGTTGCTGTGGCTAGACGTGGACGAGTGTCTGCTGAACAAGAACCTGTGTCTCAACGGCCAATGCCAGAACACCCACGGCTCTTTCGTCTGCAAGTGTGACTTGGGCTTCAGCGTCAAGACCGAGATCGGAGCTACAGGCTGCACAGGTAAAGGCCCTAACTGACGTGATCCATCAGATAAATTTTGATGGATATTTACTAAACAAGGGAAATGCCCTAAGGCCTCTTAATAATAAATACACTAAGGCCTCTTAATAAGGGCCCTTTAAATAAGGACACGCTCCCGATAAAAACTCGGATTCATTTTTCTAAAGCAGTTTTGTCTTACCAGTGAGGGGGGTGGGGAAGGAGGGGGAGAGGGGTGGGGGGGGGGGGGTAGATTTGCTTTTGTCCCTGTTAGTTTTATCTCTTCGTAAAGATTCTCTCCCCTTTAAGATTTTTTTTCTTCTAAAATACGTTTGCCTTTATATCTGTTTGACTTGTCAATAAAGACTTCCTCCCATTATAGACTTTTTATTCTGGGACTGTCTTATCACGGTCTATACAAGCTTTACCTCTCAGTACACTCTCTTTCTTTAAGGACTCTTTTTGCGTGGAACGGTTTTGTGTATGTCTGTTCAAGTATCACATCTTAGTACAAACTATCGTTTAAAGACTTTTTTCTGGAACAGTTTTGGTTTCGTCTGTTCAAAGTTTACCCGTCAGTGCAGACTCGACTCCTTCTCTTTAAAGACTTTGTTCTGGAACTGTTTTGCCTTTATCTATTCTGGTTTTTACGTTTTGGTAAGGACCGTCTCCGTTTAACGAACTGATTTTATTGGATGAGGTTTTGTCTTTGCCTATAACAAATTTTGCTTTTCATTAAATACTCTCTCTTTATTACTTTTCAGGTAAAGTCTTGCCTTTGTTCAAATGTTACCACCAGTTCAATACTCTCTCCCGAGGACCTTTTTCTTTTTTTTTTAAGATGTGAACGCTATTCAAAGGTTTCAGTGTAGCTTCCAAAATTCAATTCAGGGCGTAAATGCACTTTGCTGTTTCCGTTTATTTTTTGTCTTACTTCTTGACGGACAGTATTTTTTTTTTAAGGAATAATGACGACTTTGTCCCCCAGTCATCATGGCTGCAGAGTATATCGCAGTGTTTAATTAAAAAGGGTGTCATCTATTTCTGGAGCAAATGACGATTATTTCCTCTATTTTTTTTTCTTACTGTCAGTTTTGATTTATGTAGAGAAATATTTCAAAAGCGTACTAATTTTCACAGTTGAAGTAATTTGTTGAAAGATGTTTTCGTTTTGTTTGGATGGGATTCTGTGATGTTTTATCTGGTTCGTAAACCATTTTTCATTTTTACCCTGTACATAAAACGATTTCTTTCAGATGATGATGAGTGTGATTCTGGCGAATCGAACTGTGATGTCAACGCTGCCTGCATCAACACTCTGGGCTCCTACAAATGTGACTGCAAACCAGGATACACTGGAGATGGCTTCACGTGTAGAGGTGTGTGTGTGTGTGTGTGTGTGTGTGTGTGTGTGTGTGTGTGTGTGTGTGTGTGTGTGAATCTGGATACACCGACAATTGGCTTTCGTATGTATTGTGTGTGTGTGATGTAAATCTGAATATGCCAGCGACGGATTTCCCAACGGAGAGACAAAGAGACAGAGAGAAGGGAGAAATGTGTGTGTGTGTGTGTGTGTGTGTGTGTGTAAACCTAAATACAATCTCAACTCTACCTTTACGTATACAGACTAGTCCGGATGCTCTGCATCAGGTTAACAAAGACATGAAGCAAATTGCACAGAACACAAATACACACGTACGCGGAACAATAAGAAAGTGAAGTACATGGTAAAAATGACATGTTTCAGATGTAAACGAATGTGTCAGGGACAACGGAGGTTGCGCGAGGGATGCCGGGTGTGTGAATTTTGCGGGCAGTTTCCGCTGCATTTGTGACGAGGGCTTTAGCGGCGACGGCTACGAGTGCAGAGGTGAGAACATTGCGCATTGCCTTTGAGCGAAATCCTACAATTTGCCATACATAGCTTATGACAATAAAAGTTGTGTTACTAGGCCATGAAATGAATGGAACAAACAAAATGACAGTGCAGAAGCAGTGCGCTTCGACTTTGAGGTCTACTCCAGGCTAGACAGTGAAGAACGGAAACAAAGAAAAAGAAAGCAGAGCAACCGCTTAGTTACACTTCCATGGCGTTGTTTTGTTGTTGAATAGAAAGTGTGATAATCTGGATTTTTCAGTGTATGTGAGAAAGGACATTAGGTACTGGTCGTTGTTTTTGATTGTTTTTCTTTTTACGGAGCAAGTGTTTCTTTGGTTTATTCTCTTATATTCATGTGTTAGAAAACAACAAGCGGTTATTTTGTACATCAATCATCTTCTACATTATTTTGTGCGTGGATAATCTTTCTTATGTCTTCTGTTCACTGGCAAAGATATATTTTTCTTTCTTTATCTTTTGATAGAGTTAAAGTACCTGTGTATCGGTGTGGAAATATGTGTGTATTATTACACTGTGTTGGCGTGTTGGATAGTCATGGTCTTGAAATTTAGTCATTTATGTATTATCTTTGTTGCACGCACCAAACATCTTTCATTACAAGTACCTTAAACACCCTCTCAAGTTTGTTTGTTTTTCTTAATTCAAAATCCAGTTCATACCAGCCTCAAATTACGTACATAGACTGTGAATGACACTAGTACTACACTTCCTATCATCAATAGTTAAGTATCCCACCTGTTCAACCTCCTCCACTTTGGCATGGTACAGATGTGGACGAATGCAGTCTGGATCCTGGCATCTGTGAAAACGGCAACTGCTTCAACTTCCCCGGAGGGTACCGCTGTGAGTGTGACATGGGCTTCGCTCCCACCGAAGACGAGAGAGCCTGTGTGGGTGAGTACGTCATTCTCAGTTTTAAGTCACTTCATCGGTTTTTCATAATTTGCTTATAGCTCGGGAACGGATCGGGAGAGGTAGGGGGATGGTGGAAGATGGGGAACGAGAGAGTGTTGTGAGAGAAGGGGATGGGGGGCGGGGAGAGAGATAATATTGCTTATAGCCCAGCCGGGGGAGGGGGGCGGATGGGAACCGGGGGGGGGGGGGGGGGAGGTGGAGATGTGTGGAGGGGGAGAGAGTGTTAGTGGAAATACGGGGATCCCGGGAAATGCTGATCGTCAGTGACTCCATTCATTCGTTAACTCTTGCTTCATCCAATTGTTTACTTTGAAGGGTAACATGGTTAGCTGCATGACGAGATATTACCAAAGACCTTTGCAGATTTACGCGCCAGAGGAAATCAGGGCTCCTGTTTCTCCAGGACTTGCGCAGATTTCAGCAAAATGTTTACCAAAAAAAAAAATCTGCGCAAAGAAAGAAATTCAGCCCCCCCCCCCCACTCCTTCTTCTCTCTCTCTCTCTCTCTCTCTCTCTCTCTCCTCTCTCTCTCTCTCTCTCTCTCTCTTCTCTCTCTCTCTCTCTCTCCCACAAAAAAAGAAAAAAAATCAGAACAAGAGGAAAAACTGTCAGGGGACTTGCGGAGCATTAATAACAAGTTTTGCTATGCTAGCAGAGTACAATGACGTCACACAATCTGTCGTAGACTTATGAACGAGAGCGGACAGTGGCCATTCTGTCTATCCATTTGAATGCGAAAAAAAAAAATAAAATAAATAAGAGAAAAAAACAACAACAAAAAAAAAAAAAACGCACGCCCAAACGACGCTGCGAAAGCGAAGATTGTCAAAAGCTGTGCGAACAATTGGATCTGGTTGTAAATGAACCAGAATATGGACAATACACCACATTATGCTCAGTTTTCCATTACCATTTTGAATGCAAATTTTGAAATCATTTCGGGGGATTGGGGGCATGCCAGCTATGTTAACTTACACAAAACACGCAGAGTCCTTTTCTGTTTTGTTTCCCTTTAGAGTGACATGTGGCTGATGCTAATTCTGTCTTAGTTCCTATTTGCTTCTTCTTGCTCGGATGATTCTTTCTTTTTGAATATCGTTTGAAGTACACGTAGCGGCGGCAAAAACACGATATACTGTATATTATGCATTGCATAAAGCCAAAAAATGCTATCTAGCGCTTCAATATTTTGGATAAAACCCAGAATAAAAACAGCAGTATAAATGAAGAGCCAAATGTGTTTCATGATGCATGTATTTGTCTGTGATTGGGTTTTCAGACATCAACGAGTGCGACATGTTCCCCAACCTGTGTGTGAACGGCCAGTGCGACAACGTGTTCGGCATGTTCCGCTGCATTTGTAACCAGGGTTACAAGCTGGACATCACCGGGGGCAACTGCACTGGTCAGTAGTCTCTACAAATCAACAGCTGGGCAACACAACAATATACAGTTTGAAGGTTTTTCTTTTAGCTATAGGTGGTACGAGAAGATGTAAACAAATCTTCAAGAAAACATCCTCTTCAGACAGAAGAGGGAAAAAGGGAAAAACATACACTCCCCAAATCTCTCGGATGTGCTGTATATATATGTGTTGCATTTTTTGACATGTTATGATTCGGTGCATTTCGCTCACACACTTTACACTGAGACACATTACGCTATGACTATTACATTTTTACATATATTACATTTAAACACACTACACCTAAAGGCATTACACTTTGATGCATTAAACTTAAAGATATCTATCGTAGACGTATAACACTTAAACGTATTACAATAGGACATACCACGCCTTGAAAAGTGTAATATAAACAGTCCAGGGTATCTTTCATGATGAATGTGCTTGCCAGTGACCGGAATTTCAGATATCATCGAGTGCAAGTGCAGTACGTAGACGTATTACACTTACCTAAAGGGTTTACATTAAAAATACACAGTAAAATGAAATTGAGGGAAACTTTATTTTGAATAATCCCTCAAAAACAGACATATATACAGACACATCAACACAAACAGACAGGAACACACGCGCGTGGGTGCGCGCGCGCGCGCGCGCGCACACACACACACACACACACACACACACACACACACACACACACACACACACACACACACACACACACACGTATGCCCTAATTTATGGATAAGTAGTGCGTGCACTGGATTATGGAGAAATGGCGAGTGCACTCAATCATTGAACATTGGTGTGCACTGAATTATGGAAGAGGGGTGTGTGCATTGGTCTGTGGAAGAGTGGTGTGTGCATTGGTCTGTGGAAGAGTAGTGTGTGCATTGGTCTGTGGAAGAGTGGTGTGTGCATTGGTCTGTGGAAGAGTGGTGGGCGCATTGGTCTGTGGAAGAGTGGTGGGGCGCACTAAGTCATGGAAAAGTAACGTGGGCACTGTATCATGGAGGAGTGCTGTGCGCTGGGTTACTGGGGAGTGGAATGTGCACTGCATTGTAGAAGAGTGGTGTGTCACAGCGTTATGACTGAGTAGTGTGAGCATTGTCTTAGCGAAGAATTGTGCGCAGTGGCTTGTGAGCTGGAATGTAGAAAAGTGCCGCATTCTTCGGATTATGGAGGATTGGTTTGTGCAGACATTGACGAATGCGAGAACCCTGACAACTGTCAGTACGGCATGTGCATCAACCAGCAGGGCAGCTACCTGTGTCAGTGTCCTCCCAACTTTGAGAGCAACCCTACCGGCACAGGATGCGTCGGTTAGTGCATACAGCTTTGCGTTAGTGTGTGTGTGTGTGTGTGTGTGTGTGTGTGTGTGTGTGTGTGTGTGTGTGTGTGTGTGTGTGACAGACAGAGAGAGAGAAAGAGAGAGAGAGAAAGAGAGAGAGATGCTTTTAAACCAGTTTGGTGTCATTTGTTAAGAAGTGAAAGGACACATTGTAGACTTGTACAGATTATTCTTAGCACACTAGCGAAAGAAAAACTTGCCAACAGCAAGAAACGAAAGTTGTCTAGACATGGTTCTTCAGGGTAATGTGTGCTTTGTACCCTACCAGAATTGGTACTTTACCTTCCTTTTGACTTGTTCGCAATTCATAAGATAATATTTTCGTTTGTAACTGTTCGTACATTCCGTTTCTTTTGACGCTTAAATGAATTAAAGATTCGGTTTTAATTAAGATATTCCTGTTGTTTTGTCTGAACTGCGCTTGTCGTTTTATTCCTGTTTTGTCTAAACTGCTCTTGCAAGCTGTGTTTCTCACATTTTCCAAAGACACAGCTGTTTGAACCAATCTTACTTTCTTTGCAGACAAAAGGGTGGGCAGTTGCTACATGGACGTTCCGCTGTTCGAGTCGGGGCAGCTGGGAGTGTGCAATGATGAAATCGCGAGTGCCGTGTCACGTGCCACGTGCTGCTGCACCGTAGGACTGGGCTGGGGAGAAGTGCCGGGATTCTGCGAGCCTTGCCCCAAGAATGGAACTGGTGAGTTGCCGCCTGCCGTGACCTGTGATGTTGTGACAGATGCTTCTGATGAATGTGTATGTAATGTGGTTAATCTGTGAAGAAATCGAACGGAGTAGAAGTGATTCATGATTATGTGCTTACATGTGTGTGTGTGTGTGTGTGTGTGTGTGTGTGTGTGTGTGTGTGTGTGTGTGTGCGTGCGCGCACGTGCACGTCATGCTTTGCTGTCCCGTGTTGTTTTATGTTGTGATAAGTCGTTGGGACGGCAGGGGCATTGGAACACAATGACCATGACAAAATGGCTTTCTCTCGGAAGGTTCAAGCCACTCGTTTTTGAGCAAACTTTTATTTCTGTGTGTTACATTGAATTGTGGACGTTCAGTGTTTTACATCAATATGTGGGGTTTGCTTCAGTTGATTACATCGATATTTACGCGTTGCTTCAGTGTTTTACATCATCATTTTCATATTGTGTCAGTGTTGCACACTGAAATTTGGTCTTTGTTTTAGTGATTTACATTGAACTATTGGCTTTGTTTCAGTGTTCTGTATTGATATGTTAGCTTGGTTTCAGTCTTAAATTGACACGTGGGTTTTACTTTAGTATTTTACATCGACATTTGCCTCAACGTTTCACGTCGACATGTGAACTTTGTTCCGGTATTTCAAATCGTTTTAGTCTTACATTCACACGTGGGTTTTACTTAAGTATTTCACATCGACATGTGGGCTTTGGTTTAGCGTTGTATATTGAAATGAGAGTTATGTTTCTGTGTTTTGCATGTGGGCTTTGTTTCAGTCTTTTACATTGACATGTTGGATTTGTTTCGATGTTTTAAAACTGACATGGGTGGTTCGTTTGAGTGCTTTACAGTGATATGCGGGTTTTTTCCCCCAGTGTTTTACATCGGCCTGTGGGCTTTGTTTCAATGATTTACATTGATACGTGGCCGTTGTTTTAATGTTTTATATTGATATTTTGACCTTTTGGGGACATGTGGGCTTCCTTTCGGTGTTGTACAAAGCCATATGGGCTTGGTTTTAGTGTCTTTCATTGACATGTGGCCTTTGTTTTAGTGGAACGTAACAGCCTGTGTCCTGGAGGTCCTGGCTTCCGTCCTAATCCTTCTACACTGGTGTTAGAAGGTATCACTGTGTGTGTGTGTGTGTGTGTGTGTGTGTGTGTGTGTCGTGTGTGTGTGTGCATGTGCATAATTATATGCATGTGTTTGTCTGTCTGTCTGTCTGCGCGTCTTTGTGTGTGTGTTTGTGTGTGTGTGTGTGTGTGTGTGTGTGTGTTAAAGAAAATAATGAGATGGGAAGTTCTTTTCTGGTCTTAGGATATGTGTACGTGCGCGTTTGCATGAGTGCGCTCGCATGCGTGCATAAAAAGTGGAGGATTAGGAACGGGATGATGAATCCCATTCTGGTCTCAGAGCACATGATAAGGTTATACCCAATCCTTTCCCAAATATCATAGCTCAGCGTCAACCAGGCCCTTGAGATGCAGACACCAGCAGTGATGGCTAGGAGGTTTAAGCTGAACTTTCAGAGACGCACATGCTAAGTAGATGAAACTCGACTGCATGGTTCCAGTTTACCCGTTTGAGCTCACAGCGCGTTCAACCAGCAATCAGCCGGGCAAAACAAAAATATGCAAATATATGCTTCTGATGGGACTAGAATCCATGATATTTCAACCCACGACATGCGGCACTAACCGCCGCACCATTGTAGTCCGTGTGTGCGCAGACGTGTTCCATGCCTTGTGTGTGTGTGTGTGTGTGTGTGTGTGTGTTGTGTGTGTGTGTGTGTGTGTGGTGTGCGTGCGAGAGAGAGAGAGAGAGAGAGAGAGAGAGAGAGAGGCAGACAATGTGAATTTTGCGGGGTTAATTTTCTGACCAAGGGGCTTGATTCACAATGCCTTTGGTAGTACACAGACGCGTGACTTCATCGTAACATTGGCAACTGCCTTTCAGACATCAACGAGTGTGTGGAGGTGAAGGGCATCTGCGAGGGTGGCGAGTGCCAGAACACCTTCGGTTCTTACCTGTGCCGCTGTCCAGATGGCTACAGGCTGGACGGGGACAAGCATCGCTGTGTCGGTGAGTCTGTCAGCGTTACTCACGTCATCGTTGGATGTGTGAGTCTTGTCAGAATGTCCCTCAAATTATCGTTGTATCGGTGAGTCTGTCAGTGTTACGTCATCGTTGGATGTGTGAGTCTTGTCAGAATGTCCCTCAAATTATCGCTGTATCGGTGAGTCTGTCAGTGTTACTCAGTCATCGTTGGAAGTTTGAGTCTTGTCAGAATGTCCCTCAAATTATCGCTGTATTGGTGAGTCTGTCAGTGTTACGTCACCGTTCGATCTGAGAGTCTTGTCAGAATGTCCCTCAAATTATGGTTGTGTCGGTGAGTCTGTCAAAGTTAGTCATCGTTCGATCTGTGAGTCTTGTCAGAATGTCCCTCAAATTATTGTGTATACCGGTGAGTGTGTAGGAATGACCTTCAGGCCGTCTGATGTATTGAGATCCTTTCAGAGTGTCCTTCATGTCGTAGCTGCTGGTGGGAGAATGTTTGGTTAGTTTTGTTTCTGTGTGGTGCTTGTTGATTTGCTTGTTCTGCTTTTGTGTAAATCCGTTATCTCCAAAAGGAAATATGTGTGTATGTACATGTGTGTGTGTGTGTGTGTGTGTGTGTGTGTGTGTGTGTGTGTGTGTGTGTGTGTGGGCGCGCTGGTTTCCGTTTCATTCTTCCTCGTGCATTCATGAGTTATTGATAACCGGCTGTGATGTTGCAGACATCAACGAGTGTATTGAACAGCGAGGGATCTGCGGTATCGGCGAGTGTATTAACAAGGATGGCAACTTCAGCTGCATCTGTCCTGATGGACACATCATGTTGCCGGACGGCGTCACCTGCATGGGTCTGTACCGCCCTCCTCCTCAGTGGTGTCATCATTATCGTTGTCGTCATTATCATTGTTATCATTATTATCGCATGATCATCATAGATTTCATCGCCATTTCCAATATTGACTCGTCAAGATCATCATCATTTCGAAAAAAGACGGCAGCACCAGTACCATCTGTCTGTCCTGATGGCTTCAGTACGCTACCTGACGGCGTTACCTCCATTAATCTGTACTGCCATCGTCATCGTCATCGCTATTGTCATCATTATCGTGATTAAGGGGGAAAAAACGGCGAGAGAGAGAGAGAGAGAGAGAGAGAGAGAGAGGATGTATAAGACAAGGGGAGAAAATCGCACACATTGAATAACATTGCAAAACAAAAAGAAAACCCATGAATAACACTATAGCAAAACAGCCCAGTGCAATACACGGCAGCATAGTAGAGTGCAAGGGAATGATACGCTGCAAAGTGACACTGCTACAAAACGGCGCAACACAAAACCGACACCACAGAAACGCACGGTTCGCAGAAGTATCTCGCTCTCTTTTCAGACATGCGCAAGAGCCGATGTTACCGAGACTACTACAACACGTCACTTCGTCCTATCGTGACGGTGTGCGAGCCGGAAGACGCCCTGACCGTGGACGTGACCCAATTTCAGTGCTGCTGTCTCTTCGGGGTGGCCTGGGGGAACCCCTGTGAAGTGTGCCCAGCCCAGGGAACACGTAAGTACAATACACCTTTAGATACTTGCAAGGCTCTGGGGAAATTGCTGTCAGTCTGCATTGTAACAGGCTACTTGAGTATACACTGATGTCACTTACGTGTGCACGATTTGTCGGTGGAATAGTTTGTATAATTCGAGGTCCGTGCGCTGTGTGTAAATGTACCACTGTTTCATCCGTGTGGTTTGAGTTTACTTTGAATATATGCGGTCTGTTGTGGATATGGTTAACTGACGGGTTCTCTAATGTCAGTAGTATGTGTGTTAAACTGGAGATGGTTGTGAGGGAAATGTCCTATGTTCCACAGCTGCCATTTGAGTGATGAAACACAAAAACCGCCAGTGAACAGACTGTTACGACCATGGAGATTTTGGCGACCTAACACTAAACTGATTTACACTTTTCACAATGTTGAAGCGGCAATGTTGAAAACTTGCGTGAAGCTCGGCGTCACATTGATTTGCATATGTGTGTTCATCTATTTTCCAGAATCGGACATCTAACTTTTGTTTGGTGAGCTTTATTCTTTTGATAAATGAAAACTATTGTTTTTGCAGGTGCATACAAGGAACTATGCGAAGACGGGCCAGTTTCTATCACAGGTACGTTTTCTCAGTATAATGAACATGTCAAGCTTCGGCATTTCCAGATCAGTCCAATCAATTAATAGCGTTTCACCCCCTTTGAATCGTTTTGAGAACTTTTATAGTCTACCCAATGAAACTTTACCATGAAATATGATTGTTGTTTTAAGTGGTAGGAACATCAACCATTAAAATTTTCATTTGTAAGCAGGGGCATTTTGTCATTTGTGAAACAAAACGACACTAAGCATTCCGTTTTTAAGACATTGATACTGATGCATAATTGATTTTCAAAAGTACTGAGACTATGAGGGGCCAGCCTGTTGCTTACTAACGATTTTGCTGATTTTAACGGCTACTTCTTTTAATTTTGATAAGGAAGTGACCATCTTTTTTTAATCATTATACATAGATGTATTGATCCACAGCGAGCTGAGCAGTGCATACATATTTCTCAGATGTAAACGCAGGCTTATTTTACGCCTTTTAGATGTGATGTTAAAAAGAAAAATTAAATAACCAGCTAAAAAATGTCAGTATGGCTACCAAGGGAGCGGTGACACAGTGGACAGCAATACTGTAGAAGAGATGGTGGGTCCTTGGCTCGTGTCTTCCATTGATTTTTTTTACCCTTCCGCCCACTGGACCTGCTCTATGCGCTAGTCTCTGGATGAGGTGGTGAACCAGTGAGCAGCATGCTTTTGCACTTATTAGGTAGGAGAGCCAAGGGAGGAGGGGAGGGGGGCGGATGAGGGTGAAGAAGAATGGAAGGGGGGTTGAATGTCCTATTTACCCCAGCTTTTTTCGTTTTTATTTACTGTTTTTAAAGTGAGTCGTCTAACATATTATTATTAATTGTCTTTTTCACCTCACCCCTAATTTTATGTTTTTTGTCTTTTTACTGCATGTTGTATATACCGCGAACAATGCGATACATGAAATCGGAGATTACGATTTTCTCTCTTCTCCTGACTGCCGGATTACTTAGGCGTATAACACATACATACATACATACATACTTACTTACATGCATACACACAAACATACATACATACACACCCACACATGTGCACACACATATACACGCACATACATACATACATGCATACATACATACATACATATATACTTACAAACATGGATGCATGCATGCATGCATACATACATATATATATATATATATATATATATATATATATACGCACATACATACGTTCATATGTATTATGCATTCATGCGTACATGCGCAGATTACCTTAACATCATAAAAAAACATGAGTATATTTGATCATAGTGTTCCCTCTGTGTGTGTGTGTGTGTGTGTGTGTGTGTGTGTGTGTGTGTGTGTGTGTGAGTGAGTGAATGCAGCATACACATACTACAAGTAAGACAACCCTAAGCAAGAAGGTCGTAATTCCAGGCAAAGTTGTAGAGATATCCACGTTGACAGGCAAACTAAAAAGAACCAGAAAAAAAGAAGGAAGCTGATGTCATACTACAGTGACATGTTGTCCCTGCAGCACAGTGCAATGCGATACAATGTTACCTGATATAGTGCATCACAGTACAATCCGGTATAGCACACTTCAATGCTTTGCAATGTAACACAATGCGCTATAACAAATGTCAGTAATTCCTCGTTCGATACGATAAAACACAACACATAATACAATACAGTGTAGAGTGCAAATACAGCAATACAATATAAAACAATACAGAATAGATAATTATATCCTATAAAACATCATACAATAATGTGCAAAGACATGATATACAATACAGTACAATACAAATAACACCAAAGTAGAATACAATACACTACAACAATAAAATACAGTACAATACTAATCCAATACAAGACTGTGTAATGCAGGACAGTGGTATGACACGGTACCTTACATTGCAGTATAATACAGTACCTAACATTATGTTATAATACATTACAGTGGCATATAATGCAACTTAAATCGGTACAACACCTTGCAAAACTCACTGGAATAAGGATCAACTGGTTGTTCTTTCAGACGTGAACGAGTGCGAGATCAACCCTGACCTGTGTCGTAATGGTCAGTGCATCGACATTGTGGGCAGTTTTAGGTGCCGCTGCAACCAAGGCTTCGTCTACAACCCTCTGACCCAGACCTGTGACGGTACGAGTTTCTTCATTCCATTGTTCTTATTGATAATTCATGGGCCAAGTGCTTTGGTATCTGTACGTCCACCTGCGAACTTTCACTTTGTTGGTGTGAAGTCTCTCAGCTGATTCTTGAATTCATGACTGACGTCACCCGGTTTTTGGAGACAGGGTAGGAACAATCTGAAATGGGGATGGAGTTGGGTGTGAAGACGAAAAAAAAATTATTTAGAAGGAGAAAGGCTTATGAGTTGTGTGTGGAGATGATTTTTTTTTAATGGTAAATCTGCTGCTGCTAATTTAACAATATCAACAATGAGGAATGAAGCCAGGAGAGTGAATTAATAGGTGAACAAAATGAAGGAAAAGTTAAGTGAAGTTTAAATGGATGAATGAATCTGAAAAAAAAGAAGAAAAAATAGCGGAAAAAATAAGCAATAGGTAGGTAAATAAAAATATTTTGTAAGAGGATATTTAGGCCTGTTTATTCATTCATTTATTTTACTGAGTTTGTTCATCAGGACTGATACCATTTTCTCGTAGCGGTAATAGGTTTACATTACCGTTATCACGCTCCCTCTCTCTCTCTCTCTCTCTCTCTCTCTCTCTCTCTCTCTCTCTCTCTCTCTCTCTCTCTCTCTCAAAACCACCCCCTCAGCTTCAATCTCTCCCACTGCTTCCTTTCTTTCAGTCATATGTGAAGTCGCCTAGACTCAGATATTCTTTAAAAATTTGATTGTATGTGTGTGCACGCGCTCATTCAAGCACGTGTGTGTGTGTGTGTGTGTGTGTGTGTGTGTGTGTGTGTGTGTGTGTGTGTGTGTACAGATGAGGACGAGTGTCGGCTACAGCCTGGGCCGTGCATCGGCAACGCTCAGTGTATCAACATGCCGGGTAGCTTCACCTGCGACTGCCCCGACGGCTACAGAATCCTACCTGATGGCAGACGGTGCGAAGGTATGTCGACAATCATGCTGCTGGTTGAGGTTTTTGTGTGTGTGTGTGTGTGTGTGTGTGTGTGTGTGTGTGTGTGTGTGTGTGTGTGTTCGATTCAACATATTAGCAGAAGCATTGGCAGTGGGTGTGGTAGTAATAGTAGTATGTGTTCAGTCTTTGTTCTCATTCAGCTGATATATTACACGTCTTTTGATCGCACCTTAGGAATCTAATAATAACATTGCAAGTATATTGTTCGTGTGTCATTTCTTCGAATTTTTTTTCTTTCTATTTAATTGGTCCATGTATAACGTCTGAAGAAAATACGGAAAGTTTGGGACACAGCCCTCTCTGGTCTTTTTAACCATTGACGTGAGGGTTGTGCTGCATCCGATGTGAACGTAGGTCAGGCACACGTATTGATGAAGAATGTCATGAATCTAAAAGGAAGCCTCATTTTCCTTGTCTAGTTTTTCTATTTTTGTATATTGTTTCTTTCTTTTTTTTTGGTTCAGTCAGTTGGGAGCAATAGCTGAATGGTTAGATCAGCTGACTTTTATATAAGGGAGCGGGTTCTAGTTCTGAGAGTGGTAGATGAACTCGTTGTTGTCCGG
>CM065722.1:43063491-43065991 GCA_033310375.1 Conus canariensis | reverse complement strand
TGTCTCTGATCCGGCTTTAAGATTATATGTGCATCCTCTGTCTTGACCTTGTGACGGTGAGTTGTGTTGTTTGGTGTCTGATCCGGTTTTTTAAGTTATGTATGTATGTATGCTCTGTCATAACCTGGAAACAGTAAGTTGTCATGTTCAGTCTGGAATCCAGCCTGCAGATATGTGCTCTCCTTGTCCCACACTGGGAACACTTAGCAGTTGGGTTTGATAATTGATTTGGCTTTTAGATTTATATGCTCTGTCCCAAACCTGGAAATAATGTGTAGTAGCATTTGGTCTGTTAACCGGTTTGTACGTATGTGTAAGCTGCGTCTGAACACGGAAACTGTGGGTAGTGGTCCTTGAACTACTTCGTCCAAAATTTTAGAGACACGGAGTACTGGTGTTTAATTAGTCATCCATTTTTAGGTACGCGTATGTTCTGTCTCATGTCCTGGAAACAAGTGGCGATTTTTTTTTGTATGACTCGGCTTTTAGATACATGTCACAGTGCGTGGCTCTGTCCTAAGTTCTCTGTGTAATCCAGCTTTTAGATATGTGCGTGCTTTTTCCCAAATTTGTGAAGTGCCGGAGGCTTTGTGAGGGAGAGAGAGTAGAGGTGTTTGGAACGTGATAACAGCTTTGGCAAGTGTTTTCTCTGTCCCAAACTCAGTAGCGATGTTTGGTCTGTGGTCCGGATTTTGAATATAGGCCTATCAGTACTTTGTCCGGAACTGGGGGCAGTGAGTAGTGGTAAACCAGCCTTCAGATTATAACTGCTTGTTCTATCCCAACCTAGACACAGTGATTTACGGTAGTTGGCCTGTGATCCAGTGTTTAGATTATATGTACTCAATCAATCCCAAACCTGTAAAATAATCAAAAATAGTGTTTCATTACGAAATGTGACCATGATTTTAGTCAGAATGTTACATTTTAGTTTATTCATGTTAAATATGCCCACACATGCGTTTGATCCTTCACATCCTCCTCTCTGTCTCACTCTCTCTCTCTCTCTCATTCTCTCTCTCTCTCTCTCTCTCTCTCTCTCTCTCTCTCTCTCTCACATGGAAACACACGTAAACACACGCCCGCGCGCGCACGCACATACGCGTACAGACTCTCAAGCATGCATGCACAAACTTGCACGTATACATGCACGCCACACACACACACACACACACACACACACTTGCATGCATGCTTGCTCACAAGCACAAACGCGCGTGCACGCACGCACGCACGCGCATGCACACACGCTCACACACACACACGCGCACACACACACACACACACACACACACACACACACACACACACACACACACACGCACTCACACATACACACACACACACACACACACACACACACACACACACACGCACACCGGAATATGGCTTAGAGTGCACACACACACACACACACACACACACACACACACACACACACACACACACACACGACACACACAGTCATATGCTCATACTTACTCATACACATACAGAGTTGCATATGCTTATAGATGTGTGTGTGTGTGTGTGTGTGTGTGCGTGTGCGTGTGTGTGCGTGTGTGTGTATGTATACTTGTGCAAGCACATGTATTTGCGTATTGTTTATTTTTTCGTTATTTAAAAACACCCTCTCTCTTGCTTTTCCTTGTTTCACCCGATTTTTCTTGAAACACAGATTAGCTGCAGTAAAGTGGAGATAACAGATAACATTTCATGCCACCTTTCTCCAGAGTTTTCGTTAGATATTGTTGTGCTGTGGTATGAAGATTATTACGAGGGTAATAAAGACAGTACTAATGAAGATGAAAGTGTTGGTTTTGATGATGTTGATGACAATGAAGCACTAATGTTGATGACAATGTTTTTGATGATTTTGATGATGATGACGATGATTGATGACGAAGTGAATGACCCTTTCAGTTGGATTTGACATCCTGTGTCCCGAGGGCTATGGTTACGTCACCACCGGCCCTGATGGCGGAGTGTCTGGTGAGTAGTATGTCCTCCACTAAAGCTGTTTTCTTTAAACCTTGAAAAGTACACTTCTGTCATATTTAAATAATCAATTAGATAATGAGTTAATGAACCCCTGTCCATCGAACGAATCGTTAAAACCAGGCGATTGAATTTAGTAAAGCAACAGATTTAATGAAAGGCAGCGAGACAGCATCAAATGTAGTTAGAGTTTGGATCGAGATAATATCAAATACAGTTTGTGTCCAACATTATTGTAAGTGCAGAAACGTATTTCAGTTTGTGTGCACTGTTAAGTCCACTCCTATTGACTTACCAACTTAAGGGCTATTTTCGCTGTCAAAAATTTAGTTGGACTTACGGATTTAATCCGTCACGCCCCTTCACCCACCTACCCTTCTTTCCCTAGCCATCCACTTCTGAACCTTCCGCTCTTGCGCTTTCCATACAAACATAACCCGTACGCTATCATCTTAAAAAGATACGCTTCTGTGCCCTGTAATTTTGTGTGGTTGTTTGAAAT
>CM065722.1:43055991-43058491 GCA_033310375.1 Conus canariensis | reverse complement strand
CTCTCAGCTGATTATCAATCAGTATATCATAATAAGTCTTTGAACCTTTATAAATGGCAAACAATATCTTATAACATAATGGAGAAGTAATACATTTGTTGTTTTCGATGGTAATGTCAAATCCTTTTATGAATTCAATTATTGCTAACTTATACCCTGTATAAGTTAGAAAATCAATGTTGACATCATATTTTTCCTTAAATTGTCCGTGGGAAAGAAACTGACCATTATCATCAAAAAAATGTGCGAGATAATAGATACGTTTGTTTTGAAGCATTTTAGACACAATGTGTCTTTTCCCAACTTGAATACGTTTGTTGAAGCAAACTGGTTCAGCAAGTAGTTCACCGGAATTTTTTGGCAGACATTTGTAATAAAAAAGTTTGTAAGCTTCAAGGACGTCTGCCCAGAACGGATTATATTTGGTAAATTTTGAGACAATCTCTGGACCGTGTTTACTCATATGAGGCCAATGAGGAAAATTACTGAGAAGAATACGTTTCCATTTGTGGTTTGATCTCTCAGTCCTACGGATCCAGGATAGTTTTAAGGATGTGACGAAGGTTTTTACATCAGGAAGACCAATACCTCCATTCCGTATGCTTTTATGCACTGTTTTTCGACTGATTTTTTCTGGTTTTTTATTCCACACAAACTTGTAACATATTTTCTGGCATGTTTGAAAGAAAACATCTGGTGGGTTTGGCAGAAACAGCCAAAGATGAGTCAGCTTTGAAAGGATGATGGATTTCAAAATTGCTATTCTACCTAGGGGCGTAATTTGGCGTTTTACCCATGTTTTGAACAAATGATTTACGTCTGCTAGTCTTTCTGTGTAGTTTATTTCTATGCAATCTTTCAAGTCGTTTGTGAACCATATACCAAGTATTCTAAATTTTTGTGGATTCCATACAATTTCTAAGTGGTCCATGTAGTGGTTTTGACTGTTTTTTACACTTCCAAGCCAAATTGCGCTCGTTTTACTCAAATTCATGTGAAGACCTGAGACACCATCGAATCTTAAAAGAACTTCAATACAAGTTTCAAAGGATTTCTTATCCCCTGCGAGTAAAAACTCGGTGTCATCAGCATATTGAGATATTTTAAATTCAGTTTCATTCATTCTTATTCCCCGAATATCTCGATTTTCCCTTATCATAATGGCTAATATTTCGACACAGATTACGAAGAGATATGGTGAAATTGGGTCTCCTTGTCGACAACCTTTTTTAATATCGAACCAATGTGAAACCTGTCCGTTCACAATAACACAAGACTTGATATTTTTGTAGAATACGCTTATCCATCTACAAATATCTTTTTGGAAACCAAATGCTTTTAGGACTTTCGTCATAAATTCCCAATTTATCGAATCAAAGGCTTTTTCAAAGTCTACGTTTAACAACAAACCAGGCAGACCATTTTCATCTAAATAAGATATAGTGTCAAATATCAATCTTATATTGTCGCCGATGTATCTATTTCTAATAAATCCGGTCTGATCTTCATTTATGATTTTAGGCAACACAGATTTTATTCTGTTGGCAATGCAAGAGGATCCTATCTTATAAACGACATTTAACAGAGAGATAGGTCTCCAGTTTTTTATGTACTGTCTGGATTTATCACCTTTTGGTATACATGTAATGATTCCCTCTCTTTGTACACATGACAGTTCTCCTTTCTTGAAACTTGCATTTAAAGCTCTAACGACAAATACACCAATCTGTTTCCAAAAGACTTTAAAGAATTCAGTAGTGAAACCATCGGAACCGGGCTTTTATTATTTTTCATTGTCTTTAAGACATATGTCGCTTCCTCCAATGTAATAAGACCTTCTAAGTCCGCTGCTTCTGTTTCATTTAAATGGGGGATATCGTTCACCAAATCTTTTATATCACAATTTTCTACAGCATTTTCTGTGTATAATGTTTTATAGAAACTATATAAGATTACAGATGTAAAACTCAAGTGGTTTCAGTTGAGAATAATTCACAGGTGCTTAGGTACAAATGTTATTTTGAAAGAAATCGGGGTTACTGATAATGATAAATGCAGTTTTTGCGGACTATTTAAAGATTCTATTGACCATATGTTTTGGAAATGCACTCATGTCAAATGTTTTTGGAGTAGGTTAATTGATTTAGTAAAAGAGAAATGCACTCACGCACAAAATATACGCCTAACAGAGTCTCTCGTACTTTTAGGTTTCGACATAACAATCGCAATTGATTACTGTTTTTACTTCATTATTCTTCTAGCAAAACATTACCTATATAAGTGTAAGTTAGAAGGCAGTCTTCCACATGTAGCAGTTTTCTTGAAAATGTTGACGTATAGATATAGAATTGAAAAATATAACTCATACTTAACCATGAACCACATGGATTTTCATGCCAGATGGCTTGCTTATGAAGCTTTGATTTCTAATACCTAGCTGCTTTAGTTACCGTCTCTGGAACATGTATTTTCAGCATTAATATATAAATAAGTATGATGC
>CM065722.1:43040991-43050991 GCA_033310375.1 Conus canariensis | reverse complement strand
ATTTTTTAGCACAAGTTCATTATTCTGCCTTCTTTTATTGAACATGAAGTGGATTTTAAGCGGAGATAAGCTTAATTAGAAACTAGACTGCTTAGACTTTGTCATTGTCATCTGTCTCTTATTTGAAAGTGTTGCAATGATATGTCGGTCGATGTGATTTGCTGAATTCTGTATGCTTCTTTTTGCGATTGGTACGGAGAGCCATTGGTATTCACCTGCTGCTGCAGGAAGGGATATGCAGTGTACCAGTCTGTATAACGGCGTGTCGATAATGATTTGCCGCTGACGTGGTTTGAAAATTGACTAGTCATTTTTTTTTGTTCGATGATTACTAACTTGTAATATAATTGTATTGTTGTATAGTGTGTTTAGAAGAAAATACTAATTGCAAGTCTGTACGTTTTTTTTTTTAAAACTTTTGATCATAAGTCGACTGCCTCAAAATTTGCTGACCTGTGTCATAAGTAAATGAACGGGAACAGAAAAAGTTGTTCCATTTTTTTACTTC
Source organism: Conus canariensis (assembly GCA_033310375.1). NCBI lineage: Eukaryota > Metazoa > Mollusca > Gastropoda > Neogastropoda > Conidae > Conus > Conus canariensis. The sequence goes on along the minus strand of CM065722.1, from coordinate 43,050,483 downwards.
TTAGGCGCAGAATTCGTGACCCACTTGCTCAGTCTGTCCCTCGTGTGGTATGTTCTCAGTTCAACGTACAAATCGCTGAAAGCGTACCTTTTGTTTGATTGTTGTTGTTTTTCAAGAAGCACTCTCCAGATGATTTTCATGTGTATGATACCGAAATATGCCCCATGTGCGTTTTCTCCATCCTTTTTGGTGTGTTTGTGGTTTGTGTATGTTGTGCATGCGCACACTCGAACGTGTGTGTGTGTGTGTGTGTGTGTGTGTGTGTGTGTGTGTGTGTGTGTGTGTTTGGCGGGGGAGAAGAGGGAGGGTTGTATGCATATGTGTAATGCTTGTGTTTGTGTGTTAGAGAGAGTGCGTTGGTATTTTCGTGTGTGTGTTATGTATGTGTGTGTGTGTGTGTGCGTGTGTGCTTGCGCACGCGCCTGTGTGTATGTTGTGTATTTGTGTGAGCATTTGTATGTTTGTTCGCACGCAAGCGCGTGTATGTGTGTGTATTTGTATGTGCGCGGATGGAAATGGGAGAGAAAATCAAAGAAAGATAGGGCATTGTTTTTTTCTCGCTCAGTGCCCTTGAGAATAAATTCTGGACGTAAGTGAATGTATACATTATAATGAGTTACTGAATTTATCATTGTCGTCGTTATTAGTAGAAGCAGTATCAATAATGGTTGACGTGTATGCTAGATGTGATGCCAGCAGCGTGTAATCATGATCATTATCATTAGGATGATGATGATGATGATGATGATGATGATAATGATGATTTTTGTTGTTGTTGTTTGTATCGTATTGTCATTGATTTTTCGTTGCTGTGTATTTCAGACGTGGATGAGTGCCAGCAGCGACCCAAGGTGTGTGAGTTCACCTGTTCGAACACGCTGGGCAGTTTCCTGTGTGGCTGTCCGTCTGGCTACGTACTGAACATGGACCAGCGAACTTGTCGGGGTCAGTGCAGGAAGACTCTTCCTCTCTCTCTCTCTCTCTCTCTCTCTCTCTCTCTCTCTCTCTCTCTCTCTCTCTCTCTCTCTCTCTCTCAACACGCTGAGCCACTGAGAAGCTTTCAACTCCATTTCTACCAATTATCCGCCTCTTTCCCTTTGCTTACATCCTCCCTGTGTGTGTGTGTTTTAATCTCTTTTGCCATGTTCGTGTGCGTGTGTGTTGTACATGTGTGTATGCGTGTGTGTTGTACATGCGTGTGCGCGTGCACGCGCGCGCGCACGCTTGTGTGTGTGTGTGTGTGTGTGTGTGTGTGTGTGTGTGTAAGTGAAGGAAAGATGTGAAGTCAGTGCAGAAAAGATATTGTAATGTTGCATTTGAATGGTCGTACAAAATGCTTATTCCTGTGGAGGTTCCATTATCTGTATCATATTCCTGTAGCTTCTGTTTGCTGGGTGTTTGAATTTTGTTTGTTTGTTTGTTTTTAGAATTCAACGCAGTTTGTACTTTGTTCAACATTGAAAAATACGATTTGGACTTGCTGACATGGTTACATTTTTTTTTTCATCTTCATCCATTGCAAATCCTTTATTGTGGAGACGCATCATCATAGTCATCATCACCATCAGCAGCTGCAGAAACATCCATTGATCGCTTGTCAAAATGATGTCTAGAGAGATTCTGGAACAGTCAAAGATATCCGTAACTATCAGTCCACAAATATGCACAACAGAGCTGGGGTGTTTTAATAGCATAACAACATAACCGACCCAGTTCGTCGTGGCTCATTGTGACGATCGCCACTTCGACATAGACCCTATAGCATGATGCCCCACGATCTTATACTTGATGACAAAAAGTATGTCACTTCATTTAATGATTGTTGAACTCATTCTTGCAATAAAAAAGCACAAACAACACAGCTCGTGTGCAGTTTATAGACGACCGATTGCAGAGTTCGTCCATTGGTTACCAGTCAGGAGCTCTGAAAAAAACCCAAAAAACTTCTTTACCCATCATACCTTGATCAGGAACAAGAGAGATTTGGTTTCCGGATCAGTCTGATTGGTTACGATTGGCAGTGGTAACGTGACTAAGAAATAGGCTTGATGTTCTACCTCAGAAGTAACCTGCACACTTTAAAGTGCTAAATTCACTCAAGTGAATGGGTCTCCTTGTGAACTGAAAACTCTATGCATGTTTCTGTGTGCCCTTTGAACTGAAAGCCGTGTTGGTCTGTGTCACGTTCCTGACAGATCTGGACGAGTGCACCACCATGCGCCACAACTGCCAACACGACTGCATCAACACGCCGGGTAGCTTTGAGTGTGGCTGCGCTCCTGGCTACAAGAAAGGCCTGCGGGGCCAGTGCGTAGGTAAGATGGGGGATTGATCAGTCACTGGGGAAATGTCGTTTGCGCGATTCAGCGTTTGTGAATAGTACATTCATGCGATCCCTTTGAGGGCATCGTTTTGTCATGTGAACATTAGATACGCTCCAAAAGCTTAAAAGGTTTGAAGGTTGAAGTGAGGGCTGAAAACGTTTCAATTGTGTGTAGTTTGTTCTATGATGAAAAGTAGTTTAGAAGCTTATGCGTGTGTGTGTGTGGTTTTTTTGTTGTTGTTGTTGCTCAGTGCGTTTCTTGTTGACTAGAGGACACTGTTTAGAACTGTTGTCAGGTTTCTACGCTAAAAGGTTTCTTTCATTACAAAGTCACCGAAATTGTGTCTTACTGTTGTTTGCATTGAAGATTTGGAACGTGACAGGAAAGAACACTGGTAGGTGAACGCAATCCTGCAATGTCCAACACACACACACACACACACACACACACACACACACATGCGCGCGTACGCGTGCGCGCACACACACACACGCACACACGACACACACACACACACACACAACACATCACTCACCACACACACACACACACACACACACACACACAGATAGAGAGAGAGATAGAGAGAGAGAGAGAGAGAGAGAGGTGTGTGTGTGTAAATGAGAATGTAACCAGCAATAACATAATCGAATGAATAAATATAGATAAACTTGACCTAAAAAATGTGAAAATCATCACGGTAATGCCTTCCACTCCGAAGACGGTTTCCAAAACTTCGGAGTTAATTTTCAGACGTGGAAGAGTGATTATATAAAGAACACTTAAGTGATCTGGGGTACTACTTTCAGCAGTCACGATGGACCAGGCCGAAATCAGAGAACAAACAAACCAGTCTATAAGATATCGTTGCATTGATAATGCTCATGACGATAGTTTAGACGTGTACGAGTGATACAGTCAACCAGACTGGTGTGTGCCGATGTGCTCAAAATGTTCTTCATGTTTCAGACGTGAACGAGTGCGCAGAAGACCCAGGTCTGTGTGCACCGGTGGGCACGTGCCACAACACTCTAGGCAGCTATGAGTGCATCTGCCCTAGGGGATACAAACAAGACGAGACGGGTACCAAGTGTATAGGTCAGTTGCACCTAGTACATGCGTGCGTGCGTGCGTTACGTGCGTGCGTATGTGTGTGTGTGTGTGGTGTGTGTGTTGTGTGTGTGTGTGTGTGTGTGTGTGTGTGTGTGTGTGTGTGTGTGTGTGATGATAGGTGATGATCAGCAGGAAGGATGAAGATGACACTGTGGTTTTCCATTTCGGTTTAAGACTTTGACAGTATCATACTCTTCACTTCTTCTATGATATTATCTGCCATCAACAAGGCCCGGGAGATACAGATACCTGCTGTGTCAGAAAATGTGAACAACACCTCATATTCCCATACCTAGCTACCTTAAGTTATGACTTGCTTGGTTCGTAGCCTGTTGCGCGTTCAATAATTTTGGCCTTCACCTCTTTGGTCCTGTGGCATTGAAGAACAGACATCGGAACATGTGTTGTATGTCTGCACTAACATGACAAACGTGAGAGACACTAGCTGAGTGGTTGTCGGCAGTTTAGAGAGTAGGAAAGTGTTCGTCCCTAATGCTGTACTGACACTGCGACAGCGCGAATGAGGAAGAAGGGGAAAGGGTGGGGAAGGGGTGTTCTGCCATGAAGTTGAGGTGAGGACTCGCCTCGCGTGGCTACAGGTGAAACAGGTGAACGAAGAAACGTATAATTTCACACAGCTCACAGTCCTCAATGTGCATGTGTGCAAATCATTTGTTTTTATCGTTGTTTAAAACAGATGAAATAATGAATGGGATAATACGATTTCATACACAGTCCACAATGTAAATATGCATTATGTAAAAATTTAAACAGACTAAAGGTGTACTGTTTAAAAGTGAAAAAAGGAAAGGAGGCATAACTTAAATAAACATGTTGTAGCTGATCGCATCACACTTCTATTTATGTACATAATCACTTCAACCATTCACATTAATTACTATGTCATAATGCAGTTTACGCTATAATGTGTGTCAGAATATTATGTTGAATATAATTTTGAGTCTGGACCTGACGCAGACTAATCTGCACACAGTAACGTTTCCATAAAAATGTTTAAAGTCTGAATACAAACAAAGCGACTGTCCATTTTGCAACAACTAACATAGTCTAAGATATGAACAAGAAGTAATCTGATTAATACATAGATTAAAAAAATTTTGATGGTGTCAAATTTGAAATCTCCATAATATGTGTTTTGAATAACACTTAGATTTCAAAACTTTTGATTATAGTAAATTCATTATCCATGAAAGCTGAGAACAGTCTTTACAACAAATCGTAATTGATAAACAAGTAGGGTAACTCTTGCTTCCATAAGAAAAATCAAAATCGTAATTGAATCAACACAAAAACTGTGAAAGACAAGAAATGCTTACTGGATCAGTGAGGAAAGCCCGAGCTGTTCGGATATCGTTTAACCCAGGAAGATGATTTTCTGGGATGAACTGGAATTTTGTCGGAGTGCAGACCGCATGGGATGACGATGAATATTTGAATGACATACAAACTGCAAATTCCTGCTGGATGTGTGCAGATCAAGATGAGTGCGCTGACGGCAAGTGTGAAGGGGAATGTGAGAACAGTCTGGGCAGCTTCCAGTGCATCTGTCTGGCAGGGTTCACTGAACATTTCGGCAACTGCATCGGTCAGTGAGTCACCACCATCACGAGGAAGATGGCGTGTTTATGTGTGTGTGTGTCTGTGCGTTTGAACATGGGGTGAGGAAGGAGGAGACGAGGGAATTGAAGGGGGAGTCAAATGTGTATCCTTGTGTGTGCGTGTGTGTGTGTGTGTGTGTGTGTGTGTGTGTGTGTGTGTGTGTGTGTGTGTGATTCTTTGTTTTGTTTCGTAAGGGCTTACTGAAAGTTAATAAAAATTGAATTAATAGATTTTGTTGCATCATGCCAGCAGCAAGAGTTTGCCCATCTTTTCTTTTTAATCGCAAAATAGTCTCTCTCTCTCTCTCTCTCTCTCTCTCTCTCTCTCTCACACACACACACACACACACACACACACACACACACACACAACAACACCGCACACACACACACACACCACACACACACACACACACACACACACACACACACACACACAAACACCTCGCCACACATGTGTCGATAAATGTTCGCTCTTCACGTGGACCCTCCACAAGTTTGATCTCCCGGGATTTGTTTATTAAACATTTAGGACATAAGTCACTCCTCAAAACTTAGATAAAGAGCAATTCAGCATGATGAAAAAATTGTCTTCCTAGCTGGAGCACAGCCCCGGTCCATCCAGCAGTTGTCCCTCTTTAGGGACGGGAAAGGTAAGGCAAATATACTGAGAGAAAATGGCCGCCACCTTTCCCTCCTATTGTTACCTACGACGGAAGCAGAGATCTCTAAAGCCTTACCGCCCGTATCTTTTTTTCTTTTTCAGACGACAATGAGTGCTCCAACGGTTACCTGTGCGGCCTGGCTCTGTGTATCAACACCCCGGGTAGCTACGACTGTCAGTGCAACGGCGGCCTCAGCTTTGACCTCAACATGCTCTCCTGTATTGGTCAGTGGCCGGTTTCTGTGTCTCTCCGTCCGTTTCAATATGCGTGCCTGTCCGTCTGTCTGCCTATGTATTTGTCTATCTGTCTCTGTCACGCACGAACTTATAAGTAGGTAGAGAAAGTTACGAATTTGTAATGTTTTTTTTTTTTTTTTTAACTTGGAAGGTTTTCGAGTTTGCTCTATTCCCTCTGTTAACATTCAAGTCACTAAGGCCAAGTTTTATCATAGATTGTATCATATCTGTCTGTGTCTCAATCTATTTGTCTATTTGCGTATGTGTATCTATCTATCTCTCTGTCTATCTATCTATCAGCTCTTCTTGATGTCTGTCTGTTGCTGCATAAATCTTCATACACACATACCCAAAGAAACATGTTGGGATTATAAATTGAAGGGATAAGATTCGAAAGGATTACTACTGGATTATTTCAGGTTTACGTCGTTTTGTCTGAGCTGATCACAGAGGGCCATGTCAGGGCAGCTACCATTTCAAAACCATGGATTTTTTTTTTTAAAGAAAGGGAATAAAATGGATTATGCCGTTTTTGTACGAGGTAGACAAATGTAGGGAGGATGAAATACCTTTCGGGGACAAGCACTCTGTGAAAATAGTTAACGCATTCATGATAATTCTTTATTCTTATTACTGTGATAATATATGTCACGAAATATTTGAGCAACCAGTTCATTGAAGAAATGTTTGGTTGATTTTTGGTGGATGGATTGATAAATGATCGATTTGATTGAATACTTACCAAACTACGCAATTTAAACGTAATGCGATCTGGCTGTCTGTCGTGCAGATGAGGACGCGTGTCTGGGTAGTCCCTGTCTGTTCGGCTGCTCTCCTTCCACCGGCAGCTTTGGCTTCACCTGCGGATGTCCACCTGGCTATGTACCTGTAGGCCAAGGGTAAGGAGTCTTTGCACGCTCGCGCGCGCGCGCGCGCACACGTGTGTGTGTGTGTGTGTGTGTGTGTGTGTGTGTGTGGCGCGCGCGCGCTTTTTCTGGATGATTGCAGGAAATCGCCCCTATATCATTTGGACTTCCGCCAAATGTGATGCGCCACTAAACAGCTTACTGATAATCCCTTTAGTCAAGAAACCATATTTCAGAAATCGCACTTACGTTACATGGTCTACCCACCATTTGTGGGACATCTACCTAATGCCTTATGCCTCACAACGGCTGAAATTTGAGCGCGAAAGTCTGTAGTTGGTATGACTATAGATGTGACCTCATCGGCAAAAGCATTCTGCAAAAAGTTCAAGAAAACAATTTCAAAGTACCCAGAAAATTGGTGTTTCATGATTCAGATAAAGCGGGTTTTACACGTGTGCATGTCTGTATTACATTTTATGGAGTTGGCGTGTTTTCATTTACCTACTATGATGCTTATGAGATTGGTCGGTCTGTCCAGTCACTGCATGGCCAGCAACCCCTCCATCACACAGTACCCTCCAGGCATTGAGCTGCCTCACGAGGCCGGACCCGCGGGCGGAGAGCTGCCTCCAGGAGAAGGCTGCTACGACTGCAACTACGACTTCGGCGAACTGCCTCTCTCCAGACCCTACCGCGGCGACGGCCACAGTCGGCACAGCGGGTCACGCAGTAAGCGCAGCGTGACGGAGAGGTTGGAGACGGAGGAGGAGGATCTGGATGGGCTGTTGGACGTATACCAGCGGAGGTTGGTGGCCGAGCAGGACATGTCCGTGGGAGAGAGGGTTCGTTCCCGCCGAAGTGTGGACCGTTACTACAACTGGCACGTGCAGGTGAGAGAGAGAGAAGGGAGGGGGGCGGGGGTGTTCAAAAATGCATTTTACAGAAGAGAGAGATCAGACATTTTTGCGAGTTCGGCGAGTGGCATAGAACATTCTCGCGGCGAGCGGGGCAAGACAGTGTCAGTTATGTTTCTGCTTTACTCGGCTTACAGACTGAAATAAACTGGATGGTTGCAGTACACCTTTTTTTTCAGAGAGAGGCGGTTTTCAGACCTTCTCTTTCATTGCTTTATATTTGTTCTTGTACAGGAACACACTCTCCATCATTACAGTTCAGTATTTCAATAACCCAGTTACAAATTTGTAACAAGCAGGTTAGTTATGCGTACGTTTTCATACATGTTGTATGACAGGTCATAGAGGTGTCGTGACAGTAGCGTGGTATTGTACCAGTAACCAGTACAGTCCTTTGTTTTGCCCATTCAGGAAGTCTTCTGTTTGTCTATTGGATGTCTACCCTCCACCGTTCTCTGTGTTATGGTCTTGGACAGGGAAGAGGCCATACAGTGAGGATTTTGCATGTCAAACATCATGTCAAAGGAACACTAAAACTTACCATCCCTTACACTTTTAAGTCGTAAGGACGCCGCAACAGACACAGCATTATTTATCAAGGCATTTAAGTGGACGCATGGCCCCGTCCTTCTCTTATAGTTAACCAAGGACATTCTGAATATCTTTGCTGTTTCCATAACATCTATCGCCGACACGAATAACAAAGGGCTGTTTAACGTGCACATGTCATTTTTTTTTCTGCATGTCAGTTCTCACAAAAGAAATTCAGGCAATAGCAGTCCTGGGTGTGTCGACCCGTAAGCTCAGAAGTTGGGCTTCCCTCTTCGGCTACAGAGTGCCGCAGGGATTAGAGGTAGCCACCTTCAGATTATCATCCAGAGTTCTGATCACCTTGCTTTCACACCCTTCAAGACAGCTTAGACTTAGAGGAACTCCGTGTATGAACGAATTGTCTTCCTGTGTCATCAGAAAAGGGAAGCTGTGAGAAACGTCACTGAAGACACACCGCAGACTCCGGCCTACGGCGGCCTGACGTACGAAAACCAGACTATCATCCTGCGCCTGAAGCACCGGCAGACCCGGCCCAAGGTGCGCATCATCAAGGTCCTGCCCGCTCTGGTCCCGCTGAAGCACAATACACGCTACACCATCGTGCGCGGCAACCGGGACGACCTGTTCTCCATGCACGAGCGGCACGGCATCAGCTCACTGCACTTTACCCGCAAGCTGAAGCAGCCCAACGAGTTCCATCTGGAGATCCTGTGCCAGCCCATAGTCAGTGACGTGGACGTGGACGGTAAGGCCTTGCATCTGGAATCGTACCCCTTACGTCTGGTGATTCTGGTGGACTAAGGATCTGACGGGGGTCTGTCTGTCCTGGCCTTTCTGTACAAATTGGTTCGTGTCGAGTGAGATGTGTTGTACGAGTTGTATCTTTGTAAGAGAAGTACAGTTAGCCGACCTTGTGTAAAGTTTTGTACATTTTCGCTCTCTTTCTTTTTAGTTCTTTACGCCGTCATTACGAGGTCAAAAAAGTATTGGAACGTAATCTGTCATTCCTGTATTTTATCTATACATGTTGCATTATTCAGTGTCCCGTACTGATAGTATGTCCCTGACAAGCTTCTTTCGTTTTAATACACGATGAATATTAGAGTGACACATCGATCGAGGTAGGCTGAATGTATGAGGGAACAAGAAACGTTCACATCGTCATAAAGCACTCCCAGATGAACTAGTGCTCTCCTGAAG
>CM065722.1:42995991-43035991 GCA_033310375.1 Conus canariensis | reverse complement strand
TGGAGCACCACCCTGCGACCCCTTCAACAAACATCTCCAGACCCCACTCTCTGAACTGTGCTGTTGAACACCCCGTGTGACCAAACGACCCTAACTGCCAACAAGTAGTTAATAACTGAAGGCTAATAGGACGCTAATCTCTGACTATCCCACCAAAGGGAGACAAATGAAGACACACATGAAGAGCAAAGTGAACTGTAATCTGTGTAAAGTAGAAAGTACTCTTGGGATCGACCTGGATGGTAGAGATGACTTTGAGGCTTCCTTTCTGTGTGGAGAATGATTTGCTCTCATGCTGACTGCAGTCTGGGGAGTAAAGATGTGTGCATTTTTTTATGTTTGTTGTCTGCAGAAGACATATTTGTTGAAAATTCACTTGTCTGTTTTGTCTTGCGTATTAAATAAACATTGCTTTACACGTGGTGTTTTGTGTGTGTGTGTGTGTGTGTGTGTGTGTGTGTGTGTTTTAATTTGCCTCCCTTTCTGCGTGTTTGTTTTTTCTTCTCGCAAGCGGTCCTAATTACTGAAGTATGTTAAAAAACATGCCTTCTTTGCCCACCACGAGAGCGCTCAGTGACGCCAGTACCACAAAGTGATTTAAGTACAGACCGCAGACAGAAAGCAGAGCGGCAATGAAGGCACACAGCAGGTGTTGATTCCGCCATCAACGACACACAGGAACCAATCAGGGGCACGTGCGGCGCACACACAGAGCCCGTGTGTGCAGGATGGCGGCCCCACATTTCGCCAGACTGTCAGTTTAATTCCCATCGCCGGGGCTTCACAGGGAGTCTGCGATGCTGCAATTATTAGCTCGTTACCGGCTGTCGCCGTCCTGCTCTGACCTCGGTCAGGTTTCACACACACACACACACACACACACACACACACACACGCACACACACACACACACACACACACACACACACACTAAACCAAAGTTCTTGAGCTTGGGATGTGGGAAGGAAGGGAAGGTTGCTGGCCATGGGGTCACCGACCCAAACGTGTTCAACATTATTCCAGAGGAAAGCGGGGGCATCTGATTAGTAAATATAATTCTTTAAACTTGCAACAAACAAACAAACAAAAAAAACAAAACCGCGACGAAAAAAAAACCCCTCTAGGTTTTATGAATAGCGAAAGGAGGGTGATAATATCAAATGAAGATTCTTATCTAACTTAGGCCTGTTTGTCGATGGTGTCCTGTTAACAGCATTTTTTTTCTCTTCATTCTTCATTTCCATAGGGTTCTCGCTGGGGAAGAAAGAGCGCTGATATAATTTCAAGTGTTCAATCCTGAAAAAAAAGCAAAAAACAAAAAAACTATGTCTTCCGTATGGGTTTTTAGAATCTGAGCTCTTCTAGAACTGGTCGGCATTTTTAGAATTCTGATCATGCCAGCCTATTATAGAGACGCCTGCGACTAATCTGAAAACGCCGAAGATTATTCTAGAAATTCCGGATTGTCAAAAGTGCTTTGTTGGCGCTTTTCACAAAAAAAAGACCTAAGAAAGTTTCATAATACAGCAAAATGAGTCACCAACAGTGCGAAGTGTAGGAAAAAAGAATCTTATTTTTGTACCCAGGTACAAACCATTCCGAGCATTTCTTTCTATTCCATAAAACATGATTTTTCTTGCTTTGAAAATAAAATGTTCGGTAATATCTTACGCAATAAGCTTAGCTTGAAAAGATGTAGTTTTTTTATATTTTTTTTTATTTTTTTTATTTTTAAGAAACAAAATAGAGAAAATGCGAATGTATAAAACGTGACTGGGTCAAAATTTGATGGGGCTCATAAATAGTATGTGACATTCGTGACTGGTCGCGTTGTAATTACCCATGTGTCACGTCAAGCCACGCGCGAGTGCTACGAGAGAACAACTTTACATGACAAATTTATCCTCGTATGTCAACCAGTCGGGATAATTTGTGTCATGACATTAGAATATGTTATGCATGAATTCGAAAGGATCGGGGAATGGGGCGGAGAGTAGGGGAGGGTGGTGGTGGTTATCATTCGTATATGTAAGCATAATATTTGAGCAGCTTGGCATAAGTAACAACATTCTCCACGAACCTACAGGAAATTTAGAGTATGCCTACATCATCTAATTCAGAGAGGGCATTGGAGAAGAAATGGGGGTATATATTCTCCCCGCTTTCTTCACCTCGCTTGGGTGAGTTTCAGGGTACTTACATGCTAACGAACACAAAGTCTGCAGATGTCACCTGAGATTTTGTCAGAGAGAGAGAGAGAGAGAGAGAGAGGGAGAGAGATCGGTCATATTTTGACGATTTTATCTGGTACTTATGGCCATGCGTTTGGTTTTTAAGAAGATTAGACACTAACGATTTAGTATAGACCATCTAATTGATTGATTATTGCTTTCTTGTGTGTGTGTGTGTGTGTGTGTGTGTGTGTGTGTGTGTGTGTGTGTGTGTGTGTGTATGTGTGTGTGTGTGTGTGTGTGTGTGTGTGTGAGAGAGAGAGAGAGAGAGAGAGAGAGAGAGAGAGTGGATATTTACACGAAAAGGTGCATTGAAACTGACGAACTTTTGAAAAGAATAGTGCCTGTATTGTATAGGGATCATGGGTGTCATCTAAGGCAGGTCGTTTCTCCACTTTGTTTCCTTCGTGACTTTGCTACTTCTGTTAGCAGTACTCTAAACTGAAAATTAGTTCATTTTGATCAAGTTTACTGCCGAGGTCATCTTTGTTTCAGCAGTAAGACTAAAGTATGTTAAAGTGGCAATATAAATCTAAGGTAAGGAGGACATATTGAAAGACTCCCCACCCCACCCCGATTCTGCCGCTTTATGTTTCCTGCCGTCTCTCTCTTTAGACATTTGCGCGCGCGCACACACACACACACACACACACACACACACACACACACACACACACACACGCGCGCGCGCGCGCGCGCGCATTCACACACAGGTGCACGCGCTAATAAACCACACCTACAAACGCGCACGCGTACGCAGTCTCACGCACATAAACACGCCTGCGCGGTCACACGCACACACCATGTGAGCACACACACACACACACACACACACACACACACACACACACACACACACATACACACACACACACACACACACACACACACACACACACACACACACACATTATAATTCCCACATACTGTTGGAGAGGAAAGGGGAAATACTTCATTATTACGAACTATGGAATTATGCATTGTCAAAAAATCAAGTCGCAAAACTTCCGTCCACCGTCTTTCCAAATGAACTTACAAGAAGGCAAAAGGTTGCGAATGTCTTCAAGTCTAATCAGTGATTTCAGTGTCATATTTCACGTTTTGTTCCATCGTTTCCTGTCATTGTCATTTGTGTGTTTGTGTTAACCACTCGGCTCAGTACTGCAAAGGTGTCTGAAGACAGGCCACAATGAGAGAATGTGTGTTGGATAGGTCGTTGTATTTTTCTGTCCGGAGTTTGTAGGCTACTGGGACACCGGAAGGAAATACTCGGCCTCGAGAAGGGGGAGGAGGGGGTGACAAGAGAGTAGGGGTGGAGCTTGTTCCGCGAAATGGTTGGAAGAGAAGCTGAAGAAAGCATGATCCTGTGTTTTGATCGTGTCTTTGAAAAATGGGTTCTAGACTGAAGTGGCTGGACACCTGGAGATGAGAAAGGGCTGTGTGTTGGGCTGGGAATTGGCGGGAAAGAGGATGCAAAAAGAAGAAGAAGGAGGAGGAGGAGGAGGAGAAGAAGGAGGAGGAGGAGGAGAAGAAGATGAAGGAGGAGGAGGAGGAGAAGAAGAAGGAGGAGGAGGAGGAGAAGAAGAAGAAGGAGGAGGAGGAGGAGAAGAAGAAGGAGGATACGAAGAAGAAGAAGAAGGAGGAGGAGAAGAAGAAGAAGGAGGATACGAAGAAGAAGAAGGAGGAGGAGGAGGAGAAGAAGGAGGAGGAGGAGGAGGAGGAGAAGAAGAAGGAGGAGAAGAAGAAGAAGAAGGAGGAGGAGGAGGAGGAGGTAAGGTAAGGTAATGTTGCTTATAGCCCAGCCGACCGCAAAGGGCCATATCAGGGCTGTCACCACGTTAAAATCAACTCACAAGTCATTCATTCACACAACTCTTTAAAATACATCTTCTTCTAAAAACCCATCCGAAATTTTGTTAAAAATCTTTCCACTATAAAACCTCAGATCCGATGAAAAATGTTAATCTTTTTCAAAATTCAAAGATCGCATCAGGTGGAACATGGAGGAGGAGGAGGAGAATGAGAAGAAGAAGAAGAAGAAGAAGAAGAGAGAAAGAGAGAGAGAGAGAGAGAGAGAGAGAGAGAGAGAGAGAGAGGAGAGACAGACAGACAGACAGACAGACAGACAGACAGACTGACTGACAGACAGACAGACAAATTGAAGGGGCGGTATCTTTCGAAAAAGCCAAGGTTTCAAATGAATAGGCAATTAACAAAACCACATATCTTGAACTTTAAAAGTGTATGGCTACACTCATGCTGCATGCTAGAGAATGTTCTGATTCAACGAAGAGAGATAGAATGCTTTCTGAGCAACTTGTGAAGTAGTTGTTTGCAACAGGCTCTAAAACGCATATGACAGACAGAAACATCCACATGACAACAGTGACAATAATGACGATTTAGATACGCACTTACCTCCTGAACAAAGCCAAAGAGCTCAAAGTTAATTACAAAACACGGTAAAATACAAACAGAAAAAATCTGGATCAAAATACAAACTATCAGTCCACACGATTATTTTATTTCTAAATGAAAGTCCTGAATTCCCACATTTGTAGTAGAAGAAGAAGAAACAGTAATCATGCAACGCTTTGTCTCATGCAGAAGAACGACAACTCAAAGCGCTGCGCACATGCACACCAGAGCATGAAGGTAATTTGGCTTATGGCGAACAGAGAGAGGAAGTGCGTTCAAGTGTTATGTCTATCAGAGGAAAGGGTTCGCTGCCCCCTTTATTTTGTTCTGCAGCTGGAAACAGATAAGATGTGGATTTCTGCTGGGGAGAGTATGGGTAGGATGAGAGAGTATGGGTCACAGAATGTAGTTTGGAAGTATCTCCAAGAGATAGTGCGGAGCAGAATCGGTAATGATGTTATAGCAGATGGAAGCGAAATTGTACTCTGGAGAGATTGGAAGCTAGTGAAGTTTAATCGGAACAGGAGTAAAGTGAGTTTGCTTCGGGGCTTTGAGGATTAAACTCACTGCACAATTTCGAAGTTTCTCAGTTTCGCTAGGAAGGCTAACTAAAATAACATTTACAGTGAGCAAGCTTACAAAGAACGAGAAAGGTAGTCAGTGTTTTGTGCCTTGCAGAATCTACTTTCGAACATGAAGACGTCGTAACACTGCCACTTATTGAGCACACACTTCTGCTGTCACAAATAATCCACAAATTCACTAGAGTATCTGCCCTTTATGATATGGACTATCGAATGCTTTGTCCATATTCTGCAACAGGACCTGTATCTGACTATCCAGACAAATGTACACATCCGTAAGACTGGTGCTTTGTTGCGCTTAGGGACAAAACAAAAGAAAACAAACAAAAGCCTGTTCGTTAACTCCCCCTCATCTGAACAGATGGAGTTTACGACCTTCAAGATGGCTGCTAGCCAGTGAACTTCCTGGCCCAGTTTAGTTTCTCCCACGTCCAATGGGTATGTGCAGACTAATGCGTCCTGAGGATTACTGGATTGGTAGCCGCATTCGTCCACACACAACAGCAGCTATTTATCTCTCTTTACTGCCACTGCCTCTCCAGATTCCCGCTCTTGAACATCAAGTTTGGGCCAAGCAGCCATACATTTCCAAAGTGTGATACCGCTGTAAATTGATGGTTGTCAGCATGCCCAAGAACTGTGATCATCAGCAGGAGAACGGCCTGTTTCTCTTCACCCAGTGTTTTGCAGACCAGCACTTTTCACTGTTTAAAGTGACAGGCGGAAGTTTCAATAATTATTACTTACATTTAAAGATTTGAGATACTATAAAGAATAACAAAAGTAATGATAATAATAATGAATATCTTGGACAGCATCCTCTCTCGAGCGAGCTCACGACGTGTACGTGAAACTTTTATGCACGCACAATTCACAGTGACAATGTAAGCACCTGCAATGCAGCCACACACACACACACACACACACACACACACACACACACATACACACACACACACACACACACACACACACACACACACACACAACACACACACACACACACACACACACACACACACACACACACACAATTATGATACATATGGTGTGGTTATGAACTACGAAAATATGTGTTGTCCAAAATTGTATGTCACATAACTTCCATCCATTGTCTTTTCAAAAAACTTTAAAACATTGGAAAAGGTCCTAAATATCTTAATGTCTAATTATGTTTTTTTTTAACTTTTGTATTTCTCGTTTTATTCTCATTTTATGTATCATTTGGCTGTTGGTCATTTGTGTCTGTTTTAACATGGATACCAAGGAGCACCAATGATGCAGACATCACAATGAGGGTTTGTAACACACCTTCTTCCTTTCTCTTTCTCGACGAATCGACTTCTTCTCTCTGTCCGGAGTTTGTGGGCCAGTGAGACTCCAGGAAGGGGGCTGAGATGGTAGCAGGAGGGCAGGGATGGAGGTTTTCTGTAAAATGGAGTGGAAGAGCAGCTGAAGTGACCATGATCGTGTGCTTTTATTGTCTCTTTGAAGAATGGGCTCTAGAGTGAAGTACCTGAGCACCTGGAGATGAGAGAGGTGTGTGTGAGGGGTGTTGAGTGGCGGGAAAGAGGAAGGAAGAGAGAGAGAGAGAGAGAGAGAGGGGGGGAGGGGGGGTATTCATTGAGAAAGCCAAGGTCCTGAGTGAACAGGCAATTAAGAAAGCCGTGTTTCTTGAACTCTAACAACTGTATACCTACACTAACCCTACAAGCGACACAAAAATGTTTTGATTCAAAGAATCAAGACACAAGAACACTTATTGAACAGTAGTCATATGCAACACATTCCAAAAGGTATCAGCAAGACAGAAACATCCAGATGACAACAGCAAATACAACTAATGAAGATTTAGACACGTACATACCTCCTGAATAACCAACAAATTCAAATAAGAAAAATTTGGGAAATGCATGAAAAAAAAATGAAAAAAAAGAATCTGGATCAAAATACAATCTATCAATCCACACGACTATTGCATTTCTAAAATCAACTCATGAAGGCCCATAATTCTCAATGTCTGAACTTCGAGTTAGCTCCTCCTTCCTTTCATTATCCCCCTCCCTTCCCCCTCCCTCTCTCAACACACACACGCGCGCGCGCGCGCACGCACACACACACACACACACACACACACACACACACACACGCACGCACGCACGCACGCACGCACGACAACACATGCACATATAGCACACACTTCAGCATCACATGAATGGACATTGCTTATAATCGGTTGTTTGAAAATAAAGAGTTTCTAAGCATTTTTATTATAACAACAACAACAATAATGATGATGATGATGATGATGATGATAATAATAATAATAATGATAATAATGATAATAACAACAACAACGAGAACAAGAATAAGACCCCCCTCCAGATCATTATAATAATAATAATGATAATACTACAACAACAACAGGAACAACAACAACAGCAACAGCAATGATAATGAAAAAGGTAATAATAATGATAATTCTAATGATGATGATGGTGTTAATGATAATATCAATAATGATAATAATGAAAACAACAATAATAATAAAATAATCGTTATCATTATTATTGTTATTATCATTATTATGTTGCCATTTGTCTTGTGGAGAAGAACAACAATTCAAAGCGCTTTCTCACGTTATGTGCACACATGCACACCATAGTATGAAAGCAATTTGGCGTACGGGGAACAGAGAGAGAGAGGAAGTGTGTTCATGTGCTCAATCTATCAGAGGAAAAGGGTCCGCTGCCCCCTTTATTTTGTTCTGCAGCAGGAAACAGATAAAATTCGATATCCTCTAAGGAGTAAAGGGCAAACGGAATGTAGTTTCGAAATATCTCAGAGAGACAATATGGAGCGGAATCTATAATCCTGTTACAGCAGATGAAAGTGGAATTGTACTCTGGAGAGATTGGAAGCTAGTGCAGTTCATTGGAACAGGAGTAAAGTGGTTTGCTTTGGTGCTTTGATGATCAACTTCAATGCAAACGTTTGAGTATTTCAAAATTTTCCAGTTTGGTTTGGAAGGCTAACTAACAAAACATTTACAGTGATCAAGATGAGAAAGAATGAGAAAGGTAATCAGTAAATTGTGTCTTGCAAAATTCTACTTTGCCACTTATTTTACACATATTATTGCTGTCACAACTAATATACATTTTTCTTATAGTACCTGCTCTTTGTAATACAGACTAGCCAATGATTTGTCTATATTCTGCAACACGGCTTGTGTCTGACTATCCAGATCAGTGTGCATATTCATAAGGCTAGTGCTTTGCTGCACTTAAGGAATTAATGAAAGAAAATCCACCAAACACCTGTTGTTTATGAAAAGAAGAGATGGGGTTTATGAGCTTCAAGATGGCTGCAAGCCGGTGTACTTTCTGGCCCAGTTTCCTTTTCCCCCATGTCCAATTAGTGTTTGTAGACTAATGCATCTGGAAGATTACGTGATCGGAGTCAGCATGCTGGAAGCTGCATCCGTCCACACACAACAGCAGCTATTTATCTCTCTTCACTGCCACTGCAGCTCCAGAGTCCCGCTCTTGAACAGTCAAGTCTGGGCCAAGCAGCCATATATTTCTAAAGTGTGATACCGTTGTAAATTGTCAGTTGTCAGCATGCCCAAGAACTGTGATCATCAGCAGGAGAACGGCCTGTTTCTCTTCACCCAGCGTTTTGCCAGATCAGCACTTTTCACTGCTTAAAGTGACAGGCTGGAATCTTCACTAATAATTACTTACAATTAAGGATTTGAGATAATATGAATTATTATAAAACAATGATGTTAATGATCAATATTTTGATGACATCTTTTCTCATGTGAGATCACGGTATCTAAATCAGTATTTTACACACCACACACAGTTCACGGAGACGATGGAAGCATCTACGATGCAGCAACAAACACACTCACAAACAACGACATACCTTTGCACGCGCGCGCGCGCGCGCGCACACACACACACACACACACACACACAACACACAACACACACAAACGGTACACACACACACAAGCGCGCACGCACACACAAGCGCGCACGCACGCACACACACACACACACACACACACGCGCGCGCGCGCGCACATTTATCTGCTCTGTAGTTGGAAACAATTATATTTACAGTATAAGACAGCCTTCATCAGCATCGCAATCAGACATCATTTATATTGTTTATCAGAGGTTCTGTTGTTTGGATCTTAATCTATACCTTTCGTCTCATCTGTTTTTCACCTAGGAATAATTTTGTTGTTTTCACCGTACATTGTAGAATACAGTTGAGCTTGGATATATATTTTGTTGATTTGAACTAGAATCTTCCTCATCGCTAATATTTATTTGCCCACTGCTGTTGCACTTTTTCAAAACTGAAAACTGGTGATGGCTTTCATTTGAGATCATAGGATTGGTTGACCTACATTGCAACATACTCTCAATTTTTTTATTGGCTTAACTCTTGTTATATGGGACACACAACCAGTGTGATTTTTAAAAAATTTTCCCTCATAAGTATTGTGCTGGCGAAATGTATTTTCATATTCATTTTAGCCATTTACCGAACATAGCCTAATCAAAATGTAAACTTCCTCTAATCTGAACAGATGGGGTTTATGACCTCCAAGATGGCTGCAAGCCAGTGAACTTCCTGGCCTAGTTTCCTCTTTCCCACGTCCAGTCAGCCTGCACAGACTAATGCATCCTGAGGATTGTGTAACTGGAATCAGTGCGCTGCCAGCTGCATTCATCCCCACACTGCAGCTGTTTATCTCTCTTCACTGCCAGCCTCTCTCCACAGCCCCATTCTTGAGGAGCCAAGTTTTGGTCCAGCTGCTGTTTATTTTAAACGTTTTAGACCGGTAGTACTTAATGATCGTTAGCATGTCTGGGAACCGCTGCTGTCATTGGCAGGGAAAAGCCTAATTTTCTTCAACTAGTGTTTTACCAGATCAACACTTTATCGGAGATAGTAATGATGATACTAAATGTTTTTTTTTTACAGTGCGCCTTTTCAGGTGAGCTCAAAGCGTTTAACACAAACATTTTACACAGTGGGCATCGTTGTGGGCCGAATTCTCAACATGAATTTAGCCGATTGATCGTAAATCCACGTTGGTTGAGTTCACTGGCATGATCATCCTTGTTCAAAGGTGACAGGCAGCATTCATAATAACATGACACTGTGAACGAAATATAAGAGAATACATTTAAAGGACACCCCTGTTTCCCCCCTTTTGTATCTTCTCATTTCCTCCCCCTTTCTCCACACACACACACACACACACACACACACACACACCGCCGCGACGCCGCGCCGCACACAACAACAAACCACACACACACCACACACAACACACAAACAACAAGACACACCACCCCCAACAACAACAAACACACAGACACAGACACAGACACACACACACACACACACACACACACAGGAAAAAAGTTATGATTTTACACACGACGCTGTGGAGGAGACGGGATATGTTATTATGAACCATGGAAACAGCTTTTATGTAAAGATTATGTCACAAAACTTCCATCTATCTTCGTTGCAAATGCACTGAAAGGAGAACAAAGGTTGCAAGCATCTTAAAGAATTTGAAAGATAAACCAAGATATTTAGTGTCCTATTTCGTGCGCAGTTTTTGTGTTTATTTGTCATTTGTTTGTTGTTTGTACCTGTTTTGATATGTCCGTTTGCTGCATTAAAGGTGACAGGATGCCGCCCTCAATGAGAGAATACATATTGGTAGGTCGGTTTTGTTTCCGGTCCAGAGTTTTGTAGGTCAGTGGGACACCGGAAGGAGATAGTCAGCCTCGTAAAGGGAGGGAGGAAGAAAGATGGGGAGGAAGATAGGTGATAGCAGGACGGTGAAGGTGTTCTGTAGAAGGGGAAGCAGTTCAAGAAGCCACGATATTACATTTTTATCGTCTCCATGAAGAATGGCTTCTGGAATGAAGTACCTGGGCAGCTGGGGATGAGAGAAGAGAGAGAGAGAGAGAGAGAGAGAGAGAGAGAGAGAGAGAGAGAGAGAGAGAGAGAGAGAGAGAGAGAGAGAGAGAGGAGTGCATGAAATGAAAGTTTATTCAGGATAGGCCACAGCCCCTTCTGAAAGGGGATTACATTCAAAAACAGCACAGTAAGTATAACAACAACAACAACATAGTACATAAATGCATTACATAACAACCTGCTACACTTGTGCATAAAATGCAATCTCTGACAGATGTTTACTTCATACTAGGATTAGTGTATATATAATTTATTATCGGCATTTCAATACATTCATTAACTAAACACAACAGCACGCCTCTTCAAGGCTCTATGCAAATATGTGCACAAATTCCTCACAATCTTTTGATTTTTATTCGATATAAGTTGAATCACGCGAAACTGACATGGATTTTCATAGTATTCATATGGATTATATCCCTGCCGTAGATCACTGAGAGCAGGGCAGAAGAACAGAAAGTGTATTTCTCATCGGTTGACTTTTCACACAGTGGGCACATCAGACTGCTGCCAGAAACAACGTCGCACCATTGACGATGCACTGCTGTATCTGAAACACCAAATCTGCACTCTGCTGTAATATGAACAGCAGCAACGAAAAAAAACGAAGCCTTTTCTAACCAACCATTTGTCTGTTTTCGGTGACGGGGCTTATATCTGAGTATCCAGATAAATGTGTCACCCGTAACTCTTGCGTTTTTGCAATTAAAAAAACAAAAACAACGAAACAACAACAAAAACCTGTTCGTTAACTATCCGTAATCTGAACAGATGGGGTTTATGACCTCCAAGATGGCTGCCAGCCAGTGAACTTCCTGGCCCAGTTTCCTCTCTCCCACGTCCGATCACTGTGTGCAGACTAATGCAGCCCGAGGATTACGTGATCGGAGTCAGCATGCTGGTAGACCTCATTCATCCACACAGCAGCTGTTTATCTCCCTTCACTGCCAGCGTCTCTCCAGTTCCCGGCCCCGGATAAGTCAGGCTTGGGCCAGGCAGCCATTCAGTTCCCAAGTTTGATACTGCTGTCGCTTGATGGTTGTCAGCAGGCCCAGGAACTGTGGATCATCACTGGATGGACGGCCTGTTTCCTTTCGCTCACAGTTTCGCCAGATCAGCACTTTTCTCTGCATGAAGCGTCAGGTTGGAATCTTGATTAGTTCTTGTTTACATTTACAGGTTTTATGATAATAATGATATTGAAAATGATTATAGTTATGGTAAACATTTAGATACCACCCTTTCTCATGTAAGTTCACGGCGTTTACATCAACAATTCACACCACACAAGCATACGTTTCACTTGATCATCTAATTGCCCTACAATGCGCCTACAAACACAAGCACAAATAACAACATGCACTTGTGAATATCCTAGAAAAATAGTGCGAACTTCATAAAGACACGATGTTAAAGATGTGTATATGTTTGAACATACATGCATATGAAAGTAAAATTATTTCAGACGGACAGAGAGACAAACGGACAAACTCTCTCTCTCTCTCTCTCTCTCTCTCTCTCTCTCTCTCTCTCTCTCTCTCTCTCTCTTACGCACACGCCACACACACACTGTGACGATTTATGTAAGCCCATTCAATAAGTGATGGTTGATCGTTCAGACAAGGATGATAGACCGTTGTAGGAAAGTTGAACTTTCGTCCACTCCCTTCACATTCTTTCTAAAGATGGAACAAGAGGTTTTGATCTTCAACAATAACAACTAAATTTAATAAAATATGAATGACGATGAAGATGATCTGCAGTGAGTATGTCGTTTTGTTGTTTTGAATGTTGATGTCCGTTTGCTCTTTATGAAATGGATTTCATACAAAAGAAAAAAACTAATCATATACAATCACATTGAAATAGCAAAGTTCCTATTCTTCTCCGTTCGTTCATCCAATAGCACAAGTATTGACTGTCCGTTTGTGCTTAAAATGTCCTTCGGAGAATACTCAAAGAAATATGGTTATATATTACAAAAATAAAAGAAATTGCAATGATGATCAAAAAAAATATCTGAGTGTGTTGTTGCGTGATTGAATGTGGAAGGATGTGTTCGTATGACTGGTACTCAGCTTCACGGAATCCTGTTGTCCTCCGGAGTTCCACTGATGCTCAGAGTCCACCTCCAGACCTCAGCAACGTTGACACGTCAACACGTTCCTCAGCAATGAAGAATGTAGTAGGATAATGAAGATGCATGACACAGATAAAGAACCTGCAAGGTAACGATCGTCTTAAATCTTGCACTATAATAGCACATCACTAATCCACTCACTACACGCTCCAAACACACTTTACAATTACACTAGCTTACTCTATCATTTACAATTGATTTCCTTCAAAAATTTACTTTACGATAAAACTCGTTAACAAAGAAGAAAAGTATACACGAATATTCCAATCTGCCTTAACTGTGTAATTCGCCAAGGCTTAATGCTTAATGAATTACAATCATATTTAATCTCTGAACAGATTAAATCAAATCGCGTTAATCTTCATATTACACAGATCACTTAGATCCAAGAAAAATGTTTCGTTCATAACTTGAACTCGTTTACAATTCTTCAATTAATAAATCTGCATTCACACTCCATCCATACAAGTATCACATCTTCTAAATATGGTTGTATGCAACGGTGAAACTGAAATAGAATTTGCATAACATGGGTTAATACATGACAACACAATATGATGAGAGCAGACAAATGAAAATGACAGCTCCATAATCAATCATAATGTGTTGACTGGTATATCTGAAATAATTAATTTAGAGCATTTTTGATGATCGCGCGCACAAAATATTATTAAACCGGTAAAATGTGCCTTAATACGATTATATTGATATAAATTTTGTTGCGCTACACGAAAAAAATGGTTTAGTTCTATTTACCTCAACACAGTCTTCAATGGCTACAGCTATCGACTTGACCACGAAACTCGTCAAAGCCTTCCCCGCAAAGGTTGTAGATATTATCGATCTGCTCTGCAGTCCCCTCACAGTCTGGCCTTGACTGATTCTTTCCAACAGGCTTCTTCTTCTCGAAAAAAATCGACCTTTCGTGGCGAGCCAATTCTTGTCGACTTTGGTTGATCAGTTTACATGAAGCAACGGCCAACACTTACTGCACATGCGCGGATGAAAAATACTGATATTTCGATAATTATGATTGGTCAATACCATGGTTTTCCATACTCTAAGATTGTAAATTATTTTATTATTAATACAAATACAGATTTACACAACGTTTAAAATCATAAGCGTACTGCACTAAAGCAAAACTAACAATTAGTTTCGTCGTTTGGAGATAGAAATATAAAACAAGTGCAGAGCAAATAAACGTCATGCATCAATTGCGTCATTTTCTCAATGAAAATGACCCGAGCTTATGAATGAACGTCACACACACACACACACACACACACACACCAGCGTAACACAGTGTATAGTTCTTTCGTTCACGAGCAACGTATGCAAACGACAGGCAGCAGTTTAGCAACTGTTCTGTGGTATGCTGCGGCGGGCATTTGAACAGATAAGTTTTAAAGGCTCATTTCAACATCAAGAAGGAAGAGATATGGTGAAGTTGGAAATGTAGTGAATTCCAGAGTGTCGCAGCAGGCAGTAAAAATGCTCTAAAACAGTGCTGCTTTCGGTTATAGGTGAAAATTCGAAACATTCGATGGTAAGAGGAAGAACGAAGGGAACGGGCAGGAACCGATATTCCGAAGAGAGTAAGTTTTATAAGCGCTTCACATTTGACAGTCATATAACACAGAGAGTTTTATACTGAATCCTATGGTCGATAGTGAGACAGTGTATTTCTTCAGATCTGATGTATGATATCGTTTGGGCACCTTGTTGATCAGAGGGGAGAGGAGAGAGGGAGGGGGTGGCGGCTGAATTTTTTTTCAGCATGTTGAAGTGGCTGGAGTAATCCAGCAAGCACACCAAAACGCTAATCTTGACAGGATGCAGGAAGACACACGTTTTCGTGGCCTGTTCTGTAAGGAAAAGTCTGATAGAGCTGATGTGACGTAGCTACAGCAACGATCTTGGGGAGATTATGGCTATATGGTGTTTCAAGGTGAGATCAGAATCGAGACAGAGGCCAAGATTACGAACACATGACACCAAGAAATGAGCCTAGGATGTCGACGGATGAAGGTGAGGTCTTGTGCCAGACAGAATTTTATAACCAGGATAGCTTCTGTTTTATATCATCGTTTGATTTCAGTTTATTGTTCGACATTCACTGTTTAATATCAAGTACACTATCATGACTTTTTTTTTGGACGATACTATTGTAGTTTATCTAACGTGTGAGAATGATCAAGCTTAGTATCACTGGCGAACATTTCATGATGAACAGAACGGTTGTTGATGATCTGTCAGGGGAGATGTATATGTTACGAAAAGCACAGAACATAGCACAGAACCCTGAGGAGCGCCAAAGCATGATGACATTCTAGAGGACTGTTTCTCGTTAATAAGGAATAGCTGCTGTCTGCTTGAAAGAACTGATTTAAACCAAATTAGTGCCTGGTCACACATTCCAAAGCTGGACCTCAGATGTGAGAGGAAAGTTCCGTGATCAACTGTGTCCAAAGCTGCAGACAACCCTAAAAGAAGAAGTACAGATGCTTTGCAGTTATCAAGAGATATCAGAATATTGTTCAACATTCGCATGAGAGCAGTTTCTGTGCCGTCTCCAGCACTGTAAGCGGACTGATGGAAACTGAGAAGTTTCTTCGTAAGTAATTGATGAGCTAATTGATAGAGATCATCAGGGTTTCTATATTGCAAATCAGTCTCAGAATAAGAGCCAACTAAGCGACTTTTTATGGGATAGATTAACTCGTATGAGTGTCCATTTTCTATAATAAGGCTTGCATTTGCCTACCCAAATGACTGTTCATATTCAGATTGCGAAGCGTAACTTAAAAAGATAATTTTGCTCATAAATTACCCGTAATTAACGGTCTGGGGATTATGACCTCCAAGATGATAACAGGCCAGTGAACTTCCTGGCCCAGTTTCCTCTATCCTATTTCTGCACGGCATGCGCGGAAATCTGCCCCAGGTCACGTAACTGAAGCCACCTGTATTCATCCACACACAGCATATCTCTGTCTTGTCTCTGTCTCTGTCTCTCTCTCTCTCTCTCTCTCTCTCTCTCTCTCTCTCTCTCTCTCTCTCTCTCTTTAGAACCAGTGTCTCCCCACACACTCAAATTTGAAGAACCAACGTTAGAATACAGAGCCAGCTGGTAGCATCGAGTGTCTGATTCCATTGCAACTTGATTATAGTTCTTTTTTCCCATAGGCTGTTCAAGCCATCAAACAGCTTCCACCAGGGACACGTTAACCCAGTATGAATTATCATCATCATCATTATTATTATTGTTATCATTATTATTATTGTTATTGTTGTAGCTGTCATTATTACCATTGTTGTTGTTACCATCATTATTATCATCAATATTCTTATTATTGTAAGTAGTATTATTAGTATTATCATTATAATTATCATTATTACTATTATTATTTTTATTGTTATTATCATATTCGCCAGTATGTCCTGTGGTTTTGGTCATTGAAAATAGAAAAGACTATTTCTTTTCGTGACTATATCATCGCCAGAAGCGCGCCTCAGTTTTGAACTCTTGTCTGTTTGTTTGTTTGTACTCCTTCCTCACAAGAGTGCGCAGTAACTTATGAAACTGTTTAGTTAAACAAACTTCGTCAGAGTAGCACAGAGACGAGTCCATCTGATTTTGGGGCGGATCTGTAGAGCTGATTAGAATCAAAAGGCAGATCCAATATTGCTCAGCCAGATCAACAACAACAACAAAAGTTTCCACATTTTACTTCCTCCGAAAACTGGATACGGGATCTATTACTGGCAGCATTGCTATCAACGTTCCGCTTCACATGGACACTATGGGGTTGCTGTTACGAATGGATAACTACGAAGTAATTCGTTGTCATGAATTATAAAGTTTCTAGTGGCATGAAAGTTGTATGCTATTTTGTATTTTGCATGGTTTTTTTTTTCAGAACCCAGGGAATAACTTTTTCTGTCCATACCGACACTGACTCCCACCTGGAGGGACATGCAATCTATTTTCACCAACACAGTTAGTGAAATGTCAGATCCACGATTCGTTTGACGAAGATGGAAGACTGCGCTCTCCTGTCTGCCCTTCTAATCACTGTTAGTTTTTAATGTAGCATGTAAAACAACTGTTGCTTTAAAAAAAATAGTTGCCACTGTTATCGTTCTTTTATACTCTTAAGACTGGACAACCGTAACAAATCGGGTTTCTATTAATATCAAGAAATAAAACCCCATATGTTGCTGGTTATTGTTTTTTCTTTTCGTTTGTTTTTTTTCTTGTTTTTTGTTTGTTTGTTTGCTTGTTTGACGGTCATAATCTCTGGAGTCAACCAGTAATGTTAACGGTAAGGCTGATAACCCGAAATGTATGCTTCGCCAGCAGGTCTTCTTCTTGACGTGGTATGTCAGGCTGGAATGTATTCTGATAGTTTGTAATCAAAGACAGAAAACAGATTTAACCTAAAAAAAATATCATTTTCATTTTCTCATTAGATGAAATAAAGAAAACAAAAACGAGGGACAGTACCAGTTGGTGTAATAACTCCCAGACTGAACATTCTTGCACTCTCACTCTGGCATCCAACGATGATAAAGACGACGATGGAGATGATCCACTAAATTCATTTAAGTAATTGTGGATCAAGGACTACGACGCGGTTATCAGGTTAGGTGGTCCTGACTGACGCCAACGGTGCTCCCGCGATTCAGTTCACCAACCGTCTCTGACCTACATTCTCACATGGACGATGGGCACGTGCTCACGGACAATGGCCCCATACCCTCGCCATGTGGCGTGATTGCAGTCAGCTTGTGGCGTCACTGACCTCATCTGCAGGATAGTTACCTATCTTCCACATCACTTCCAACTCGGCGTTTTTATCGCGCCACGTGTCAGCGTTGGGATAATTACTGACTAGTTTTTATCAGGCAGTTGAAGCAACCCAAAACGTGGGAAGGCTTCTCCTGGGCATACGTCAGACAGTGATGTGGAGGGTTGCGGATAAGAAAAGTCCTGTGTTTCGTAGCAACCGTAAATGTTTCTTTATTTTTCTTAAAGGAAGACAGGGTATAAACTCTTTTTGCCCATATCGACAATCCAACAATTATCTTCCCTGGAGGGAAACACACACACACACACACACACACACACACACACACACACACACACACACACTGAAGCAAACACACACACACACACACACACACACACACACACACACACACACGCACTAACATATATATATATATATATATATATATCTCTCTTATACACACATCTATACAATCGGTGTGTGTGTGTGTGTGTGTGTGTGTGTGTGTGTTGTGTGTGTGGTGTGTGTATATGTGTGCTTGAAGATGCATGTGTGTGTCATCTTGTTTTCACAGGAGCTGCAGCTGTTAAACAGAACCAAGATAGCTGTATTCATATTTATAGCTTTGCAGGGGTTTATCACAGTCATTAATATATCAAACGTGGGGCTTTTTGCCGTCTGCTGTTGAAACTTACAACCTCCACGATCGGGTTGTTGCTGAGAGAACGGATAATCACGTGTGAAATGGTGATGGCGTTGAGTGCTTTATTGGAGATAAGTATGCATGTTTCCTGTATTCAGTTACATGTTATTTTGGAAGTTTAAAAAAAAAAACAGTTTTATGTCCCCTGGAGATTTCTCACCATGACCCATTCAAAGCCTTGGACCATCTTGTTGCCTCTCTCAGCTGATATGGGTTACTACCATTGGATGGACATGCTGACGCCCTTCGGAGGTTGCACAGAATAAAAATACCGACAGCTCTTCCAACCATCTGGAAGTCTTTATCATTTTTTTTTTTTGTTCAAGGGAAACAACTTTATAATGGCTGAACATAATTTAGAACGTTATTATTTTTGGTTCACGGGAAACACTTTAATAATGCCTGAACATGTTTAGAACATTATTATTTTTGGTTCAAGGGAAGTACTTTAAAATCGGCTGAACATGACCGGAAGTCGTTATTATTTTTGGTTGAAGGGAAACAATAATGGCTGAACGTATTTATAACATTGTTATTATTTTTGGTTGAAGGGAAACAATAATGGCTGAACATATTTATAACCTTGTTATCATTTTTGGTTCAAAGGAAGTACTTCAAAAGTGGCTGAACAGAATTAGAAAAGAGTCTCTATATGACCTCTAACCCTTTACCGTTAGATCAGTGCTTGGTTAAACGTCATTTCCAGCACTGATGGATTACTCAGTGAGCACGAGCGGCCTGGAAACGATTATATTGGTATTTTTCAACTGGATATTTGCCGGCATTTTTACAAATTTGTAAAACAAGAGCTTGGCATCATCAAAAAGAATAAAGTCATTCGTCTATGTCAGTTGTGTGTTTATTTAACCATTTCTTCGTCAGAGCCACCCTGAACAAATTCTAACAGCATTTCGTCGAGCGATCGTCTGCCTCATCTACTTCGCCGGCAAATTAGTTGATGGGACCTGTGTTGGGTATGTTTTTTTTAATACTATACTGTGCACAAAAAGAAACGCATATTTTTTTCGCTGAAAATATTAAGGAAAATTTTGACAGAAACATGCCCCGTAATGCAGGAAATTCTCTCTGTCCAGTGTGAATAGCCAAACATAATGAATAGACATAACAGTAGATTGATGTCTTATTTCTTCTGTGGTTGTAATATTTTGAATGCTAAATGACGCATGAAATGACTGAAATAAAAATATGCGTTTCTTTTTGTGCATAGTATAGGTTCAGCCATTTATAACACGCTAGAGTCTCTGAACGCAGGAAACACTGCAACTGACTTGCCTTCTAACAGGATTTCTCTCCCTTGTATTTTGTTTCCGCCAAGGATTAAAGTGAATTTAAAAAGAAAACATCTTCTTACATTACACAAAAATGCGAAATAAACACACAAGTTTCCAAGTTTATTGTTTAAACGAATGTGATCTAGATCTTGCACAGAAAAAAAGCTGTTTACCAAAGAGAGGTTATCTTGTGGGGTTTTGAGCAAGGGCCTCCTCTTTAAAACCCCATCAGATAACTTCCGTTGCTAGTGTTAGTGTTCTTGGCAAGGTTGTGTTTGCAGCATGTTAACAGTGGATCAGATCAAAGGAAAGCAGTCTACAGGCAGATGGATTATTGATGAAGTGCAGGACAACAGTTTCTGCAACGTTGTCCGTGGAAATCGCTGCTGCACACCCATGTCTGTGGGTCTTTGTGAAGACAACGTGTATCTGGTTTCTACCGAAAACGAAGCGGGTTTAAAACAGAACGAAGTTGATTTGAAACTTGATTGCATAAACGTCGTTCCTGTTTCTCATCTGCTTCCTTTAATTATTTACATACAGGTCGGCCCATGTGATGGGTTGAATTCTGTGAACTTTCTTGTGAACGGTGGAAAGAGCCGTGTGACTTAACCTGCTGTATTACTGCAGGGATATGGCGACGCCATTCGAAGGTAAAGTTCCTCTGTCTGTTGGGTAAAAACAGGTGCCAGCAAAAATCAGGAAAGTGACATTTTTTAACACCTTAAATTTTTCTTTGGAGTTAACTATTGCTGTCAGTCAGCTTTCTATTTCACGAGCAGTAGTTTTCGAGTTGTAATGTTGGACGAGTGCATACACATTTGTTTGTTTTTTTTTTGTACTTCAGTCTGTGTCTTCGAAAGTGTGTGTGTGTGTGTGTGTGTGTGTGTGTGTGTGTGTGTTGTGCATTTTTATTATCTACAAAATAGGTTGACTAACTTGTCAATTACCTTGGAAAGCTGTGTGTGTGTGTGTGTGTGTGTGTGTGTGTGTGTGTGTGTGTGTGTGTGTGATATTTTCAATAACCAACTGTTTCCCTAAATCCACTTTGTTTTTTTCATAGATCTCAGCATATTCTTATGGTGAAATATTTGT
Organism: Conus canariensis; assembly: GCA_033310375.1. NCBI lineage: Eukaryota > Metazoa > Mollusca > Gastropoda > Neogastropoda > Conidae > Conus > Conus canariensis. Next base: position 43,014,708 of record CM065722.1, on the reverse strand, counting down.
CAAATAATGCAGTCTTTCAAAACTTTTACTTTGTAAAATAGTTATCGGCTCGTCACAAGCAGAGTTTTTGAATTCAGTTTAAAAAATAGTGAAAGAAGTTAAAAAAAAGTGGATAGAGAGCATTTCAATTTCGTTTCAACGAAGGGTTTTAGTGACAAAAGAGAATGCAAAGAACTTTTGTACATGTCCCATCCTTTCGTAAGCTTAAATGTTTATAATGTGTGTTGTGTGGTGTGTGTGTGTGTGTGTTTGTGTAGTGTGTGTGTGTGTGTGTGTGTGTGTGTGAGAGAGAGAGAGAGAGAGAGAGAGAGAGAGAGAGAGAGAGAGAGAGAGAAGAAAGTGGGAGTGGGTGCGCTGGGGAATGAAGACTACAAAATTCTGTTCCAGTCCGTAGCAATGTCAACTCACAGAATACTACAACCAACACAACTGGTCACTGGGCCTTTACAGCAAGAATAGCCCAAGTCAATCTATTTCAACCACCGATTTCTTTTCTCTTTCTTTCAGTCATTTGATGTATGCCATTTCAACTGATTTTATTCAAGGTCTGTTTACGTCTCCATGCTCAATAAAAGCCTTAACAACCACGTGCGTGAATGAGAAGGAAATCAATTTGTCGCTTCAAGTCCTTTTCATTTAGCAAAGGGTTTTACCCTACGCATCAGGTGAGGTGAAGAAGTGCGTCCCAAACCCTTGCACTTATCACCTGCACGTCGTCTCCACCAACGACCTGAGCCTCACTCGAATCTTCGTGCAGTGGTACATTCAGCCAATAGTACTTTCCCCTCTCTTTCCCTACTTGTGTCCACTTACTCCTCCCCCCCCCCCCCCCCCCCCCTTTTTTTTTTTTTTTTCCATTTTTTATTCCTTTCTTTTCCTCTGTATTTTTTTCTTCTGCCATTTTTTTTCTGACTTTCTCCTACATGTTCTAAATTTCCCTCCCTTTCTCTATATTCTCCTTTATATTCCTTCTTTTCCATACATTTTCCTACCTCTCCCACATATTCCCTTACTTCTCTACACAATTCCCATGCTAATTCCTTCATTTCCTTACTTCAACACGCATTGTCCTGTTAATCACATACTTTCCTATTCCCCTCACATTTTTCATACTTTTCGCTACATTGCCCTCCTTTTTCACACCTTCTCAAACTTTTCCATGATATTCCTGGAAGAGGACACATAACACTTCTGGTGACGTATGAGCAGCATACAAGTTGTTAGAAACAACAGTGCCAGAGTATGCTAACTTGAATTGTCGGTTCATTGTCTAGTTCTCCGAAACAGTTCGATCTCCAGATGTGACGGTTTTAATGAAACAAACACACAAAGAAAACCGAGGACACCGGCTATTGTATGCAGTCACTACTTTTCCAAGTAACATTGCCTGTAGTTTTGTATCCAAAATCCTGCCTTTCAAACGACAACCCAAAAGCACAGCATTAGGACTTCAGATGACACTTTAACATAGTTTTGATTTCATCTGATTGCATACATTGCATAATCATATGTTAGTTGCATTCGTTTTGACAGTCTAGTGACACAATGTTAATTCTCTTTTAAAAAAAAACAAACAAGATAGTGTAAAAGCCTTTGTGCCATCTTCTCTCTGCTCAAGTGAACAAGCAGACCAGACCACAGACCACATTCTCTAAGACCGTGCACCCCCATAGGGGCTGAGAGAAAAGTCACGGCCGGTGTACTTTACAAAAGAAGCTGTAACCAGACTTCCTGGCTATGAAGAAGGCACCCATTTCATCCTGAGTACCAGTCTCTGAGTGTAACAGCGATAGAAAAGAGGACAAAAATTGTTAGAAGGCTCAGCAGTCAAATATTCAAAAGACACAACTGCGGGGCTGACTGTTTTGAGTTCGAACAACTGTTAGAAATTTTTTGGCTTAAGACCCCTGTCTGCCCACCCAGCAAGAAAGGGGGACTTTGTTCAGGTCAGGAAAGGTTAAGGCAGCGGAAAGAGAGGCTGGGCTCTGCCTTCCATGTTGCCGTGTCTCAGACAGAGCGAACCTTTCAATGGTCATTATTCTGCCATGTCCTTTACATTATGGAGCTTTAATGTTCTGCCTTTAAGACGAATAAAACGTTCAAATTATCACTGCATCTCTATTGCTTGAATTAATAGTTGCTTTAGATTGTTTTGACGCCAAAAAGGGTCCATCGTGTGTCGCTAAAACCAACCTCTGATCATTTCTGACACGTCAAACATTACGTAATATCACGATAATAGTGCGAAGAATATCGTAACCTGGTTGGTAGCCAACACATACAAGAGTTAATTAAAGCGTAGACTAATGTGACATGGACTGAACGCATTACAAGGGGGAGGGGGCGGGGGGGGGGGGGGGGGAGGGGGCTTGGGAGGGATAGCAGTCAGGCCAGTGGGGACTGAAGAGAGAGCTGACCCCAAACCAGACGGTCAGTCCATTTGCACTATCATTGATATCCCCCCAGCACACACCCCTTTTCTTCCCCCCCCCCCCCCCCCCCCCCCCCGTCACTCCCATCTCCCTCGTCTCCTGCTGGTCGGTAGTGTATCACGTGATAGACCGCCAACTGCTGGCTGGCTCCTGCCATTTGACCTCGAGTCCAGTTTCTGGACCAGTCTACTGGCTACCTTGTCGGTTTATATGTGGGGGTGAGGGTGGAGGAGCGGGGAGGAGTGGGGGGGGGGAGGGGGAATGGAGAAGGAAGGGGGTTGGAGGAAGTGGTAAGGTGAGGGAGGTAAGGGGGTGAGTTCGTGGGCGTGAGTGGTGTGTGTGTGTGTGTGTGTGTGTGTGTGTGTGTGTGTGTGTGTGTGTACGCGCGCATGTGCGCTTGTTCACGATCGTGTGTGTGTGTGTGTGTGTGTGTGTGTGTGTGTGTGTTGCGCTCAGAATGTTCCTTTCGGTTTCGCTTTCTGAGAGCACACACGTTGTTCAAAGGCTTTCTCTCCTTCTCTCCATCCCTCTCTTCCTCCCTCCCTCCTTCCCCACCTCTCTCTCTCTCTCTCTCTCTCTCTCTCTCTCTCTCTCTCTCTCTCCGACTGTATTTTCGTGTGCTTGTCTGTACATGCGTCACATGTCTGTCTTTGTGTCTGTCTGTCTGAACAGGCCCCATTGTTTGTGGCTTCCCTGCTGTCTGTCTGTCCGTCCTGTCTGTCTGTCTGTCTCTCTGTCTCTCTGTCTCTTCGCTAGTCAGTTTTAATTTTTCTTTTTCTTTAATGTGTCCCTTTTCTGAGTCACATTTACACATCTTCTTTTGACTATCATCACAACAAAACAAAATATCTTGGATTTCTGCTTAAGCTATGTTCTCTTTGATGAACTTAAAAAAGTTCTAGTATGGACAGAAAAGCCACTGAATGCAATGTAAGTGGCGCAGACCTGCTGGAAACTGCTGACAAACACGTGATTAGAAGAGTGTCAAGACGCGGCGCTTGGAAACAGTTGTCACTCGTGGAAGCTAAAATTTCAGTGTGCATGAACTGCTTTTGTTGATGCTGTCGTAAAAGCCTTGAAAAGTGTTCAGCAATCACGATAAAGTTTACAGCTCTCAGTGACTTGCCAAGCCCAACATACAGACTAATGTACAAGACAGAGAGAGAGAGAGAGAGAGAGAGAGAGAGAGAGAGAGAGAAGAGAAGAGAGAGAGAGAGAGAGGGAGGGAGGGAGGGTGTCTTGGACTAAGCTTATTCCGGATTAAAATCGTTTCTTGACGCAAACATCATGAAAGCTATCTTTCAAGGCCGTAGCTCAAACGGCAAATCTTTTCTTTTCACACACCGGTCTTTTTTTTTCTTCCAGAATACCATAGTTAGAAAACTCCTCTCATCTGTGGAAAATCTTGGTGGAATTTTTGTTTATTGTGCGGCCGTTTTATTGAAACAGGACAGAGTTCACAGCTACGGATTAGGCAAAATGTTTTGAATTCTTAGTGACACCCAAAGCTGCCAGAAGATGACCTCTGACAAAAGCATTTTATATCCATGTGTGTGTGTGTGTGTGTGTGTGTGTGTGTGTGTGTGTGTGTGTGTGTGTGCTGGAGAAGTGTGTGTGTGTGTGTGTGTGTGTGTGTGTGTGTGTTGTGAGAGAGAGAGAGAGAGAGAGAAAAGAGAGAGAGAGAGATGTACTAGGCTGTTCTGTTTTGTATTGATGACATTATAGATAATATTCTTGTATTGTCTTCTTATCACTATTTATCACAAAAAGACTCTTAAACAGTTCTTTAAAAAGTCTGTTCGCAATATCGTGTCAAATGCTTCATCGATGGCATTCATACAAGGACTGTTGTTGATCTGGGAACAGGGTGACACAGTATTCACTCTTTATACAGGTGGCGGGAGGTAGGGGAAGGAGGGAGGCGGGGTAGGGGAAGAGAGGCCAGGAGGGGGCTAGGGGTGGAAGGCATTCAATCAGTGTGACTCCACAAAAGCCAAGTGCAGGTCCTGAAGCACGTCGTGCTAGACTCTGAATGTTCCATATTTCTACAATGTAAACACAACCTACGTGAACCCCTATCGCCTCTCCCACCCTTTATCTCATTCTGACATCCACCCACCAACCCCCACTCCCCTTCACCTCCGGTTTTCCCCCTTCCCTCTGTTGCTCTGTCGCTCAGAAATTCCTCTGCCGCCCAACCAACAGCACGGGAACACAAGAAGTACGCAAACCACGCTCAGTTGTACCCTTCTCATTATCTAAAAGAATATCATTGATCCCCCCTCCCCCCCCCCCCCCCCCCCCCCCCCCCTCCTTCTCCAATCCAAGAAGAAAATCTACCTTCGTCACACTGAAAAGAACAAGTTGTACACACAGAAACAAAGAGGCCTGTCTCGACGGTTCATTACCACGTGATCCTGACAGTGATGACCTTGACAGTGACCCTTTGAACTCTGACCTACAAAAAAAAATTTTAAAAAAGGACAAGGTCTGTCACGGGTCATGATAGAGTTTAGGTGGATGCTGATCTTGCAAACAGGTGCGTGACCTGACAGCACCTCCATCGCAGCGTGTCGGCAAAAGTTCTGCGCAGCAGATCAGTCTTGTGCCAGAGCTAAAGACTACCACAGACAGATTTCCCTCAGCTAGGCTAGCGAGCGATGCGGCGCGTGGGTGGCAGGACAGCATAGTTCCCTCTTGGGGGGAAATCTTGAAAGGTGCAACTTTGAAAACGAGCCGATGAAAGCGGTCGTAATGTCTGTTCTGGCAGCCATCTATACGGCGCAGTGAGACAGGGGGATGGGTGCAGTAGCTGCCATCGGCAGGAAAAAAAAGTGGGAGGTGGGAAGCCGAGAATAATGTGATGGGCTTTGAAGAGAGAATGATACTCGGCGGTTTTTGGATCGGGCCAAGTGTCTGGGGGGTAATTCCTGGAGGGGGAGTTTAAGGGCTGGGGTTGTCGCCGTTTGTTTCAGTACAAAGTGATGAAAGGACTTCCTGTCTTAGATGAAGTTGGCGCGCGTATATATCTGGAAAGAGAGTGCGTGCGTTCTCTCTCTCTCTCTCTCTCTCTCTCTCTCTCTCTCTCTCTCACGCATCGCGCACTTGCATATTCGATGCTTGTGCCTAAAAGCAAAACTGAGCCCCAAAATGCAACGCACACACACACACACACACACACACACACACAACACACACACATATTCGATGCTTGTACCTAAAAGCAGCTCTGAGTCCCAAAACGCAGAAGTTTGTGAAGGCTTAGACCTGTCTGCTTGTATATTATCAGATGCATAAAACAGAGTGGTAGGTAAGAAACAGGTACACAGGTGCACGTATGTTTTCCGCCCCCTCTCTGTACTACAGATACCCGAGCAGAAATAGGAAAATGTGGGTTTACCCATTGAAAGACGACATCTTGATTTATGCGACAAGAGAAGCTGAATGTGTATCCTACAGTCGAGTGCGTAGGATGCACTTGGTGCGCATTTTACAGGCCCCCTTATATACCCAGCCCAGTCTCGACCTCTCCTTGAATGCCTGTTCTAACATTTGATTAATGTGCGTGTATCTATGCATGCACTACCAAAGAGAAAAGTGTATACTGTATGCTCGTTTGTTTGATTTTACATGCGTAATCTGTTAGGTAAAATTGTGTATTGTCATTATAATTACTATCATTATTATGAATGTTGTTGTTGTTCTCAATATTATCATCATAATTATTATTGTCATCATCATTATTATTATCATTAACATTATTATTACTATCATCATTATTCTTGTTGTTGTTGCTGTTGTTATTACGACTACTATTAAAATCATTATTATTATTATTATTATTGTGGTGTTGTTGTTGTTGTCGTTATTCTCACGATTGATATCACTACCATTGTAAAGTACCTAAAGCAATTTTTTTCTAATGAAAATGAACTATAACAATATCCATTATCATCATCATTATTACTTCGTTGTTGCTCAAATGTCCTGACGATCACAGCTAGCATTTGCATCTCTCTGACCTGGCTATCAGCGGGACAGACTACAACATGCATTCATTTTCAAACAGCGTCGAATATGGTCATTTTATGACTCGTCATACTCAGTCTGGAACAACATGGCATTAGCAGCAGCAGCAGCAGCAGCAGCAGCAGCAGCACCAGCAGCATCTGAATCCCACATTAATCATAGAATAACCAAACACAAGAGAACCGTTGCTTCAAATTCTGCAACCATTCACACCCTGCTGTGATTGTGACTTACGGTCTGATTGTTCCTTCAGAACATTAGGTGTGGAGTGAGTGAGTGAGTGAGTGAGTGAGTGTGTGTGTGTGTGTGTGTGTGTGTGTGTGTGTGTGTGTGTGTGTGTGCATGTGTGCCTGCGTGTGTGTGTGTGTGTGTGTGTGTGCGTGTGTGTGTGTGTGTGTGTGTGTGTGTGTGTGTGTGTGTGTGCGTGTGTGTGTATGTGTGTGTGTGTGTGTGTGTGTGTGTGTGTGCATATGTGTGTGTGTGTGTGTGTGTGTGTGTGTGTGTGTGTGTGTGTGTGTGCGAGTGAAGGGAGAGTGAATATAGAATGGGTTGGGGAGGGGTACATGTTTGCGTTCTTGAACGCCTTTCTTTTTCTATTGTACAGACAATATTGTTTAGGCATTATACTTTCATCGGTTACTTGACTAAAATTCCAAGGTTCACCAATGATGAAATTTGTGTGTAACCATCCCTTTCTCGAAGGGATGGGTGAGGGGGTAGGTAAGGGGGGAAAGAGAGGGGAAGGGAGGGAGGGTATTCACTCACTGTGAAGGGGAAAGAGAGGGGAAGGGAGGGAGGGTATTCACTCACTGTGAAGGGGAAAGAGAGGGGAAGGGAGGGAGGAAGGGTCTTCACTCACTGTGATGGGGAAAGAGAGGGGAAGGGAGGGAGGGTATTCACTCACTGTGGCTCCACCACCAGTTCTTGTCGCCGATACTGATATAAAGTGTAGCGATCTGCGTATTGTACATCAGAATAGGTACCACTGAGTGCCTGCGAACTGACTCTTCAGCAGTGCGGGGCTTCCTCCTGTGAGTTTCCTGTTATACATCTCATGCAGACATGACATTCTCCTTCTGGGCAGCTACTGGGATTGCTATAAGACTATCGTGTAGCCAGTACATACCAGGAGGTCTACACTTCAGTGAGATCCTCCCTAATTTCTCTGTTCCACGAACTCATCTTGTTCTCATAATGATGATGACGACGACGGCGATGAATTCTAATAATAATGATAATGAATGATTGTGACTATGATCTTGAAAACGAAGCTCATTTCTTCATAATGCACAAACCGTCTTAGAAACAGGCTATCGGTCAGCAAATCAACATTTAAGTCTTAACTCTTGAGAAGCGTATAGAATAAGGAGCTGAACACTTAATGACGAAAACGGCGCGACGGGAAAACAAAAGGACTGGGTGGAAATCGCGATTACAAAGATGATAGTTATCATCTAACAACCTCAACCATACTTTCAACGAACAGCACATAATCTAAATGGGAGGCACCCATGTTCCCCCAGGTCTATGTTCCCCCAGGTCTATATTCCCCCAGGTCTATATTCCCCCAGGTCTAGGTTCCTTCAGGTATATATTCCCCCAGGTCTATTTTCCCCCAAGACTATCTTCCTCCAGGCCTTTGTTCACTGGTTTTTTTTTGTTTTGTTTTTGTAACAAGTTCTTTAACGATAGCGCGATTGGAAAACGCTTTATCTTGGGTTCTAATCCTGTACTGATTTCTTTCGTTTGCTTGGCAATGGGGAAGTAACCTTGCAGCGCATTGCCTATGTATATGTGAGACTTTAATGCGGGATCAGGTGCCTCCCTTTATGTTACCTGGGGTTCAATCCTTGTTATTATTACCTCTGTGCCGTGTGTAACATTTGCACTTCAGACCAGCGTGACACGTCAATAGCCCTGGGGGAACATAGACTGGAGGAACATAGACCTGGGGGAATATAGACCTGGGGAAACATAGACATGCTCCTGGGGGAACATAGACCTGGGGGAATATAGACCTGGGGAACATAGACATGCTCCTGGGGGAATATGGACCTGGGGGAATATAGACCTAGGGGAATATAGACCTGGGGAACATAGACATGCTCCCATCTAAATGAGACTCATACACATCAAAGACGAAAAGGTAGTACACTATACACCCACATGAATCACTACTAATTCATCAATGTATATTACTTTGACAAGCACGACCTGGCTTAAATTCTGCACTAATAGTTGCGACGAAGGGAAGTAATTTCCACCAAGTCTTTTTTCTCTCTCTCTCTCTTCTCACAACTAAATGCTCGCATACATTTCAATTGTTTGACAGTGATTCTCCAACAGTACCGAGGCACCGGAGCCACAAACAGAATCACCGAGTTCCGAAACAGTCCTTCCAGACCCCGCCAAGCCCAACAGTCTACAACAACAACAACAACAACAACAACACCGCCACCACAGTTTCACAGAGAAACCATTCACACCATTCACGCAGGCAGCGAACCCAGACGAGCGAACGCAAAAACAAGAGTTTAAAAAAAGTCTCTCTCTAGACAGAGGAGAGAAGTGTTGTTGCGGAGGGAATAGAGTAGCGGAGGATGGTAAGGAGAGGGGTGTTGGGGGCAGGGTGGGGGTGGCGGTGGGGTGGGGTGGGGTGGGATTTCAGGTAGGGTGATAGGTCTTCAACGGGGAGGTATTTCGGGTATTTGGAGAGGGAAGGGACGGATCGACGAGTTACTGACCTTGCTTGATTGTTTCTGCAGACAACTGATGGAAGAACTGTGGATAGTGTGCGTGTGTGTGTGTGTGTGTGTGTGTGTGTGTGTGTGTGTGTGTGTGTGTGTGTGTGTGTGTGCGCGTGCGTGCGTGTGTGTGTGTGTGTGTGTGTGTGTGTGTGTTGTGTGTGTGTGTGTGTGTCCTTTCTACTGTTCTGGAGAGAGAGAGAGAGAGAGAGAGAGGGGGGGGGGGGGGAGGGGGCAGCGCACGTGAATATGCTGGCCTTTCCCCTGTTACGACGAATAAAATCTTACTGTTTTGTCATCACGACTAACATGAAAAACAAACGTGGAGGCGACCGGGGTAGGGAAAGGCACTTGAACTGAACCTTTTCATTGTCGCGCTCTTGGCAAAGAACGAAAAACACTCGTGGGTCTTTCAAGTTCTCTCTCTCTCTCTCTCTCTCTCTCTCTCTCTCTCTCTCTCTCTCTCTCTCTCTCGTGTTGTGTGTGTGTGTGTGTGTGTGTGTGTGTGTGTGTATGTGTGTGTGTGTGTGTGTGAAAGAAGTGAAACGATGCCCCGCTCATGCTTCTTGCCCTGTGCACACGATGAATCCTCTAGGCGCTTGATGGACTCAATGAACAGCACACGAACAAGCCCAGGTCTGTACCCATGGGACCCAGTATGCCAAGGCACCAGTTGCCCTCCTTCACCCCACTGCAGTGCACGTCTAAACGCTGAGGCAGAACAAAGCCAGTTTCCTCGACTGTACTGGCTTTTATATCATCTCCGTCTCACAGCTGTATCGTATGTCTATTCCCAAGCCAAAGTCCCATTCAAGAAAGCCTACGCACACATTATTCAGACATATACATGTACAGGTGCGCCCGCACACGCATGCTAAAACAGACTCGCTCTCTCTTTTCTCTCTCTCTCTGCCTTTACACGCACGCACACACACACACACACACACACACACACACACACACACACACACACACACGCACGCACGCACGCACGCAGACAGACAGAGACACACCCGCGTACACACACACACACACACACACACACACACCCGCACGCGCACCCCCCCCTCCCCCCCCCCGCACGCACACACACACACCACACACACACACACACACACACACAACACACACACAACACACACACACACACACAACACACAAACACGCACGCAGCCACACACTCGAATAATTCCGTTCGAAAATTGCTATGAAGTTATTTGCTAATTACACAATCATGTCTTCAGCAATTACAAGTCCTATCATGAGATAAGAAGCATTACAAGTTGACAACTGAAATAGAAACTTAGAGGCCAAAATATGGAAGGTAAGGCTTAACAATCTTAAGGCAGACGTGCTCAGTGTATTCAGTATAATGGACCCCACCACTATTCAGTTAAGCGAATGTCATCTGGGATAACTGCGCAGGGTATCTGCGCAGGGTATTCTGGAGAACATGCTTCGCATATTATCACGGATGCCGTCTGTAGAACTGGTGTGTGAACATTCTGGAAGTATCAGAATTCTGCATTTTGAGAGAACCACATCAAAGACGTCAAATAACCATGTTTTACAAGATCATCCACAATGCTTGTCCAAACAAAATCCGATCTACTTCCACCTCTGATTGTTAAAAGCTATTCAATGTCACTTGCGGAACTCACTGAACGACTTGTCGCTCGTCATCAAACAGATGTATATTACAGACCATTTTCTCCTTCCACGACATGTCCCTCATCATCAAGCAGATGTTTATTACAGACCCTTGTCACCTTCAAACGTACCTGTTTGGCATACTCTTCCTTCTGCTGTTCAACACACCTAGTCTCTCGGTCAACTGAAACATTTTAATTCCGGATACTTCTGTTCTAACCTTGTGTAAATGAATAGAAAAAAAATCCGTTGTCCAGTATGAAGTTTGTAATCGAAATAAACAAACGGTTCTTCCTGCGCTTGCCATTTTCCCCAAGAAAGAGCCGGTCACTGTCTCCTGGGCCATCCTAATTGCACCGTGCATTGAACGAAGACTATCCACACCCTGAATCTCCGTTCCTTGCTATTTGGCAGCATCTCTTTTGTCTTGCAATCTCACATATTAATTTTAGAATGTGTTCAGAACTGTGTTTCACAAACGAAAGGTTTCGAGGGATTACCGCCGGCGTGCAAGTCCAGTCCTTTCAATTGTTCTCCTGATCTTTGCCCATATATAGGTTGCTCTTTTAATCGATTGCGTCATATTCGTCGCTGGAATCTCGTCAGTACAAATACAAATTTCTAGGACAATAAACTCCTATCTATAGTCCTCTCTTGAGAAAGTTCGTTGTCAGAAAGACTGCTACAAATGTCCGAACAACTACACATGAGCAAATTGTAAAATGCTTTTCAACAAAAAAGGAAAATATCTAAAGGGAACAAAATCAAACAAAATGCTTAAAAAAGGAAAGAAGTGGAAGAGAAAGAGAATGACAGGGGTGAAGGAAAAGAGGAAACATAATGATGAGTGTGAACACCTGCAAGTTGCACGTCTAAACTACTACAAAACACTTATTACCGTTTAGAAAAAACAAAACAAAACAAAACATGAAAAGAAACTTTAGATCCGTGGCTTCGGTCAAGGGTTGCAGGTCAAGGTCACAACAAAACATATCCCCCCCCCCCCCCCCCCCCCCCGACTTCGAAATTACGAAATGAAATAAACGTATATCACGTGCATCAGCAATGCTAAAATCCGGACTCCTTGCAGAATTGGACAGCACCCTTTCGAGGAAAACACGGGAACCTCTAACTACGATCGTCTTGAAGGCCTGGGCGCGGGGTCCCCATACAGAGCGTTCCTGAACACCTGTGCTATCGTGGTGTTGGAGGTTCGAATCTGCTCCTCGCTGCTCGGCACACTGTTCCCATTGGTCCACACGTGCACCGCGTAATTCCGGGTCCAGTCGTAGTCCCAGCCCTTGAACAGCTTGTCCGCCTCGAAGTAGTTGGGTCGGTACAGCCTCTCGCTCTCCAGATGCAGACGCTCCGGATGCTGGCGCCACATCTCCCAAGGAACCCGCAGCGAGTTGTAGAAGTAGCGGTCCAGACTGTTGCTGAACTGGTTGTAGTGCTCGTACCATTCCCGCACAAAGGCCGAGTTCCGCTTCGCGGCAATGAAGGCGTTGCCCACGCCCGTGACATTCTCCACCAGACCCATGGTGATGTCATGGACGAGAAGCGGCTCGGGGTCACGGGTGAGGATCATGTCCAGGTCCAGGTAGATGCCTCCGTTGAGAAGGAGAGCCTGCAGACGGACGATGTCGGACCAGTGGTGAGGGAAGATCACCTTCTGTCCGTTGATGGTGCCTGGACATGGTCTGAAAGGGTGGACAGAGGATGGATGGATGCATGAGTGATGGGACAGATAAATGAGTAAATAAATGAAGAAAATAAAGAAAAACGTAAATGAACAAAATAAATGGATAAATAAATAGATAACTAAAATAAATAAATAAATGAAATTGGAAAGAAAGAATAGAGCAGAAGAGAATATGAACTGGAGGAATAGAGCTGAACATATTAAACATAGATTCAAATGCCTACTCTCATGAAAACTTAGGTTCAGTTTCGCTGAACCCAGGCTCTTCCACAGATTATCTCTTTCGCAGATTACCGAACATCGTCTAACAAATAGGATGCAGTATTGCACTACAAATATAACATTATACGAGGCTGGGTCACAGCAAGCGAGGTGTAGGAGAAGGATGAGATGATGGCCGGTTGTAGAAGGAAGGTGCTGTTGTAAGCTTAATGAATTGGGGTAGGGCAAAGGGGAAGCGCTGGGAAGCATTGGGGCGGCGTGCTAACTGAAAGACTTGTGTCACAGACAGACAGACAGACAGACAGACAGACAGACAGACAGACACACACACACACACACACACACACACACACACACACTCACATGCACACACATACACACACACACACGCACAACTCACTCAGTCACACACACACACACACACACACACACACACACACACACACACACACACACACACACACACACACACAGAGATAGGCAGACTGACAGACAGACAAACAGGTAGACGGGCAGACAGACAGACGGCCCAAATGCCACATACTTTTGTGAAGGTGAGGGTGGAAAAAAATGTACAAAGGCTCTAGAACATCGCATCCCACCCTTAAAAAAGGAGGGGGAAGGGGAGGTGTAGGGAACAAAGGAATAAGCAGTACGAAGACGGTAGGGAGGAGACACTTTTGGAGCGGGGGGGGGGGAGGGGGATGGGGGGGGGGGGGGCACTGGGGCAGGGGACAGGAGAGAGAGGAGAGAATAGTGTTCGTGACAGTTTCGATTTACAGTTTCGATCTACTCTACTTACCCCCCCCCCCCCACTCCCCCCCCCCCCCCCCCCCCGATCTACTCTACTTAACACTCCCGGTCCCCCACCCGTCTCCACCCCTCCCCTTCCCCCCCCCCTCCCCCCACCCCCAGTCGCCTAAGCTCAACTCCCTCTCCACGTCTTTTCCCCCTTCCCAAACGTCATCTACCACACCCCCACTGGGGAACACTTTCGGTTGTTCAACGTAGAAGCTTCAACGAATCCATTGTAATTAGTGCGCTCATATCCCTTAATTAAGATCGTGGAAACTCTCTCCTTCCGCTTCACTTACGAACTTAATCGTTCCTGAGAAAAACACGAATACACATAAGCAAACAGTTACAAAGACAGACATAATTAAAATGACAGACAAGCAGACTATAAAATACTGCCACAGAATTACCTGTGAATGAAACGCACACCTTTACAAGTACATAAACAAACAATTATAAAGACATGCAAGAAGACCGACAGACAAACAGACTATCAAACACTGTTACATAATTACCAATTATAAAGACAGACAAGAAGACCGACAGACAAACAGACTATCAAACACTGTTACATATTTACCAATTATAAAGACAGACAAGAAGACCGACAGACAAACAGACTATCAAACACTGTTACATATTTACCAATTATAAAGACAGACAAGAAGACCGACAGACAGACCATTTAACACTGCCACATCATTTACCTGTAAATAAAGCGCACACCTTTACAATCCTGTTGTACACGTTGCCACCAGTAACCTAGCGGATGTGTGTCACCGATGACGTAGAGAGCAGAAGGGGCCACGTGACGTTTAGCCGCCATGACGCTGACGTAATGCCAGAAATGAAAAGTGTAGTTGCCGAAGATGACGTAGTAGACGATGCGTGGAACTTGGTTGTCGTCACAAGGTCTCTCGCAATCTCCATCGTCCTTTAGATCGTTCTGTAAAATGAGTTTTTTTTTTTTTTTCCTATTTTGTTTTAACTGGTTTCATTTTGTCTTGTTTCGTCTGACCTATTTCTATCTATCTATCTATCTATCTATCTATCTATCTATCTATCTATCTATCTATCTATCTATCTATGTCTGTCCATGTATGTGTGTATGTACGTATGTATGTATCTAGCTGTTAGTCTGTCCATCTAAGCTATTTGGAAACCTCGAATCGGGACACGTGTATTTTTCTATGACAAGAGAGAGAGAGAGAGAGAGAGAGAGAGAGAGAGAGAGAGAGAGAGAGAGAGAGAGAGAGAGAGAGAGAGAAGTCTCGTACACCGTTGACAATATGGACTGTCACAGATCATATGTGCCTAAATGGAATGTTGTGGAATATTCCTGGGTACGCGTGTACTAAAAAGTCAACAAACGACACAGAAATCTGCAACAGACAATAAAAAATATCTCAGAACATGGTTGTTATGGGGAAGGCAGGGTTGGGGGGCAGGGGTGCAGAGGGGGTGGTGGTGGTGGCGGGAGGGAGGGGCGGGGGGGGGGGAGGATGAATGAATAGAACGGATCGAACCAAAAAAAATACGCTGTCATACAGAATATGAGACAGAGTAAAATAGCAAACAAACAAACAGACAAACAAACAAACAAACAATCAATCTGAAGAAACCAGACCGACCTGCAGAAAGAACTGCACACAGAAGACATCGCGGTCCCTCACTGTGGGCCCACAGAGGGCGCTGTGGTTGTAAGCTTTGGTCACACTGGGGTCTGGCCTGGCCAGCAGCCCCATCACTGAGCAGTCAGGGGGGTTAAACCAGCCCCCAACCCCCTCGGTGACCTCTCCATCCATCCCCACACTTTCCTTCCCACTGACGTGCTCCTGCCAAGAGTGTTCGCCCCTTTAAGATAAAAACAAACAAACAAACAAACAAAAAATGCAAAAACAAATAAACAAACTAAACAGGATACAGTCCTTATCAAATGGTTTTTAACACTGAGGAGTCCGCACAGAAAACAGCCTTTATATGTTTTGGATAACAAAAACAACCAACACTGTATTATTGCAAATTTTCGGTTCATTCAAAACCTTCCTCAACCTAAAAAGCAGAAGACCTACCAATTCACGTAATTCTTACACAAATTCATATAAAACCGAAGAGTCCACGCAGAATGCGATTAGTACCAACATGATAAAATACGAAAGAATCCCAAGAAAATACAATCATATTTCACAGCTTACAGTACTAGACAAACCACACAGAATACCATCATTGTTGTATTGCTAACCACATTGAAGAGTTCAGGTAAAATGCACTTAGTATTTATTAAATGACATACATTTCTTGAAGATTTCACACCAAAGCAAAATTGTATAATACATATCATTTGCAGAATCCCACAACACACATATTTACACACACACACGCGTGCGCGCGCGCCGGAGAGAGAGAGAGAGAGAGAGAGAGAGAGAGGGGGGGGGCGCGCGCCACCACACACACACACACACACACACACACACACACACACACACACACGAGAGAGAGAGGGGGGACGCGCGCGCGCGCGCACACACACACACACACACACACACACACACACACACACACGCATGTATGAGAGACAGATCTAAGTAAAATCAGCTACAAAAATCAGTCGGAAATGATTTATAACACAGTCCATCGGAACACGTGTGCTTATTTGTGTCAAAGAGAGATGTCGTCATCGGGCAGGTAAAGAGAGACCCATTCATCCATATCTATCAGCTATTGAACATCGTCGGGGAAACGTTGTGTTGGTAGGTCTGAATGTTTGCGTCCAGAAGTGGTTCTGTGCATCTGGCGCTGATTCATTGGAATGTAACAGCACTGCATGCACATGCTCTTTGTTATGACTAAGCATTCATATTGTTTTCTGAAAAAAAACCCCAAACAAACAAACAAAAAAACTTGGCGCTAATTCATTGAAATCTAACCGCATTGCATTTACATATTCCTTGTTATGGCCAAGCATTCGTGTTGTTTTTTTTCCTACCAAACCTGGCGCCGATTCATGGAAATTTAACGGCATTGTATGTCAATGTTCCTCGTTGTGTCTAAGCATTCTTTTGTTTGCTTCGACCAACATGTCAGACAGGCGTAGGGGTCTCGGTGTAGCTGCATGTGGCCGCTACCAGTCCACCCTCAAAGCATGGGGACTTACCGTGCATTCTCAGACACGGGCCAGGTGACGTTGATGCCGGTTCTCACGTGCAGACGTCCTTCATGAAAGCAGAGCAACACTATGCATGTCCCCAGGATGGACAAGAGGAGGGAGGTCACGGCCATTCGAGAGACAGCTCGTCTGAACGGACACGCCCTTCTGGTCCTCATGGTGGACACTGCTGTTATAGACAGCAAAGCAACAAGAATTAACAGCTGTGATATTCTGCACCGGATAATTCCTCTAATGATACAACAAAGCAATTATGGACAGAGAAAAGAATACGTAGAGACTGCAATATGAATGAGGTGGGTGATGAATTTCATTCTGTAACCGCCCTAAATATGCAGCTTTACGTCGTCAGATTCTGCCAAAAGCAGATATGAAACCATGTTCAGCGTTCAGCCTTTCAGATTTGCTAGCAGTGCTTAAAAAAAGTCTGCTGAATTTATCTAAGGGCATCAAAGCAAGCATAATACTTTGATCGTTACAATTTCTGGATAAACTGCTTTCTTGAACATTGTCCTTAAATTTTCAGCAATGCGATCAGTGTGACTATTCATTTTATTTATTTTCTTTAATTGACTGTGATGACCGCTTGACTATTCTATTATCCTCCATTCCTCAAAAGGGCCGAAAGGATATAAAGATTGCACTGTATTGTATGATATTGTATTGTGCTGCACTGTATTGCATTGCACAGTACTAAAGATCTGACAAAAGTGAAGAATCCTAAGGGAGAGATCACAGGTTGATAGATGCGGACGAGAGGGATGAGGGTAGCATTTCTTTTAGAAGGGGTGTTCTCTGGGGATGAACTTCTCAGGCTGGCGAATACAGTTTGGGGAAGGAAGGGGATGGGGGACAGTTTTTACAACGCACTGGTCAGACCGTAAGTTTGTCAGGTACCGACAAACTCCCCATTCCAGTCTTCCCAGAATAAGGCTTCATGGATATATGATGTGAGGAATGATCTGATCTGTGAACTGAGATAGAAGGTAGTTCGTCCAGAGTTCGTTTTGAATTGAAGTGCACCGCCAGGAGACCTTGCTTAGCAGGGGAATACAGTTTGAGAGATCCTATGAGACCTACGTTGTTCAACAGAGGCCTGCTCTCACAGACACCGAGCCTCACGCGGATAGGAACGTGGGACTCTGGAGCTGACATGTGAAGCATGGGAAGCCTAAACGCTCAACTGTGCCCACGATTGCGAGCGCAGTTGTAGACACATCTCTCCATTGACTGGTCAAAACTACGCACACATCTTAAGCCACAATTTTGCTAGCACTTTTTTCTCCAAGCACTGAAAAATTTGGATTGGAAAATTAGCAAAACAAATAAAATTGCGAAACAGTTAAAACAGCGGTAGAGGTTAAGTATTTTGATCTTCCAATTCACAAGAGTATTATTTCTCTGTCTCTGTCTCTCTGTCTCTGAATGTCTGTCTTGTCTGTCCGTCTATCTGTCTCTCTCTGGTTATATCCCAGTCCAAGTTTTTCAGTGCCTCGAGACTCCGTGCATGCAAGACGGCCGCGACTGCACGGGCAGTTACAATTTACGGCTCAAAGTACGTGTGCACACGTTGAGGAATCAATAAAGAGATGCGCGGGCAATTACGCCCGAAATTATGCGCGCAATTGCGCTGCGGCCGCATGTGGAGGGCTTTTTGGAGTTTCTTAGTGATAAGGTCTGCTAATGCTTCGATGTGCACGTGGAGAGTCGAGGTTGTAAAAATTCAGAAGCTGTAATGGGGAGATCTTGTATTAAGGCTTGCATGTGCCTGAGGACATCTTTGACAGCTGAGGTATGCCCAGGTAGAGTGAGGATAATTATTTTGTCTAACCCAAAAATAACATTTTAGGAGATCTTCTGGAGCTCATGTTTAATGGAAATTTCTTCTTAACTTTAACATGTGTCTAGTTACATTTCTGACCAGAAATCCGGTAAAACAATTGATGGGATAAGAATTATATCGATAGATGCCTAAAC
>CM065722.1:42963491-42985991 GCA_033310375.1 Conus canariensis | reverse complement strand
GGGGGGGGGGGATAAAACTCCAAGTGTATTGGAACCAGTTGAGTGGCGTCTGTCAGAGTGCTTCGTGTCTTCACAGTCGCCTCATTTCAGGACATGTCCGTATGACTGCCAAACACTGCTCCTCACCGATGACAAACGCAGACTAACCTTTTTTTTTTTTCGCTCATGGGTATATCCCAGCTTTCTTCCAATTCGCAGTTTTAAAGGCTAAAGAAGTAATACTGGTTAGTCTATACAAAAGCACTGGCTGCCGCACTGACACGTGAGTAAGAGAAGATCATCTATTGTCAGGAAGAAACTCAACGAACAATTCAGAAGTTTCTATCCTATCAGTTGATTATCTACGCAAATCTTTTTGTCCCTTGAGTAGATTTATTTCTCTTACCTGAGACTACGCTGCCACTTACTGCCTTATGTAGATACGTGTTTGATGCTGTGAAAAATTCCTCCTAGCTTTGGTTATGACAAAATTGAACGAACTAGCCTTGAAGCAAAATGAATAAAATACGCATGTACACACACACACACACACACACACACACACACACACACACACACACACACACACACACACACACACAAACACACACACACACACACACACACATGCACACACATACACACATACACACAGACAGACACTGACAGACAGACACACACACGCATGCACTCTCATACACTCACACAGACAGACAGACAGACAGACAGACAGACAGACACACACACACACACACACACACACACACACACACACACACACACACACACACACACACATACCCACGCCATCATAAATGCAAGGAACAAACGCGTTGTGCTCAGTGGGGTGACGTGTGAACCACGCGACCACCATAACATTGGACCTCCCCCCCCCCCCTTACCACCCTCACTGCTCCATCCCTCTCTCTCTCTCTCTCTCTCTCTGCAGCTGTCGCTGCCGCTTCCTCCTCTCACTCGCAATGTTCAGTGGTACAGTAGTTAAGACACACGTCGTTCAGCTTGAAGGAAAGGCTGACCGGTACGCCGTTCGCCGGGTCATAAACACCCATGGATTCAGAAGTCTCACGAAGATGAAGCGTTGAAGCGTTTTATTCAATCGTGCGACATATTCGATGGGAGGCTAAATTTTTCTAACGCTACACACGGACAAGATATGATCAGAAATTAGCGTTTAACTGGTAAACTGTCGTTTATGAACAGAAATAGAATATCTAAAAGAAAAGTTCTCATTTTCAGAGAAATCGAAGGACTGAGAGATAATTTATAAGCAGGTGTCTCCAGTGACCCAAATTGGGGCTACTAGCCCTCACGCCCCCCCCCCCCCCCTCCATCTTCCCCCAACTTGCCCGCATCCCCCACCTTGCTCCCGTTCCCCCCATTTTGCCCTTTCATGCCCCCCCCCCCCTCCCCAACATCAATCTTGTCCATCTCACCCTCATTTTAACCCAGTAGCGCCATCTTGCAACCATCCTCCGTTCTGGCCCCCATTAATCCCCCTCACCCCACCTCCGCCCCCACCTTCACCTGTACTGCCCTGTTCCTATTCCTGCATCTACCTCAGTTCCTTATTTCTTTGAACGGGTGGTTATCAAACAAAAGCGCTCATCCAAGTAGACCATGACTGAAACGTGCATCCCTGTTCTGATGTGTCACGAATCATCGCTCACTGAACTGAATTTTCTAGATAACCAATTAACATGAAGATGAATAAACAGAAACTCTCAACTGATTTCTTAGTTGAGAAGAAAAACATGCAACCCGAAGGTGCCAGTGGGACCCAGAGAAGCACTGTCTTTGACTGCTGAACCATGTGCCCAATGAGACCCAGAGGACTGTCTCTGACTGCTGAACCATGTACCCAATGAGCCCCAGAGAAGCACTGTCTTTGACTGCTGAACCATGTGCCCAGTGAGCGCCAGAGAAGCACTGTCTTTGACTGCTGAACCATGTACCCAATGAGACCCAGAGAAGCACTGTCTTTGACTGCTGAACCATGTGCCCAGTGAGACCCAGAGAAGCAATGTCTTTGACTGCTGAACCATGTACCCAATGAGACCCAGAGAAGCACTGTCTTTGACTGCTGAACCATGTACCCAATGAGACCCAGAGAAGCAATGTCTTTGACTGCTGAACCATGTACCCAATGAGACCCAGAGAAGCACTGTCTTTGACTGCTGAACCATGTACCCAATGAGACCCAGAGAAGCACTGTCTTTGACTGCTGAACCATGTACCCAATGAGACCCAGAGAAGCACTGTCTTTGACTGCTGAACCATGTACCAATGAGACCAGAGAAGCACTGTCTTTGACTGCTGAACCATGACCAATGAGACCAGAAAGCACTGTCTTTGACTGCTGAACCATGTGCCCAATGGGACCCAGAGAAGAACTGGCCCTCAACTGCCGAACCAACCCGCCAGCCGGGCTGTTGGTTCGGCAGTTGAAGACAGTGCTTTTCTGGGTCAGGCTGGCACCTTCGGGTGTATGTTTTGTTTTTATTCTTATTTGAACATACGGAACGAAAACCGTTTTCTGTACCAGTTCAGTGAAGTTGCTACGCCAGGATCAGCAGGCGATTCTGACAGTGTGTGGGGACTGGCAGAATCAGGCTGTTGGTGCTTTCCAGGAAGGATGCCAGTCTGTTTATCGCAGGTGTCAAGGCACCGCTGTGTGTGTTCGATCACTACGCCGCCGACAGTTGGTCTTGGAGTAGTGCATGGTGTGGTCAATAGACTTCTGTTCTGTTGAACAAAGGGCGTCCAACCTAAACAGACGTAGGTTTTTTTTTTGCTTAAGAGAGAGAGAGAGAGAGAGAGAGAGAGAGAGGAGGAGAGAGAGAGAGAGAGAGAGAGAGAGAGAGAGAGAGAGAGCTACACTCTAATGCTGTCAGTCTCTCAGCTGCTGAATAAGGTAGAAAAAAGCTGACATTCCATGGATCCTCTTTTTGAAAATATTGCTTTATTTCAGTACTGAAGACCTAAGATTGAGATCCTACCATGGCATAATAAAAGGGGAAAATTATAGGAATAGCAGAACTGGCGTTTTTTCTATTGTGATTCATTCGTTTATAATGTTGACAATGTGAATAAAAAAAAAGTTGCACTAGAAACGTTCTAGGCAAACAACATAGCGTCAGAGATGTTCTTAACAATCCATGGTTGTATGACAGACATTCTGAGCAGGCTTCATTTCCTTATAGACATTCAAAGCAGACGTGGCTGCACTATAGATATTCTGAGCTTAAGGTCGCTTCATGGACACAGAGTATCACGGCTGGTCCTTGAATGTTTGATGACTCAGGCAAATGAGCATGCAGAGAGTATCCTGTGACGTTTGCTCGGCCCAAACCCTGTTCCTAACCGGAACATTACAAAGAATTATCAGCTAATAAGCCAAGGAGATTGGAAAATTATTTTTTTGGTGTGGGGGTTAAGCCAACGGAGATGCGTTTCCTCCTTGAAGCTCATTTTGTGGAGCATCTTTAACGAGAGATGGGTTTTCCGGTGAATGTTCGCAACTGTGTAACGCTTACGCAAGACTTTCAGGAGTATGTATGCTCCAGTGATGAAAGCATCCCCAGAGCCCCCCTCCCTCCCCCTACCCCCCCCCCCGCCCCCCTCCCACACACATACCTTCCTCACGCCTCCCTCTCCACATTTATGTGTAAAAATGACATTTTTTTTCTTATTAGATGCAATTTTAAAATCTAGCGTAAAGTTGGACTCTATGTGCTGGCTTTTTTTGTCGCATCAAAAATGCTTTCTTTTCCATTTTTTTTATTTTTTTTATTTAGATTAGGTCGGGTTTGTTTTTTTTCTTGTCTTCGTACGTTTAGTTTAAATTCCTTGATAATGTTGAACTGCGTATGTGAAATCTTAAATAAATGTCAGCGAACCGCCCAGAGAACGCGGACAAACGAGTCACAAGACGAAACACAACTAGTTTCGACCTCTTAGGTCTTCATCAGGTGAGACATTAACGAATAACTAAGTGAATTTTCATTGTTTTATTCGTTAATGTCTCACCTGATGAAGACCTAAGAGGTCGAAACTAGTTGTGTTTCGTCTTGTGACTCATTTGTCCGCGTTCTCTGGGCGGTTCGCTGACATTTATTTAAGATTTGTTTGGATTTCCGCCTGCAGTCCTCTCGCTTTGCAACTAGATCTGCGTATGTGAAAGAAAAGGACACATTGTGTCATGTGTGTGCGTATTTTGGGCAGTGTTTTTGACTGCCTATTTCAAATTCTTTCCGTCATTCTTTCTGGGTTAAGTCTTCTTCTTGTGTCCGTCCTTTTGTCTTTCTTTCCTCCTCTATTTCTGTTCAATTTCTTTCTTTGTTTCTTTCTCTGTAGTTCTCTTTCTCTTTGTTTTGCATTTTAGGGCTTTTCTTCAATGTTCTTTCCTTCTTTCTCACTGTTTCAGTAATGTATTCACTATATTTTGGAACGGTTATATGCGATGTTTTTGTCATTGTCGGTGCGTGTGTCTGGTTCACCTGTTCAACCATTAATCCATCCAAACTCTCGGCGTCAGTGGTATGCAGATAGATAAAAGATACAAACAGGTAGGAAAACAGAGAGAGAGAGAGAGAGAGAGAGAGAGAGAAGAGACAGAGACAGAGGACAGAGACAGAGACAGACAGAGAAGAACAGAGGACAGACAGACAGACAAAGGCTATCTTATATCTTTATATGAATACTGAGTACTCAACAAGTCAATGCACATGCACTTGCTAAGCCGCTGCAGCGTCGTGCGTGTGAGTGCAACCGTTATATGACGTCCCTGTACAGGTGAGATCCATAAATATATGACGTAACCTGTGAGCACTTTGTGTGCATGCTGAAGAGAGAGAGAGAGAGAGAGAGAGAGAGAGAGAGAGGGGGCATTGGTTATGGATCTTTCACCTAGTGTCGGAGTCCCACAATACTGATCGAACTAGACACCCCTTTGCATTATTTACACCTCGTTTGCTTCAGTTCAAGACTCTGCCACTATCTGTCTGCACCGTGCCCCTCCTCCCCCTCCCCACACTATGTCTTCTTTTCCTTCTTCGTCTTCTTCTTCATCTTCTTCTTCTTCTCTCGTGGGAGAAAATAATGTTTAGGACTGTTTTTAGTATCTTCTCCCCCCCCCCCCCCCTCTCTCTCTCTCTCTCTCTCTCTCTGTCTGTGTCTGTCTGTGTCTCACATACAGACACACACGCGCGCGCGCGCGCCGCACACACACGCACACGCACAGCAACAGACAACAGACAGACAGACAGACAGACACACACACACACACACCACACACGCACGCACGCACGCACGCACGCGCGCGCACACACCCCTCCGCATACTTCTCCTTTTCTCCTCTCTCTTCTCTCTCTTCTCCTCTCTCTCTCTCTCTCTCTCTCTCATGAGAGAATAATGTTTTGAATTTTTATAGTATTTTTGTAATCTCTCTCTCATCGCGCGCGCGTACGCACGCGCGCTCCCTCGCATTCACACACACGCACAGTGCGCGCCCACTCGCTGAGATTTCACAGCGGAGGAAACCCACCAAAAATATCTACACCCTCACCCCCTTCCCCCCCCCCCCTCCGTCCCAAGCCCATCTCCCCCTCTACTTTCCCCAGCACTCTTCCTTCCCTTCATCACCATCCTACTTCCCCCCCCCCACTCTCTCTCTCTCTCTTCCTCTTCCACCCCCACTTTTCCTACCTTCCGCCTTGCTCATCTCTATCATCATCTACCCCCTGCTTGCCCCTAAACCACCTTTCTCCTCCCCCCCCCCCGTTCCCTCCACCCCCCCCCCCCCACACACACACACGCTCTCTTCCACCTCCTCCCACCTCCTCTCACGGGTTCCTCTCACCTCCACCGGCCAACCCTCCCTCCCCCTCCCCTCCCCCCGCCTTCCCATTTCCACCTCCACCCTCTCCCCCCACCCCCACCCTCCCCCTCCCCCCTCCCACTTTTCAGAAGAAACGGCGGAGCACCCGCACTGTCTGACCAGATGTGGCCGTACATCTGTGAAGGGAATGAAGAGTGCGGGCGTTGTATTGCCTGGTGCCAGACTTGCAGGCTGATTCCCTCCCTCCTCAGTGGCTGAAAACAAAGTTCCCGTGAAAATGGTTCTGAAGGAGTAGAGTAGACTCTGAGTTCTTCTGCCGGCCTGGATGCTATTGGCTGACAAAGAGGGTCTTCTTCTTCTTCTTCCTGGGTTTTATTGAGTGAGGTAGGGAACAGACAACGTATTGATCGTGTCTAATCGTGAGTTTGATGATGATGGATGATAGATGATGATGTGTGTGTGTGTGTGTGTGTGTGTGTGTGTGTGTGTGTGTGTGTGTGTGTGTGTGTGTGTGTTTTCACGTTTTGTGTATTGTGGTGGTTGTCATGCTTTGAATTTTGAATTCTTGTTTTGCTGACTGGAAGAATATTTATGTGATTAACGACTTTAGAAGACCGGTAACACCTGAAAGACAGCGACCCCATGTAGTGCCGATAAGGGAGCCCTAAAATGCGGACAAAGTCCTGATTTAGAAGCCCCATTGCGTCGTGTTTCTTTGATGCTTCCACGGATAAAATAGCTTCACTTCGTGAGAGCGGCGAATCAGTTAGATCTACCCTTAGGGGGCTTCTAAACTAGGACATTGCCCAGATGCTCTGATAATCGTATTCACAGACTTCGCTGCTCTGTCTGGTTTAGTGTGTGTGTGTGTGTGTGTGTGTGTGTGTGTGTGTGTGTGTGTGTGTGTGTGTGTGTGTGTGTGTGTGTTGTGTGTTCGTTATTTTGTGTGTGTGTGTGTGTGTGTGTGTGTGTGTGTGTGTGTGTGTGTGTGTGTGTGTGTGTGTGTGTGTTCGTTATTTTTGTGCATTGTGCATCGGGGCAGAGAAAATAGTCAATGGAAAAGATGATGTCTGCTTTGAGTGGATCGATTTTTTTTATTTGTTTATTTTTGTTGTTGTTTAATGTGATGATTCAAAATCATCAGCCTCATTGTGTTTGTCGTAATAATCACCTTTGTTATCTGGCTAGCCACTCTTTTCATTTGAAATATTACTATTAAAAATTACCATCACAGTCGTTGTCGTTGTCATCATTTTCCTCGTCCTCCTTCTTCTTCTCCTCCTCCTCCTTTTCTTCTTCCTCCTGATTATCATAATCATCATGAACAAAAATAAGTCGTCATCATCATCATCATCATCATCATCATCATCATCATCGTCGTCGTCGTCGTCGTCGTCGTCGTCGTCATCACCTTGTTTTCGTTTTTTTTTCTTTTTTTTTAAAACTAATATTCTCAAAATCCATATCCAAATCATGATCATGATCTTAATAATGAACAGCCCTGTGTGTACACTCTGTCACGGCAAACAAACAGCAGTACATGTCCTAAGTTCATGCTAAGCAGAGTTAAACCAGGCTAGGTACACGGCAGGAGTTAAACCAGGCTAGTTAAACCAGGCAAAGCAGAGTTAAACCAGGCCAGGTGCGCGTGGACACACAACTCAGAGCGCACATGCAGTTCGCACTGCCAGAGTCAACACCACGCAAACAGAAGCTGCATCAACGACGTGCTACACGGCAGGAGGTCACACATCATGGTCTGGAACAGCTGTGACCTCAAAGCGTGGAATCGGAGTTTACTGGATGGAATGGATGATTGGGAGTGTGAAACAGACCTTCCAGACTGAAAAGGAAACCCACCCGGAGATCATCAAGAAGAATGACACGAGTGTGGATATCGTACTCACTCAGAACCATGAAACTAGTTTGTTCGGATCGAACTCACTGTGCTATATGAAAACAGAACGGAGCAAGCTCACATCTACAAACCTGAAGGGTATGCCGGTCTAGCATGCAGCTGGAGTGAATGGGGCTTCGCCACAGAGGTTGGAGGAAGGGGGGTTGTAGGCTTATTAACCTATGATCTCACAAAAGACCTCGGGGTTTCTGGTAAGAATGGGACTAGAATTCTAAAGGCAGTAGCAGGAGCAGCTGAAAAATTCCAGCTGGATCTGGTCGTGAAGAACAACACGAACTTCGTGAGGCTTAAAATTTCCCAGTTTAGGACAGGTGTGCGACACTGATGTGGGTAAGACACCCATCTGAAAAGGCAAAGGCTTGAAACTCCCACCTATCCAGAAGTTGCTGGTTCAAATCCCGGTAGAACCAGGACAAAGAATCTTGGTAGCAGGTGGGCTTGTTGAAGTCCTGACTGTAAGGCCTTTTTAGTTTGTAAGGAATACAGGGCCTAAACTCTTGTCTGATGGATGTCTCTTTTCTACAGACATTGTGCCATCAAGCTCTCCCCAGAGTTTCTTCGTATTGATAATCCGAATCATCATGATTATCATCACCAGCAATCATGATTTTCATTAGTATTGTAATCAAAATATTTGATAATTGTTGTCGCGCTCTTCTATGATGAACAAACGTGGTTCCAAGATCTACGACTGCTTGATGCCAAATTCGTGGAACTAAGAAGCCAGAAAGCGAAAGCGTGCATTGCATGGCATTCTACACAGTGCTGTTTTTTGAAACTCAAGAATGACAGCGATTCGCGCGGGATCGTTACGTGCCAAAGACTACTGTGATATAAGAAGCATAGCATCCGCCAGTTTGAGTTAGGTCAGGTATTAAAGTTTTCCATCCTCACCCATCCCTGCTGGTTTGACCGACCATCCCTTGGGAGAAGAGAAAGGAGACTGGGGGGGCGGGGGGAGGGGGGGCAGAGAACCTAACATTGCACTAAAGCCACCAGAACAACATAGGTGGTTTACTTATTACACAATTTAACACCCACACTAATCAACCTTGATGTAGCTCACAGAGTAAATCCATCTCAGGATAAGTTTGGCTGTGTATGATACTACATTGATACCCACCCCAGGATAAGCTGGGTTCATATCTAATACTACATTAATACCCACCCAGGATAACTTGGGGCCGTATCTAATACTACATTAATACCCACGTCAGGATATGTTGAGGCCATATCTAATACTTCATTAATACCCACCTCAGGATATGCTGGGGCCGTATCTAATACTACATTAATACCCACCTCAGGATATGTTGGGGCCACATCTAATACTACATTAATACCCACCTCAGGATATGTTGGGGCCGTATCTAATACTACATTAATACCCACCTCAGGATATGTTGGGGCCATATCTAACAGGCCCACTACATTAATACCCACCTCAGGATACGTTGGGGCCACATCTAATACTACATTAATACCCACCTCAGGATATGTTGGGGCCACATCTAATACTACATTAATACCCACCTCAGGATATGTTGGGGCCATATCTAACAGGCCCACTACATTAATACCCACCTCAGGATACGTTGGGGCCGTATCTAATACTACATTGTTGTTGTTGTTGTTGTTGTTGTCGTAACCTGGCTAAAAGACTCCAGGGATCATCCGAACAGCTGAAGTACTTCATTAATACCCACCCCAGGATAAGTTTGGGCCATATCTAATACTACATTAATACCCATCTCAGGACATGTTGGGGCCTTATCTAATACTTCATTAATACCCGCCCCAGGATATGTTGGGCCGTATCTAATACTGCAGTAATACCACCTCAGGACATGTTGGGGCCATGTCTAATACTACATTGCATAAGTTGGGCCACATCTAATACCACATTAATACCCACCTCAGGATAAGTTTGGGCCATATCTAATACTACATTAATACCCATCTCAGGACATGTTGGGGCTTTATCTAATACTACATTAATACCCATCTCAGCACATGTTGGGACCATATCTAATAGTACATTAACACCCACCTCAGGACAAGTTGGGGCCATATCTAATACTACATTAATACCCATCTCAGGACATGTTGGGGCCTTATCTAATACTACATTAATACCCATCTCAGGACATGTCGGGGTCCGTGTCTAATACTACATTAATACCCATCTCAGGACATGTCAGGGGGCGTGTCTAATACTATATTAATACCCATCTCAGGACATGTTGGGGGCCGTGTCTAATACTACATTAATACCCATCTCAGGACATGTTGGGGCCGTGTCTAATATTACATTAATACCCATTTCAGGACATGTTGGGGGCCGTGTCTAATACTACATTAATACCCATCTCAGGACATGTTGGGGGCCGTGTCTAATACTACATTAATACCCATCTCATGACATGTTGGGGGCCGTGTCTAATACTACATTAATACCCATCTCATGACATGTTGGGGGCCGTGTCTAATACTACATTAATACCCATCTCATGACATGTCGGGGGCCGTGTCTAATACTACATTAATACCCATCTCAGGACATGTTGAGGGCCGTGTCTAATACTACATTAATACCCATCTCAGGACATGTTGAGGGCCGTGTCTAATACTACATTAATACCCATCTCAGGACATGTTGAGGGCCGTGTCTAATACTACACTGTGTCTTTGATTGTTGTTCGCTTATCAATAATTGCTTTTTTTTTTAACACCCATACGATCCTGTGAAATTGAATGCAGAGTTCCGTGCAGATTTACGTACGTAGTTCATACTTTGCCAAATACTTGATCCATGTATGTTGTACCTGTCTGCACATATATATCAATGCATTTGATCTACCATCCTAGAACTGCATATAAACGGTCTCTTGTACAGGCTGAGTGAATTTCTTTTTCAGTTGTTTATATGTTTTTGAATTAAAGTCGTTACGCATTTTTTGTTTGAGTGTGTTTTTGCGTTATTGATAAAAAAAATCACCAGAACGGGAACGTTTTAAGAAGAGGAATGGCACATCTGATATAAAGCCCCTGCAGGCATTCGAACTTATAACATCTGGCAGGGAATTCGCTGCTTTACCACTGAGCCCAACCAGTACCCAGGTAACTAAAGTTGGAAGCGATGCCAACTGATGTTTTTGTTGGGTGTCCGAAGATTGAACTTGGAACCTCTGCATGCAAGCTTGATTAGCAATTACCGCACCCGTCAGTTTGGAAAGACTCTGAGGTTTATGTTTTGCTGTCTGTGTTTCGCTGTGTACAACACTGTGTCTATGATCACGTGCTGCGTTTACCAATGTGCGCTGGTGATAATCTTCGCCGCACTGGGCTCTGACGTTTGTAAGTGTTCCCTGTCTGTCGGCGTCTTGGTTCGGTTAAATCCTGGATTCCAGGTTAAAACTCTCCGGTTCTGCTTCATCTTCCTGAATGCACGTAGTCACAGGAATAAATCTGCACGATACAGATTAAAGATCAAGATCGTTCAGAGCATGTACGTAAAACTAAATATATTATGCTGCATGATCTTGATTAACAATTCACGGTATTGTTGGTCGATTTTCTCGGTACTTGACTCCTGCGATATATTCTTCTCTCATCCCCTCTCTCCATCACATCTCTACGCACCAACCCCCCCCCCCCCTCCCCACCGCCACCTCCTCGCCCACGTTTTTCCTAAGTCCCGGTCCTCTTGTCCTTTTCATTCTTGTTCTTGTGGTTCTTGTTGCTCCTCTTCAGCACTGACTGAATGTGGTGTGGTCGAACTTGTCCTTTGTTGTCATGTGCTATAGTGTTCCCGTTTTCAGTCGCAGCAATGCTTTCTCACCTTAGTGTTTTTGTTTTGTTTGTTTAACTGTATTTGTTTTTGTTTTCGTTTTGCTTTGGGTTAGGATGGAGGTGGAAAGAGCTGGAAAGCATGTACACTATGTCAGTAAAAAGACTGAAAGGCGTGATGGTTGAAATCGCGGGTAGCATCTGCTAAATGTGTAGACGTTTCTAGAGATAGTACTCGACATGTTAGACATTTGCGGTTGGCAGGTGAGAAAAGGGTTTGTGCAGAGCTGTAGACGTTATTGTTGTTCCTTTGTTATCAGTTTTAGTGCTTTTTTTTGTTGTTGCTTGTTTTTTTGGTTTTCGTTTTGGCTCATGCAAGAACAGTTTTTCTCTTGCCGGTACAATGCTGTTCACACAGACTCAGTCAGACACACACACACACACACACACACACACACACACACACACACACAAAAACACACACACACACACACACATACACAACACCCACACCACACACACACACACACACACACACACACACACACACACACACACACACACACACACACACAGAGGCCTTCTTGCAGCGGCACGTGCTGCTCGCACAGTCGATGTGCCATGGTCGTTTTATGTCACTGCAAACCCCGTGTCAGCCTCTGACTCCCCTTGCACTGCCTGGCGTCCGTCACCGTTCAGGACCAGGTCAAATTAGCACCCCTCCTTCTTTTGACCCAGAGGTTGATCCTACAATTAGAGTTGATAATGGGCGGAACGAAATTCTCTCTGTATCGAAAATCCCATTGTCCACTTCTGTGAGATTTTCTTTGGCGCGGGAATCAAGAGGGTGGATTTCGCTGTGGACGGTTTTGACATGTTCGGCACAGGTAAACTGAGGCATGGGAAGAGTTCCAGCGATGCAGGTGATCAAACAAACTTCTGTAAGCGAGCCTACCAGCTTCATTAGGCGATAAGAGTTGTGTCCCCTGGAAAACAGGGATTGTCCTTCAGGAAAACGTGGTTATGCTGCTATCACAACCCCCCCTCCCCTCCCCCCCCCCCCCCCCCCCTAGAATGATAGCTGTTTTCCATGCTCTTTTTACACAGTCACGGGTGTTATCCCTATGTTTATGTGGAAAACAATTATTGGTGTTATTGCAAGGATCACAATTTTCCCGTCTGTTTTTGCGGGGAAACAGTTATAGAGAAAATGAAAGTAGGAAAACTCCTCAAACTGCTTTCTCCTACTTTACCGACCGAGCTTGCATAGACACTGACAGCTGTTTCCTTGAGAACATTATGAAGAAGGACGTTTTCCACGTGAAGATGCCTTGCTTACATCTTGAGGTCAAGGAGAACGGTTATTATCCCAAGGATATTAGGAAAAAGAATAACGATACCCGGGGAAAACAATGACAACAGTTATGATTCTCTGGAAAACAGAGGAAATAGGTGTGATATCTAAGGAAATAGTTATGATCTTCAGGCTCATAAGTCTGTTCCCTCTTTTCACAATTCACTTTGAGGATCATAGCTATTATTGCCTTTAGACGCCAGTATGTCCCCATACAAGCGCGTTCCCCCCCCCCCCCCCCCACCCACCCCTAAAATCGATTTAGCAGTCCCATTGCTGCCCAGCTGAAATTCTCAATCGCTGGCAGTTTCTTGAATCCAGCATGTTGGTGCGCGCAATAAGACCAACTTCCCGATTGGCATGGGCAAAGAAAACAGGCCCCACTTTGTTTTTTTTGTTTTGTTTTGTTTTTTGGTTTAAGATCTTGTGCAACAGCGTAGTTTTACGCAGAAACTCCGGTTTTTTTTTTTTTTTTTTTTTTTTTTTTTTTTTTAGCAGTGTGGGAGATGACTGACAACTCTCCTTATTTCTTTGACTAATAAGCGAATTTTTTGTTTTCGCAATCTACGAGCCTATCTCTGAAACTGTGACTACTCTTAAGTTTGCCATTTTTTATTGTCCTTAGAGAGGTGTATTATTAGCTGAGCCATAACTATGAAACCGCGACAGCTCTCAAGTTGACCAGTTGTTCATGGCTTAGAAAAGGGAATCGGCTGAAATACTATAGCTTTGATATACATTTTGTGGTAGGAATATTTTGAGTATCCTCTCTAGAAATTAGAGCTAGGACGGGTTGCGGGATGGGGGTCAAGGGTTTGGAGGTTAAACCTTACTCTGTTACGAAGGCCGCTTTTATTAAGAGTGTTTGGAACTCCTTCTTTCTTAACCTCAGTTTCTGCGGCACTTGGCGCCCACATTATGAATGCTTTTCATGCGTGCACGTGCATGTGCAGCTGTGCAGGAGGGGGTTAGCGAGGAGTTGTGGTGGTGGTGGTGGTGGTGGTGGTGTGTGTGTGTGTGTGTGGTGTGTGCGCGCGCGCGCGCGCGCGCACGCGCGCTGGGCTAACATATAAAATGAGTCTTCCAACTGATTCAAAACCTGGAATGTTTGTCGAAAACCCTGTTCGTTTTCTCATATTTAATGTAAATGGTTGTTTAATGAAACAAATTTACAAAGCAGATTTCCGAAAAACTGAATTTTGGAAACTCTCAAAACTGGAACCCAACATACTGTCGTAGAACTTTCTAATTTCGCAAAAATGAAGAAATTTAGAGTCAAAATGGCACAGAAAAACTTGGCTTTCATTCCATACATGAAAACATTGTTAAAATGCAGTTGAAAAATGGTTAAACCCAGTTTGGGGATTCGAGCGCGCGCGCGCGCGCGCGTGTGTGTGTGTGTGTGTGTGTGTGGTGCAGGCATGAATGCGCGCGTATGTGTACTCCTGATATCTACGTGTTGAGAGCAGGGCCTGTTTTTGTCTTCGGGAGATTGGAAGTGAACAGCATTTCTTGATAAATGATGTGCTCTGTTTTGTATAATACCTGTCTGCTTTTATTCATTTTATATGTAGAGTTTGCTGATGGCAAAGCGCATTGAGAAAAAAACGCTGGTAAGGCAGTAGCTTCAGCAGCAACAGCAGCAGTATCTGAAGCAGTATAAGCTGTAGTTGTGGTCGTAGTAACAGAAGCAGCTGAAGTGTTAAATAATTGGAAGGCAAGTTCGTTAAAACAGAAAGTAAAAAAAGTTCTAGGAAACAGCACCTAATGGATCTTATATAGATTTTTTTCCACGAGTGTTTGGTGTGTATGACATTCTCTCTCTCTCTCTCTCTCTCTCTCTCTCTCTCTCTCTCTCTCTCCCATCCTTCCACCATCTCCCCTGTCTCTCTCCTCTCTCTCTCTCTCTCTCTCTCCCTCTCTCTCTCTTTCTTCCTTCCTCCTGCCCGCCCTCCCTCTCCCTCTCCTCCCTCTCTCTTTCTCTGCCCCCCCCCACCCTCCTCCTCTCTCTCTGTCAATGGGGGCAATAAACTCAGTTGACTCGTTAGCTTGACTCAGCTCTCTCAAGACTTGAACTGACGTGTTATGACAAAGCCTGAATGACTTAGCTCAGCCACTTGACTTCCACTCAGTGACCGGGCCTTTTGTGCGCAACGTAACGGACTACCTGACTTCGTACGATCCGACACAGACTCGACGTGTACATACGTAACTGAATCTGTCGTCATGAGTTAACATGACTGGATTGAATTCTAATGGGTGGGTTCACTAACTGGCTTGACTTTGAAGCCACGCTCTTTCCAATCCCCTTTTTTTTTGTTACGCGCACTAATACTAAAGAACTTAACTTACCTCGTGTCATGACTGGCGCCAACCTCTGGAATGATTCCCTGACGTGTGAAAAATCCCCGAGTGAAGGTTTTGAGGAAGTAATGCTATGTACACATAACATCGTTTGTGTCCAGAACCCTCCCCCCCCCCCCTCTCTTCAACCATCCCCATCCCCGCTCCCTCGCGCGCCCTAACCCCTACGCTTGCCCATTTCATAATAGCGTATAGCGTGTAGACTGGGGTTGAAATAGGTGAGGGAGTGGGGTTGTGGTTCTGGAATCCCTAAAAAAAAAAAAATCGAACTAATGTATTTATGTATTTGCATTTGCAATAGTTAATCATCTGTCTCGCTTTCACACCTAATTCCCCAAATGTTGTAAAACCTTTCAAGTGTGAAGGATAGATAACCTACATTGTTTTCTTGCGTTGTTCAGTTGTTCATTAAAAAATTGTTTGGAATAAATGGGACAGAGAGAGAGAGAGAGAGAGAGAGAGAGAGAGAGAGAGAGAGAGAGAGAGAGAGAGAGAGAGAGAAGACCCGGATAATGAGAATGGGGAGGGAGGTTGGATGGAGTTATTTTACACCGATAGCGGTGGGCATTTTACAACCCATTATATCCAGGTTGGAGGCGAGGGGTGGGAGGTGTGTATACAGAGATGCTGTCAGAAGCAGTTTATTCTTTCTACTCTCTGTCTGGCCTCTCCCGTACTCGTCAGCCAATAAGGGGAATGCACAAAGCAGAGAGAGAGAGAGAGAGAGAGAGAGAGAGAGAGAGAGAGAGAGAGAGGAGAGAGAGAGAGAGAGAGAGAGAAGACAGACAGACAGACAGACAGACAGATTGACAGACAGACACATAGACAGACAGACAGACAAAAAGACAGACAAGGACACAGGTAGACAGATAAACACACACACACACACACATACACACACACACACACACACACACACACACACACACACACACACACACACACAACACACACACACTCACACACTCACACACACACACACACACACACACACACACACACACACACACACACACACACACAGAGGTGGAGAGAGAGAGAGAGAGAGAGAGAGAGAGAGGTGAGTGTGTGGTGGGGTGGTGGGTGGGGCAGGGGTAGGGATGAGTTGGAGAAAGAATCGGAAAGTGATGCGAAGGCACAATGACATGGAAAAAGGGAAAAAACAGTCTGAAAGGAGGGAAAATGGCGAGCTGGAGACAGAGGAAGACAGAACAGAGGAAGAAAAGAGATCAAGGGCGACAGAATAATAGGTGATATTATAGAGAAAAAGACTGAGGGATAAGTTTACTATACCTAGAAAGAGAGAGATTGGGGAAAGTGAAAGAAGGGAGGAAGGTGTGAGAGTGCGATGAACTGTGCACTGGAGGGGGTGAGACCGGGGAATGGGAGGGGAGGGGAGTTGGAGGAAGAGGAGGAGGAGGAGGAGAAAAAAGCTGAGGAAGAAAGACTTACAGACAAACAAGAGCAGAAAGACAGGCAAACAGACAGACGAAGACTCAGATCCATTATGTAGAATGTATTATTTCATGGCTAACAATACTATGTGCAAAAGCTGAAGATCCCTGTGCCATGTACAATATAGTGGACATCAATATGTTGTGTGTCGTTTCCACTCAAATATCATAAATCATTTGATTAACTTGGAGCAGTGACAAGTGGGCTTTCGACCGCACTGACGATGAAAACCACCTGAAGACCCACAAATGACAACATCAGTCTTGCTTCACGTCAGCAAGAATCTCAACTCCTACCGACTTTCAAAAGAACCTCATCTGTTTCAGATTCCCCCAGCCTACCCTGTACCGTAACATCCTATTACCCCTGAAGGCCACCACGTGACCGGAAGTGAGGTAACAGGTGGGCTCCAGCTGCGTGTTTTACTACGGGAGTCTACGTGAATGAGTCGAAGGAGGGAAGAATTTGACCTGTCTGGACTGCCTGGCCTTGTTCTTACGTCACATCCGGTGCTTTGTCGGTGAACCCGGAATACACCAAGCAGATGAGCTCTAGGGAAGTGTATTTCACTGACTGTTCTTCAAGGCCAGCATGGGGTTGAACTCCGAAAAACGGCGATACTGAGAATCAGACTAGACTACTTCCTTTAACAGGTACTTGTACCTATGGCGATTTTTTTCCCTCAAAAGTCATGTTCTTTGAAAGACAGTTGATGAACAGTTCAAGGGAGCAAGTACAGCGGATGAATGTGGCAGAGGAAGTACTTTTGGAATGCCTCATGCATATTTTTTTACGGTAATATGCACTTACTGAAATCTAAAACAAAT
This sequence comes from Conus canariensis, assembly GCA_033310375.1. Classification (NCBI taxonomy): domain Eukaryota; kingdom Metazoa; phylum Mollusca; class Gastropoda; order Neogastropoda; family Conidae; genus Conus; species Conus canariensis. The sequence continues at coordinate 42,968,448 of CM065722.1, read as the reverse complement.
ACTCTGAGTATACTTCTGGCAATCTTATCCATGAAACGAAAAAAGAATTAAGATTTGAAGGTGATTGTTTGGCAGTCACATATTTCAGTAGTTTTTATTCATCAATATCCACGCCCACAAAGACTAAACTGATATTTAGAATCGTAATTTGTAACATAATCAACTCTGTTAACAAAAAAAGAGGCTCTTCGATTTTCAACGCAAGGTCATCAGTCAGTTACGGGGGAAAAGCCAAGGAAATACAAAGCAAATCGAAAATCCAAGTTCAACTATACATCTTGTACTCACCAACTTATTATTAATGTGGAAATACTGTGGGTGGGATGAGGTCTTGTGGCAATATTCAGATAAACAGTTGAGAACTAGTAGTTCATCTGGTCCGACAGACACTCCACCATTGCGTTGTATTTTGAGATGATTTGAAGGCAGGGGTCTAAAAGCTCTGTGTCGGGGACAAGTCAGACCTGGCTGGCTCTCTTACTGGTTGAATACTCAGCTTAGCCACCAGGGTCGCGGCTGAGGAACCGTTGAGGATGAGTTGAGGGGAGCTGTTGAGAGACTTTTAAAGGTGAACTTGAGATAACTGTTGAGAAACTTTTTGAGGAGAGAACACGGGGCGATTTGTGTGATTTTGAGGCTGAATCGTAAAGGAGTTGCTGAAAGATTATTTGAGAGGGACCGAGGAACTTGTTGAATGAATTTTTGAGAACAGGTTGTGAGGGAGTTGTCCAGGGAGTTCTTGAGGGAGTTCTTGGGGGAGTTCTTGAGAGACATTCAAGAACGGACCGTGGGAAGAGGCTGTTGTGAAGAGGCAATGACCATGAATGTACGGCGAGGTGTGGGCCACGGACAGCGGTTTAACGGCTCCTCTCCAGAATATAACATCGCCATGGTGGGTGCTCTGGGAGTAGGCAAATCAGGTCAGTCTGTTTCTTTTGTCTCTTTGTTTGTTTGTTGGTTGGTTCGCACCTTCATTCGTGGGGCTGTCTGTCTTGTCTTGTCTTGTCTGTCTGTCCTTCTACCCTTGTCTTTCACTCGGTCTCCCTGTGTCTTTCGATCTGTTCGCTGGCTTTGTCTGTCTGCCTGTCTGGCTGTGTGTCTGACTGTCTGTCTCTCACTGTCTATGTCTGTCTGCCTGTCTGTCTGTCTGTCTTTCTGTTTCTGTCTCTCTGTGTCTATGCTTATTCAAGGTACAAAAGTAAACAAGAGGAAGTGACCAGCCGCCGTGGCGAAGTGGTTAGTGTCGCGGAACCCCGGCTGGGAGGTCGTGGGTTCGAATCCCATTAGAGTCATGTGGGTTTTTCTGCCCCGACCGGCTCCTACCCAGAGTTGAGTTTGCTGCGGACTCAGTTGGGAAGACTGGGACCACACAGTCGAGTTTCATCCACTTATTGGATGCGTTTCTGAGAGTGTTGCTCAAATTTCCTGACCAACACTGCAGGTGCCTGTATCTCTCGGGCCTGGTTGACGCCGGGATACATTATGAAAGGAAGCGTAGAGTACAGCCCTGTCATGTAGTCTCAGACCAAAATGGAAATCCGTAGCATCATCTTAATCATCCTCATTCTCATCGATCAGCATTAAAAAAGAATGTCTCAAGTTCTGTGGCCCCTCATGCCCTGCTCTCATGGTGACCTCAATTTCGATATCCTCTCCACGTCTGTGGCCTTGGTTTGGTTCCGTCGGGGTCACCGGTAACGGTGAGTCCATAGGGGCTGTCGTTGGACGGACGTGGTGGCGCCCTCCGGGGGGGAGAGCTCATTCACACCGGCTTCGCGACTAAGCAATTATTGTCGTCAGTAGGGGGCTTAGTAGGTGGTGTGCTGCGTATGTTAGATCAGAACAGGCGCCACTGAACACCACCGAAGTGACTCGGCAGCAGTGCAGTGTCTCCTCCGGTGGGTTGCCTCTTGACGACTTGACATTGACTGCTCCCTGTGGATTGCCGGTGCTGGGGCTGCGGCGGGGCCGACCGGGCTGTGGCTGTGGACGGGGTGTCGGAATGAGCGGCGTGGGTGCACTGCTTCTGAGGTGCCGCAGAGGTTGGGACAGCAAAACAAAACAAAACAAAACAAAACAAAACAAGAGGAAGTGAATTTTCGACGAGTTTTTGTTTGTATTTTGGCTCATTTTCAGTAATGCTAAACTCTGTCTCTCTGTCTCTGTCTCTCTGTCTCTCTCTGTCTCTGTCATTCTCAGGGCGCGTGCGCGCGTGCGCGCGCGCGCGCGCGCGTGTGTGTGTGTGTGTGTTGTATGTGTGGGTCTGTGGGTCTGTGTATGCGCGTGCGCGTACGTATGTTAAAGAGAGAGTGGAATTCTGGCATTCGCACAGTGAGCACTAACAGAGGTACTTTACAGTGGTGGCAGGCATTATCTGCACCGTCTGTCTGTCAGTCTCTCTCATTAACAGTCAGTTGTCACGACTGTGACCGCTTCTCCCTCCCCCCCCCCGCCCCCCCCCCCCCCCCCCCCCCTATCTGTCTCTGTGTCTGTGTCTGTCTGTCTGTCTCTCTTAAATGCACACACACGTACATGCGCGCCCGCACATTCACACACGTAGATACATAAGCACAATCATATGCGGATGTACACACACACACACACACACAACAACACACACACACACCAACACACACACCACACACACACACACACACACACAACACAACACACACAACTCTCTCTCTCACTCAATACACACATACACTTTCCCACTATGATTGTATGTATGTCTGTCTGTATGTTTGTCTGTTTGCCTGTCTCACGCACGTGCTCTCTCTCTCCTCTCTCTCTCTCTCTCTCTCTCTCTCTCTCTCACACACACACACACACACACACATACTCACACACACACACACACACACACACACACACACACACACACACACATACACAGACGCACACGCACGCACGCCACACACACACGCACGCACGCACACACACACATGCACACACACACACACACCACACACACACACACACACACACACACACACACACACACACACACTCACTCACACATACAAAAACACACAGTAGTACATAGACAGTCATGCATGTACATAAAGGCAAAAACACTCACCACGGGACATACATATACATACATTCTGTCACACCTGAACACATGCACAAATGCACACATATCCACAAGTAATTAAACGCTGACTCTTAAAAACAGAAATACGCACGCAAATAGATAGATAGATAGATAGATAGATAGATAGATAGATAGATATAGATAGATAGATAGATAGATAGAGAATACACAAACGGATACATCCAAACGAATGATGATGTACACACACACACACACACACACACACACACACACACACACACACACACACACACACACACACACACACACAGAGAGAGAGAGAGAGAGAGAGAGAGAGAGAGAGAGAGAGAGAGCACCAAGCGCTGATTCTTCTTTACGCAATTCATCTCCCTTGTCCCTGAATCACCCCCACCCCCAATCGTCCACCCCTTTGTCCTCTCGACCCTCCCCACCCCACCCCCGCCCCTCGCCCATAACCTATACCCCACTCTTCCTTTTTTTTGACTCTTACCGTTCATCCTCCCACCAGCTCATCACAACTAACATTGAAATCAAATGGAATTTGGCGAAGCCCTGGGAGTAGAGCGAGCAAGCAAGCACAACGAGCGGCTGACAGAGGATGGATGCTCGCAGACTGGCCATAAAACTAGGGCAGTGTGCGAAGAAGCCATTCCTATCTCCCAGACACATCTCAGACCTAATGAAGTGAATCATTAACTTTAACACCCTCTTCCCTATCTTCCAATACCCCCCCCCCCCCTCCAGATTCCCACCCCCTTCTCCCCTCACTTCCCCACAGATTTTTATTACCTGCAGACTCCTAGCAGGTATCCTTCCCTCCTCCCCCCTTCATTCTCTTCCTCCCCCCCCCCCACCACTCCTCTTACCTTGAGCGGCAGTGCTGACAAGAGGAAGAACGGCATGTTTGAGAACGAAAATGCCGACCATTTCATGCACCAATGAGAGGACGTTACTATTTATAAAAAAAAAGAAGAAGAAAATGGTATTGAATAGTAAAAAAAAAGTCCTCTCTCGTCGTTGACCTTTTGAAAATAACATTCACCTCCGAATGAATTTTGAATGGAAGGAATCTGAATTTGAATCTATGTTGTTTAAACTTCGTCTCTGGTTTTCATCTCTTACTTTGATTGAAATATGTTTAGTCTATGTGTCATGCTTCGTGATTCGTCCTACTCTATAAACTTCCCTGCGATTGGTAGCTGATAAGAGCGCTGTTCACCTCTGGAGCTCCAACATCAAAGTGAGGAGCATAATGACAGTCTGCTGGGCCGCTGCTCTGCCGGTCTCTGGAACGGCTCTGTGTGTGTGTGTGTGTGTGTGTGTGTGTGTGTGTGTGTGTGTGTGTGTGTGTGTGTGTGTGTGTTGTGTGTGTGTGTGTGAGAAGAGAGAGAGAGAGAGAGAGAGAGAGAGAGTGTGTGTGTGTGTGTGTGTGTGTGTGTGTGTGTGTGTGTGTGTGCCTTTCTGTTTGTATGAGTATGTGTGCTTGTTTGTTTGTGTGGTCTGCATGTGTGTCTGTGATATGTGTGTGTGTGTGTGTGTGTGTGTGTGTGTGTGTGTGTGTGTGTGTGTGTGTGTGTGTGGTGTGATGTGTGTGGTGTCTGTGAGAGAGAGAGAGAGGAGAGAGTTCACATCATTTATTGATTCTAATCTTTATGGGTATGTCTATATTAACTTGGGTGCAGGAAGGAGTGCGTCTCAATTCCGTTTTTACCTCAGCACGTGATGTTTAGGGAGGAAAAGGAGGAAGTGGAATTAGCCATCTGATTCTACTTTTATACCATCGTGATCTTTACCATCGCTGTTATAAACAATCTTTAGCAACAGCAGCAGCAGCAACAGCAGCAGCAGTAGAGAAGTTAGCTTCGTTTTAGAAGACAT
>CM065722.1:42945991-42948491 GCA_033310375.1 Conus canariensis | reverse complement strand
TGCCAAATACAAGGTCTGCTGTCTGCAGGTCGTGCGGATCCAGAAGATCCTCCGGCCTCTGCTGATACAGAAAGGATATCAACAGCAGCACAGTGGCATCAGTGAGGCCAAACTCAATAAATGCACAAGGAGATGAACGGCTTGGTGTCCCACCTGGTCGAATCAGCGTTGCGCCCTACTGACATCAACCAAAGCTGAAGGTACCCCTGAAATGTTTCCTGGAGGAATACAAAGCGGACAAAGCAAGGTAACTAACTTTGCTTGAGGAGTCGGGCGACAAGGCTGCGAAATCAGTTCAGCTAAAGACTGGCAGAAAATGAAAAGCTGAGGAAGCAGTGGACATGGCAAAGAAAAAGTTCCAGTTCACTGAAACGACAGGACATACAAAACCAACAGAGAGAGTAGAACTGAAGAGATGGTCAAAGACACATACCAACAGAGAGGAATAGAAATGAAAAGATAGTCAAAGACACATACCAACAGAGAGGGACAGAAATGAGCAGGTGGTCAAAGGCAAAAGGAGACATGGCAATACAGGAGTTGAAGAAAGAAGAGGATGTCAAGAGGAACCAGAAAGCTCGACAGTTCACGTAGGTCAACAGGGCCAATGAACAACATGATAAAACACACTCCAAAGAAGCCTCAGCTGAAATAAAATGTGGCACATGATACCTCTTTGGATAATTTTCATCATCCTCAGGTCTAGACATGACCTGCTAGCCTCAAATTCAAACCTAGTGTGAAATGAGGGAAACCAGATGATCGTACGTATGTACTCTGTCAGGGCAAAGAAAATTCTGCAACATGTCCTGAGTTCATGCAAAGCAGCTCTAAAGCAGGGAAGGTACACATGGAAAGACGACCGAGAGCTCTGTAAGAGGAAACATTACGCCACCAGGAGTCCCAGCATAGACGGTCTGGAACTGCCGTGAGATCAACAGCATGGAATCGGGGTTTACTGGGTGAAGTGGAGGACCGGGAGTGCACAGCAGACGTTCTGGAATGGGACAACCATCCAGAGATCATCAGGAAATGTAGCTGAGGTTGGATATTTTGTATTCCACCAAGGTTCGACAAAACAAACGATTGTGAATGAACTAACTGTGCCATATCACAGCAGAATAGAGAAAGTTCACATTAACAGGACTGGGAAGTATGTCAGTCTGGCTAGCAGCTTGAGGGAATCTGGCTTCCGTGCCAAGGTCCTAGAGGTTTGAGCAAGGGGTTTGAAAGTTCATCAGGTCGTAAGAAAAGGACCAGAACCCAAGAGGTAACGGCAGCTTAAAAGTGTTCCAGCTGGATCGAGTCCACTGGAAACAAAAGCGAACTTCATAAGGCTTACATTTCCCAAATTAGAACAGATGCCTGATAGAGATGTGGGTAAGGTACCGGTCTTAAAAAGCAACGCTTTGAGACATCCACTCACCCTTTAAAGTGCAGGTTCGAATCCCAGCAGCGCTAGGAGAAAAAAAATACTCCGGCGGCAGAAGGGCATGCAGCTGTCATGACCTGGATGCTGCCTGATCTCCTTTCAGTGCAAGTTCAGGGCCGGTACACTTGTTAGGAAATAATGAATTGTGGAAAGACGTGTGTCGTTTGTTTGCCTTCTAGCTCTAATGTCTGTGGCTTTATTAGCTGCCATTGCTTACATGTATATGTCTGGGTGTTGTTTTTGTGCTCGTGTTTTGTTGCTATGTTAGTTGCTAATGATTACAGTCGTCTGGCTTTTTTTTATATTGTAGTGCCTACGGAGATTGCTCTTTGTGTCTGCAGATTTGTTGTTGTTTTTGTTATTGCTGAAGTGGGTAATGGGTCGTTACGAGTGGTGCCATGCCATTGCTTTCTTCCCTTATTTTGCAGGGCATGATGTCGATCCCATCCACGATGTTGGTTTTCACTTGATTGCCCTGAACGTGAACTTGATGTAGTTGCAAAGCGAGACGACTGCAGGCGGAAATCTAAACAAATCTTAAATAAATGTTAGCGAACCGCCCAGAGAACGTGGACAAACGAGTCACAAGACGAAACACAACGCGTTTCGACCTCTTAGGTCTTCATCGGGTGAGACATAAACGAATAAAACAACGAAAATTCACTTAGCTTTGATCGCTTCAGATCACTTCACAGGGTTCAGCGCAAGGAAGAAGGCGTTGAACGAAGCTAAGTGAATTTTCGTTGTTTTATTCGTTTATGTCTCACCCGATGAAGACCTAAGAGGTCGAAACGCGTTGTGTTTCGTCTTGTGACTCGTTTGTCCACGTTCTCTGGGCGGTTCGCTAACATTTATTTAAGATTTGTGAACTTGATGGTTATCCTTTCGCTCCTATGTGGGTATAGAAGATACCGGATTTGAACAACATAAACGTTTTTGTTGTTGAATACACTTACCTACCCAAAATGATATTTTCTATAATAGTCCATCAGAGAGGCACGAAAGGACTTGATTTTCGCACACCTCTTTTTTTTTTTCGTCTGTAAATTTGCAACTTTTAGCTGCAAG
>CM065722.1:42915991-42920991 GCA_033310375.1 Conus canariensis | reverse complement strand
TTGTACAATTTCTTTGAGCACTTGGTTGTGCCTCCATGTGTACCTTCCTTGAGCCAGGGCTACTTTACATGAGCTTAGGACATGCTCCACTGTTTGTTTTTCATGGCAGAGGGGGCATGCAGGATCGTCTGTTTTCCCCCACTTCACCAGGTTTGCATTTGAGGGCAGAAGGTCATATGCAGATCTGAGAATGAAGCTGATCCTGAGAGGGGCCATGTGCCAAATGTCATTCCAAGTGAGACTTCTTTGGAGTGCATTCTCCCACGTTGTCCATTGCCCTTGCTGGCTCTGCTGGACTGCTTTTTGGAGTCTTTTTTGGTCTTCTTCTTTTCTCATCTCCTGAATCATCATGTCTCTTTTGGCTTTTCCTTTGGCCTTTGACCACCATTCAGTTTTGGTCACCCCCAGTCCCTGTCTGTTGGTCTGTGTGTGTCCTGTTATTTCTCTGATCTTGAGACTTTCTTTTGCAGAATCCATCGCCTCTTGAACTTTCCATTTTCTGCCTGTCTTCAGCTGGGGCTTAATTGCTTCTACCACCTTGTCTCCTGAGTCCTCCAGCATGCTTTGAAGTCTGATCTTCCCTGCTTTGTATTCCTCCAGGATGGATTTCAGGGTAGTTTCAGCTTTGCTTGGCGACAGTACAGCGCTATGTCAGTCAGACAGGGTGGGACACCAAGCCATTTCCTTGTGAACTTGTTGATTTTGGCTTCCATTGCCTCCACTATGCTGGTGCAGATGTCGTATATCATCAGAGGCCATAGCAGCTTTGGTATCAGCATGAACTGCAGACACCAGACCTTGTATTTGCCAGGGAGCCCACACTGGTCAATGGTCTCCAAGCCTTCCTCCGCCATCTGCTTGGTTTCTTTTGCTCTTTGTGTGTCTTTCAGCGTATCATCATACCATCTTCCAAGGCTCTTGACTGGTTCTTCTGTGACTGTTGGAATGGCCTGGTTGGCAACACTGAAGACCACAGATCCGGCCACTTTTCCTTTCCTCAGTGAGAGACTCCGTGATTTCTTTGGCTTGAACTTCATTCTGGATGAGGCAACTATGTCGTCCAGCCTCTCCAGCACATGACGTGTCTCGTCTTCTCTGGATGAAATCACTGTAGTGTCATCCATGAAGGCCTTGAGAGGAGGCATCTTGTATCCATCGCCAAGGTCTGTTTGTCTCGCGTTGTTTGTTGCTGCTTTCAAGATGAGTTCCATTGCCAGCACGAACAGTATTGGGGAAATTGCACAGCCCATTGCAATACCCACTTCCAAGTTGATCCAGTCTGTTGTGTACTCCTTGGTAGAGAACCGCATTGAGAAGCCATTGAAGTACTTCTTGAGCATGTCGCGGATGTTCTTTGGCACATGGTACCTCTCAAGAGCCAACTGTATCATCTCATGGGGCACAGATCCATATGCGTTTGCCAGATCAAGCCACACTACGTCCAGGTCTCTCTTTTCTGTTTTTGCTTTTTGGATTGCGTCCCAGATCATTGTGGCGTGTTCTACACAGCCCGCCACGCCTGGGATGCCACCTTTCTGGACTGACACATCCAAGTACTTGTTTTCCATCAGGTACTTGGTCAGCCTTGCTGCCATGACAGAGAAGAAGATTTTCCCTTCGACGTTCAGTAGTGATATTGGCCTGAACTGGCTAATGTCACTTGAGTTTTGCTCTTTGGGGATGTACACACCATCTGCCGTCATCCACTGGCCGCTGATCTTCTGGTTTCTCCAAGCCGATCGCAGCAGCCTGTGGAGCCACTCCAGCACCTTGGGACATTTCTTGTAAAGCTGGTAAGGTATTCCGTTTGGCCCTGGTGATGATTTGGCTCTGGCTTTGTCGACCACCTTCTTGATTTCCGCCAACGTTGGAGGCTTGCCATTGAACTGTTCCTCAGGGTTGGTTGGCCACACCAGACCTTGAATGTCGAGTGGTGCTTTGCTCTGTGGGTCAGAGTATGTTTTCCTCAGATGCTGCTCAAGAACTCCTTTGTCCACACTTAGGGTCCCAGATTTTGGCTGCTCAAACAGTGTTCTGGCAAACTGGAAGGGGTCTCTGAAGAAGCGCTCTTGTGTCTTCTTCTTTTTGCTCTTCCTCTTCCTCGCAGATTCCGCTTTGCTGAGGGCACTGTGTTTTTCTTTCAGGTCTTTCCACAGTTTTTCCAAGCCTTGTTTTTCAGCTGGCAGTGCGGTCTTCATTTGCATCTTGAGGTTTTTCTTTTGGACCCTGATCTTGTCCATCTTTTCTTGGCGTCTGGATTTCTTTGGAGGTGTTTTCTCTTTGGGTAGTTTTGCTCCATAGGCGTCTCTACATGTGGCATACACAATGTCCCCATATGTGGCTAGTTTGTGTTCCAGGGTGCTTTTCCCTATCAGTGCATCGAGTCTTTGGACGATTTTTGCATCCAGTTTCTCCCAATCTTCAGTTTCGTTTGCTCGTGGCAGGTTGAGTTTCAGGCGCCTGGCATCGAGGGCCTGTGCAAATTCCTCATCCGAACCAACAGCGTGGATGTCCTTGGCACTGTGGTTTAAATCCTGGCCTTGGTCTTCCGACGTCTTATCTGCTGATGCAGTGCGCTGCTGCTCATTCAGATGAGTCTTCACACATCCCATCTTTGTTCTGTGGATCTTCATGCCACGGGTGGTAGCGAAACGCTTTCCACAGACACATGGATATTCCATTTGGTCCATGTTCATAGTCCGTTTGGGATTTGCAGTCATGATTGGTTGAGCACCGATGGATTCATCATTCTCTCCCCCTTTCGGTGAATCCTGGGAGCATCTTTTCCTTTTATTTTTAGTAGCCACATGTTTAAGGCAAAGTGGGGAGCCAGCCCACAGAGCCCTTGGTTCTGGTCTTTCCCAGTGTCCTCCGGTCTTTCCCGGACGTCCTCCGGCCTATTCCCGGAAGTCAATGGTTTACCCATGCATCAGTAGAAAGAAACTCGTGGAGAGCGTGGCAGCAGAGAGTCCTCAGAAGAGAAGCCCCCTTCAAGCAAGTGTTTCGGCCCTTATCTCCTGACACTCTAGGGGGGTTGGGCCACACCCGGTTCATGACTCCGGATGTCCCTCTGCTGCCCCTTTTTTTCCCATCTTGGGACGAGCCATGGCTGGATTCGAACCCATGACCCTCTGGACATGCTCATTTTCCACTTAATGACTCGCGCTTTAACCACTGAGCCACAGGGACACCTGATATTTGTAGGGAAATTAAGCCTTATGAAGTTCACTTTTGTTCCTCCTTGACCAGATCCAGCTTGAACACCTCTCTGCCGCTTCTGCCATTGCTTTCAGGGCTCTGGTTTTTTCCTTCCCTGCAACTGAGAGCTGTTTCATGAGGCTGTATGCAGACGTTCCTACAAACCCCCTAGCTCCAATTTCTGCAGTGAGGATTTTGACCTGATAGCCTTCTCTCCTCAGGCTGTTTGCCAGATCAGCATACTTTTCAGTCTTGTAGATTTGAGCTGCCTCCATTCTGTTCTCATATGGCACCGTGAGCTCGATCATGATCAGCTGCTTGGTTGACTTAGAGTGGACTACTATGTCTGGTCTCATGCCACTCTTGCTGATGATCTCTGGGTGACTCTTCCATTCTACCCCACCATTTACCTTTTCCTCTTTCCCCCTCTCTGGCCGTCCTTCCCCGCTTCTCCTCTCGAGATTGATTGCAGGACATTAAGATGTTCAGTCACATTGATTGCAGGACATTAAGATGTTCAGTCACATACTCTAAAAGCTGAGCTGTTCAGGCTGACAGTAAGCGCAGTGTTTTAAAATCAATCCACATGATCGACTGCGGCGAGGCACTCGCTTCAAATGCTTCAAATGCAGACCTCGCTTCGTTTTACCATATGGTCACATAATAGTGCGACGAATGCGACCATCTTGCGCAAATGTGGTTCGCTCATTATGTGCCCCGTATGCTGAAGAGTCACCACAGCAACATTTGGGAAAAGATCAGACAAAAGCTGTGGATTTGTATGACCAACAACAAAGAGGGACTGCACCGGATGCAGACACACAGACACACACACAGAAGACACATACAGATACACACAGACACAGACAGACAGACACATGTACACACACACACACACACACACACACACACACACACACACACACACACACACACACAGAGAGAGAGAGAGAGAGAGAGAGAGAGATAGAGAGAGAGAGAGAGAGAGAGAGAGAGAGAGGCAGTTTGCAAAGGAATGCATTTTCCTTGCTGCAGATGAAGTTGTAAAAGTGGCTGAAATTGAGATAATGGTATGTAGAAGAAGGAGAAGCCATCTTTCTGAAAGAGCGTGATGAACACGGTAATAGTTGACAGCCTGTTTTGGATTAAAGACACCAAACTAACAGATTTATCTACGACTGTCCTATGTACTTATCATGTCAAAAACTGGCAGACGTAAAAATACCAACCATTTCTCCCTCATCACTTACCCATTCCCCCTCACACCCACGCGTGCACTCCAGACCGTATCAGAGAATGAATGCTGACTCACTTTGTGTTTGTGTACTTGAATTGAAAAAAAGAAGAAGAAGAAGAAGAAAGAGGCAAAGACAAATAAACAAAGCAACAAATATGCCCGTGAGTTCACCTCGACCCTGACAGAGAAATATTGTGTAGACTTACTTTGTTTTGTACGCTTGTGTATGATGATGATGATGATAATGATAATAATGACAATGATGATGATGATGATGATATGATATGATCATCATCATCATCAAAATAATAATAATAATAATAGTAATAATGACTATAATATTGATACTACTACCACCACCACCACTACTACTACTACTACTACTACTACTGATAATGATGATAATGATATTTATTATCATTACTATTCTTCTCATTATATTTAGTTATACACAAATGCAGACAGAACAAGGCAGTGAAAATAGAAAGGGCACTGGTAATGTTTCGACAGACAGTACGGTTAATTATAAAAAGAAAAAAAAAAAGCGGTAGGGGGAAGAGGGATG
>CM065722.1:42908491-42913491 GCA_033310375.1 Conus canariensis | reverse complement strand
AGGCAGAGTGACATGCAAACAGAGAGACACACAGACGCAACCATCAGGATATAAAACAGAGAATATCTTAACAGCTGATATTGCGACTGGAATGCTGCTACGCACTTTGGCGTTATTCATATACCTCCTTTCCCCTCCGCCCCCCCCCCCGCCCCCCCGCCCACCTCCATCCTCACCCTGCTCACTCTCCCTGATTGTGTTTCCGGTGACGTGGCCAACGAACATAGGATACACAAGTCAAAGGGGATAGATATCTCCTTGTTTGTTCTGCGTGCTCTTGTGTTGTCATTTCAGTTAGGCGATTCGGTGTCTTATTAAAGCAGCGTTCCTTTGGAGTTAGGAGCGTGTATTTATTTCATCATGGGAGCAAGAGTTACCCCTTCTTGTTCGTTGATTCTTGTTTGCTTCACCCTGCCTCATTTAAGATTTCCTTTCAAATTTTTTTTTGAGGGGGGGGGTGGGGGGGGTGGGGGGTGGGGGGGGAGGGGTTAGAAAAATGTTATCATTTATGTTAAAACAAGTGTATACGCTACTAACACTTTTCGTCGCCATTTTGATCCTAACGAGGGCTTTCCCTTGAAAGAATGTACACCTCCATACTTCTGTCATCTGTCGTCTGCTGGGTCTGTTCCCGCCTACGATTTCTCTATGTGCATTATTTACTTTCTTTTTTGTGAGCATTTTTTCAACAGCATTCAAAATTCTTGGAAGCTTGGCGGCAAAATGTAGGGTCGGTTGGATGACGAAAAACATAATTCTTTTGACAGAATGGTACACAAGTCTTTTTTTCTTCAAAGGTTTCATCGTATCAGCTCCAGACAATCAGAAAATTCCGTCGCATGAGACTGAAAAGCACTGTATCTTACGTTGGCAGTCTGAAGGTTCAAAGGCAATCATGGACGAGGTAACTCTGCTCAAAACCCGAACAATCTGAAGATTCCGGGATACGAAACAAAGTAACATTGCACCATACCTAGCTAGCACTGCATCAGACTTGGACATTCTGAAATTTTCATGACGTGGGACAAAATAACACTGCACAAGACTCTGACAACCTGAAATGTTCATGACATGGGGCAAGATAACACCGCACCAGAACAAGACAATCTGCAATTTTCATGACGTAGGAAAAGATATCACTGCACCAGAAGAAGACAATCTACAATTTTGCATGACGTGGGACAGGATAACACCGCGCCTGGCTAGAACAATATGAAACTTTCATGACGTGGGACGAAATAATTCTGTACCAGACCAGAACAAGCTGAACTTTTCATGACGTGGGACAAGACAACACTGCACCAGACCCGGACAATCTGAATTTGTCATGACATTGGACAAGATAAATGCTGCACCAAACCTGGACAATGTGAAATTTTAATGACATGAGACAACATAACACTTAGCCAGACCCAGACACTCTCAAATTTTCATGACATGGGGCAAGATACCACTACACCAGACCTGGACAGTGTGAAATTTTCATGACATGGGACAAGATAACACTGCATCAGACTTGGACAATTGAAATTTTCATGACATGGGACAAAGATAACACTGCACCAGACCTGGAAATCTGAAATTGTCATGACTTGGGACAAGATAACACTGCACCACAATCGGACAACCTGAAATTTTCATGACTTGGGACAAAATAGCACTGCACCAGATTTGGACAACCTGAAATTTTCATGACTTGGGACAAAATAGCACTGCACCAGATTTGGACAACCTGAAATTTTCATGACTTGGGACAAAATAGCACTGCACCAGATTTGGACAACCTGAAATTTTCATGACTTGGGACAAGATAACACTGCACCAGACCCGGACAATCTGAAATTTTCATGACTTGGGACAAGATAAACATTGCACCAGACCTGCACGATCTGAACATTTCATGACATGGGACAAGATACCAGTGCACTATACCCGGACAATCTGAAACTTTCATGACGTGGGACAAGATAAACATTGCACCAGACCAGCACAATCTGAAATTTACACGACATGGGACAAGATAGCAGTGCTCTAGACCCGGACAATCTGAAATTTTCATGACGTGGAACAAGATAACAAGGCACCAGACTGGGAGAATCTTACAATTTCATGACATGGGACAAGATACCACTGCACCAGACCTGGACAATCTGATATTTTCATGACATGGGACAAGATAACTCTGCACAAGATCCAGACAAATTCAAGGACATAGGAGAAGATAAACTCTGCTTTAGATCCAGCCAATCGGAAGTTTCCTGGTCATCAATACACACTGCCAGATCCAGACAATCTGAAACTTTCAGAACATGAGACAAGATAACGCTGCACCAGATCTGCACAATCTGAAACTGTCAAGGTATGGGACAACATAACACTGCACCACACTTAATCAGTCTGAAGCCTGCACGACATCGGACCCAACAGATCTACGCCATTCTCTTACAATTTGAAGTTTCCAAGATATGGGGAGAAAGAACAGTAACCAGACTTAGACAATTTGAAAGCTGCAAGGGACCAGGCTGGAAATCGCTACGGGAAGGCCTCATATTTTGTGGCAAGCAACTCCAGATGCGAGGCGTTTTACAATGTTGGCAATGGATTGATAATGTCCCGTTTGCAGCTCGCATTTATTGCTCGTAAAACAGACCCCGACAGGGAGATATTTTGGGTAAAATTTCTGGTTGAAAAAAAAATCTTTTCGTGAGGTAAACAAAACTATAGGCTGTCTGTAAGAAGGAAAAAGGATAATAGTGACTTGGTTCGATGGCGACGTAGGCCTACTTTCCCCAGAGAATGCAGCTTGAATTTAACTCAGAGAAATCTTGTTGTGATGTACAAGCTGTACAACACAGTACAATACAGTGCAATATTTTACAATACAGTACAATACAATTCGATAAAAAATACAATGCAACGCAACACAATACAACACAACGCAATACAGTAAATGCAATACAAAACACTGCATTACAATACCATACAATACGATACAAATGAAATGTAACGCAATACAATGTAATACAATACGACACAACACAACGCAATGCAGTAAATGCAATACAAAACACTGCATTACAATACCATACAATACGATACAAATGAAACGTAACGCAATACACTACAAACATTACAGTACAATGAAATATATTACAATACAGTGCATGGAATGCAACACAATACAATAGAATGGAATATCATGCAATTTACTACAATGCAATGCAATGCTGTATCATGCAATACAAAACACTGCATTACAATACAAGATAATCCAATTCAATACAAATAAAATGCAACGCAATACAATACAAACAGTATGATACAAAGAAATATATTACAATACAGTGCAAGCAATGCAACGCAATACAATGGAACACCATGCAATTTACTACAATGCAATGTAGTATAATACAATACAATACAATGCAACACAGTACAGTACAATGCAATGTAGTACAATACAATGCAATAAAATACAATGCAGTGCAATACAGTACAATACAATAGCATAAAAAGACAATGCAGCGCAATACATACAATACAATACACTACAGTTCACTACAGGCCCATACAACCCAATGCAAATACAATGCAATACAACACAATACAAATCAGTACAACACAGTACAATATAAATACAGTGCAACGTAATACAATACAATACAATGCAATATAATACAATGCAATACAATACAACACAATACAATAATACGATATGGAACAATGCCCTTCAAAGAACACAGCTTCTTTTCGTTAAGTGCTAGGGTCGGTTTGTTTAGTTAGTGGGCACCTACACAATTAAGTACAGTTGACGAAAACATTTTGGAAATGGCGCAAGCTAATTGTGCTACCCTTCATGTTGGAAAACGTCGAACAAACAGCTTCTTTCTGTCAAAGTACAATGTTCGTAATAGTTGTCTAGTCTGTTTTCGTTACGGAAGAAAAGAAAGTACTATGGCGTTCACTTCATACCAACTTCCTGGAATTTACTGCTGTATATCTAATGCCTACAGTCAGACACCTTTAGCGTATCTCTTCATAAACTGTGGTAGCTAATAGCATACCTTTGCCCACTGGAGTTTGAAGAAGGATAACTGGGAATAGGGGCCCGGAGGGGTGAGGGGAGATAGGCAGGAAAGGACGATGGGGAGGTGTCAGTCTGTCTATGATCATCTGCCCTCTTCTTTGTCTTCCTCTGTCCCATACCTCGCAGTTGAAGCGTGTCAGAGAAGGTTTCACCAGAAAGGACTGATAACGTCACAAGAATCCATACGTGTTATCTGATGACGTCAGTGTTATCGCCTGACGTCAGAGAGGCTGGCCAACGGAAGTTTATGAGTGGCAGGTGCGAGGTGTCGCGTATCTGAATGTATCCAAGAGAGGCAAGTGCAACTGTTGCTCTCTCTCTCTCTCTCTCTCTCTCTCTCTCTCTCTCTCTCTCTCTCTCTGTGCATCACACACATAGAGATACGCAAAGACCCACACACATAGAAAAACGCACAGCCGTGCACACCAACACACACGCACAAAGAGTACTTACAACATATCCACAAATACACATGCACACTTATAGATACTTTCCCCTTACACCCCTTCCCCGAACTCCTCCTCCCCTCTGCATCATCCCTCCTCACCTTCCCTTTCCGCACACAGGCATAGGAAGTTACTTCCGTGTTCTCAGAGGTTAGACAGCCATGCAAGTTGTCTGTCTGGCGTTCTCTGTGTTTCGGTTTTGTTTGTTTGTTTGTTTGTTTATAGGGAAAAACGGGGGAGCAAACAAAAACGAACAGATTGAAAAGCAGACATCTGGCAATATGTGTGTGGAAACATGACGCAGTGATAGCTATGGGCATGATTTCAGAAACGTTTGGCCACGTTAGCGAGTGGCAGAACGTTGTCCCGGAAACGGTTAGCCCTGTTAACGGTCGTTGTGACGCAGTTCCGGAAACGAAACGTTTCCTCTGGGTAGCTATCGGCTTAATGTAATTCGGACTTCCCCC
>CM065722.1:42883491-42893491 GCA_033310375.1 Conus canariensis | reverse complement strand
TCCTTCTGAACACAATGCTCCTCTGTCTAGCGCTATAATGATAAAATCATCTTAATACAATCCTTCAATTCGCGCAGATCTTTATTATCAGAAGTCGCTCATTAGTTTCCGTAGCACAAGAGCGATAAAGGAAATACTGCAGGTGAAGCTACTGTTTAAAAGTAACTTCAATTTACACAACCACAGCAATTATGAAGCAATAAGGAATTCACCAGCTATCATTTCCTCATAAAAAGGAATCGGATGTGGGGGGGGGGGGGGGGGGGAGCGGGGCGGGGGATTAATTTTCTCACCAGGTTTTCTATAAATTTTACCTGGCACCAACGAGACATTCACAACCAGACCCCAGTCACCAATCCAGACCTCGACACTGCACAAAGGTCAGGCGCATCATGAACTTTACTTCACTGACGTAAAATTGCAGGCTCCAGGTCACCCTATGCAGCTTCTCAAACAACTAGAGCGCAAAACAACTTTGGCTTAAAGAGTCTCCCTTGATTGACTCCCAAACAGGAACTCAGTTTATAGTTTTTCTCTTTGTGTGTAGATCTACTCTACCTGCAATCATTCAGCATCGATGCCCCTGCTGGAATGAATCAGTCAAAGTTCCAGCCAACTTGAAGAATGAAATGTCTGACAGTTATCGCCGAATGCAAACCATACGCCTGCCTGAAACAGCAATTCTCTCTCAAGCAGAAAGCAGAAAAAGATCGCCCTCTGGACAGACGACTTCTCTGAGTAAATCTCACTTCCAGAAGAGTCCATTTTTGTTGGGGGAAAATGGAAAGCAGACAGGTTTGTGTTCATATTTTAACAATAAGTGTGTTGGCTCAAAATCTTATCTAGTATTCCAACCCTCCCTCAGTCTCTTCCTATTTCTCCTCTCTCTCTCTCTCTCTCTCTCTCTCTCTCTCTCTCTCTCTCTCTCTCTCTCTCTCTCTCTCTCTCTCTCTCTCTCTCTCGTTCACAAAGTTAATGTATTTTTAAAAGTCGCATTTCTACAGAACAGAATATGGCAAAAGTGAACTGGAAAAGGGCACGAATAACGGCAAGAGAGAGAGAGAGAGAGAGAGAGAGAGAGAGAGAGAGAGAGAGAGAGAGAGAGAGAGAGAGAGAGAGCAACAGCAGTGATACAGAATAAAACGATGGAGAAAGCAGCAGCAGACGTTAATCAAGGAAAGACAACATTGACAAAGTCAGTCCCCACAGCTGTCCAAACTCTAGCGAGGGAACCAATCCCTTCCAATGATGCCAGCCCCCACCCCCTCCCCCGCTCCTCCTCTTCCTCACCGTCACCCTCACCATGCAGCCAGTGGCAAGAGTCAGAGCAGGGCAAACAAACAGACGGGGAAGCGATTTCTGGAATATAGCAGATCAGCATCCTTTGGAATTTCTAGATGAGGAAGGGAAGAGCGAAGCGAAAGTTCAGACAAGCAGAGTCAATGGTGAGATTGTCAAGTTTGGCGATCAAAAGAATCATGCTTTGAAATAAGATAATCAAAGTCGGACTACCCTGATCACCAAATGAACAGGACAAAAAAAATTACAACACAGACATATCAACGCTCGACTCATTAGTCTTTAGGCACCAGAGGAAAAAAACAAAACAATAACAACCTAAAGTAAGTAAGTAATGGGGATGACAAGTGCAGGCAAACACTTTCTCATTTGCTGTGAAAAGGACTTGGAAATTTGGGAGAATGGGCAGCTGGGAAGGGCGTTGAGGTGGAGGGAGGGGTGAAGGGAACGAGAACGTGGATAGTACGGGGAGAGAGGGGATAAAAAAAAAAAAACAAAGAGCGAGACTTCTGTCTTGTGAACAGAACCAATGTTCGCACCTGTCAAGAGTCAATTTTCGTCTCGTGCTGGTCCATCCACGGGATCTAATACAGAATGACACCTATAATTCTATGATACTCTCATCACCACGGGAAGAAAAACAAAATCTTATTCCCAAAGAGGCCAGAGAATAGGGGAATGATAGAAACTGGTGATTAGGGAATTCTAAAATTATTTCCGCCTGCAGTCGCCTCACTTTGCAACTGGCATTTAGGAAGTCAGTCAGAAAAATAAGGAACGAATGATCAGTATAATGTTCTGGGTGGACCACCACAACCACCACAACCAGCAGTCCATCCAGAGACAGTCCCCATGAATTTGTCAGTACCGACAACATTGACAGTTTCTTTCAATACTCGTCTGAAGATGTCTTAGTAATCACATGATGGAGAACACAACCATGATCTTGGGGGACGATCAAGTGAAGAAGATACAACCAAGAGGCTGGGGGATATGCAGGAACTCAACTCGGCTCACTCTGAGCCAGAAAAGACAAGGTGGGTTTGTTTCAAAACGAGGTGACTGAGGGTAGGAAATGAAGCAAATTTTTAAAGTAAAGGGTATTAGTTCCGCCAGACGATACAGACAGATTACAGGACAAAACACGACGCATTTCGACCTTTTGGGCCATATTCAGGCAAAAACAAACAACATTTAGGACAACAAAAACGAAGAACGAGCAACCACTTATCTTCTCATATAGTGGCTTAAAAATGAGAAAATGAGTGGTTGCGCTTTTTGCGCAGAATATGAGAAGATAAGTGGTTGCTCGTTCTTCGTTTTCATTGTGTTAAATGTTGTTTGTTTTTGCCTGCAGAAGGTCGAAGTGCATTGTGTTTTGTCCTGTACTCTGTGTGTATTGTCTGGCGGAACTAATACCCTTTCTTTATAGAATTAGGTGGGTTTGGTTTGGGATTAGTCATTCTTCCAGAAGAGCCCCCTGGTTGAGATAGTGCGTCTCCTCTCCCCACGTTTTACTTTCAGGTGTGCCTTGTCCCGGGGTGACTTGTCGGGCAACATGACCGAGTGACTTCCATCATTTTTTCTTTCTTCTACACAGACTGTTAGCCCTGGCTATCGTGGTCCGTGTGGTCGAGTGTTGAAACGAGCGAATTATTTCATCTACACAGACTTCCCGCTAGTGCTGTATATCTGCAAGGGGGGATCAGTTTAATTAGAAGAGGGTTTCCAAAAGGGGACCTGGGCGGGGTACGGAGGAAAACGCACCAAAATGCAAGATTTGCCAAGCTAGAGAGGGAGGCGGGGAGGTTGAAGGGGGAGGGGGATGGCAGAAACCCCGGACCCCCTGCACCACTCTGCCCCGTCCAGCTCGGAGCTCCGTCAGTCTAATTAATGAGATTTATTTCTCCGAGACAAACAGTTGCCACGGCTACCTAGCTCTGTCTGCGTGCTGCGTGGGGTTTTAATTAAATCGGCTAATTCTGTCACCTAGACTGATGATCCCAGTCACGCGGGGCAAACGTTAGAAGTCTTGTATGGTAACATACTAGCTTCATAAGCTGACAATAGCTTTTTCCCCGGAAAACGGATACTGTACCACAAGAAAACGGATACTATCCCACTGGAAGACGGACACTATCACACAGGAAAAGAGGATTAAGCTGTTATCACAGAGGACCACAGCTGTTTTCCCTTAGGATAGTAGCTCTTTTCCTTGTCTTCCCTACGTATCACAAGTCTTTTCACTTAGGATAATAGATGTTTTCCCTGAGGATCAAAAGTGTTTTTCCTATTGTCCCAATGAAAAGAGTTATTATCAGTATGATCACTAAGGGCCACA
The DNA here is from genome assembly GCA_033310375.1 of Conus canariensis. Taxonomy (NCBI): domain Eukaryota; kingdom Metazoa; phylum Mollusca; class Gastropoda; order Neogastropoda; family Conidae; genus Conus; species Conus canariensis. The sequence continues at coordinate 42,889,851 of CM065722.1, read as the reverse complement.
ATTGTTTTCTCCCTTTATTCTTAAGGAAAACAACCAAAGTAGTAAAACAGTGATGGTCCTCGTGATCACGACTTCTTTGCCTATTTTTCCGACCCATCGACTTTCGCCATGGTGGACAGCGATCATAGCTGGTTGCCCTGCTGACGACGTACTTCTAACGATATTACCTGTTTTCCTTAGGAAAACAAGGATAACAATTATTATTCCAGGGCAAATAGGAAAAGCGAGTGTGATCCTCAGGGAAAACAGGGGAAAAGTATTATCATCAGCAAACTAGGGAAAACAGTTGTGGTCCCTGGGAAAATAGTTATTAACTCACGATAAAAAGTGTTTTCCTTCTTTTCGTTATGTTCGTAGAGGATCGTAGCGAAAAGATGGACAACAGTGATCATCCTGAGGAAAACAGTTATTATCGTCTTTGGACGCCAGTGTGCTGCATAGTTTTGGGGTCAGAGTCCTTCTTTTTGACTAAATTCATCCACACCACCTTCTTCTGTAAGTTATCTGATATTTTTTTTCCATATGCAGAACTCCTATGTCCCCACTGTGGATATGTCCTTCTACACTGTGTAGTGCTAGCGCGAGATGATAAACAAATTCGACATCGACATTTCAGTGAAATAACGTTGAGTGCCATTCGTTTCTTGCAGCTAACTTAGCTTGACATTTCGACGAACCTTTAATCATTTTAGAGCCTTCTACCCTTCACTTTCGCTGATCATGGAATATGATCATTCCTCTTTGTTTTCTTTTAATCAAATTATCCAAAATGCTCCCGCAATATCAAACCAACATTCAGGCTATATTAGGCTTAACATCTGCTGGAAAGAGGCTTTCTTTTAATTAAAAAAAAAGGGGAAAAGACCTTATCTTACGGGCTTTGAACAGAGGGAAATCCAAAATCCAGGAGTGCCTACATATGAAGTTTAACTCCCCCTCCCGCTTTCAACCCCCCCCCCCCACCACCACCACACACACACACACACACACAGGCGGCTGGTTCCTGCATGTATGCCCAGCTCGTGTTCCTGTACTTTCGCACTCTTCCTGCTCTGTCCACGAGGTGGCTAGGAAGGAGCAGGCCCGACATCAGCGGCGGTTTTTAACCTGGAGTTTGTTGATGTTCCTCGGTCACCTGTCAATCCCCATCAGCACCAGCGGCCGATGTTGTGCCAGACCGGCCAGGAGCAGGTGGAGAAACAGTACAGTGCCATGGGGGTAACTCTCCTGCTGGCTTGGCCTGTTTTCTGGCACTGAATGGAAATAGGTCAACGTGTGTGGAAAGATCCGCCGATCCATTATAGCTCTTCTTTGTCAAATTTGGATTGCCCCCCCCCCCCCCCCATCCCACTGCCGAGACTGAGTATTGATGTATAACGGCGCCGTTTCCTTTTCTTTTTGTCTGTGTTATTGTTTATTATCATTTTTTTTTGGGGGGGGGGGGGAGGGGGGAGGGGAGGGGAGATGACAGAAAAAAAACATCAGAACACCCACGAAGTAGGAAGTATGTCGGTTGAATGACCTCCCTCAAGTACGGAACTGACCCTCAGAAAAGATTCACAGGTTCAGAGTTGGAGCATGGGAAGTGCTTTATTTTTCCACACAGAATTTTGCTTGGGACAACTACGTACTGTTGCTTTGGGATCTTTTACGTGCGCTAAATGTTTGCTGGACAAGGGGACATAAGTTTATTGTTTGATTCCAGACTAGTACTCAGAGCATCAGCATAGTGGAGAAGGGAGAGCGGGGGTAGAGAAAACCTGTCCTGTGCGAAAAGCCAGCTATAAATCCGAAAAGTACTTTTTTCTTCTTGGCGAGCATGTTGTTCCCTTCCACTCCAACCTGTTCGGTACAAGTTGTCACATCATTTATCTGTGTGTAGGGAATGAGGTTACTTTACTGGTGGGATTGAAAACGGTCAGACAGGCAACAAATCTTACTCATGGTAAGCCTCGAAGTTCGAGCTGAGGAGCGCAGAAAAAAAAAAGAAAAAAAGAAGAAAAGACAGAATCCACGCCTAGCAGGCTATTTGCCTTCCTTCGTTTCTATTTTCTGTCTCTTTCTGTTTCACATTCTTTTCTGTCTCTCTGTTGTTGTTGTTTATTTCTTCTCTCTCTGCTATCCGCCTTTTTCATTTCCTTTTGGCCTGCTTCTCCTTTCTTGTGTATCCTCATCCGCAACACCAAGATACGCCAGCTTCAATTCTTTAACATGCTGTAGATCCCGTAATCCCTGTCAGCCAGCGTTATGTGCCAAAAAGTTAAACGTTAAATCCCTTAGCCCGATGGCCGTTAGGGGCTGCGAACTGTAGGTTCTGGTTTTATGGAAAATGAATCCAGTCCCTTTCCTGCCTATACCTTTACCTTCCCTGAAGCCGTACAAACTGACCCACGACTGGTTCGAACTTAACGATAGTCAGGTCCAAAATAGAATAGTATACCCAGTTTGACTACGAACCTACCAGTGTGTTCTAGAATCACACCAGACACCCCAGCATGCTTAAAGGATACTTGGATGGAATATGGACACACGCCTTCAGTCTCTCTCCCTCCCCCTCCCCCTCCTATCCCACCCTCCCCATCCCTTCGTTGCCGTCTCTGCAACTGCTGCCGATGAACACCGAGACAGCAACAACGTTCAACACCAGTAACGACAACCGGTCTGAGAGACAGCATGGCTTTTCTCCTGCAGCCTTGAGTCTTGGCATGATAGCAACTGACGTTGATTTGGGTCGTCTGAAGATTGGTGCAGACAAATGAACTGAACAAGAGTTCTGCATTAAATCAGGAAAGGGTGGCGACAGCTCGCTGAATGGTATACTTGATAAAGACAGTAATGGATAACAGTAATGAAGATGATCTGCAGATAAAAATGATAATAAAACCAGTGATAATACTTACAGGTAATTAGAATGATGTTACTACTGCTTGAACAACTGCTTCTGTTAGTGCATCTGCTCTCTCTCTCTCTCTCTCTCTCTCTCTCTCTCTCTCTCTCTCTCTCTCTCTGTGTGTGTGTGTGTGTGTGTGTGTGTGTGTGTGTGTGTGTGTGTGTGTGTGTGTCTCCTTGCCTATAGTCATTAAAACAGTGGCCTGCCTTGGCCGTTGTCTTACACACGGCAGAAGATGCATGACTACGTGATCCTAATGACAAAAATGTCGTTGTTGGTGACGCGGATGCTGTATAAAATGTGACTTGCTGGTGATGCTGTAGAAGATGTGACGTTGTTGATGACGCTGTTGTTGTTAAAACGTGACGGGTTGGTGATGCTGGTGTGGTATGAAATATGACGTTGTTGGTGACGCTATTGTTGTATAACATGTGAAGTTGTTGATGACGTTGGTGTTGTATAAGATGTGATTTTGTTGGTGATGCTGGTGTTATATAGAACAGTTGGTGTTGTTGCTGATGAAGATGGCGTTGCTGATGCTGGCTTTGTTGGGCAGAGGGCACCTACACCAAGCACGAGGACTGGGACAACCTGGATCTCCTGGTGCATCTGATGGACACCTGTGATAAGGTAACTCTCACTTGGACATGGGATGGCTTCTGTGTTCGCTAACTAAGGGGTCTATGTTTGTGTCTGCTGGGTAGGTGGCTGGGGCACGGTTGAGAGTGAGCGTGTCTCTGACTGTTTGTCTGCCTGGTATTATGTGCATTTGTCTATCTGTTCTTTCCACGCCTCCATCTCACTCCCAGCTTTCCAAAACACACACACACACACACACACACACACACACACACACACACACACACACACACACACACACACACACACACACACACACATACATGTATACATATATACATACACACATACACACACACGCATGCACGCACGCACGCACGCACGCACGCATGCACACACACACACACACACATAGTCTGCCGTCTCCTCTTCTTCGAGTCTGTCCGTTTGTCTATATCTCTGATTGTTTGTCAGTCTGTTTGTTTGTTTCTATCTGTCTGTCTGTCTGCCTAGCTGTCTGTCGGTCTGTTTCTGTCTATTTGTCTGTCTGTCTGTCTGTCTGTCTCTGTCTGTCTGTCTGTCTATCTGTCTCTCTCTCTCTCTCTCTGTGCGTTTGTATGCACACACGCTTGCATGGTTGTGTGCCTACACGCGCGTTTTGTGTGTGTGTGTGTGTGTGTGTGTGTGTGTGTGTGTGTGTGTGTGTGTGTGTGTGTGTGTGTGTGTGTGTGTGTGTGGTGTATTTCAAATTCAAGGACCAAATCAGAAGCAGCTGTGAAGTATCTGGTAATTCAAACTTTTCTTTACTTGAAAAAAAAAAAAATCATTTCTGTCTTTTGCAGCACGGTTTTCTTTCCTCCATTCATTCTTTTTCTGCTAACTTTTCCTTTCTAAATTGGTTTCTGTCTTTTTTCCTTCTTGTGAGTATGCTAGGGTAACTGGTGTGAACGCACTTTAAAATGTTGCTTGCATATGAAGCTGAGATGGTAAAACGTTTTTAGGCGAACTGAAACGCAGATGCTGTATTTTCATTAAAAAAAAAAAAAAAATGAACCGCATGGCAATATCTTACTACAAGTTGCTGTGAAAATTGTCTTTTTATATTGTATTACCCATAGAGCAACTGTATTATTTCACAATAAAACCGATTCATACACTGCAAAACTGACACCGTTTTGATCGCCTGTTTTTCTGTGACAAAATTTGGTGATTCGCTTGTAATCTTATATTTGTACAGCTAATTTAAATGGACAGACGTGAATTTCAGGTATATACACCACAAGAAATCAAGAACCAAAAATTCTCTTAGGTTCCCCCACCTACCCACACTTCTCTCCCCTCACCCACCCCACCCCACCCCACCCCCACCCACCTTCACTCCCACCCGCCGGGATTGTCGCACGGGGCATCCAGAGAAAGTCTGGAAGGGTGGCAGGCTGGAGATGAGAAGGATGATAACCTATCTAACGCAACACTGATTCCAGCAGAACAGTATGTTAAAAAGGTGGGCAGTAGCAAATTCCCGTCTTTTCTCTTGAGCACTACAAGGATTCGAACTCGCAGCCCTCTGATATCCAACTAGGTGCTATTCCCAATGCGCCAAACAGGCAGTTAAGCGATGGGGACAGTGAGAGCTCGTGTCCTGAAAATCCAGACTCATCTTACAAGCGATCACGCGAGAAACACGTGTTTTTCAAAGACCTGCAGATCAGCTGCTGTTTGAGACTTTGCCTGTGTGACAGGTAGCAAGATACAGAGAAAAGAAGAGGAAGAAAAAAAAAAAACACTATATGGGCAGGGCGTGGGTGGCATGAAGTGGGTGCAGGGGGTGTATCAGTGCGTGGATCGATGAGAGAGAAAGTGGTGTGCTGAAGGAGGCGGGGATATATCAGCATAGCAGCAACATCAATGCACATGCCGTCTTTCCATCATCGACCTCTCTCTCTCTCTCTCTCTCTCTCTCTCTCTCTCTCTCTCTCTCTCTCTCTCTCTCTCTCTCTCTAAATCAACATAGCAGCAACATCAATGCACATGCCGTCTTTCCATCATCGACCTCTCTCTCTCTCTCTCTCTCTCCCCTTCTCTCTCTCTCTCCGTCCGTTTGTCTGTCTGTCCGTCCGTCCGTCCGTCTGTCTGTCTGTCCGACTGAGAGAGAGTATGTGTGTGTGTGTGTGTGTGGGTGTGTGGCGGCGCGCGCGCGTGCGCGTGCGTCTCTGTCTGTCCGTCTGCCTGTCTGCATGTCTGCCTGTCTGCATGTCTGCCTGGCTGCATGTCTGTCTGTCTATCTATATGACTGTCTGTCTGTCTGTCTGTCTGCTGCTCTCTCTCTCTCTCTCTCTCTCTCTCTCTCTCTCTCTCTCTCCTCCCCCCCAGTCTCTCCCCCCCCCCGTACCCCCAAAGAACCCTAAGTTAACGGTATCCCCGTAGATAACTCACGACGAGCAACAACGGTTATTTGTGGGTCTGATACGACACCGTCGTTGAACCCAACAGTCTGTTGGTGTTTGTGTGGCTTGTCTGCGGGATGGTACCTTGCTAACGCCCACGTCGGTCCTGGAGACTTCCGAGGTCGATGTTTGTTCCACCGAGTCTCTCTCTCTCTCTCTCTCTCTCTCTCTCTTCTCTTCTCTCTTCTCTCTCTCTCTCTCTCTCTCTCTCTCTCTCTCTCTCTCATTTACAACTTACACTTTATTAACTGTTTTCATCAATACTTGCTTTTCTCCCTATCTTGAAGGTTTCTTTTTTATGATTTAACTTCACTTATTAAATCTGGCTTAAACAGAATAACTTCAGTGGTTGTACATTTGCACCTTTACTCCAGGGAATTTTAATGAATAGCTTCTGTCAAAAGTAGGAGAACAACAACCAACCAACCAAACAAACAAAAACAA
>CM065722.1:42870991-42878491 GCA_033310375.1 Conus canariensis | reverse complement strand
GTCTGTCTGTCTCTGTCTGTCTGTCTTCTTCTCGTCTTCTCTCTCTCTCTCTCTCTCTCTCTCTCTCTCTCTCTCTCTCTCTCTCTCTCTCTGTCAATGTGTTTAGTTCATCTTCGAAATCTGTCTGGAAAATCAGAGATCAGAGTTGCTAAACAAGATGACTACCTCCCCCTCCCCCCCCCCTCACACACTCTCTTTCCTTGCTGATCACCCTCCCCTCACCCACCACACCATCACTAAAGACATAAAGAATATACACATGCATACATATGCATACATGCATGCATATACTCACGTGCACACATGCACATACGCAGAGATGAGATATTTACCCACAGATGACTGCTTCACAAAACATGCACATGCACACCTGGTAACCTATTCACACACACACACACACACACACACACACACACACACACACACACACACACACACACACACACACACACTCTCTCTCTCTCTCTCTCTCTCTCACCACACACACACACACACACACACATACACATACACACACACACACACACACACACACACACACACACACTCTCTCTCTCTTCCTTCTGATCACCCTCCTCACCACACACACACACACTAAACACACTACAAACACACACACATGCACAACAACACATCATCATCTCTCTCACGTCACACACACAACCAGAATAATACCCACAACACTCACACAAAACACACATCACACACTATAACCACACACACACACACACACACACACACACATACACACACACACACACACACACACACACCCAACCCACTACTCCTCTCCCTCTCACACACACACACACACACACACACACACACACACACACACACACAACACAACACACACACACACACACACACACACACACACACACACACACACACACACCACACTTCAGTCTACAGGTTCGTCAACACTTTGTTTTTCTCTCCTGATCGCGTAGTGTTCCTTTTTTATGATTTGACGTCATCTCTCAATCTATTTGAAAAAGAACCTGAGTGTTTTGACACCTGGGAAAGAGCATGTATCGAGTCAGCCACTCCTGTGAATCAGAGCAGTGAGAGCCATAATCGTAGATAGGATACCAGGAGACTTGAGGGAAAAAGAGAATCAAGTAATGAAAATATATGAAAAGGTAAGCAAGCTGCCAGTGATATTAACACGTGTTACTTGGCATGGGGTGTCTCCTCCACAGTTTCACCTGACTTTCACTTGAGGCGCCAGCGCTGCGCTTTATATTTATATGGCTGATGTTGGATATCCGGTGGAAATTCTGGAAATCCTACAGTTCTCTGACCTCCTGTAAAACTCTTGTCAACGAGCTGTCGTGTCTTTAACTGTATGTATAACAGTGGTTTTCCAGTCTCCTGTTATGCTAAACGAGAAAACAAAACTGCACACACCTTACGTGAAGGTCGACAGAGACGGTTTTGACATTATCAGGGAGGGAGAGCGAGGGGAAATGGAAGAGGGGCGAGAAAGAAAAAGAGGTATTGGGTGGAAGGGGTTTGAGGGTTGGAACGCATTCATGTTTAACGTATTGTAGACGTTACAGCAAGAACTGTAAGATCCGAGGTGACGTTTAATTTGGCAGCAACAAAATATTAGTAACATGTTCTTGACAGGCCATGAAATTTTGGTAACCAAGGTAGTGAATGGGAACCATAAAATCAATGGATAGCAGAAACTTTGGGGGAAAATCCAAAATCACAGATACATTTTTCACATGATAAGCAAGAGACAAGTAATACAGCTCTTATTCTCATGGCAGGGATGGGGTTCAGGTGGATTTGCCTGCATTTCACGTAAGGCACAATACGTTTTTGTTTCTCGTGACGTCCCGCAGACTCTCCACTGAACGTTCTTATATTCCCCAGAATCTTTTACTTGCTACAGAAGCTTTATGGTCCTCTCTTTTCTCTAAGTATTTGCAGACACCTACCTCTTCAGCTACTGAAGTGCTACACGAAATCTGAACTCTTTGTTTAGATGTCGACAGAACTGGTTTGGACATTATCCCAAATCAGAAAAGTCAGAACGGATTCCAGTACAACTGAATTTGAACGTCACAGCCAGAGGTATAAAATCGCGGCGATGGGGATGGGGGGGGGGGGGGGGGCAGAAGGAGAGGAGGGGAGGGCGGGGGAGTAGAGAGGAGAGGGGCAGGCAACCCGGGCAGAACAAAAGGTAACGTGTTCGTCTTTACAATCAGATAGGAGATAAAGGAGGTGGATTAGGATCACGTCTGGCATCCAGCACCAAGATCTGTTCTGTGTCTGCAGAGGCAGGCCTGCGCTACAAGTTAAGGGCTTTGTTTTCTGCCTCTGTGGCATTTTTATTGGAAAGGAGGGGGTGAGGGACGAGATAAAATCGGTGCATCGGTGAGCTGAACAACAGTAAAAGGGAAATCACGTCCGTTCGTGACCTCGCCAGATATGTGTAACTCTTGACTAACATATAGCTCACAGATTTTAGAATTTGCTGCAATCATTTGTTATCTGTGCTGTTTGGACATATGCGCGCGCACGCGCACGCGCATGTGTGTGTGTGTGTGTGTGTGTGTGTGTGTGTGTGTGTGTGTGTGTGTGTGTGTGGTGTTCTTATGCATCTCTCTTTCTATCCTAACTGTGTCTACTTCTATACCATATTTTAATTCCCTGTCCTTGCTTCTACAGTTTTTTTTTCATGGGTTTTATTCTCTCTGTCTCTGTCTCTGTCTGTCTTCTGTCTGTCTGTCTGTCTGTCTGTCTGTCTGTCTCTCTCTCTCTCTCTCTCTCTCTCTCTCTCTCTCTCTCTCTCTCTCTCTCTCTCTCACCCAGTTGTTTTAGCGAGATGTGGTGAGAGCTTGTTTCCTCGAAGTCCAGACTCATCTTGAAAGCAGTGAAGCATGAAACACGTGTTTCCTAGACCTGCAGAACAAGTTCTATTTTGAGACTGAATGTGAATGATAAAAAGCAAGGTACAGAAAAAAAAACGGTGTGTTTCGGGAAGGGGCGGGGACAGCGATGGGTGGGTTGGTCGAAAAGAGAGAAAGGGGAAGGTGAGATTAGACAGTTTGAAAGCAGAAGAGCAACAACATCATTACGCCAGTCTTGCTCTATTTCCATCAGCAATGTGCAAGATGCAGCAGATAAGTGATATTTCATTGTCTGTCTGTCTGTCAGTCTCTCTCTGTGTCTGACTGCCTGCCTGCCTGTCTGTCTGTCTGTCAATTAGTCTGTCTGTCTGTCTAACACTCCACACACACACACACACACACACACACACACACACACACACACCACACACACTAAGGCCATGTACTTGCATCATGACAGTTCACAGATGAAAAAGTTACGGATGTATGTTTTATACAGCTTTTCCTTCATGTGCCAAATATATTCGTCTAACACCATTTTATATGGAGAGATGGGCAGCCACTCCTGTGAATCGGAGCAGTGAGAGCAATGATGTTAGATAAGATGCCAACATATCGGAGGAAAACAAGAATCAAAGAATAAAACTCTATCAAAAGGTAAGCAAGCAGCCAGTGATGGAACACCTGTTACTTGGCAAGGGAGGACTCTCGTCAGATACACATACCTTTCAACTGAGGCGCTGTATTTTACTTTTAAATATCTGTTAGGATATCTGGTGAAAAATCCTGGAATCCTTAAAATGTACTGACTTCCTATAAAACTGTTGTTGATCTCTCGTTTCTGTAACTATGTGTAGAACTCTTTTGCTTTTCAGCCACAGTAATGCTGAACGAAAACAATCGATGTCAGCAGGGACAGGCCTGAGGATTAAGGATTCTATTTTCTGTCTCAGTGGCATTTTTACTGTAAAGGAAGGGGTGAGGGACAAGATAAAAAAAAATCGGCACATCTATGAACTGAAGAGTGGTGAAGTGAAATAACGTCCGTTCGTGACCTTGCCTGGCATATATAACACGTGACTTACATATAGGTCACAGAATCTAGAATTTGCTGCAATGTCATCATTTTGTCTGGACAAAGAGAAACTGACAACTGTCTTCTCTATGACCTATTTGCTATTGAGTTCTGGTTGTTTGGGGGCTGGTCAGTGCAGGTATCTAGAACTCAACTGTTTAAGTGTCATCAGATGCTTAAAAACTATCTTCACACTATTTTCAAGCAGGGGTGACTCACTGAGCATCAGCTGCGCCAAGGACATTTCGTTAACTGGACATGCAACGATCATATAAATGAATTAGGCCACACACAAACACACACACCACACACACACACACACACACACACACACACAACATACACACAACACAACACACACAACACACACACGTAGTAAAAGGGAGTGAGAAAAATACAGAGAGAGAGAGACAGACAGACAGACAGACAGACAGAACAGACAGAGAACAGAAGTGGAACAGTAAAAGAAAGAACGAAGGAAAAGATGGCAGAAAGGTAAGATGAAAAAGAAAACAAGAGAACAGATTTGTTGTGAGAAAACAAAGACAAACATACAGGAGACAGCCCGCCTGCCATAGTATAGCTTACATCGGAGACACGATAACACAGACACAGACGAGACTACGGGAGAGAACCAAAACTAAGATCGCAGTTAACAAGCAGTAGATCTTTTCAGATCATCTGATATATTCCCAGCTGAAACGCTCTTATTAGCGGATGCTGAGCTGTCAGAAAATGGAAAACGAGAGCAAACAGGGACGTATTTGCCAACACACACACACACACACACACACACACACACACACACACACACACACACACACACATACACACACACACACACTCACTCACTCACTCACTCACTCACTCACTCACTCACTCACATCACACACACACATACACACACACCACACACACACACACACACATACACACACACACACACACACCACACACACACACACACACACACTGCACGCACGCACGCACCTCGCACTCTCTCTCTCTCTGTCTCTCTCTGTCTCTGTCTCTCAGAAATGTGTATTGGGAGGGTGGTGTGTGTGTGTGTGTGTGTGTGTGTGTGTGTGTGTGTGTGTGTGTGTGTGTGTCTGATACATCTCTCTTTGTGCTGCCGGAATGTAATGCTAAACGTACCCATTTCTATAGTATATTTCCACTGCCTCTAATTGCATCTACGCTTTTTTCCTTCACGGATTTAGTTCCATCTCTCTCTCTCTCTCTCTCGCTCTCTCTCTTCTCTCTCTCTCTTCTGTGTGTGTGTTGTGTGTGTGTGTGTGTGTGTGTGTGTGTGTGTGTGTGTGGATAAATCTCCCCATTGGTCCAGTCAATACAGTAAGTCATGTACTGTACGAACCCAACAAATGGAACGTCACGCCTAGGCGTGCAATGACAAGGTTATTCAAGTATAACATCCACATCCACCGATCATGATACTCACAGCAGACAGGGGCACTCATCCCCCGGACAGTAGGACAGGGAATGAGCGGGAAAAGAGTTGGGGAAAAAATAAGTCCTCGTTGGACATGGGAATGGAGGGAGATGAGGGTGGGGTGGGGTGGGGGTTATTTCACACAACACTGATCCCACCAGAACAATGTCTTAAAACGGTTGCCGAGAACTTTCTTACTTTTTATCTTCAGCGCCACCAGGAATTGAACTCATAACCCCTGACTTCCAACTTGGTGCTTTCCCACTGAGCTAGATAAGTGGTTGAGCGCGATGTGGTGAAAGCTTGTTTCCAGAAAATCCAGACTCATCTCGAAAGCGGTGAAGCAAGAAACATGTGTTTCCAAGACCTGGAAAACAGATTCTGTTTTGAGACAGTGTTGTGTGTGATAAGTGGCAAAGTACAGGAAAACATGGTGTGTGAGGGGATGGGAAGCTGGGGAGGGGCGGGGGGGGGGGGGGGGGGGGGGAGGGGGTGAGTGGGTAGGGGGAATGATTAGGTGCGTTGGTCGGAAAGAGAGAATGGGGTGGGTGGGAGTAGACTGGTTTCAAACAGTAGAGTAACAACATCATTGCGCCAGTCATGCTTTCTTTCTATCAGGAACGTGCAATATGCAGGAGAGAAGAGAGAATTTTGTCTGTCTGTCTGTCCGTCCGTCTTCTGTTTGTCTGTCTGTCTGTCTGTCTCACTCTCTCTCTCTCTCTCTCTCTCTCTCTCTCCGGTTGATCTTCAAAGGTTGTCTGGCGGATCTGACGTCAGCGTTGCTGAACAAGATACCCCTCACCACACACAAACAGACACACACACACACACACACACACACACACACACACACACACACACACACACACACACACTCACACACACTATCTCCTCACCAACCCCTCCTCAATTCCGGCAAACATATAATATACAACGTAATGCACACACACACACACACACACACACACACACACACACACACACACACACACACACACACACTTCTCTCTACTGTTTTGTCAACATCTTCTTTCTCTCCTGATCGTGAAGTGTTTCTCGCAATGATCTGACGTCACCTTTTAATCTAATTAAAAAAAAAAAAAAGAACCTGAGTGTTTTGACACCTGCGAAAAAAAAACATATGTCTACTCTGCCACTCCTGTGAATCGGAGCAATGAGAGCCATGATCTTAGATAAGATGCCAACATACCTAGAGGAAAACGAGAATCAAAGAATAAAACTATATCAAAAGGTAAGCAAGCAGCCAGTGATGCAACACCTGTTACTTGGCAGGGGAGAAGTCTTGGCAGATTTGCCTGCCTTCTATTTTAAGGAGCCCTGCTTTACATGTACGTCTCCCCTGAGATGTCTGGTGAAAAATCTGAAATCCTTAAAGTTTTCTGAGTTCCTTTAATAGTCTTGTCGAACTCTTGTTTCTGTAACTATGTGTTTAACGCTTTGATTTTCAACTGCTGTAATGCTAAACGGATAAAAACAAATCTGCACGCTTCATCAAGATCGACTGCGACAGTTTTGAGAAAGGGGGTGGGGGTGGGGGGTGAAGGAGGAAGGAGGAGGCGAGAAAGGATAAGAGGGGTTAGGTGGGAGCATTCTTTAGGTCAGAACGCATTCGTGTTTAATTAACGTATTTGCGGACGTTACAACAGGAACTGAAAGTTCAGAGGTGACAGATAACTTGGCGGCACCAACACAACGGTAACAAGTTCTTGACACTGTGAAATTCTTGGAATTAAGGCAATGGATGAGTTCTTGACACTGTGAAATTCTTGGAATTAAGGCAATGGATGAGTTCTTGACACTGTGAAATTCTTGGAATTAAGGCAATGGATGAGTTCTTGACACTGTGAAATTCTTGGAATTAAGGCAATGGATGAGTTCTTGACACTGTGAAATTCTTGGAATTAAGGCAATGGATGAGTTCTTGACACTGTGAAATTCTTGGAATTAAGGCAATGGATGAGTTCTTGACACTGTGAAATTCTTGGAATTAAGGCAATGGATGAGTTCTTGACACTGTGAAATTCTTGGAATTAAGGCAATGGATGAGTTCTTGACACTGTGAAATTCTTGGAATTAAGGCAATGGAT
>CM065722.1:42855991-42865991 GCA_033310375.1 Conus canariensis | reverse complement strand
ACAGCACGATTTGTTGCATCTTGTGACTGCACAATGATGTGCAGAAATGTACCTTTTTCATGCTTCTCTCTCCCCCCCCCCTTCCACTGCACAGACCAGTGAAGCTGTGTAAGGTCAGACTGTGCTGATGTAATCTGGTGCTGCTAAAATAACCCCAGAGTTTGTAGCCCTTCATCTTCACAGCTGGGGGGACTCATAGAGCATGAACTGCGTTTGACAAATGTGTGAAACAGGACAGTGGGTCCTATAATCTTGGATGGGATGACAAGAACTTGGGGGGATAGGACTGGGGATGGGAAGAGGAATGACGTTTCAACCATGAACATTTTATCGATAAACATGTAGCAAGTGATACAGCGCGTGTTCCAGGACAGAGACGGGGTCTGGTCTGATTCGCTTGTCTTTTACTGGAGAAGCAACACTTCATGTATTCGTATCTCATGACGTCTGTACGACGCAGGTGGAAATCTGGAAATGTTTCACATTCTCTGACTTCCTGCACAAGTCTTGTCTTTTCTTGTAAATGTTTGAGGAAAAAGCAGCTCACGAACCACTGAAATATCACCAGAAATCGAAACTCTTGTTTAGTAGTCGACAGAACCCGTTTTTACATCATTGAAATGTGTTCCAAAGCATTCTAGGTGTCAGAGCAAAAAGTAAAAAAACAAACAAACAAAAGAACGAAAGGATCGGAGGGAGGCTTAAACAACTTGCGACGTGTTCTTTACAACTGGATAGAGATACAGGGGTTGGTTGGAGATCATGTCTGGCATCTATCACCGAGATCTCTTCTGTGTCAGCTGAGGCAGGTGTACACAACAGGCTAAGGGCTTTGTTTTCTACCTCAGTGACGTTTTATTGGAAGGGCGGGGATGAGGGACGGGATGAAATCGATGCACCCTGCGAGCTGAACAACAGTAAAGTGAAATGGTGTCTGATTGCGACCTCACATTATGTGAATAACAGTTGGTTGAAACGTAGCTCGAAGATTCCATAATACGTTTGAACAAGATAATTTCTTACCACTTTTGTTGAATTACTGAACTGCTACAGTTTTCTTTTTGTCACTGAAATGTTTGATGTAGAGTTGTTGCTTGAGTTGAGCTTTGTATGGTTCGTCTGTACTGGTTTATTTTATCATAGAAAAAAAATCGGTGTTTTTATCTTGCGTCCCCACGTAGGGATAATTTACATAGCATTAGCTCGAGTATATAATCACTGGGGCAACAGGAAGTATATTTTTGGATGAGATTTTAAAAGCAAACACCAACCAACCAACCAACCAAACAAACAAATGCATCTGCCACCACATTTGTTACTGGGGGAAAAGCCTGTGAGTGGAATATCATGCAATTTCATACTTTGTTTTTGATCATTTTTCTTCCACTATTACGATAACGGACTTGTTTTTGTATTTCAGTTGTTCCATAAACCGTGGCATTTTCAAAGAATGTTCTGTATCATCAAAGAGGGGAAGAGATTGAAGTACTTGAATTTGAACTTGGCAGCAGAGTATTTGGAGAGAAATAAGAAACTAAGGATCTTTGGAAATGCGGCCTAAAAAAATGTGTAGCTTGCCAGCACTTTCACAATCAGTGGCCCTTCCTCTTATAGAAGACAGCTGATATCATAGACTCTGGGGTTTTTTTTTTTTTGCTCTGCTGTTTGTTTCTCTTTTCCTATTTCATGCCACGTATGAAGTAATCCTCGACTAGTCGAAAGTATTCTCCACTGAGAAGAAAAAGACTCTAACTGTAAATTTGTTCAAACTTGTGGAAGAAGGTAGTGGGAACTTGAATCTTGAACAGGAAGGCAGGAACTTTGTTGAGGCAGGGGAGAAGGGAGTGAGGTATGGGGCTGTGGGTAAGAGGGTATAGAGGGGGGGGGGAGGGAAATGAGAATCTGACATTCTTCTTCCAGAAGATAAACAAGCAACAAGCGATATGGCACGTATTGCATGGAAGGCGAGGAATCTAGTTGGACTGACTCGGTTTTCGCCAGTGGAGCAACAGTTTATACTTTTTTTGTTGTATCTCATGACGCCAGAGAGGCTTTGTTGGAAATTCCGAAATTATTGACATTCTCTGATTTCCTGTACGAGTTTTTGCCAAGCTGTATCTGTAAAACATAAGTGGAATATGTAGCACTTGGACCTTGAAATTCCCTTCGAAATTTGAACTCTATTTAAATGTTAACAGAGTTAGTTTGACGTAAGAATTCATCAGAAGTCATTCTTATAAAACCTGTTGTGGACATGACATCAAGAGGCGTAATACTTATGAGGGCAGATAACCTGGCTCGAACAATGGTGTCGGGTTTTTCCTTTACAAGTGGATTGGAAATATACGGGGAGGGATGGGGGGTGGGGGGTGGGGGTGGGGAGATCATGTTTGGCATCGAGCACCGAGATCTGTTCTGTGTCAGTAAAATCAGGCCAGCACTATAGATGAGTTTTGTTTTGTGCGTCACTCACGTCTCTGCTGGAGGGGAGGGAGTGAGGAACGAGGTTAATAATACGAAATAGCGACTATTCAGGATTCATGATACTATCAACCTGCGTAAGTTAATGCTCAATCTATTGCTCATTGGTTCAGACATTGTTGTAAGGCATAATTTACTTTTGACTGATCAGAGTATTTGAACCTTTCTTACCCTTTAGTTACACCACTGATCAATTCAACCTGGGTTGGAATATAAGTATTAATTTAATCTGGTGTTGACAAATTAAAGTCTTCGTATCTAATAGAGGATGAGTTGCTATTGCTTAACTCATCACACAAAGCAGTGAAGCCATAATTTTAGATGGGCTAGACTCTAGGGATGAATTAAAATCAGATGTCAGTATTTTAGTTGATAAGCAACAAATGTTTTGATACGTGATAGGGGACAGGAGAGGGGTCTTTTGTGGGATTCATCTGGTCTCTCCTGAGGTGCAGTACTTTACAGTTTTATCTCTCTTGACATCTTTCAACTCTCTGTCGGAAATTCTGAATAAGCAAAATCTCTTTTTTTCCTGTACAAATCATGCCAACGTCTTTTCTTCCATTGTAAATGTTTGTAGAACATGTAGCTCTCCATTCACTGAAACTCCACAAGAAATGTATACTTTTCTGAAGGCGTTGAAAGAAATGGTTTTAACATTATCTCCGATCAGAGGTTTCAGAACGTATTCCGGCAAAGGCTGTTGTGGTTATCATGGCAAGAGGCGAAGGATTGGGAAGGACAGGTTTTACTGGCAAGAACAAATCGCTTCGTTGTGACTTCTTTATATGTGGATAAAAGATACAGGTGGAGGAGGGGGTGGGGGTGGGGTGGGAATTAAGCCTGGATCTGTTCTGTGTCAGAAGAGTTAGGCTAGCACAACAGGTTAATGGCTTCGTTTTTAAATCACTGTTTGCTTTCTCCCTTTCTTCCACCACCTATGACATCTTTATTTGAAGAGTGGCAAAGGTGGGTAAGATAAAAAAAAAAATCTGTGTATTTGAATGCAAAGGACAAATTGTGTGGAATGGCGACCATCCTTGACCCTGGCCAGGTAAGTATAACATTGGCTGATACAAGTCTTTGGATATTCTGGTATAACACCCCAACTCGTCACTTACATGCAGATGTCATGGGAAAGGCTTCTGCAACTTGAAATGCAAGCCTTCGTCAACATATGAAATAGCACGAAATATCCTTGGAATCAAATGTCACTAGGAAACTGGAACAGCGTGTCAGTCAGTCCGTCCGTCTGTCGCTCTGTCTCTCTCTGTCTGGATGAAAAAAAAGTATGTATATGCTTACGACTATCCTCGAACATAAAGAATTTTGTCTTGTCTTGTTTTGTCTTGTCTTGACTTAGTCATGTCTTCTCTCTCTCTCTCTCTCTCTCTCTCTCTCTCTCTCTCTCCTCTCTCTCTCTCTCTCTCTCTCTGTACATGTATCAAGCCTGTGCAAGATATAATCTTTCTCTGTTTGTAGACAGATGGGAATGAGACGGAGAGTCATGTGCTCGCGCCGACGATCCGAGTCACAAATCCCGAAAAGAACTGAATCCCCTTGACGTGCAATGACAGTGACAGTCAAGCCTCGCATCCACCAATGATAGATGCAGCAGACAGGGGTAATTTGGCTGGGTTTGGGGGGGGAAAAAAAAGGGAGAGGGTGGCAAGAGGAGTAACTCTGGGAGGATGGGAGATGGGGGGGGGGGGGGGGGGGGTTGGGAAAGGAATGGGAACCTAATTCACACAACACTCAAACCCTCAGCACAATATGTTAAGATGGGCGGCGATAATGCCAGTCTTTTATCTTGTGAATCACCACGATTCGAACTGGCAACCTCTGACTGCCTACTCGGTGCTTTCCCAGTGAGCTGAGTAGTTAGTGAGAGAGCTTGTTGCCTAAAAATCAGCTGTGAGGTGAGAAACACGTGTTTCCCAAGACTTGAAGAACAGCTGCTGTTCGAGAATATATATGTCAGGTAGCAAAGTACAAAACAAACCAAAAAAGAAAGAAAGAAAAAAAAACATGGTGTGGGGGTGGGTGAGTGGGTAGGTGTGTGTGGGGGGGGGGAGGGAGGGGGGTAGATGTGGGTTAGTGAGTTGGTCGGTAAGAGACAAAGAGGAGGTGGATGGGAGTAGGTAGGGTGTAAAACATGACAACTCCACATCCTTTCCTTCATATTGAAATATGCAGGAAACAGGCGATAATTCTCTGTCCTTGTCTGTCTGATTGTCTGTCTATCTGTCCGTCTATTTGTCTGTCTGTCTGTATGTCTGTCTGTCTGTCAGTCAGTCAGTCAGTCAGTTAGTTAGTCAGTCTGTCTGTCTGTCTGTCGGTCTGTCTGTCTGTCTGTCTGTCTGTCTGTCTCTCTCTGTCTCTCTGTCTCTCTCTCTCTCTCTCTCTCTCTCTCTCTGGTTCTTGAAAAGTTGTCTTGTTGCAAGCCTGGATTCAGAGTTTCAGAAGAAGAGGATCCACTGTTCCATCCTCACCTCTGCACACTCACAACAAATGGAAAACACATTATATCATACACACCCTGCCCCCTTCCCATGCACTCATACACAAAAAAACATTTATATATTCATAACCACGCACGCATGCTCTTTTCTCTCTCTCTCTCTCTCTCTCTCTCTCTCCTCACACACACACACACACACACACACACACACACACACACACACACACACACACAAACACACACACACAAACACACACATACATACACACACGCGCACGCGCGCGCGCGCCTACAACACTCTTCACTGAACTGTTTCATCAATGCTTGTTTCTTTCCTGATTGGCAGGTGTTTTAATGATTTGATATCAATTACTTCAACTTATCTGGAAAAACAAGCTGTAGTGGATTTACACCTAAATCCTTAAACCTGGGAGACAACATAAACTGATTTTCTCGGTCCTATGAAAGCGGACAGTGAGACCAATAATAGTAAATCCGATTGCAGGAATCTTGAACAAAATTCAAAAGATAAACAAGCAACAAGTGGTGCAGCACGTGTTATTTGGCACGAGGGAGAACTCTCCTCGGATTCACCTGCCTTTCACTTGAGGCGCTGTACATTACATGTTTATCTCTCCTGAGATCTCTGATGGAAATTCTGGAATCCTTAAAATTCTCCCTAACTTCCCGTAAAACACTTGTCGTGCTCTGTGTACACGACGTGTAGCGCTCCAATTACTGACATACCAAATGAAATCATACACTTTGTTTCAATGTCGAGAGAGACGGTTTGAACGTTAGCCCCTATTCCCTTGCAGGATGAGAGATAGAGAGAGGTTGGAGAGAGAAGGAAGAGAGAGAGAGGGAGAGAGAGAGAGAGAGAGTGGGGAGAGAGAGAAAGAGAGAGAGGGAGAAAGAGAGAGAGGGGAGAGAGAGAGAGGTTGGGGGAGAGAGAGAAAGAGGGAGAGAGAGAGAGAGAGAGAGAGAGAGAGAGAGAGAGAGAGAGAGAGAGAGAGGCTGGGTGTAGTTGGTCTGTGTAGCTGAGGGATGTGAACTCATTCAAGTAAAGCGCAAACGTTTTGTGAAAGGACAGCAAGAGGAACAAGGTCGGAGGCATTAGGTAACATAGCGACAACATGAGTAAATATGGCAACATGGTCGTCCTGACACCGTGGAATCCTGTGGCAGCAAATATTGGGAATCGTTTTCTCCGACGTGATGCAAGGATTTTTTTTTTTTTTTTTTTTTTGGGGGGGGGGGTTTAAAAATTTATCAGATGTAAATATTTAACGAAATAAACAAGCAAGAAATGACGTAGCACATATTCTCAGTGCATGGAAGGGGTCTTGTTGGTTTCACCTGCTTCCTACAAGAGGAGCAGTACTTTTTAATATTTGTATCTCTCTTTATTCTTTATGTCTGTCAGACTGTCTGGTGGAAAAAAATGTCTGGAATTCTTGAAATGTTGTGACTTCTCACTTAAGATTTATTGACCTCTCCTTTCTGTAAGTATCTACAGAACACATACCTTTTCAACCACTGAATTAACTCAGGCAGCCTGAACCCATGGTTTAGATGTGGACAGAATCAGTTTGGACATTATCCCTGATCAGGGACGTCAGAAAGCACTCCAGATGAAATCTGTAGTGGACGTCAGAGGAAGAGGCAAAAGATGAGACGGAGCAGGTGACCTGGCTACAACAAATGGTGACATGTTCATGTTTACCATTTGATAGGAGATAAAGGAGGAGGGAAGTAATCCTGTCTGGCATCCAGCACCAAGTTATGTTCTGTGTCAACAGAGGCAGGTCTGTTTAACAGGCCAGTGACTTTGTTCTCTGTCTCGTTGGCATTTTAATGGAAGAACGAGGATGAAGCACTAGATAAAGTTGGTGTACCAGTGATCCGAAGAATTGTAATGTGAAATAGCGACTATGTGTAATCTTGTCTTGCGTGCATGACCCAGGCAAATATGTTGAAAATTGATACCAGATAGTATTCTAATAGTCATATCAAAAAGTATTCTAATAGTACATTCACTATACACACATACAAATAAAAAAGAATTTAAAAAAAAACCAGCAACAACAGCAACAAACAAACAAACAAAAAATGTTGTTAGGTAGGCACTCAAGGTCTGACCAGCGCATTGGGCTAATGCGTAGGTCAGATATCTGCTAAGTCGTAGCCACGAGACCCTCTTCTTCAATTCTCTCATCTTAGTTGTTGATTCATTTATCCATCAGCTTAAAATCATGCGTAATGTGGTCTCAGAACTTAGCGGATGTGGTGTAGCGTATACGGACTAGTCCGCACGCAGTGACGCCTCCTTGATGAAACTGAAACTGAATCTCTAATAGTCATTTTTGTTGCATCTGCTGATTGCAAAATAGCCTGTTGAAATGCACTGTCTTTATAACCCTATCCTTCCCATGCACTGACCTGTGAAACTGTGCATGGTCTGACTGTGCTGATATAGTCTGATGCTGAAAAATATCTCCAGTGTTTGTAACCTTTTATCTTCCAAGCTAGAATTACTCATAGAGCATGAATCGCGTTTGACAAACGTTTGAAACAGGTCAGCGTGACCTACATACTTGGATGAGTTTATAAGACTTCGGGGGGAGAGGGGTGGGGATGGGAAGAGGAACGTCACTTTAATCATAAATATTTGAACGATAAACAAAGCAGGAAGCGAAACACCCCATGTTTCAGGGAAGAAGAGGAATCAGGTCAGATTCGCTTCTTTCTGTCTGAGAAGCAACACTTCGCATTTTTATATCTCATGACTTTTTGAGACACAGGTGGAAATCTGGAATTTGGTGAAATTCTCTGACTTCCTGCAACAAGTCTTGTCTTCTGGAACAAGTAGCTCTCGGATCTCTAAAATACCACCAGAAATCTGAACTTCTGTTAAGTTGTCGACAGAACCTGTCTTGATATCTCTGAGTTGTGTTCTAAAAGAAATTTGGATGTCACAGAAAAAGATAAAATATCGGAGGGAGGCAAAAAACAAATACGACGTGTTCTTTATAATTGGACATGAGATAAATGGGGAGGAGGGTGGGGGCCATTCCTGGGATTCAGCTTTAAGATCTGTTCTGTGTCAGAAGAGGCAGGCTTGGGCAACGGGTTAAGGGCTTTGTTTCTGCCTCAGTGGCGTTTTAATGGATGGACGGAGATGAGGGACGAGAATAATCGGTGCATCTGTAAGATGAAACACAGTACAGTGAAAAGACGCCTGTTCGCCACCTCGCCTGATGTGAATAAAACGTGGCTGATACCTAGCTCACAGATTCCAGAATTTATTGGAACAACAATTTTTTTGTAATCGCTGTTGTCAAGATGATAAGCTGCTAGAACTTTCTTATTCTCACTGACATGTTTGATATAGGGTAGCTGTTTCTGGACTAATGAGTGGAGCTTTGTATGGTTTGACTGCGTTGGCTTAGTTTCGAAAACAAACTCAACCCTACGATGTTTTTATCCGTGCATCTTCAGGTAGGAATTACCCATAGACCATCTGCTGGAACAACTGTTAATTGGGGCAGTAGGAACTGTATATTCTGAGTTATAAGCAAACAAAAAGCAATACATTGTTACCTTAAAAAAAGCCTGTTAACATAACATTATACAATTGGCACATGTTAATTTGATCATTTACCAGTCTATAGTGCCGTAACATACATGTTCGTATAGTACGGTTGTTCAGTTAAATCGCGAACCATGAAGTTTTCAAAGAATGCTCTTTATCATTGAAGAGACGAAGAGATTTAAGTACTTGAATTGTACTTGGTAGCAGAAGATGTGGAGGGAAATCAGAAATAGCAAGGTTCCTTGGAAATGAAGCATGAAAAAAAAAATGTGTAGCCTGCCAGCGGCTTCAAACTCAGCAGCCCTTCCTCTTATAGAACACAGTTGTTTATCTTAGGCACTGTTTTGTTTTGTTGCTCTGTCTGTTTGTTTCTTTCTCCTTTTTCCCCGCCATGTGTGATGTCATCCTCAGCAAGGCGAAAGTATTCTCTACAAGGAAGAAGAAGAAGAAGAAGAATATGACTATAAGGTGTTCAATACAACATGAACTGCATCTGCCAAACCTGTGGAAGTGAGCAGTGGGAACTTTAATCTTGGACGGGAAAGCAGGAACTTTGTGGAGGCGTCGGGAGAAGGGAATGAGGTCAGGGGATGGGGGGTGGGGGGTGGGGGGGCTGTGGGTAAGGGGGCGAGGGGGGGGGGAGGGGCAGAGAGAAATGAGAATCTGACATTCTTCTTCTAGAAGATAAACAAGCAACAAGTGATAGGGCACGTGTTGCACGGCAGGGGAGGCATCTGGTCGGACTGACTTGCTTTTCGCCCGTGGAGCAATAGTTTACGTTTATTGTTGTATTTCATGATTCTGAAGACACTTTGTTGGAGATTCCGAAATGATGGACATTCTCTGACTTCCTGTACGAGTTTTCCAAAGCTGTCGTTTCTGTAAAATACAAGTGAATATGTAGCACTCAGACTATGAAATATACCCCCGAAAATTGGATCTCTTTGTTTCAATGTCAAGTAGATTAGTTTTGGCGTTATCATTGATCCGAAAGTCAGGA
Source organism: Conus canariensis (assembly GCA_033310375.1). Classification (NCBI taxonomy): domain Eukaryota; kingdom Metazoa; phylum Mollusca; class Gastropoda; order Neogastropoda; family Conidae; genus Conus; species Conus canariensis. Next base: position 42,856,454 of record CM065722.1, on the reverse strand, counting down.
CACATTTCAGTAAAATCTGTTGTGTACATCCCAAGAAGAGGCGTAAGACTTGTGAGGGCAGGTGACCTTGCTAGAACAAATGGCGACGTGTTTTTGTTTTTCTTTTTACAAGGGCAATGGAGATAAACAGGGAGGGAGGGATCGTGTTTGGCATCGAGCACCGAGATCTGTTCTGTGTCAGAAGAATCAGGCCAGCACTACAGATAAAGGGTATTGTTTTGTGCGTCAGTCTCGTCTCTACTAGAAGGGAGGGAGTGAGGAACAAGATAAATCCGGGCGCTGGAGACTAGTGATGGAAAATGGCGACGTTTCACGACCTAATCAGGAGTGTTAGGTTACTGGCCAGTCCCATAGGTCTCAGCTTTGTTGTAGAAGGCATAATGTAATTTTCCTGATCAGAGTGTCTGAACTTTTGTCATCCTTTGTCTTCACTACTTCGTAGTTCACCTTTGGCTGGAATACA
>CM065722.1:42848491-42850991 GCA_033310375.1 Conus canariensis | reverse complement strand
GGCAATGATGATTGGCCTTAATCCAATATAGGTCACTAATGCACATGCCTGCTGCCTCCGTGTCTACCTGTCTGTCTAGAAGTCATAAACTTGATAATCCGATTTGGCCTCTTCTGAGCGTGGCCATTATTAACCCATATAGATAACGGTTTGGGTAGAAGTTTGGAGGGTAGGGAGGAAGAGAGAGGTGGGGAGGGGGAGGGGGGCGACTGTGGAGGGGCAGGTGTGATAGGGGGATGAGAGACTGTTGGGGAGAGAGAGACAGAGAGAGAGAGAGAGAGAGACAGACAGACAGACAGACAGACAGAGGAGACAGACAGACAGACACAGAAAGAGAGAGAGAGAGACAGACAGACAGACAGAGAGAGAGCGAGAGACAGAGAGTCAAACACTTTATCATTCAAGGTTGAATATTTAGCCATGTCTGGTCTTCCAGTCTCTCCGTGCTGTTCTGTTGAACTCTCCTAAAACGCAGAGTAAGACAACAGGATAGCAACAACAGTTTTAGTAACAGCAGTAACAACAACAATGTCAACATTAACAATAAAACAACAATACCATTAACAACAACAACATCAACAACATTATCAACAGTAACAACAACAGTATCAACAACAACAACAACAAAATTCAACACCCGAAACAAAAGCAGTGACGTTAATAACAACATCATTAACAAAATTAGCAACAAGCACGTCAACATCAGCGTTAACAGCAACAACAAAAACATCAACGACAACAAAAACACTATCATCAACAACAACAACAAGGACAACAGCAACAACGACAGCAACAGCAAGAACAAAAACCGCATCAACAACAACCACATCAACATCAACAACAAAAATATTTAAGATCAGCAACAACAAGGACAACGTCATCAAAATGACAACAGCATTAACAGCAACAACATCATCGTCATCAATAACAACATTAACAACAACATCAACACGACTTAACACATAGAAACGCATTTAGGAGAGCGCAGACTTCTGTCAAAGTTGAAAGGATCTTGGACCCGCCAGTTCATCCGGATCGCCACTACGGATCTATACTAACATGCTAATGGATTCGTTCTCCAATCTTTTAAGATAGTTTCGTAAACATCAGATGATGGTTTTCTTTTTTTCATGCGTAATCCATCTCAGCGGATCCTGGATCTGTTGTTTGAATCGAACCAGTATCAAACTTATATGAAGTCGTCCTTGGGCCGCATTTACACAAGCTTTTGTTGAAATCAGTTCGATAGGTTTTTGCGTAATCTTATTGATAGACAGACAAACAAACCATTGTTATTATTAAGAGTACTTTTAAGCGCGTTCTAAGTGTTTTACAATCAACACTCTCGTTTACACAACGGGCTGCTATGTGAAACGTGTCATCCATACTAAGAGCCAAATTGGCCTTCTCTTCCGAAGGTTGGTAATGGGATTTTACATGTATGCAAGATGTTATGCGCGCGTTCACTCACGGAACCTCGGTACATAGTCTCATTCGAAGGACGATTTGGGAAATGGAGTCAGAAGTAATGTTAGCTACAAGGGAAAAATCCCTCTGTAACGAAATGGTCCGGCGGAGATTCGAATCCGCAACTCCAAGATTACGAGTTCGGCGCTCTGCCAACTGAGCTATTCCGGTCCCCATTAATAATAACAAAAATAATTACAAACAAATCAACGAACAAAGTGACGCGGATGAAATCCACCTTGTTGTTGTTGTTGTTGTCGTACCCTGGCTAAAAGACTCCAGGGATCATCCAAACAGCCGAAGTACTTGAAAACTATGACACAAATGCATCAGCTGATGATGAGAACATTACGTGTGTGACCGTTTTTTATTACCCCGCCACATGGGCAGCCACACTCCGACTTCGGGGGATTTTGGAGACTGATAATGTTATGCTAGGAGCTTGTCACAACTGAAGACAATCCCCGCATAACTATGCAGAGCATAACAACATTTTGATGTAGCCTTGGTGTTCTAGCCTATGTCAATTGGCCTCACACAGCCTTAAGCTTAAGGCGGAAATCCACCTTCTTCACAATGATAACCACAAGGTACGCCAGAAAAGCACAGATCTCCTCGAAGGTCGAACGCTCCTCTGAACAAAACGTTGCATATTGAAGTCATGAGATTGTAGACAAACTTGATCAAGTTTGACGGCTCAGCGGATGCACATGGGGCGTCAACCTGCATGTGTTGTCATCGATAGTCTACTGTCATTGTTACTGGGTTTCACAACAAGACCATGTTTTGAAGAAAAGAAAAAGATACACCAGAAGGTGCGGGTAGGACCCGGAGAAGTACTGTCCTCAACTGCCGAACAAACCAGCTGGGAGCAATCTTGCACCACCCTTGGAAGGCTGCGCTGTGTTCACATAGGGTGCAGGCGCGCACAGGGTATATTCCATTAAAACGTGAAGGGACGTAATTGCTCCCTGGCATATACCATTTTGTAATAGCCACTGGATGTGACACGATAGAACCTCCACGGGAGGTG
>CM065722.1:42843491-42845991 GCA_033310375.1 Conus canariensis | reverse complement strand
CCCTCAATAAAGGGAAATATTTAGAAAATGCAATAACAACATCAGCAAAACTAATCTAAAATTGAAGTAAACATACATAATCGCTATAAATAGAAAGAGGAAATGGTTAACACAAAAGAACAGAAGACAATCAATGCCTGGAAGAAAGAGAGAGAGAGAGAGACAGAGACAGAGACAGAGAGAGAAACAGGTGGGGGTGGGAGGGGAGGGGTCATCATATATAGTTCATGAAAAAATGGTTATTGGATGATAGATAAATATATACAATAAACATTATCACAACAATAAAATTATAACACATTTCTGGAAAAAGAAAAAAAATCATTGAACAGGCACCCCATCCTGTAAACAAAGACAAAATTTTACACTTGACAAGCAGCACCTTTGGAACAATAGATGAGAGAGACCAGTACAGAGAGAGAGAGAGAGAGAGAGAGAGAGAGAGAGAGAGAGAGAGAGAGAGAGAGAGAGACAGACCAGACAGACAGACAGACAGAGAGAGAGAGAGAGAGAGAGAGAGAATTGGAAAATTCAGTCATTAGTTGGGTATGAAGTGCCCTTTTAAAGCTATATATGCTGGCTTGAACATCAAGAGAGGGTGAAATGCGGTTCCACAAGAAGCCGCCAGAGTAGTGAAGACTGGTTTTAAACATATCTATTCTTGGACGGGGTATTACAATTTTATGAAAATGGCGATTTTCATTAAATCTAAATTTCTCTGTAATTGAAGGGGGAGCACGACCCGAAAGAATCTTAAACATGAATAAGGCTTTATTGAATTTAAGCTTCAAGTTTAATGGTAAAATATCCAGATCTGTATAGTCAGAGTATGATAACGTAACCGATTTTAACAAAACTAATTTCAGGGAACGTCTATAAAGACTAAACAAAGGTTTGAGTATATGATTACTTGCTGAATCCCAAATTATATAAGCGTGAAAAAATATTTTACGTGAACGGCAGTCTAGGAAATGCTTTATCTTGGACAGCTGGTATATCTTTTTTGAAACTGTTTTGCATAAAGACCGTACATGTTCTGACCATCACAGATTGTTGTCTATAACTACTCCTAAGACTTTATGACAGACTGTTTCTTCGATAATTATACCATTGATAGAAAGGGGTGCGCTCGTATAAGAAAGGTTTTGACGTTTTTGTCTTGTGGTTATGATCATATGTTTGGTTTTGACAGGGTTTAGACACATATGGTTTAATTCAGACCATTCGGTTAGCTGGTTAATACTTTGCTGTAATAACATAGATACTTTCTCTGCTTTGCGATCACACGCATGAACAGTAGTGTCATCGGCGAACGTATCACAAAGCGCTGGGAGAAACAGGGGGAGATCATTAATATACATTGAGAAAAGTATGGGTCCTAGGACGGAGCCTTGAGGAACACCATGTTTGAGAGGCAAAATAGAAGATTGGCGTTCATGAATTGAGACAATTTGTTTTCTGTTGTTTAAAAACGAAGAGATGAGTTCTAGAGCATTATTGGATAAACGGTACAATTTTAACTTTTTTAGAAGCAGTGTGTGGTCAATTACATCAAAAGCTTTTGCAAAGTCAAGAGAGAGAGAGAGAGAGAGAGAGAGAGAGAGAGAGAGAGAGAGAGAGAGAGAGAGAAGGCAGACAGACGGAAGCCGAAGGCTGGATGCGGGTGAGGCTAAGAGCGCCCGCATGCTCTCTCTCATTCTATTCTGCATCCTCGTCCATGATTTACCATTATCCGTGTCAGATGAGAAAGTCACGACGGATATATTTGCTGATGACTCGTCACTCCAAACAAATGGCAGAGATCTAGAAACAGTAGAAACATATCTCCAGGAAAGTGTAAATGAAGTGTCAGACTGGTGTAATCCAAACTCAATGGCCATACACCGAATCAGGACCAAACCTATGATAATAACCACTCGCCAGGCGCACTTCGTTTGAACGGTACTTTTATCGAACAGGTAGATGAGCATTCTGTTTTAGGCGTAACGATAGATGGATAATTAGAATGGCAATCTCATCTCAGTAAGTGACTGTTATCCCAGCTAAAAACGCTTGATCAAAATTACTGCGGTTAAAATTTCTTCAAAGAACACATTAAAACATTCAGGAAACATTTACATAAACATGTCATGTCTCAGTAATTTGATTAGTTAATTAAAATCATAAATGTCCATATATATATATATATACAAATTCTTCAGTAACACGTACCTGAAATGCCCCGTCAGAACATATGACCCATTCATTAAACTGTTCATCCCCACACCCACTCTCTCGCTCCCACTCTCTCGCTCCTTCCCCTTCGTCCCCCTACATCACTCTCTCTCTCTCTCTCTCTCTCTCTCTCTCTCTCTCTCTCTCTCTCTCTTCTCTCTCTCTCTCTCTCTCTCCACTCCTCTCCTCCTCTACCTTTTCTTTCTCTTCTCTTCTCGTTATCCCTTCCCTTCCCCTTCCCCCTCTCTTTTATTCTTCCTTTTCGCTCTCCCTCCTCTCTCTTTCC
>CM065722.1:42805991-42833491 GCA_033310375.1 Conus canariensis | reverse complement strand
CCTCCTCCTCCTTTTTCTCCACCTTGTTCTTCTCGCCCCTCCTCCTCCTCCAACTCCCCCTCCTCTTCCTCCTCCTCCTCCTTCTTCTTTTCCTCCTCTTCCTCCGCTCCCTTTCTCCTCCTCCTCCTTCTTCTGATTGTGCTTGCTCCTGGTGAACAAAATAACTGACGGGACTCGCGCGCGTGTGTGTATGTGCGCGCGGGTCGAAGCAGCGTGCGCTTGTGTGTGTGTGTGTGTGTGTGTGTGTGTGTGTGTGTGTGTGTGTGTGTGTGTGTGTGGTGTGTGTGTGTGTGTGTGTGTGTGTGTGTGTGTGTGTGTGTGCGTGTGTGTGTGTGTACGTTCGTGCGTGCGTGCGTGTGCGTTGCATGTGTGTGTGTGTGTGTGTGTGTGCGTTGCATGTGTGTTGCGCGCGCCGCGCGCGCGCGCGCGCGTGTGTGTGTGTGTGTGTGTTTGTGTTTGTGTTTGTGTGCGTGTGTATGTGTAAATGTGTGTATGCGTGCGCGTGCGAGTGTATGTGTAGGCTATGTGTATGTGCATGTGTGTATGTGTGTGTGAATGTGTGTGTGTGTGTGTGTGTGTGTGTGTGTGTGTGTGTGTGTGTGTGTGTGTGTGTGTGTGTGTGTTTGCGCGTGTGTGTGTGTGCGGGCGTTTCAATTTTAAGCATTTTGAATCCGAACCAAGTTCCTGTCAGATGTCAGGCCGTTTGTCTGTCAAGTAGGACAAGTTCTTGAAAATAAACAGAGAGAGAGAGAGAGAGAGAGGAGAGAGAGAGAGAGAGAGAGAGAGAGAGAGAGAGAGAACTGGCTTTATGACCATAGTAAAGCTCAAGGTGTCAGGAAAATTTTGACAGATGACCTGGGATCACGCTCACTACTTAAAGAACTGGGTGGTCAGGCGACCCTATGAAAGGTCAAGCTCATAACAGTGTTGACCTTATTGAAGAAGATCGACCTTGTAAGGCTGGCTTTTTTTTTAATTGAGGTCGATGTTATCTGACGTTGGTGAAGCAAAGGTCACAAGAAAGAGATTGCCGGATGTCTTTCGTGAGGAGAAGTTCACATTCCAAGGAAGAGGTTGCTATGTGACCTAATAGAAAAAAAGGCCAAATTCGAATGAAAGCTGTCAGGAGACATTCGTGAAGACCAGTGTCAGAAAAAAAAAGAAAAAAGGAAATGAAAAAGAAGAAGAAGCTACCTGGCGACCTTATGGGAAGATGGAGGTCACAAGAAAATGGTTGCCAGGCACCTCCACAAGAAGGTCAAGTTCTGGATGAAAGCTGTTCGGAGACATTCATGAAGGTCAATGTGAAACGAAAATCGCTGCCGGTCGACTTTGCGGAAGGTCGAGGTCATATTAAGAAAGAGGTTGCCCAGCGAGTTCACTGAGGTCGAGGTCACAAGGAGAATTACATTAGTGGAGTTTAAGGTCTCGAGAAAAATCTTGCCAAAATGGTAACGTGAAGGTCAGCCCACCCTCACCCTCAATCGCTCCCCCCCCCCTCACTCCCGTTTAAAAAAAAGTCACAGATACCCAACTGAAGAATCTACCAGGAATGACCAGTTTCGTTCATAGTCAGATACTTTGTATATACACAGCTAACTGAGTGTCATGACCAGCCCCCCCCCCCCCCCCCCCCCCCCCCCCCCCCCCCCCCGCCCGCCCGCTCACTGTGTGTCAGATTCTGTGTCTGTGCGTACGTGCACAAGTGCGTAAGTGCGTGTGTATGTGCGTGCATGTCTACATGCGTGCGCGCGCCTGCCTTCCTGTCTGTGTACCCAATAGTAAATGGGAACTTGATTCAGGTCAGGGCAGGATAAGGCGGCGGAAGGAGACGTTGACTGCCCTACAGGCATTATGCTGTGGGATTTTTTTTTTTCCAACACATATAAAGAAAACCGTTACCGTCTCCTGAATATAAGGCTAATGATCTTCTAACTCTATGTGTTGTTTGTGTCCAGGAGGACAGCGATCCTGCGCGCTACTTGAAGTGGGCGGACGCCTTCGTCATCGTCTACAGCATCACTAACCGAGCCAGCTTTGAGACGGCTCGGGAGTACGTGGAGAACATCTCGCACTATCTCAAGCAGCACGCGAGGGATTGCCCCGTGGCTCTGGTGGGCAACAAGATCGACCTGGAGAGATACAGGTGTGTGTGTGTGTGTGTGTGTGTGTGTGTGTGTGTGTGTGTGTGTGCGCGCGCGCGCGTGCGTGCGTGTGTGCGTGCGTGCGTGCGTGCGTGTGTGTGTGTTTGTGCATGTGCGTGCGTGCGTGTGCGTGCGTGCGTGTGTGTGTGTGTGTGTGCGTGGTGTGTGTGTGTGTGTGTGGTGTGTGTGTGTGTGTGTGTGTGTGTGTGTGTGTGTGTGTATACCTTATATTTATCCGTTATCAATGATTTTTAGAGAAGATAATATCTCATTTTTACCAATGACCTATTTTCAGACAAGTCGGCACCTCACCTGTCACAAATTTGTAGACACGTCAGTGCTCATTTCTAACCATATTTCGTTTTCAGACAAGCATTACCTTGGATGTCCCAGTGACCTGATTTAATCGCAGTCAGTAATTCACTTCTATGTATAACTTATTTTCAGGCAAGTTAGTACCTCACGTCCAATTCTATGACCTCTTTTCACAGATGTCAGTATTTCACCTCTATATATACATGAGTTATTTTCAAGCAAGTCAGTGCCTCGCTTTTTTCTATAACTTTTGTTTTGCAGACGAGTCATTATCTCGCCCCTCCCATGGCCTTTTTTAAAAATTTTTCTTAAATTTTTTTTTTAGAAAGAAATCAGTACCTTGCCTTTTCCTATGACTTTTTGTCAGACAAGTCAGCAACACACCATTCCCCATGAGTTGTTTGCAGACTAGGCATTACCTCACTTCTCCCCATTACCTATTTCCATAATGTCAGTATCACACCTCATCCCGTTACCGATTTTCAGACAAGTCAGTTCCTCACGGGTCCTCCGCCCGCCCACCCCCCACCCCCCACCCCCATTTCCCTGACAGATTAATACTTCACCCCTCCCCCCCCCACACACACACACTCCATGATCTACGTTAGGACAAACCAGCATAAAGTCATTCCCCATGACCTATATTTAGACAAGTCGGGACCTCTTGCCTACCAATTATCTATTTTTGGGACGTCTCAGTGCTTCATCCCCCTACCCCCCTCCCGATCAATTGTTAGACAAATAAAGTGAGTACTTCACTTCTCCCCATGACCTATTTTCACACATGCCAGTACCTCATCTCTCCTCATGACCCGTTTTCAGTGAAGTCATAACCTCCGCTGTTCACATTACCTCTTTTCAGACAAGTCAATATTTCACCTCTCCCCACAGCCTCTTTTCAGACACGTCAGTATCTCACCTCTCCCCACGGCCTATTTTCAGACACGTCAATATCTCACCTCTCCCCACGGCCTATTTTCAGACACGTCAATATCTCACCTCTTTCCAGGGCCTATTTTCAGACACGTCAATATCTGACATCTTCTGACGTCCTATTTTCAGACATGTCAATATCTCACCTCTCCCCACGTCCTATTTTCAGACAAGTCAATATCTCACCTCTCCCCACGTCGTCTTTTCAGACAAGTCAGTATCTCACCTCTCCCCACGGCATATTTTCAGACACGTCAATATCCCACCTCTTTCCATGGCCTCTTTTCAGACACGTCAATATCTCACCTCTCCCCTCGTCCTCTTTTCAGACACGTCAATATCTCACCTCTCCCCACGTCCTGTTTTCAAACTAGTCAATATCTCACCTCTCCCCACGTCCTATTTTCAGACTAGTCAGTATCTCACCTCTCCCCACGCCCTGTTTTCAGACTAGTCAATATCTCACCTCTCCCCACGGCCTATTTTCGGACAAGTCAATATCTCACTCTCCCCCATGGCCTGTTTTCAGACAAGTCAGCAAGGCAGAAGGCACGGCCTTGTCCGTAGAACTGGACTGCCTATTCTACGAGACTACGGCGGCCGAAGAGTACGAATACGTGGCGCGGGTCTTCACGCGCCTGATCATGGATGTCCACGCCGACAAGTATGGGGTCACCCTGCAGCCGCTCTTCATCGCCGAGGAGCGTGCGACCCCTCGTGACCCCTTGCACGCGCGCCAGCGGCCCAAGTCGCCCAAGGGCAACCCCTCGGATAAGAAGGACGAAAAGAATCCCCAGAAGAAGAACTTCAGTAAACTGTTCAAGTTGTTCAATTAGGAGATCGGGCTGCCTGATGATCTTCTTGGGAGTGGGGTGAAGGAAGGATTTAGGTTCTTTGGTTGGGGGTATTTGGGACAGGGAGGTGTTGGGGGGTGGGGAGGTGGATGGGCTGTAAAGAGGTGTTTGGTTGTGATGGGGGGGGGGGGGGGGAGCTAAAAGATAAGCTTTTGATGTCGTCATCCTTCCCTTTGTCTGTGATGCTCATGGTAATGATGATGATAATGATGATGATAAAGATGATGATGAAGGTGAAGGTGATGACGATGATGATGGTGATGATGATGATGATAATGATGATGATGGTGATGGTGAAGGTGATGACGATGATGATGATGATGATGATGATGATAATGATGGGGCTCTAAATCGGACTTTACGGCTCCACCTTTTTTTCTTTCTAGACTTACTGCTGTTGAGGTACCAGGGCAAAGAACATGTGGGTATAAACTGTGGATGCTCGAACGCCAGTTTTAAGGAACATATGTACGTGAAGCAAATTGGCTGTGCTGACGTGAAATAAATGATGCATACCTTCTTATTGTCAAATGTTATAACTGGTAGGCGTTAGTCGGTGTTGTATTTGATTGAAAAGATGGATTTTGAGGATGGGTGGGTTGGAGGTTGAGGGGGGGGGGGGGAGAGATAATTCCAGAAACAAGAAACGCTTCCACCTTCAACCATTGCTGAGTCTGCCCAAATCCATTCATCAAATATACATGTGTAGTCTTCTCCTACTTGAGCAAATGGGTTGTAATGTTTTGACGAAAGAAGTTATGCTGGTTTTTGTTCTTGGTTTTGTTTGTTTGCTAGCTTTTGTATGCAGAGATGTGTTTCATACTTGCAAAAGACGAAATGCATTATTTTTCAAATAGGAGCAATGTTGTTTTTTAAAGAAGCTATGTACCGTGTTTTCAAAGGAGTTATGTCATGTTTTTCGAAGCTATGTGTCCTCTTTTTCTAAAGATGTTATGTGTCATGTTTTAAAGCAGACATGCGTCCTTTCACAAAAACAACTGTGTGTCATTTTTGAAAGAATTATGTGTCTTTTTTTTACAACAGAAATTTGTGTCATTGAAGCTGTGTGGGTTTTCAAAGAAGTTTGTGTCATTTTTTTTTTATTGAAGTATGTTCCACACTTTGTAAAAAGATGCAGTCATATTTTAAAGAGGCAGTGAGTCGCTTTTATAAAATTATGTGTCATTTTTAAAAGAAACTGTGTGCCATTTTGTTCAAAGAAGCCATGCGCAGTCTAAAAGTTACTTTTTAAATGGAAATTGTGTGATTTTTGAAAAAAGTTAAGTGTCATGTTTATTTAAAAAGAAGCCGAGAATCTTTTCTAAATAGAAGCTATGTTAATCTTCTAAGTAACCCTAGCCAGTAGACCAATGTTTGCATTATAATAGAAATATTGTAGACTTGATTTACCCATTGATCTCCAACTTGAATTGTTTTAGAAATGTATCCACCTCTTCGTATGGTATGGGAATAAGATTCAGTCATGTGATTGCTTACATGTACATGAACGACTGCAGTTGTTGAAGTTTTTGAAATAGTTTGCAAAAGTAAAACGTTCTGTGCCTAACTGTATGATTTTTGGTGACTTCGTACTTTTCCGATCTCAATCCAGGCAAAATGTCGAAAACTATGCTTTTGGTACAAATTGTCCAGGCTGATTTATTCTGATTTTCTATGATGACGGTGTCACTGCTACGATTGGCCTGGAAGATGTATAAAAACACCTCACAAGTTACGTCGGCTAAAAGATGTCAATTCACTTTTGAAAAATCTAAGCTTGTTTTCATTTGCCTGAATAGAGGAAATACTTCGTTTACGTTGAATACTTTAAAAAAAAAGTTAAACAAATGCTGCAGAAAGAAATATTCTTCAATTGAGATTAAACTCCCCATAAATTACCAATTCAATATTAACGACAATCAGGGGTTCCAAGAAAAGAAAGACTTTGCCTATTATGTAGTATGAATGAAATTGCCAGTGAATTTCATGATGTGTTTAACTGTTTACGCTCAATTTTAACAGAAAACCGTAAAAAAAAAACCCCAAATAACTCTCGAACTATCTAAATGTAGTCGAAATGCATGATTCAACAACGTGTATAGAATAAAATTAGTAAAATTATCACGCTTTATAGATATTTGTTTTTATTGTAGTCATTCACATATTTCTGCTGAACCAAGTTTATATCATTATCTTTTAGAAAGTAGTCATCAGAAATTAGAAGGAATACCCGATAGCTGTCACATGTTGTTGTTTTTTCCAAATTCATGTGTGTGTTGCTTGCGTGCGTGCGTGCGTGCGTGCGTGCATGCGTGCATGCTGTGCGTGCGTGCGTGCGTGCGTGTGTGTGTGTGTGTGTGTGTGGGTGTGTGTGTGTGTGTGTGTGTGTGTGTGTCCTTTTCGTTTATAAATTTTAACCTAATTGTCGAAACATATTTATATTGAGTCATATTTGCATAACATTTACTTTGCGTTGCCCATGTGCGCTTGTATTAACTTAATTTGGCTCTATAGCTCCCTGGGATGAAGTCTGTGAATTAACAAACAATGTGGTAGTGTTTAAAAAGAAGGTATGTGTCATTTTAAATAGAAGAAGTCATGTGTCAATTTTTTTTTATTCGAAGCTGTCTCATTTTTTTTAGAAAAAAAAATAAAGCTATGTGTCATTTTTTGAAGAGGCCATCTGTCTTTCTTTCAGAGGCTACATGTCATTCAGAAACAAAATCTGTATCATTTTGGTGAAGAAGGTGATGTCTATTTGTAAGAAGCTTTGTATCTTCGTTGCAGTTGTTGTTGTTGTAGTTGTTGTTGTTGTTTTATTTCATGCTACCACTCTAAAATGCTTCATGTATGGAAAATAATTTTGCACAAAAATGGTATTCTCTTGTGACAAAAGAAGGAACCGTTTTTGCCATTGACGTCTGTAGTTTCAAACAATCCTTGCTACGCGCGCATACTGTCGCCGATCTTTGGAAAGTCACCGAGTCGGGGAGAACACTCAGACACAAAATGGAGACGAAATACAATTTGGACTTCATGACAGACCATTGATCCGTTCTTCGCTAACTTAACTGCTCTTAACGATTTCAGAATTGTATTTGTCGACTTAGTTATATACGCAGAAATTCCAACCGAGGTACGTTACAAAGTTTCAAGAAGCCAGTGACAACACTAACGACTTATAGCTCTTCCTGCTTCTTTGTTTCTTTGTTGTGTTTAGGGGACGGGGTGGTGCGCGAGGAGGAGGTTAAGTGGGGAGAAGAGGAGGGCGGTCAATGGGAGGATGGGTGTGTGGGAAGACAATGCGAGTGGAGAGTGCTTGTGAAATGTGATCATGCGTCGTCGATCTACATTGCAGTTCTACCCCCATCTTTCACTTGGCTATGTGAATGGTTTCTTCATGTGAATGTCGTGAACAACTGCTAGTTACATCGGATGTGGGCTTGTTCAGTTTTTTTTCTTTTCTTTTTTTTTTGTCGTGGAGGAGGACAAGAATGGTCATTAGCTGTTGCATCCTGTTCTTATTTAGTTTGTGCAGTTATGTGCATTGTTTCCAAGGGGTTGTTTTTATCGGATTTGGTCAGTCCTTTTTTCTTTTTCTTCGTACACTCAGACAGGGACCCCAGAGGCACTGACGAAGGCTGCTGTACGGCGAAGGCCCTCCAGGCATCCATAGTGCAGAGCTTCTCCCTCGTCGATGTGTCAGCAGGCCAGGTCTCTGCTCTTAGCTTTCGATGTGTTGGACAGTCCTTCAGGAAGTGTTTCACAGTCATTGGGGTTGTACTGCAAGAGCACCCCGAAGACGCGCGGATGTGGAATTTTATGAACATGTGGTGTTTGAGTCTGGAGTGCCCTGTCTTCAGTCTTACAATGCTCACATAGTCTGGTCTGGGCAACAGGTAGTACGCGTCCTTCTTGTTGACGTCTAGTTATGCTCAAGCTCATCTTCTTTTCTATTTCTTCTTGATACTGCTTACAACTTCTTCAAAGGAGACTTCCTGCTCTGGTTGTGGCTCTAGTCACCCTTCCTTTACCAGCTGATCAGCTTCCTCATTGCCATACATGTTGCAGTGTGAGGTATTCGGTCAGTCCTTTTAAAAGTGCCCCTTTTCTGAAACTTTTTGTAATTGTTTTGCATGGTATGGTGGTGTAGTACCAGATAATTCATAGCACCAGATTCCTGTACATGGGCTACTGTCTCAGCACATCGCATAGTACAACGACTCCTTCTTTCTTTCTCTTTCCTGCTTGTGTTTTTGTTGATTTATTACAGCGCATTATTTTTCTACAGAATGTTGCCAAAGACAATGTTCCTGCAGCCTTAGGTTCTGTTTACGTGTGCAGTGTGCGTACTGCGCGTGGTACCTTAGTTTATTGTCGTATTTGAAAGACTAGCAACCGTTCGGCGTGTTGGCTGGCTGATTGGTTGGTTGGTTGGTTGACCTGATTTTGTCTTTTTGTTTGCATTGGTTATTTATAACGAGTGCTTGCTTGCTTGTTTCTGAGAATGAAGATGGCTTCTTCGGCATTATCCGCCACAGAAGTAGATGAATAGTTTGTTGTTCACTCTGATTATCCTGCTTTTTGTGTGTGCTTTTTGCTTTATTTGCACAGTCTTATTGTTCCTAGTCAAGACACGACGACACAAATGTGTTAATGTGTTGCTGTAGTTTCTGCCTGATACATGCAGGATTGCCTGAGGGCTGGGGTGCTTTTTAAGCATGAAAATAAAAGTTTAGTCCTGCCACATACATACGGGACGGACTGAAGGCGGTTGTTTCAACCATGAAAATGTTGAAATAAAAACACTTGTATTCGTTTTGAGCCATCTTCATACATGGCAACGTAAATGTAAATTTTCACCTTAAAACGACGTAATAATTGCTTGGATTCTTGAGCTAAAATACACGTAAAGAAAATCACATCGTCTGAACTCATTGATTACTGAATGTTAGTGAAAATAGTTTTCTGACGATGGGTATGAAGGGATGTAAGCATTCTCTGAGAAGCGTTGAAATCTGTCACTGGGTTTACCTACTTAGAATTACGTTATCCCTCTGTGAAAGCTAGAATTACCCTTTCGTCTGTGAAAATTCGTGATAAACAGTGACTATCTGATGTCTTGATCTACCTGCCGCATCCAATCATTATTGTCATATTTCCCCACTGCCGAGCACACTGTCACTAACATTTAAAGGGTTAATGTAAGTGTGCTGAAACAACGTGTTTGTAATGATTGTTATTTATGTCAATAGCATTCAATGGCTTAACACGTGTACGTTGAAAGAAGAGCGTGAGTGAAATGACTGTTGTTGTATTACGAAGCAAACTGCACTCTTAGATCATTACATCATTAGTTTCGCAATACGATGACGGAAAGCCGCAGCCTTGACATAAAGTAGCTGTGTGCAAAACTTCGAAAGAGAAACTGCTTTGGCGTGACGTAGGTGACGATTCTTTTAACAGGTGAATTAGTGAGTCTCCACAGGATTCTTTGTGCGTAAATGTTCAAAAGTTGGCTCGTACATTTCTGTGTGTCTCCGTCTGTTTGTGTGTATCCTCGGGAGAACAATTAGCAGAAAATAGGAGCATGCTAGCACTCTAAGGCGATAATGACTGTTACCCTCAGAAAAGCAGCAATGATTCTCGATGAAAAAATAAAGAAAAGAGGGAAACGTAGCATCATAACTGTTTTCCAACGGATCAGAACTGGTTCCCTTGTTTTCCTAGGGATTATATCTGTTTTCCCCTGTTTTCCATGAGGTTGTAAGGAGTATAACTATTTTCCCCTGTTTTCCATGAGGTTGTAAGGAGTATAACTGTTTGCCCTGTTTTCCATGAGGTTGTAAGGAGTATAACTGTTTGCCCTGTTTTCCATGAGGTTGTAAGGAGTATAACTGTTTGCCCTGTTTTCCATGAGGTTGTAAGGAGTATAACTGTTTTCCCCTGTTTTCCATGAGGCTGTAAGGAGTATAACTGTTTTCCCCTGTCTTCCATGAGGTTGTAAGGAGTATAACTGTTTGCCCTGTTTTCGCTGAGGTTCTAAGGAAAATAACTGTTTTCCTTATTTCCCCTGAGGTCCTAAGGATAATGACTATTTTCCCTGTTTCTTTTTAGGTCCCAAAGATAATAACTGTCTTCTCTGTTTCCCCTGACGTCCTAAGGATAATATTTGTTTTCCCTGTTTCCCCTGACGTCCTAAGGATAATAACTGTTTCCCTGTTTCCCCTTAAGCCCTAAGGAATATAACTTTTCCATGTTTCCCATGAGGTCCTAAGGATAATAACTGCTTTCGCTGTGTCCCCTAAGGTTCTAAGGATAATAAATGTTTTCCCTGTTTCCCCTGAGGATCACAGTTGTTTCCCTTATTTTCCTCTAGACAAGAATTGAAAACAACTGTTACTGCGAAGAAAACACCGTTGACAGGGGAAAAGGGTGAGAGCGCAATATCACAAGACAAGCGCAATTGGGTTAAGTCCAATAGGCAAAATCGTGATCCTCATAGATTATAACTGTTTTCTGACTCCGTCATTTTCCTAAAAAAATGATAACCGTTTTCCCCGTAAAAATAGGGGAAAACAGTTGTGATCTCTAAGGGATAACACCCATAATAACTGTTTTCCTCGGGAAAATTGGGAAAACATTCGTGATTCAGGCGACAGGTATCATCTTGAAGAATGGTAGTTCCGTCCAGAGGGAGATGTTCACCACGCTGATTTCGGCGATTAAACAATTATTTTCAGTCGGTAGGGAGGTTTAAGAGATTGTGTCCTGCGCACGTGCGATTGGAACAGGCACCACTGAACACTGTTCAGTGACTCAGTCGCAGTGCCGCGTCTCCTGTAATGAGGTGCCTCATGACGACTTTACGTAGGATGCCGATGCTTGGTCTGTCAAGGACAGACTCGGGTGTGGTTGTTAACAAGAGGGGCAGGGCGATCGGCTTGGGATTATTATCACTTTGGAGGACAGGGACATAAGAGATCCAATCCAATCCAATCAAGTCAAATCAAAACAAATCAAATCAAAAGAAAAAAAAAGGGATACAAACTGAAGGAAACGACACAGTGATAGGTACACAAAGAACGGAGCCCCGAGGTTGTCAATGTCTTCAGTCTGGATGTGGTGTCTATAGTATGCACGTAGAGTGAACGTGTTGACAGTTCCTGTTCTTATGATAACTACAGTATGCATGACAATGTTCACAGCTCCTGTGCATCACATAGAGTGAAAGTGTTGACAGTTCCTGTGCTTATGGTAACTGCAGTATGCATGACAATGTTCACATTTCCTGTGCATCGCACAGAGTGAACGTGTTGACAGTCCCTGTGCTTATGATAAATACAGTATGCATGACAATGTTTACAGTTCCTGTGCCTCACGTATAGTGAACGTGTTGACAGTTCCTGTGCTTATGATAACTGCAGTATGCATGACAATGTTCACAGTTCCTGTGCCTTCTGAACAACAACAACAACTCGACCCGCTTTGCTATGAGGTGGGACCGTCGATCACTTATCTGTATATGTGGAAACACAACGTGGATTTCTACTGGCTGTACATAATCTGACTTCCAAGGCATGCAGTGCATGTGACTTGGAACGGAACGTGGTGTGGAATGTGTGTCATCTTGTTGATTTATTTATTTTTTTTTTTTTTTTTACTACGAATGGTTGATGGCTGGGATGAAATTATGACTGTTGTTGTTATTAATAAAGTATTACATGGAATATTGGAGTGTGTGTGTGTGTGTGTGTGTGTGTGTGTGTGTGTGTGTGTGTGTGTGTGTGTGTGTGTGTCTGTGTGTGTTGTGTGTGTGTGTTGTGTGTGTGTGTGTGTGTGTGTGTGTACTCTGTGTGTGTGTGTGTGTGTGTGTGTGTGTGTGTGTGTGCGTGCGCGCGCGCGCGCGTGTGTGTGTGTGTGTGTGTGTGTGTGTGTAATAGATTTTATTACGTAGAATTTAGAAGAAAAAACACAACAAAAACATGAATAATATCTTTTCTCTTTGACAAAATCTCTACGAAGAATATCAACTCTCTCTTCTCTCTCTCTCTCTCTCTCTCTCTCTCTCTCTCTCTCCTCTACAAACCCTTCTACCAGTATTTCTCGCGTACACTCCCATACTCTGGATTCCCAACGTCACCTCTTTATCCTGGAATTCCCAAAAGCGCCCCTCTGTTTTAGGATTCTCAAAGTCAGCCCTCTATCCCTTCAGTCTAAAGTACGCCTATCCAATCACAATTCCAGATTGTTCTATTCTAAATTAACAAACACAGCACTTGACCCGGATTCTCCTCAAGAAGACCCCTCTCCCCTGGATTCCCGAGCGTGCCGCTCTACTAAAGGATTCTTGTAGGCCCCCCTCACAGTCAGACAACAGCGCTCAAGATGTGTCTCATGTTCTGATACTCTGGACTAACTGGCCACATGGTGTATATTCACCCAAAATCGAAAATGATGGACTAAGAGAGGATATCCGATACCTATCATCAAAATGTGAAACACTAAAACAGTGGCGTCCGAACAAGGACTGTTGGCATAAATGTTTTCATGACTTGGTAATCATCTGAATGATCATCCGGACCAACTTGAAATCATCTTGCGGCAGAACACAATGTCCGTTTTCTTTTCTCAAAGTACACGAAGAGCCCAACAAAACCAATGGTTTTTGTGAAAGGAAATCTTAAGTGAGACAGGGAACAGTAATTAAAGAACAAGTATGGTAACTCTTGCTCCCTTGGTGAAATGAATAGACGCCCAGAACTCCAAAGGAATACTGCTTATGACACGCAATCGCCTAGCAGAAATGACAAGAGAGAGCACACAGAATCATTACCGTGTGCCTAGACATTATGAAATTTGCCTTTATCCCTCTTCTTCCGCTGCCTTAACATTCCCTGAGATGAATCAGGTACTCCTTTCCTGCTGGGTCGACAGTGAGGGTTTTTTAAAGCCGCAAACATCCGTCCCCATCAAAGGTCAGCTCGGCAGGAAAAGACTCCAACTAGTTGACTCCTGGTCTCTACGTACTGAGTACAGCTGGACAAAGTCTGTAAAGTGTTCCTTCTCACTGAATGCGCGCCTTGTACAGAAATTTTCACAGTAATACGAAAAAGAACAAGTCATCAAAAGATCTCCGAGGACTAGAAACCACAAAAAATGAGGCTGGGGGTTAGTTACAGTGCAATGCTGCCACCCCACAATTTAGGCTTTGACTGACTGCGCGCTGGCCACTTCTGTTCTAATAGGCTTGCATGTATTTTCAAAGGACCACTTCCCCCCTAAAATTGGAAAGCATTTCTTGGGAACACACGTCGACACATTTTTGCTTGATCTGGCTAATAAACTGATTTTCAACTTCAAAGCTTCTGCTTACTTGCAAACATTGAGAGAAAAAAATGGAGAGAGGGTTGGGGGTAAAGGAAGGAGAGGAAACGGAGAGAGAGAGAGAGAGAGAGAGAGAGAGAGAGAGAGAGAGAGAGAGAGAGAGAGAGAAACAGAAGGGAGGATGGGTAGGTGGAGTGGGGATGGTAGCAACATACAGAAAGAGAGAGATCGACAGACAAACTACAGGCAGGCAGAGAATGCGTTAGAAACATGCAGTCAAGTAAGTAAGTTAAAGAAAAACAAACAAACAAACAAAAAAAGATGTTTCATTGGGTCAATACAAATACCAAATAGTTTGTGTGCTAAGTTATTGGCAAGGAGACAGAGGAGTGAAAACATTGGACATGGACTGAGAGCAGAAGGGGGCGTAGGTCCTGCTTCGTGTGTTTTCACGAACTTAAAATATTAGATGCATTTTCATTTTCACTCATTATGTAAATCAACAGAAGGCCTAACAGCAACCCATGTAGTGAGGAATTTGGTTTATGCATGCAAATCACACTGATATGGACGTTTACAGACCTGGTGATCTATTCATGTTTCTATAGTCTGGCGACAGACCTGATATGTGATTATTATGTTTTTTTTTCCTATCATTGCTATCTAAGTTAGACTTGAGAAAGGTCTACCAGGTGGTACTGGAGAAGAACGGTGGCTATCGAGAAACTCACGTCACGTTACATCCATCACTATCTGTCAATGCCATCAGCAGGCATGTAGTATACATGTTTAATCCCTTCTTAATTTTGTTAACTAGGAGTTCAAAGCGTGGAGTGAACGGGTGGGTCGGGTATCTGCTAAGTGTTGTCCACGAGTTCCCCTTTCAATGCTTTTCTATAACCTCCTTTGTTTATTCATCAACCGATAACCCCTTCGCACTGTGATTTCATGGCTTAACAGATGTGTAGTCCGCACCAAGTAGTGACGCCTCTTTGATGAAACTGTAGGAACGGTGCGAATCTTGTGCGAGCATTCTAGTATAGTAAGTCCACTCAATTAAGCGGTTAGCTGTTTTCTCGAGTAAAATGATTATCAGCATTCAGAAATGAACTAGGATAATTGTTGCCTGAAAGGATGATACCTATTTTTCAGGGGTAAAATAGTGATGGCAACTGATTCCCTTATCGGTGTTTCCTGGCAAAACTAGAAATGGTTTCCTCGAGAAAAGAGACAGAAGGGTTATATATAATCAGAACATAACGTTAGCATGCGCCCATAAGATCTTCCTCCAAATCTGCTTGGCAGTTTAATGGGTCGTACGTGCAACTGATTCAATTTTGAAGTTTCTGTGTTTTCACTTGTTGACCACTCAAATATCCATGGCGTCGGTGGTCAACGGCAGAACAGCAAGTTGAACCTCTGACATTCAGAAGTCCTGTCAAGTTGAGATGCTGATCCAGCAGTAAGGATTCAAGGCTACGTACATGATCGATCACCCCGAGACGGTCAGCACTGTAGTCCGTCTGCTTGCCGACAAGACTGATAGAACTATCAGAACAAGCTGCATGGCCGCGCTTTGTCGGACGACTGTTTCTTCGATAACACTTACACAAGATCTCAATCACTAGCATACTGCCTTCATCTTTTGCGTGAGGGGGTTTATGCGCGCGCATATAAGCCAGGGAACATGTGCGAATTCTTTAACACACGCGTATACGCGTCTTCACATATGCACACACTTGTGCGCGCGCGCCACACACATAGACATACAGACACAGACAGACAGACAGACAGACACACACACACACACACACACAGACACACACACTCACTCATTCAGTCACTCATGCACGCACGTACGCACGCACGCAGAGCTATCCACTACTCTCTCTCTCTCTCTCTCTCTCTCTCTCTCTCTCTCTCTCTCTCTCTCAACACACACTCACACGCACGAACACACACACACACACACACACACACACACACACACACACACACACACACACACACACACACACACGCACGAACACACACACACACACACACACACACACACACACACACACACACACACACACACACACACACACACCTATTGTAATTGTGTGTTTCATGTTTGCCAGGTACTCAGGACCGGTTGAAGAGTGAAGATGAAAGTAACTTCGTCTTTCGATAGTTAAGAGTTCTCTCGTGCCATGTTGAAGGCATGCCCTACAACACTTCCTGTGACTCTGACTGGCTCTCTGTCTGCCTCCTGCCCACCAACTGGCTGGTTGTTCGACAGACGCCTGTAAGCGCCCTAGGCTAACAGCAGAACCGTATCCTTACAGCAGTCCCAAACAGAGCGTTTCGCGTTTATTTTCGGCGCTTTCGTCAACCATTCACAAACATGTGTATTGTAATTACAGGACTAGGTTCAGAATCCACCGCAAAGAGATGATGTTTGAAATGAAAATCCAATTCTATTATGAAAAACAGTGATGCGCCCTTCCCCCACCCGGTGGATGAAGGCATACCATAGTATTGTCCGCTTTCTGCGCGTTCAGTGAGAACTGGCGGGTCAGTACCTCTGTCCGCATTATCCGCGGTCACTATGAGAGAGAGAGAGAGAGAGAGAGAGAGAGAGAGAGAGAGAGAGAGAGAGAGAGGGAGAGAGAGAAGAACCCGCATGCCGGTAAGTACAGTAAACAACATCTTCCCGTGAGAGGACATTGCACTGGAGGCGCGCTTAATCTGAAACTGGGTCAGTGACGGACAACACGTGCCAAGCGCGCGGCTGTGGAAAAGAATGAGATGGCGACATCCGCCAGAGACTGCGCATAGCTGTTAACTTACGGTCAGCTGTTAGCGTTCGGGGCCCACAGACATCGCCGCTGATAGAGTCACACTGTGAAGTTTGAAACGCACACACGGTGGGTCGTTCGCTCGCAAAGGCTACGTGTAGGCGGTGGACTGCCCTCGCTGAACAGCCGTCAACGATGAGTTAATATACGTGGTTACCAGAAAGGGCGGCCCTGTTACGGCATACTTTGTCGCCCCTGCACACTTTGTCGTCGGCGACAAACTGTGCTGCATGCTTTGTCGCCGACGACAAAGTGTGCTGCACAATTTGTCGTCCCAGCCATGACAAACATCGACAAGTTTGCACACTTTGTCGCCCTTGACAAAGTATGCCGTAACACGGCCCAGCTTATTGAACAATTCCCTGGCGGTGCGCAATGACTGATGCTCAGAAGTGATCTGCCCGAGTGAAAGACACTCCGACAAAGGGGAGTGAAGGCAAAGCGAACTGGGTTACTTATGTTCTTCTCTCTTGAGTATCCATGTGCTAAGCCTTGTCCACGTGCCCTTCGTTCAATTTTGTTCTTATTTATATTCTCGCATTCATTTATTCAGATGTAACCCCCCTGAGCACTGAGGTCTCAAGCTCAGTTGTGGCGTTTATGGAGCAGTCCACGCGCAGGTAATTCGACGGCAGTGCAGTGTCCCCTCTGGTGGGTTGTCTAACGACAGTCTAATATTGATCACTGCCTGTGGACTTCTGTGGCTGAGATGGGATAAATCTGAGTATGTCTATAAACGAGGGATTCAGATTAAGGGGCATGAATTGTAATGCCCCAGAGATGGAGTGGCAGAAAAAGACAGAACAAATGCAAAAGGAAACAGAAAAGAATAGAAAGACCTCCTTGTAAGTTTTAAGTCTAAATTTATTTCCATGTATTTTACTTGAGTTTTCATCAATGGTTAACCAAGTAATATTGAGACCTTTCTGTTCAATTGGAGGGAAGATATTAAGACCAGACCGTAGCAGCTAAACATTCAAAGTGCAACTTTTTGTTCGATCTATTTCACATGAAAAAATCAACGGAAATGTGTGTCCTCTTGTCGAAAAAATTGTGTGCTTGCATGCATGCGTGCGTTTGTGAATGCATGTGTGTGTGTGTGTGTGTGTGTGTGTGTGTGTGTGTGTGTGTGTGTGTGTGTGTGTGTGTGTTCCTTTTTTTCCACACTTTTGGTGTCCTAAACCCCCTTTAGGGCGCCATCCACAGGGTTTCTTAGAGGTGAGGATGGTGTCTTTAAATTGTGGATGGTTTCTTCACCCAGATTGTGGATTGGTTACTTAAATGTGGATAGTTACCATTTGTGGAATGCAACTTAAAACTTCATGTGGATAGTTACTTAAAATGTGGAATTGTTTCCCGCGAATGACCTAACTCATGAACACTGCAATGACGAACTCACTGTCTTGATGAATGGCAGCACTGTCAGTGTATTTTTTGGTGAATGTATGTTAAGTTGCTGTTGTTGCGTTGAAAGAAGCCAAATTTTTAGGAGTTATTTTTTGTCAAAAACTCAGCTTCGAATGTCAGCCAATACCTCAAAACTTCCTGTCAAAAAACATTGAACATCCTCTGAGTCGTGGCACGCACGGATTGGGGTGCCGATAAGTAAACTCTTCTTCATCTTTACAGGGCTCTGATCCGCTCCAAATTGGACTAAAGTTGTGCTGTTTATGGTTCTGCAAGACCCTCCTACCTTAAAACTCTAGATCCCATACATCATCAAAGGCTTCGACTGTGTCTGGGGGCGTTCCGCAGCTCCCCTGTGTACAGCAAATATGCAGAGGCTGGAGAACCGTCATTGTTTTGTTACTAAATTATGTTTAAACATATGTTTAAACATAAGAAGACACACTGACGTTGTTTTCTGTTTGTGTTTTTGCTTCTAACTGTGGCGGCACTCTCTGTGCATGATACAAACTACACATAGGAAGAGATCAAAATTATAGCAAGTCCCTGACGACCTTCACCGGATGATTTTTTTTTTTTTTTTTTTTCTTTTTTCTTTTTTTTTTTGCTGTCCCATCTTCTGTGCCACCTCAGTGGCATTGCACCCACACCGCTCATTCCGACACCCTGTCCACAGCCACAGCCCAGTCAGTCCCACCGTAGCCCCGGCACCGGCAATCCACAGGGAGCATTTAATGTCAAGTTGTCAAGAGGCAACCCACCGGAGAAGACACTGCACTGCTGCCAAGTTACTTCGGTGGTGTTCAGTGGCGCCTGTTCTGATCCAACACACGCAGGACACCACCTACTAAGCCCCCTACTGAAGACAATAATTGCTTAGTCGCGGAACCGGCATGAGTGCTATCCCTCCGGAGGGCGCCACCACGTCCGTCCAACGACAGCCCCTGGCGACTCGCCGATGCCGGTGACCCCGACGGAACTATACCAAGGTCACAGACGTGGAGAGGACATCGAAACTGAGGTCACCATGAGAGCAGAGCATGAAGGGCCTCAGAATTTGAAACTTTTTTTCCTGCTGATCGATGAGAATGAGGATGATTAAGATGATGCTACGGATTTCCATTCCGGTTTGAGACTGCATGACAGGGCTGTACTCTACGCTTCCTTTCATAATGTATATCCCGGCGTCAACCAGGCACGAGAGATATAGACACCTGCAGTGTTGGTCAGGAAATTTGAACAACACTCTCAGAGACGCATCTATTAAGTGGATGAAACTCGACTGTGTGGTCCCAGTCTTCCCAACTGAGCCCGTAGCAAACTCAGTTCGGGGTATGAGCCGGTCGGAGCAGAAAAACCCCACCTGACTCTGATGGGAATCGAACCCACGACCTCCCAGCCGGGAGTTCGCGACGCTGACCACTTCGCCATATGTCCCGTAACTCGGACGCACGCACGCAAATCGAAACTTCGCCGTGATTTTCGTGCTCAGCAGAACGGCACTAACAAACTGAATGCGTGGTAAGCGTGCGGTTGACTGGTTTTAAATGTGGACATACTGTTCATTTTCTTTCTTTTATTTAAACAAAAATTATATATTATACGTAAACTTATTAATTCTCCTGAAAAGCCAAGAGAGAGAGAGAGAGAGAGAGAGAGAGAAGGGAGAACAGGGCGAGAGGGAGGGGCGACGGAGCAAGAGAGAGAGAGAGAGAGGAAATGAAATGAAATCTTTATTCCATAAGGCCAAGGCCCTCTTTGGAAGAGGGGAACAAAAACAAATACATTTACACATTATTACATATAAATGCATAAATATACATTTAAGTTATAGCAATCTGCCGCGCTTTAAACGCTTGATAAATATAAATTGCTAATTTTCTGACTGTATTGCTGTTAGTTGAGGCCAACAAAAGAGACAAATGAAAACCATTTCGATTATTAAAGAAATTTTTAGCAATGAACTTTTCTCGTACGCTTTTATAAAATGGATAGCATATCAAGAAGTACATTTCGTTTTCGACAGCAACTTTACATAGTTTACAAATCAAATCTTGTGGCCTATGGTTTCTGTACCTATAGTAATGAACCGACAAGTCAGAAATGCCAAATCTATACTTAGTCATAAGATATTTTAAATGCCTGTCAACAGCCATGCTCAGGTATGTAGGCAAAGAGCCACACGGGTTACAAAAAGTTCTGTATAAGAAAACTTATCACTCTCATTCACGTGTTCACTCCATTCTTGCCATCTATAGTCAATTATTCTATGCCGAAAGACACATAAAAATTCATTGACATCACCCACACCTAGCTTGCTCCAGCCACACAAATCCAAATCCGTATCTAAACAAACATTTGTGGCCCAAGTGGTCTTTCCTCGATTATCAAGATCACAGAGCATAGCGTAAGCCTTCTTGGTCATCTGTCATTTGACATCTGTAGTATTTTAAACCAATAACGGATACATCGTACAACAAAATTAATAGTGACAGGATATCTGTTCAACTCATTATAAACTAAATCGTTTGGAGTACTAAGACTAACACCTAAATACCTCTTCAGGGCATATAAATGCACTTTTTCACAATACTGAGTTCCTTTATCAAAAGCCCATATCTCACATCCATACTGCATAATAGGAAGCACTTGATGGTCAAACTGAGTTACTAGCACATGTAAAGAATCACTATTGAATAAACGTAGACGTTGTAAAATATACAAAAGAGTTTTCTTAGCTTTGCTATCTAAATCACGACAGGCAGTGTTGAAACTCAGTTTTGTCGTAAAATAAATACCTAAATACTTGTGGGCATTAACAGCAGGCATAACTTGTCCATCGAAAAACCACCTTTCTCTCGCCCCTAAATAACCCCCTTTTCGAATAACAGCAATATTACTTTTACCCAAATTAACTATCAAATCTAGCGCGGCAGCTGATCTGTATAACCTGTTTAACTAATTTTGTAACCCTACTACCGATTCTGCAAGCAATACAACAACATCGGCTAATAACAAAACAACTCAAAAGCGTCGAGCGAAAATGTTACCCCATGTCTACTAGTTCTAATTACATCTAGCGCTAATTCGTTAATAAACAAAGAAAATAAAACTGGGCTGCATATATCCCCCTGCTTAACCCCCGAAGAACAATGAATAGACCGGGTAAGTTTAGCCCCACATCTAACACGTGCTTTTACACTTAAATACATGCTGCGTACACAACGTAATAGCTTACCCTTAATACCGTTCTTCACTAAAATAGGCCAAAACAGATTTCTATTTATAGTATTCAAACATTCCTGAAAATCAATAAAAGCAACATAAAGCGTACAGTTTCTGGTTTTATTAATTTTTTTTCTGAACACATGCTAGTAAAGTGAACAAGTGATAACCGTGGAATAACCTTTTTTAAATCCTGTCTGGCATTCACCTGTCAAGTTATTTTCTTCAACCCACAATTGCAATCGTTGATTTATGATAGAGCCATACGCTTTACTACACACATTAAGAAGACTAATACCTCTATAGTTTTCTGGATTGTTGACATCACCTTTCTTGTGTAACGGTAGAATAATAGATTCTGTCCAGCTGTCTCTTCATCAAAAAGTAAATTTAGAAACTTAACAAGAAAAGGTAAGATAAATCTACTAGCCTTTTTTGTTTTAATTTACGCAGTGTTAATATTATTTCCTCTTCAGAAATAGGACGATTAAAGAGTTGATCATCATCATCATCATCATCATCATCATCATCACTTTCAACAAATAAATCATCATTTGTGTCAGTTTCCAAAAGCGTTTGAAAATTGTCAAACCATTGTTCCACACGGCAAATGAAACAAACTGCAGCGTTACTGGAACACGACAAAAAGCAGAAGAGCACACAAAACAGAGTGTGAAGTAACGCAGTTTTAATGCACGACACAAAACAGGACAAGAAATTTTCGGCAATATGCCTTCCTCAGCGACAAAAAAATAAAAACAGTACAGACATAAACATGCACAATACTCCCCTTGTGAAGCCAAAGTGGTGAATCACTTGTTCCACAGTTTTCTGATTTTTTACGTTTCTTCTTTGGTATTATTTTATGGACTGTTTCCCCAAAATCTTTATGTTAATTCACAGAATCCATTAAACTTATAATCATCGTCTTGTTGTACACTTTCTTCTTAAATTTAATGAGATTCTTATACTCTCTTCTTGCTTGACAAAAGTTAAACCTATTTTGTTCATCTAAAGTCTGACGAAATTTCTTTAAAAGCTTGCGCACACGCTTCTTTCCATTCCTACACTCCAGATCAAACCAGTCTTGCGCTCTCTGGCTGCTCCCGTTCACACATATTCGTTTCTTCATGCAGTCTGCAGCTTCTTCCAAAGCTTCATTAAACATATGAATGGCTTCATTTATATCTATATCAATCACTTTAATTGCAGCTTCCAACTTCCTTTTAACTGAATCAGAGTTCAATGCAGTTTCAAACAACTGTGCATGTTCAGGAATCCAAGTCAACTTATCAATGTACATTTTTTCATTGTCATCATTTACTACAGAAACATCAGGAAAACTAACAGAGGAAATAACAGGCATATGGTAACTTTCAGTACGATCACAAACAGACAAACAGCAGTTATCACTAACAATAGCAAACAAATCACTCGACATCAGAAAATAGTCAATCACACTACAACCAAAATGACATATGTACGTGTAGCGACCTTCAAGGTCACCATAACACATACCATTCAGAATAAGCAAACTTAACGTAGTGCACATGTTTAACAGGGATTGACCGAAACTATGAATAACCGTGTCTTGTGTTTTTCTATCTGTGTTACTTCCGCTTTCATGTATAGAGTCAAAGAAATCATTTATTGATGCATCATTTTGTGAAATATCCGAAGTGCGGGCATTTAAGTCTCCAGAAACAAGTGTGTACTAAGCATTATCCAACAAAGCATTGTCAGTCAAACAATTTTCTAGCATTGTCAAACCATCAACCTCACCATCAATCAGAGAATAATATCAGGAGTCCTCAGGTGGTGTATAGGCACAAACGTACAAAACATCTTTATCTAAACCAAATAAACGTTTATCAATGACAAACAACAAAAAGAATCCATTATTGACTTTAATCTCTCTCACATACGATACAAACTCGTTTTTAATCAGACACACCACACCACCTGAAGGGCGGCCAGCATTGGACAATTTTACTGAAGGTTTACAGAACGATGTATAACCAGGAAAAACATCATCAGAAAAAGTCCTAACAAACGTTTCAACAAGACAAACAAATCCATATGAAGACACAAATGAAACAAAATTGCTGTCATTCAGTTTGGGGAAAAAAAGACCATTAATATTCCAGTGTAAAAACGAGAATGAAAAACGACTATTTACAAAAGAAGGCAAACTACTATCACTGTCAGAGTCAACAGACCCTGCCCCAAACAATGACTCATTGTTTACATCATGCGCAATCTTCCGTTTGACCTCTCGTGAACTTCGTTGTGGTTGCTCTATTGTAGCATTGTCACGTGCCATCGACATCTCACCTACTGGATTTATCAGACACCCGACATCTGCCCTCCCTTCCTTCACTATCCCCCTGCCACCTCCGTTATCCCTCTTTTCCTGTTCTTCCTCTTCCCATTTACCTCCACCCATCCACTGTCTGCCCCCCCCCCCCCACCTCTCCCATCCCTCTATCACCCCCTCTCTTCACGTGCCGTTTTAATTCCGCCTTCCTCCCCACCCCTACACTCTTCCCTCGCACCATCATGCTGCCTCTCTCTATTTTTCTCTCATTCACGACTGCCCTCTCTTCTCCCGCTGGCCTCTCTCTCATTCACAACACCAAGCTTGTCCTCATTCAGATTGACAGCAACGCTTCCGAGTTCACTGGAAATGTTTTGCACGAGGTTCATGCAACAATTGCAGGTGTCAACAACATTCAGGAAAGCCTTCTAATAGGTGCTTCACTATGGCTTTTCCTCCCTACATAAATTTCCCTCCCCCTGGGAAAACTTTCTTTGCCAGAAGGCCGGCCACACCTCAGTTTCTGAACCCTTTCTCTCACCCCTTTGATTCCGGTGCCACTGTCATTTAGCATGAACTTCTTCCCTTCAGTTAAGAGGTGATTAAAAACCACGGCCGCCCTCTTCCCTTCCCTCTTTGCGTCTTTCAGATGGGATGTGAGGGCCTTTCTAGTTGTCCTCACTCTCTGGGAAGTCTTCCCCAGTGAATACATTGGTACCACGAAGCTTTCCTTTTGCCTTCAGGATAGTGGTCTTCTCCTCGTAGAAGGTGCATCTGGCAATGACTGGTGAATCAGGTCTGTTATTCAGTCTGTGCACTCTGTCAAAGGAGACAGACTCTGGCAGCTTCATCTTGGCTTTCAAGAACTTTTGCACGTTTGTCTCACAGTCCTGGTTTATCTCAGCAGTGGGTCGCGGCAGTCCACAGAACAACATGTTGTTCCTTCTGGACCGACACTCCAGGTCATCCAGCTCACGTCCATATCTTGAAGGTGCGATTTCAAGTCCTGGTTCTCTTTCCTTAAATCGTCGTTTGGGATTTCAGACTGTCATTCTGGGTCTTCAGCTTCTACACCTCTTCACGTATCTGTTTCATCTCCTCCCTCATGGCAGTGCAGACAGCTCATCCTGTAGACTGTTCAGTTAAGTGTCGATGTTGGCATTCAGTTTGGTTAACTTCATGTCCATGCTAGTTTGGCCATGTTGCTGTCTAAATTGGACTATGGCCGAGCCATGCTTGCCAACACCTCTTTAAAGCTAGACACAGGATCGTCACTGGCACTGCTCACACTGTGCCTTCGTTTGGAGCTTTCATCTGTGGTTTTGGTCATCAACTGTGCCTGGCGGAGGTCCTTCTTGGGTGGTCCAGGGTTTGATTCTACATCTCCACACAGCGCCAACAGATTGCAGTAAAAAATCTGAGATAGCAACAAACCTACCATGACACCGCCTGGAGTCGTACGCAACTTCAGTGTCGGCGATCGAAATTTCTCCACCACCCTTCGCCACATGAAGCAGATGAAAATTCCGATAAATCCATCACATCTTCCTCGAAATGACAGAGGCACTTCAGGTATCGTCCTTTCAGTAGTCACTATGGCAAACTTAAAACACATGTCCTGGAAATGCACTATTTTTACAGAAACAACGGGAGCAAAAAACAACGCAGCTGGACTGAAAAATGAACTTTATTCACCCCCAAGAGAGAGAGAGAGGAGAGAGAGAGAGAGAGAGAGAGAGAGAGAGAGAGAGAGAAGCCAAGAGGTAGGGGTGCAGAGGAGAACAGAAGGGAAAAAAACCAAAGGAATAAAGGAAGGAGGAGGAGGAGACGGAAAAAGAAGAAGACAGAAAAAGAGGAAGAAGAGAGGGTAGGGGGCAATGAAGGGGAAGGGGCCCGGGTAGGGGTATGCTAGAGGAAAGTCTAAAGGAGCAGGAGGGGTGTAAAAGAACAAATCGAGAGAAACATGGACAACGAGGATAGACAACAAGAAAGAGATGGGGAGGAGGAATAAGAGAGAGAGAGAGAGAGAGAGAGAGAGAGAGAGAGAGAGAGAGAGAGACAGACAGACAGACAGACAGACAGACAGAGACAGAGAAAGAGAGACAGAGAGAGGAGGGAGGGAGGGAGAGGAGGGGGAGCATACTGCAAGGAAAAAGAATTTAAAAGCCGAGATATACAGGTGCGGAGAAAAAAAAAGAAACGAAAGAAAATAGCATAGGCAAAGACAGTAAAGAAAGAAAGACAAAGGGGAGAGGAGGAGGGATGAAGGGCGTGGGAGGAGAAAGGAAGAGAAGTTTTATAGCTGTAACACAGAAAAAGGGATTGGTACAAGGGCTGGGGATGGGGATGAGGAAGAAGGGGGCGAGGAGGGGGGTGGGGGTGACGTAGTGGTGGAGAGATAATCCAAGGAAAAAGTTTCTCCAAAAGAATGAATAAAGAAGAACACATATTGTGCACAGCAAATATTCCTATGACAAGTTTTATTTCTAACCAAATGAATGTTCAAAATCACACACAATCGAGAACCTTGCTTTTTCCGTTACAATGGTTACTTAACAGATATAAAATGTCATATATTGAGAGGAAAAACGATTGTTTTTGCAAATTTGATTTAACCATAGTGTGTCAGGACGTCTACGATCAGAATGTAAAAAAAAAAACACACAAAATTTGAATTTCCCGCCATTTTTTAAAAATCCATCAAAATCAATAATAATACATTTTATAACATAAAAACAGCAAACAACATGAAGCTCATGTCATAAACGAGTTTTTCTGTTCATAATGTGCACAGCAAATATTCCCGTGACACCTTTAATTCACACAAAATGAATGTTCAAAATCTAACACAAACGAGATGCTCGCTTCTTTTCCATTACAATGGTTACTTAACAAGCATAAAATTACATGTTGCCAAGCTTGTGAACACCCATCCTAAAATATAATAACTGCCACTGAAAACAGAGTGGCATTAAGATACAACAAAATATTCATGGTAATTGAAATTTGTTTATCTCACCGATGCTGACACAATACAAACCGTGGGTACAAAACTGACTTGGATTTGGTTGCCTAAGGAACACGTTAGCATCAATTGAGGAAAATATTGACACCCATAAAGGAATGTGATATTGCATGTCGTTTTGTCAAGTTGACATCTGCTTGTCTGTTTTGGACAAAAAAAGCATGGGTGTAAGATCACAGTACAATTTCAATGTTTCTTAAGTGACCATCCAAGCTCATTACCACGAAGATTCAAGGCAATTATAAAACATGACAAAAAAAAGGCACTTTCAGGCAATTGTATGACAAAATAATTTCAGGGATGAATTATGAGTGTCCAAAGATCGTGCTGACAAAAAAGATTTCCTTTATCTGTTTTCTGTGAGGAGTATGGTCTATTTTTTAAACTTTCTGTGAATGTTCGTTTTCTGAGCTCAAGGCGAGTACACGATCGTGTGTCATCACACCGATTATTTTGATCCCACCAAAAATTCCGTGGTAATGAAACCAAAACTTGAAATAGCCATTATTTCCAAATTCCAGTCAATGTTTTACGACCCATTTGGCTTTAGTTTCTCGGTGCCAAAAGGTCATATCGTTTGTGCACGATTTCAATTTTAAGTCACCAAATTTTGGAAAGCTGTTGTCAAGCTCAGAATTAAGTAAATGAGCTACACAGACGTTTTCGCCACCCATTTTAGTTGCAGATCGACGTAAAGTCTTAGAACATGATGCATGTTTATATTTTGGGGCCGCGTGGTAATACAATTTTTTTAGGCAACCATTTCCCAAAACCGGGTGTGTGTGTGTGTGGTGTGTGTGTGTGTGTGTGTGTGTGTGTGTGTGTGTGTGTGTGTGTGTGTGTGTGTGTGTGTACATACGCGCGCACGCAACACATCACTTTCTATCAGTATACGACCGCTGAATCTCTTCCCACAGCTTCTCCACCCTCTCCGGGGGCGTGGCCCACAGCTCGTGCAGCACGTGCCAGCCTCGTTTCTGGGTCAGTAACAGGTACTCGTTACCAGGGTCCAGGCTGTGGTTGTACAGGCCCATCACCAGCGATAACACCAGACGGCCCGCCATGCACAGCCTCAACAGAGGGCGCTCCACCTCAGGCAGGGCTATCCGG
>CM065722.1:42775991-42795991 GCA_033310375.1 Conus canariensis | reverse complement strand
TCCTTCCTTATTTAATGCTTTCCATTTCGTACGCAGGGTGCATGCTATGTGTAACATATCATCCATACTAACGGCCAAACTGGCCTTCTCTTCCGTGAGTTGGTGATGGGATTTGACGTGTGTGCAAGATGTTATGCGTGCGTTCACACACGGAACCTCGGTTTATTGTCTCATTCGAAGGACTGTATGGGAAATGGAGTCGGAACCAATGTTAACTCTGAGGGAAAAATCCCCCTGTACCGAAACGGCCCGGCGAAGATTCGAACCCGCAACGCCAGGATCACCAAGATTACCAAGATTGCGAGTCCGGCGCTCTACTACTTAGCCCCCGCTGGCTGTCTTTCTTGGCATGCGGCTCGCTAAATTGCAGACCTGCTCAGACTCTGGGTACTGTTGCATGACACGTTAATGGTGTCAAAAACAACGTTATGTTAAACGCCACATCACTGCTAAAAGACAACCAGACTAGTGGGCCTTTACCGTTTGGCTTGAGCCGTGTCAAAATGAAACTAGACCCGAGACGGAGCATTGACAGGCAGCCTTGAAGAGGTGTCGGTCTGCCTTGTCAACTTGGAACATGCTGGATATTCAAGGCAAACAAAAAAAAAAAAAAAAAAAGAATGGGATGTGAGGAGATAAAAGTTCCGCACCTGACCTAATATGAGGTCAAAGAGATAACGTGGGTCAGGTATGCGGCACACCTGAGAGAGAAGGTGATCGAGGTCGAAGGGTCAAGACTACCCCCCATCTCTCTCTCTCTCTCTCTCTCTCTCTCTCTCTCTCTCTCTCTCTCGCGTGGTAAGCAACAACCGTATCGATTTTGCTTTACTTGATCTTACCTTAATGAAAGTCATCATATTTGACTTGATGTATTGAATCAGAATGGCACAGTTTCTGCGAGTCAATAGACGACGTTACAATTTTCAGTAAACAGGCACAAAAATATTGGATGAACATATTTTGAAAAGATTTCCTTTTTGAATTTCACCCTTTCAAACAACAATCATCTTGTTTGTATTGAAGATTAGGTGGATGTTAAATGTGGAAAAAGCTCACTTAGAAAGCAGATTGTTTAATTTGGCCTATTTTTTCCATTTTAATCTGTCTCTTTCATTTATGAAGTTAAAAACATACGATTCGTCCAATTTTGTAAATTTCCTTGCGATTCGAACGCAGAGCCCGCGACATATTCATAGTGAAACTGTTCTGTCTGTATCTTGGCTTGGAGAAATTTGCTGAGAGAGGTTCTTTTTGCCAGACTTCAACTCATAAGTCCACTTGGCACAACATTTCACGCGATCTGTGAACGTGTTAGCAATATTCGTTTCAAACAGCTCAACCTTAACATCTGCCTTATGACTATACTTACCTGTGACACACGAAGGCGTTAAATAATACTGCGCTGTCCTGCTATCTATCTGTCGTATGTCAAGACTAGAACAATAGGCTATAGTCACTGGTTGTCGTCTGCTTCGATAATGGATTGACCGGTGGCTGTGTGGAGGTGGCAGTGCTGTGTGTAACCAACCAAAAGCAGACCCACACTGTTTTGAGATATACACATTTTTATGCCTGTCTCCGTGAAAGGTGGGCGTTCTAATTTTTGACATAGTCAAATATATTTAAACTGTAAACACACACACACACGCACGCACGCACGCACGCATGCACGCACGCACGCACACACACGCGCGCACGAACGCACGCACACACACATGCACGCACTCACGCACACACACACATGCACGCATAATATATATATATATATATATATATATATTGTGTGTGTGTGTGTGTGTGTGTGTGTGTGTGTGTGTGTGTGTGTTGTGTGTGGTATACACACACAAGTGACAGCTGTTTTGCTCTGCGAAGGGTCATCAGGCTTTCAAACAGACAGATACATTGATAGATAGATAGATAGATAGATAGATAGATAGACGGACGGATAGACAGATGGATATATCGATAAACAGACAGACAGACACATAGATGGATAGATAGATAGATAGATAGATAGATAGATAGATAGATAGATAGATAGGTACTTACAGAAATAGACAGACAAAGAGAGATATATATATAGATGGACAGATGTATACAGAGATAGATAGATAGAAAGACAGACTCAGATTCAGATTTCTTTCTTTCTTTCTTTCTGCGTACGCGGGCTGATACTCCTGCGGACACTGCCTGTATAGACAGGCAGTGGAGTTTTGTGTGTATGACCGTTTTTTATCCCGCCATTAAGGCAGCCATACTCCATCTTCGGGGAAGATTGAGATAATTTATTCAATAAGGCCAAAGCCCCATATGAACGAGGGGCGGTAACAATGTTTAACATATATCATAATGCAATTGCAGGCAGAATTCATAGTCTATGACAAGCATGTTTTCTACCACAAATCACGAAAGAAGAGTTTGCCTTAACTGAAAGGCTTTATGCAGGTACAATGCTCAAAGATTGTCCCCTGCACTTTATACTGTTTGCATGATGTTTTTAGTTTTTCGGCAACTTTTTTCCTCTCCACACTTTCGTTTAGTCTCATTTACTACCCTTCGCTGGCTGCTTTGGGGGTGCTGTTGGATTCTTTTTTTAACCCTTGGTGGTGAGAACACCACAGAGTTATGGACTGTGGTGTGTCTCTATTTGACGCCAAGAGCACAGACAAAATCAGTTGTGTCTCTTTGATGAGTCCGATCCAGCGGACGAAAAGCCTAGGAGCAGGCAATACCAATAGAGCTGCCTTCAAGAGGGATTATAATGGTTCCCTCATGCTAGCGAAGGGTTAACATATTTATAAAACATTTTCGTAATTTTATGTTCCAATTTTCTTGATCTTCAAATTTTTTTTTAGTTCAAATCTTTGCCAAGTCATTACTATGACGGAAAAATTGTTAGCCTACACATGTTTTTCCATACAACTTAACTGCGCGGAGGTAATTATATTTATTCATGTGTGTGCGTACTTCGTCAGAAGAATGCTCCCGCTAACAGCCATCCAAGCAGTATCATTTTATCTATTTCGTCGCTCAAATGCGTAACTATAAACTTTCATGAATTATTGTCGAGTGTTCATCAACGTATAATACAGAGTATTACCCTTGCTCAGATGGAAAATAGATGTTTGGTCTGAACGGAAACATATCAAATGCACACGCCAGCGGGCAATTGCACGTGACACGTCACTTTCTATCGTCGTAGGATCGCTGAATCTCTTCCCACACAGCTCCTCCAACATTTCTGGGGGCGAAGCCCGCAGCACGTGCCAGCCTCGTTTCTGGGTCAGTTACAGGTACTCGTTACCAGTGTCCAGGCTGTGGTTGTACACACCCATCACCAGCGACTGTACCAAGCGACCCGCCATGCACAGCCTCACCAGGGGAGCTCCGCCTCAGGCAGAGCTAGTTGGGACACGTAGCCGGCTAGTACGTGACCTCCGACCTCCAAGGGGTCAAAGGTGACAGGCATGAGCATGATGTAGGCGATGCAGTTGCTCAGGTCGTACAAAGGATGGGTGTAGCAGGCATCCTGAAAGTCCAAGACGGCGCAGATGACGTACTCCTCTTCGCTGTATTCCACGTCACTTCCTCTACGGGAACCGGAAGTAGATGACTTTGCGGGTTGCACGAGGATGTTCTGTCCGCTAAGATCACCGTGAATGTAGCCGTAGCCAAAAAACAACAACAAAAAAATTGAGAAAATCCTACTCGGCTTGAGATTTAATGTCACGTCAGGCTTGTAATTTTTGAGTGTCTATGAAAAATCAAATAAAAACAAACAAACACGCTGACATGCTTTGGCACTTTCATAAATTCTTCTGCTGCATGACAGAACAGATTTTGTTACAGTTTGTAAAAAGGGTTTCATATGCAGGTGTTGAAATTAATGATTAAGAATATAGATATTAACCAAGCAGAACCATCAACTGAAGAAATAAACCGTAAGCATCTACTGCTTGGGATTGCATGTCTGTTTTGAGGCATATTTTTTCAATAAAACTTAGTAAAGTTGTACACTTCTTTTCCCCATCTCGCCTGTATTCATCGCTCCTATATCATTAATGCAATTTTTTTCATATATCCTTTTTTCATTTTTCGATTTCATTCCGTGGAATATATATATATATATATATATATATATATATATATATATATATATCATATATATATATATGACAACAAAGTGAAGTTGACCACAGGATTACACAACTAATCAAAAATCTCAAAAACAGGGCAGAAAACGTGATCCTGGGAAAAAAGAGTGTCCAAACAATTCGGGCCTTAAACCCTTTCTCATTGTTTAGAAAGAGAGGGGGTTAGGTACCGCCAAGGACACGGACAAACAGAGTACAGGACTAGACACAATGGTAAAGAGCTCTGAGAAATCAGAAATTTGATAGAGTGATAGAGAGAAAGGTGAACAAATAGAAAGTGATGTGGATATATATTTAGTAAATACAGTCAGGAAGCTGAAACATCTATACCCCTAAGATATCGGCACCTCTCTGCAAAGTCTTTACAGTGTCCTTATCATCGACAAGAAAACTTGGCCAGTTCTATCAAATGATCTCACTAACTGTCGATTTGGAGGTGGGAAGGGGGCGGGGGGAAGAGGGGTGGCTGAGTCAGGAAGCGAGGCGAGACACGGTGGGCAGAGAGGAAAGTGGGGACACCTCGAAACTGTATCAATATGGAAGCCAGCCTTTCTCATAGAAAATGACCAATCTCTTATAACATTGATCTGGGTATATCATCGCGGCATTTTTCACACCCTTACCATGGCCATGGCCAACACTTCATCCCCATATCCCCCCCTCCTCCACGTCCTCACCCGCCCCCTTCGACATCTCCACACCTTCACCCTCCTCTCGAGCGTACGTATACCACTTCTCGTCTTTGAACCTACTCCATCATTTAATCTGAAGGTGCAAGATGAGTTCCATACATTTTAAACTCTCTCTCTCTCTCTCTCTCTCTCTCTCTCTCTCAACACACCCACACCCACACCCACACACACACACAAGATGTGAAACAATACCTCTTCTGATTTCATTTCGTCTTGGTAGCACCTTGAGGGAGAAGTGTTCTATGACGTCATCGACCAGGCGACGATCTCTGTCGTCAGTGATGACGTGTACGAACTCCTTCATTTTGGGAATGATTTTCTTCTTTTCATTTTCTTTTGCAAGAACTTTTTTGTCAGCATGGTGCTCAGTTTCTGAATATGTTTGTAATTCTCAACGAGAGAGAGAGAGAGAGAGAGAGAGAGAGAGAGAGAGAGAGAGAGAGAGAGAGAGAAGAAGAAGAAGAAAAGAAGAAGAAGATGGAGACAGAGACTGACAGAGACAGAGAGAGACGGAGAGACAGAGAGGGATAGAGAGAAGAAGAACAAGAACAAGAAGAACAAGAACAAGAAGACAGAGAGAGATAGAGAAGAAGAAGAAGGAGGAGGAGGAGGAGGAGGACAAGGGCAATGACAAGGAGAGAGAGAGAGAGAGAGAGAGAGAGAGAGAGAGAGAGAGAGAGAGAGAGAGAGAGAGATTATCTATCCTGTCTGTCAAGGGAGCGAAACCTCTCACAAAAGGCCTTAAGCGTTTAGAGGCAAAGAATGCCATGAGTGGTAGAGAAATAAGTAATAGATCTATTAGCAGTACGCCTTACCTAGCGCACACGGTCGAACTGTGTCAAGAAGGACGAAGTGGTCAGGTGACAGATGGCACCTAAGGTAGTAAGGACCCTCCCGAGTTCGAACCTTCCCGATAGCGAAAGGGGGGAGGGATGTAACCACCAGGACCTCGGAGCATCGAGTAGGCGCTAAATACTCAGTCAGCTGAGGTTGCTTTGTAAACAGTCCTTGAAGAGCAGGAGTCTTGGGCTCATTCAGATAGTATTGCCGTGGGACACTGCATTGAGGCTTTGTAAGGCTGGTTGAATGTGTGTGGACGTTGTTGTCGTAGCTTTCTCTAGGATGATTACTGTGTTAAAGTGGTCCCGGAGTCGGCGGGAATTTTCGATGTCCATCTGGTGCCAAGTGGTTGGTTACTAATCAGTAAGTTAGGGATGTGTGTAAATGCTGATGTGCGGAAGAATGTAGCGAAAGGAGAATTCGGGATACCTGTGAACAAGGTGATGGAGAAGCAACAGGGACAAAGGCACGGCCCAAAGGGAAATCCTTTGTGTCCATCCCTATATAAACTGAGGGAAAACAACGTGATGAGAGGAGAGAAGACCACCACAAGAGAGAGAGAAGGACAGAGGAGAGAGGGGAGAGAGGAGTGAGCAGGACAGAGTAGGGTCGAGAGAAACGTGGCCTGGGAGACAGAAGTGACAGCAAGATCTTAGGGTAAAAGACATGCCGGAAGAGAAAAGACTGTGTTTGAAGCCCAGAGGTGGGTGAAGAGAGACAAACTGAGTTTGAACCCAGAGGTGGGTGAAAGTGATGAAGAAGATTTCTACGTCGAGTTCCCAGAGACAACCACGAAGACCCAGTCCTGAAACCCGGAGCCAGTCAACCAAGGGCGTCACTATCATCCAGTGCTGAAGAAAACTTGAAGAGACTTGTTCAAGAACTGTGGTGTGGTGTGAAAGTGTGGTTGTGTGTGTGGAAACCTGGCCAGGTAAGAAGCCATTTTATTATAACCCGGGATTAGGAAGTGTTGATCTTTTATGTTTTGATTATTCCATTTTGTGTAATTAGATTTTTCATGTTTGATTATAAGTAGCATAGAAATTGTAGTTCTTGTTCTCAGTCGTGTTAGGAGAGAACCGAATGCGTGACATCCCATTCCCAGAGAGAGGTGAATGTTTGGTGGGTGCATGAGTGTGCATATGCGTGTATTGAGTGCAAAGATAACCTTGGTGTGTTAAGCCTAACTAATGATACATCAACTTAGTGCACTTAAGCAATGCCATCACGATTTCCCCCGTCCTGGACACTGTCTCCTCCAACGTTCCTATGTCGGAGGTCATGCAGTTACTGACACCACACGTTTCTACAACTATCCCTCACACCACACCTGTCAATGGGGCAAGGGGATGGGGAAGGTGGGGAGAGGAAAGGCGGGATCATGGACGAGGGGAGTGACTGGTGGACAGGATACTGTGAGACAGCTCTACCATTCCATGTGCAGAGAACATGTGACATTGCTGTGAAGTGTGTGTGTGTGTGTGTGTGTGTGTGTGCGTGCGTGCGTGCGTGCGTGCGTGCGTGCGTGCGTGCGTGTGTGTGTGTGTGTGTGTGTGTGTGTGTGTGTGTGAGTGCGCGCGCGCGTGTACATGCAAGTGCTCCTGCGTGGATGCGTGGGTGCGTGCGTCCGTGTGTGTATGCGTGCGTGCGTGCGTGGGTGTGCATGTGTGCGTGCGTGCGTGCGCGCGCGCGCTTGTGTGTGCGTATGTGTGTGCGTGTGTGTTTGAACGTGCATATTGCTTGTGCGTGCATGGGTGGATACGTGCGTGCGCGCGTGCGTGTGTGCATGTGTGTGTGTGTGTGTGTGTGTGTGTGTGTGTGTGTGCGCGTGCGTGCGTGCTTGCGTGGGGTGTGTGTGTGTGTGTGTGTGTGTGTGTGTGTGTGTGTGTGTGTGTGTGTGTGTGAACTTCTATGACTCAAGCCAGAGCCTCATGATGTGTCACGTCCTCATATTGTATTGAAGTGGGTATGGAGTGCCATACTGCTCTTTTCATCCACTCTTTGGGGTGGGGGGTGGAGTGGGGGGTGAGGCGGGGGGGGGGGGGGGGGGGGAAGCGGGGGAGGGGTGTGTGTAACAACAAAAAAACAACAACAAAAAACCGACTATCGAGACTTCGACATCGACCTCGTAAACAGCGACGAAGTTAAGTCAGTGTGCCTTCAGGAAGTCCTCATAAGATATGCAAGGTAGTGTACGGCGGAGTCGTCAAAAGCATGGTTTAGTGCACTTTGATATCTGTCAGTTGTAACATCTGAATGAAACACACTCCTCGAATAATCCACTTGTAGGTTCGTGTTGTGTGTACTGGTTAGGTGTGGCTTCACCAGCTTGTCTGTGTGCTCATTCGTGTTTGGCCTACTGAACCTCTGCCGTTTATGAAACTCGACCAAGAGGCCAAGATCATAATTATCTATCTACAGCTGCTGCACTGCCACCAGTAACGACTAATTTTGCTGGCGGCCTTTATATGCTGTTTTCATTGCCTGATGAAATAGCGTGGGATGGCATGCACGGAAACTCTGTATATTACACTCTCTTGTAATCACCCTATGTGCGGGCACCAGCTTTTCTGTTAATTTACTGCCCCCATGGAGGGCTTACGGTGTTGTGTGATAGCAGATCTGATTAAAGAAAGAACACTGCGCAATTCTTTATCATGGTTGAGTCATTAACTATGGCTGCCAGCTGGGTTGTGAATAAGTATTGATCACCTGTCTATCTGTCGTTCTGTCTGTCTGTCTGTCTGTCTGTCTGTCTGTCTCTCTCTCTCTCTCTCTCTCTCTCTCTCTCTCTCTCTCTCTCTGCCAGTTGGGTTGTGAATAAGTATTGATCACCTGTCTATCTGTCGTTCTGTCTGTCTGTCTGTCTGTCTCTCTCTCTCTCTCTCTCTCACACACACACACACACACACACACACACACACACACACACACACACACACGCACACACACTCATTCCCTCACATACCAACATACTACACTACTACACCACCACCATCTCCACCCCCCACACGCACACACATACACATACAGACACGCACGCATCCACGCATGCATGCATGCATCCACGCGCGCGCGCGCACGCACGCACGCACGCGCGCACACACACACACACACACACACACACACACTCACACACACAACGATCACACACACACACACACACACACACACACACACACACACACACACACGCATGCACGCACGCACGCACGCACCACACACACACACACACACACACACACACACACACACACACACACACACACACGCACACACACAACGATCACCACAACACAACGCACACACACACCACACACACACACACACACACACACACACACACACACACACTCACGCGCGCACGCGCACACACACATACACACACACACACACACACACACACACACACACATACGCGCGCGCGCATATATATATATATATATATATATATATATATATAGAGAGAGAGAGAGAGAGAGAGAGAGAGAGAGAGAGAGAGAGCAAACTAGAACTCAGTAACACAGAAAGTAACCACGGTCCAATCCTTTCACCGATTCCGAGTCGAGTGTACGACCACACTCCTTCGCCGTCTCACTCCCCCCCCCCCCCCCCCGCCCCCGTCCCCTTCAGTTACCCCTCCTGTCATAAACAAACACGATTACTTACTAACAGGTGGATAAGCACCAGAACCAACGCGCATATGATGCTCCCAAAGAACACCAGCACATATTTTGTGTGTCAGTTAGAGAGGGAATGGTCTTCAGATTTGATCCGAAAAGGGGCGAAGTGGCAGAGTTTCTAAGTGAATATAGCACTGACCCCAAACAAAAATGTCTTGATGGACTAAGGAATGTTTGACCAAAGCCTTGGTTCGAACAGTAGGAAAAAGGAAAAGATGAGTATCAGATGAAAAACGATGGAGTATAGTGTGCAACACATCAGTCAGATATTGAAGACAGGAGGACTGAAGACCGAGTTTTGAAGATCTCTTGTTGAACAGAAATCCAGGAAAGAGAACGCCTTCATGTAGCAATACAGTCAAATGTAGAAGAGCCAAGAATGAAACGGGCGATATGATTTTTGGACTTTCTGAAATTTACTGATGAGACAGCTTCGGGATCCAGTCAAAAGAGCGTGACAGTAACCAAGACAAGAGAAAGCACGTGCACAAATAAGACATGGTGATGCCCTCAGAAAGGTGATGGTCCGAGCCAATGCGACAGAGTTCAAGAAAACAAATCCGAAACACATGCGCTGAAATGAAAGAGCGAAAGACCAACATTACTAGCAGAAGAAGAAAGAGTGGCCGATGAGTCAGTGAGATCGATAGAAGTTAGAAGAGAGCCATGATTCGGATAGGCCTACTTCAGCGGAAAGCTCAACAACAGTCCAGCTTTGTCTTGGTTCAGTTTGAGTTTGTTGTCTGTCATCCAATGTTTGGAGTCAAGACACACAGGATTAAAGCGCTCTCAACCATTGTCAGGCAACCCGAAAGAGGTCCAGAAACTTAAAGCTGACTGTCATGAGAGAAACTGTAATAGAACAGAAAATGTTGATTCACAATGGTGGAGACAGAGAAAGGGGGTAGCGTCCATGGAAAGGAAATTATGCTTTGATAAAGTCTTAGATTAGAGGCCCCTTCGTTGTGTCGATCTTGTTTCGAGCTGTCATGAAGAGAAGCCACAGTTGCGCCAATCAACGTTCAAACACACCCAATCTAGCATTTACGTAATGATTATGCTTACCTCAAAGTCTGGGGGAAGCCAGCAGTAACACTGCAATGCAAATTGTCTTTCACGACTGGCAGATTATTAGGTAAGCCAGTGGCTGAGGTCTGCCGTCAACTGTATGTTCCTGTCGGTGGTTGTGTTCTGTGGCTGTGCTGTGAGTGACTACCCAAAATGAAACCCACACTAGATTTAGGTAAGGACATTTTTTCTTGTCTCTAAGTGAAAAACGGGCATCTCAATTTTTGACAGTATAAAATGTACCTGAAACGTGTGATAAAATTTCAGTGTGTGTATCTAACAGTTGAGAGAAAAACATGCGTTTGCCTTTACAATTATGCCTTATGGCTTATGTGAGAAAAGTCTGGGGTACACAGGCATATGCACCACCTATGCTCGAGTGGTAGTTTTCTGTGACAAATTAAAAATTCTGACAAATCTGTGGAACAAATTAAACATTGAAACACAACTCATAGATTCAGAACTATATAAACGACCCATGAAAATGTGAAAAATCAATAAAGTGATTGGAAAATAACAATCTTTTCACAAACAACAAGGAGAAAAAAGGAACGACATGCAGAGTTCGCTCTCGAAACACCCATACCAGTCTGAGCTGTCAATCACCATTCTAGCCCCTCCCCCCTCCCGTCCGCCATCCCCTGTCCCTGATACCATGTGAGTGTACAATGATGTGTCAAACAGGCATACAAAAACAAGGAGACCACGTGTGTACCAGGAAGTCCTCATCTCAATCAGGGAAGCCATGATAGAACCGAAGACCACTTTTGAACATGGAAGTCTAAACCACATCTGAACCATGCTGATCACGTTTGAATCATGCTGACCACGTTGGAATCATGCTGACTACGTTGGAACCATACTGTCCACTTGTGAACCATACTGACCACGTCTGAACAATACTGTCTACGTCTGAACCATGCTGACCACGTTGGTACCATGCTGACAACGTTGGAACCATACTGTCCACTTGTGAACCATACTGACCACGTCTGAACAATACTGTCTACGTCTGAACCATGCTGACCACGTCTGAACCATACTGTCTACGTCTGAA
Organism: Conus canariensis; assembly: GCA_033310375.1. Taxonomy (NCBI): domain Eukaryota; kingdom Metazoa; phylum Mollusca; class Gastropoda; order Neogastropoda; family Conidae; genus Conus; species Conus canariensis. The sequence goes on along the minus strand of CM065722.1, from coordinate 42,784,497 downwards.
CAATAATGACCTCGTTTGAAACATGCTGACCACGTTTGAACCATACTGTCCACGTCTGAACCATACTGTCTGAACTATACTGACCATGGTTGAATATGTAACCACGTCTGAACCATGTTGTCCACATCTGAACCATGTTGTCCACACCTGAACCATGCTGACCACGTCTCAACCATGTTGTCCTCGTCTGAACCATGCTGTCCACGTCTCAACCATGCCGACCACGTCTCAACCATGTTGTCCACGTCTGAACCATGTTGTCCACGTCTGAACCATACTGACCACGTCTGAACCATGCTGTCCACGTCTGAACTATACAGTCCACCTCTGAGCCATGTTGTCCACGTCTGAACCATGCTGACTACGTTTGAACCATGCTGACCACCTCTGAACCATGCTGACCACCTCTGAACCACGCTGACCACCTCTGAACCATGTTGACCACCTCTGAACCAGGATGCAGGAATGGAACACACACGCTTTTACGACACATCACATTTCTAGAACATATGTCAGCCTACTTTTCTGCCTGTTTCTAGCCCCCTGTCCCACAACAGCAGAAGGAGATCCATCTCGTCACCCCCCGCGGATAGCTGGGGCTTTTTCAATACAAACAACATCCCTGCCTTCATGAAAAAAAATACTAGAAAACTACAGCAACAAATCATCCAGACGTATATGTCAAGCGTACTATCCAAGGGTGTGTAAGTTTCCATTGAGAGTTCAGACATATGTTGTACAACCTAATCCAAATGCTTTTGAATCTAAAAAACAAACTGAAGCAAAGCACTGCAGTATTATGACTGACTTTGTTTGAAACAAGCTGACCAGTGCAATTTCTGAATGTAAAGAGGTCTCAGTTTATGACCAGAAGATCAAAACAAGGGATTCTATTCATATGCCATCTGAATTTCAACGTTCTCTCACACATCTAGGCAGTCTTACATTCATTTGTTTTGTGTCTTTCTTATTAAGGTACAAAGAACAGTTTATGGGCCCAGCAAACAATGACATCCCTTTAAAGACCCTAAACTTGACGACCGAATTATTCGAAATACACTAACTCGCATACAGGTCTGTTCGGCACTTCTCAAAAATACGTTTCTTTTATATTGGCAATGATGGAGTTTAGTGGTTCCTTAAAAATATCACCCTTGATAACTTCTCTTTCAACGAGAACTTTCCGCCCCTCAATTTTTAAAGTTTGCATTAGTTTGAATGCGCCAGCTTCTGTTTCTATCGGGCATCAGTAGATTATTTAGAGTTTTCTAATTACACTCAGTTTGATCTTTGACAGATCAAAACATACACACATATAATATGTAAACCTGCATGTGCAGAGGCGTGCGTGCAGGAGCATGTTCACATAAGCCCACAGATCACACACACGCATACACACACACACACGCGCGCGCGCGCGCGCGCGCGCACGCACGCACGGACACACACACACACACACACACACACACACACACACACACAGCACACACTCAACCAGCCAGCTAACCAGCCAGATAAAAACAGAGAGAGACTGACAGACAGAGAGACAGCGAGACAAAGACAGACAGACAGAGACAAACTACGTTTTTATCCCCCGCCCCCCGCCCCCCAGACGCGATGAGGACTGCAGACCTTATGAGAGGAGTTATCAGCTTGCCTCACTAATCGATAAGAAACAGGCGAGCCCTCATCTGACGCCTAACTAGCAAATACAGAAACTTAATATTGCTTGGAGCGGAACATCCAAGCCCCACAAATGTGACAGGGGTATGCAGGGCTCAAACATCTCTGGTGGAAGTGAGTTCCAATCTCGCATGGTTCTAGGTGGAAAGGAACTGCACGATGCTACGATCTTCCTGCACTGTGGGCTGGAAGATTGGGGTAGAGTCTTCACTGTTCAGGAACTGAACAACTGACCGTCAGTTTGGTTGTTGACTACTCCGCTGACTTTTACAGAGACTTAGGTCCGTTTCTCAAGGAATTTAAAGGTCTGTGTGTGTGTGTGTGTGTGTGTGTGTGTGTGTGTGTGTGTGTGTGTGTGTGTGTGTGTGTGTGGAGAGAGAGAGAGAGAGAGAGAGAGAGAGAGAGAGAGAGAGAGAGAGAGAGAGAGATTACAGCTGTGAAGAAGACGTTGAGTCTGATATGAGTGCAGTTGGTGTTCTCACACAGTTCATTTCATTAGATCATGTTTCGTGTGACATACATTTTTGTTCTAGTCTAGTTCCAGAGCATAATCGTTGAAGCATCTGCACATATTCAGACAGGCTTGAGTTTGGTCCCAGAAGGAATAACATTCATACATATTTATAAATATGGACTTTCGAGAACTGTGTACTGTGTGTGTGTGGGGGGGGGGGGAAGAGAGAGAGAAAGAGAGAGAGAGAGAGAGAGAGAGAGAGAGAGAGAGAGAGAGAGAGAGAGAGAGAGAGAGAGAGAGGAGACAGACAGACAGACAGACAGAGACAGAGTAAGACAGAAAGAGAGGAAGAATTTGACAAAGTTAACGGAACTGTTTTGGTTTTGAGATACAGCACACAGCCATCTCTGCGTCTTTTGCATACATAGATCGATGCTTCTCCGTTCACTTTAAGTTCTATGGTGATCAACAGACTGGGCGACATGCTGACACTGTGAATAAATGCAATGTTTAATCAGAAATTGAAAAGCAGTCTCTGACACCCATATAAATTCATGGCAGCAGAATGTAATGGCACCCAGCACAGACCATTTTAAAAAAAATGTAAATGTCAGAACAAGACTAATACCTTCGGATGTACATCAAGGCAGCGAACTAAGAAGGGGATAACAACGCCAGCAACAGAGTTTTGTGCAAGCAATAAGATACATTTTGAACAAAAGAACATTTGCGGGCATGGGAAATAAACCTCATTTCACCGTAGTGTGCAAACAAAGCATAGTCATAGAAGTCACTAATGTAAAGGCAATTTTCAAAAAAGTCTCAGGAAAATTGTACAATACTCCTTCCCTACTAAATGCCCCTACAAATTACTTCCTCCATCCAGAAAATGGACACACTTCAGCAGTTATGAGAACAAGAATGGGAAAAAAAAAAATATATATATGTATATAAATAGCAAAACTCTCATTATCGCTGCTGCATGGCCAGACTGCTGTCAGTCCCATTCACTGTGAGTGCCATGGCGACCAATAGTCCGCTGTGCAAACTGATAGCCTGATTAAATGCAGTCTTTGACGTGAAAGTGAACACCAATTACTGATGTGAAGAAACGCTTCTGTGAATGAAAAAGAAAAACAAAAACAAACAACAATCCAACATGAAATAGTTCCTGAAGATGTAATGTGTGATAAAACAACAGAGCAGTACTATGCTTCAAAAGAATGGAATGAGAATGAGAAAGAGAATACATTGTTCCTTCCCATTTATGTTTTTTTTAAGGCTGCGTGTGTTAAGATTCGTTTACTGTACTGTACTACATTGTCTGTCTGTCTGTCTGTCTGTCTGTCTGTCTGTCTGTCTCTCTCTCTCTCTCTCTCTCTCTCTCTCTCTCTCTCTCTCTTCATGTGATGATAGATCCCATGCACTCAACAAAACTCTGATGCGTAACACTTCACACATACTGAGTGAATCTGACATGCAGTAAAGATTCATACAGTTTTGGGTACCATCTTTAACTACCAAAGACTCTGCGTGCTTTAGCTTTGGTTTGTGCACGTTTGATCATCGCTACCACGTGTAGCATTTCCTGAGCAACGGGCAATGTGACTTTATAAAACTTGTTGGATTTATTCGCCTTCCCAGATTGACAGCCGAGATGGCTCTATCGTGTGGCTGGTGTGACCTCAGTCACAATGGTTAAAATACCTCTATTGCTAAGAAACGTCATGAAAAAGAGACTGGATTTCAAGCTCAAACATGGTCACGACATACTGGGTTGGTACACCTATCTTCTTTTCTCTATTTCACACGCAAAAATCACCGGAAATGGATGTCCTTCTTATACTGTATAATGTGTGTGTGTGTGTGTGTGTGTGTGTGTGTGTGTGTGTGTGTGTGTGTGTGTGCGCGCGTGCGTGTGTGTGTGTGTGTGTGTGTGTGTGTGTGTGTGTGTGTGTGTGTGTGTGTGTGTGTGTGTGTGCCTGCCTGCGTGCGTCCGTGTTTGTGTGTGTGTGCGTGTGTGTGTGTGTGTGTGTGTGTGTGTGTGTGTGTGTGTGCGCGCGCGCGCGCGCACGTGCGTGCGTGTGTATGTGTGTGTGTACGCGCGCGCGCACGTGTGTGTGTGTGTGTGTGTGTGTGTGTGTGTGTGTGTGTGCGCACGCGCGCATACGCACGCGCATGCGCCTAACACATCACTTTCTATCAATGTAAGACCGCTGAATGTCTTCCCACAGCTCCTCCACGCTTTCTGGGGGCGTGGCCCACAGGGAGTGCAGCACGTGCCAGCCTCGTTTCTGGGTCAACAGCATGTACTCATTACCGGGATCCAAAGTGTGGTTGTACAGGCCCATCACCAGCGACTGTACCAAACGGCCGCCACGCACAGCCTCACCAGGGGGCGCTCCACTTCAGGCAGAGCCATCCGTGAGACGTATCCAGCTAGTATGTGACCTCCGACCTCCAAGGGGTCGAAGGTGACGGGCACGATCATGAGGTAGGCGATGGTCTGGGCCAGGTCGTACAAGGGGTGGGTATCACCGGCTTCCTGGAAGTCCAACACTCCGGAAATGAAATATTCCTCTTGACGGTCTTCGTCTTCATGTATCCTCCCGGAACCGGAAGTGGATGACTTGACGGGTCGGACAAGGATATTCTGATCGCTCGGATCGCCATGAATATAGCCTGAAAAGATTCAGAAATCAGATCCTGCTCAGCTTTCGATTTAATGCCTTTTTAAGCATATGATTTTGAAGTATACTTATAAGAAATAGCTAGTATGCTTTTGACATGAAAAAAAAAATCTATAACTGTTTAGTAAGACCATTTCGTAAATGTTCCTGTCCATGGTAATGATATTTTGTAAGTGAAAAATGGCAGGCCGTTCAAAATGAAGATGAATGAAAAATACATTGAGCAGCTTTTTGTGTGGGTGTTAAAAAAAAAGAAAGTAGGCCGTTCAAAATAAAGATGAATTAAAAAATATATCATGTAAAAATTGAGATACCTAAACCATGAAGGTCTTCGGCAAGGAATGCGTGTACGTTTTTTTTGAGGTATGTTTTACCAGTTAAACCAACAGCTTCAGTTGCCTACCCTTCTTTTTTTTTTTCCTTCTCACTTCCATTGATCATTCCTTTCATATTCATTTTATACTTTTCTCTCGCCTTCTGTTTTTTCGATTTCATTCTTTGGATCTTATCATCTATATTCAGTGAATATAATAAACAAACTGAAACATCACTTCTAAAGAAGTCTACACCCCTCAGGAGGCGCAGCCTCAAAATTTTCAGCTAAGGAACCAGCATTTTTTTTAATTAAAAAAGACAAAAAAAAAATTCGATCGACGATTAGCCCTGTGGACACATTTTGCCTCTTACTATTATAGCTGGTTCTCCATTCCACAATCTTCCACGCGCCATACAAAGTATTTGAAAATTACACCAATACCTCTTCTGATTTCATTTCGTCTTGGCAGCACCTTGGAGGAGAACTGTTCTATAACGTCATTGACCAGGCGCCGACGTTTGTCGTCAGTGATGACGTATACGAACTCCTTCAATTTGGGAACGTTATTCAGAGACCAGAGGTGGTCAAAAGTGTCGTAGAATGGATGGTGGAAGTCCTAAGTTACAGAAATAAAGTACATAAATGAATAAATGAAATACACTAGATCTAAACATATGATTTGTTTACTTTTTTTCAATTCGCGCTTCCTCGCATTTATTTTCATTTCCTCTCAATGTCTGTTATTTGAATAATAATAATAACAACAATGATAATAAGAGTGATAATAATATAAACAATGGTAATAATAAGGAGAAGAAGAAGAAGAAGTAGAAGAAGAAATAAGGAAAGAAAGAAAAAAGGAAAGAAAGAAAGAAAAAAAAAAGAGGTCTGGTAAAAAAAAAAAAAATCGACAATCAAAATAGTAAAACGAAGACGGCAAATAAATTAAGTGGTAACAGAACAGACAGTACACTTACTAGCAATGATGGCAGTGTGAAAAAAACAACAACAACAACATAAATCTAATACCGCTCTACCACTGATTACAGATAAATGAAATAGTCAAATTACAGTCCTGTTAAATATCAACGATAATACCACCATGATAACGGGCCTGCCAATTCCATTAAACGTAAACTTCTCTTATTCTCGTTGACCACTTTACTAAAAAATCATTTCGCACGATCAGATGAACAAAGTAAAGCATCATTAATCGTAATCTATACCAACACTGACAACAACGACACTTTTCGAACCAGTACTGTAAATAATGCTCAGAACAGTAGCCAGAATACTGAACAGAGGAATAACCGCTTTTCCATATGAACTTAGCCACATTCGTTCCGGACAATTTTTCGATTTTACAGGACGATAGTCTTGTACAATGCTCTGTGGGAAATCAAAGCATCAGACGCAGCACAGGTCTGTAGGGATGCACCAAGAATTCTGTCTTTCAGATCCAAACTCAATGAAAACAGCAGCATGCAGTTTGTATGGAAACGCAGCTGAAAGACGGGATCACACCGTCTTGTTTCCTGCTTGATTTCTACCGGAAGTTGCCATACACAACAACGGCAGCCATCAGAGAATTTGGATCAGAACGAAGACGGTTCAGTCCCTAGAAAGTGCTTTTCCAAGTGACCTTGAACGATTACGGTCACCGAGTTACGCCTCCACGTATACCACCAAAACGAACTCGCAACAAACAATAACAAAAGTCACTGCCTGATAAGTTACTCTGAATCAGCTCTGATTGTGCTGCGCGCGAGAGAGAGAAAAAATCCTTGCAGCCCGGTACTGCTACTGAAAACAAGGGCGGGGGCGGTGGTGGTTGAACAACAGGTGAATCCCGGCAGTTCTTCCTACCAATCGCAAGAGAACTGGGAGTATGCAAATAGCCTGACATACTTATAACTATGCATTATAAATAAAGGTCACCGAGGTGAAAAAAATGTAGTATATACACTACCTTCTTTCCGTTTCAAATCCGCTTCACCTTAAAAAAACAAAACAAAAAAAACCCCACGTTTTTAAAGAGATTGAAGTTTTAAAAAAAGGAGTCTTATCATGTTCAGTCATATTTTTTTCCCGCATGCACCAAAAGAAAGAAAAAGACAAAAAAGTAGTGTTCTGATTGGTTGGAAAAGCTGTGGCTATTTTTAGTCTCTATAAATCCTGCTTGTAACATCGAGGAAAGAGAGTTGACCTTAAAGCTTTATGGTTTGAACAGATGCAACAATAATAGAAGCTAGTATGAATGCCGCCCAAATCAAGTGACCATTTAAAGAACGTAACAATTCATTGTGCCAGAAATGGCGGTGCATGATAAAGGTGAGGGGGGCGGGGGGGAGGGGGGGGGGGCGAACTGACGTTCTGTATCTTGGCCTTTAACGACGACACTTGATCAGCTGAAATATGCTTGTTTGTTTGTTGTTTGCCATTTGTAAAATAGAGAAGCCGCTCTGTAAGGAAATTCGCTTTGGTATTTTACGGAAAGAAATATCAGAGATAGAAGTCTGGCTGGAAGGCGAGCGAACAAGCTGGAAAGTCGGGAACCTTTATATTCCAGTTTTACTAAGATTTGATTTGAGAGACACAAACAGGGAGGATGTCTATCAGCGGCAGAGCGTGGACAGAGTGTAAGGAGTATAAACGAAAACAACAATAATTACACATATTCCGACACTTACAAACAATTATGAAACACACAACACACACACACACACACACACCACACACACACACACACACCTCCAAAGCTTTTGTCATCGAGGCCAATAACACCCCGACCTTGAAGCAGAGGTCATAGGTCAGGGTGACGTCATACAAGATGGTTCCCGGGATGAAGGTCCGGAGGCAGACCGCGTGGGTTTTGACGTCACCTGCATGTGTGAAGAGAACAGGACCCTTGTGTTGGGGGTGATGGACTGGTAATTTGAAAGACCAAAAACAAACAAACAAAACTCGAGTATTTTTAGAGCTCGGTAGTGTATGTGTGCCGGGGTTGGTCGGAAGTGTGTGTGTGTGTGTGTGTGTGTGTGTGTGTGTGTGTGTGTGTGTGTTGTGTTGTGTTGTGTTGTGTGTGGGGCGCGTGCGTGCTTGCGAGCGTGCGTGCGCGTGTGTGTATGTGTGTGTGTTTATGTATGTATGCCTCTGTGTGTGCGTGTGTGTGTGTGTGTGTGTGTGTGTGTGTGTGTGTGTGTGTGTGTGTGAGAGAGAGAGAGAGAGAGAGAGAGAGAGAGAGACAGACAGACAGACAGACAGACAGACAGACAGACCTAGATTCACAGATGGACAAAGAAGATGATGGTTGTTGGAGGGGGGGGGGGTGAGGGGGGAACACACACGCACGCGTGCGTGCAC
>CM065722.1:42760991-42770991 GCA_033310375.1 Conus canariensis | reverse complement strand
TAACCCAATTGTTTTTTCCTCTAGCATCAAGACCATATAACATGTTATAAGCTTTGCGTGGTAATCTGTGGTCCTCCATGTGAAGTAAATTCAGCCAATAACGAATGCATTTTACTGCTGAAACTATGTACATGGGAATCTATTCGTATCACCATAAATCAAGTCGTTAGGCGTGCGCCTGTCCACGCCCAAGAACCTTTTTAATGCGAACAGGTGCACAGACTCACAGTATACAGCAGCGCCATCTAACCCCCATAATTCAGACCCATACTGTACAATTGGTTGAACCTGACTATCAAACAACTTGAGAAATACATTAAAAGACGTATTATTGAGAACATATAATTTCTTCATAATACAGAGTAAAGCATTTTTGGCTCTGCTAGCAAGATCCTTGCACGCACCAATAAAACTTAGACGTGTAGAGAAAAATATACCCAAATACTTATAAGCATTCACAACAGGCATTGAGTCATCATCGTAGAACCATCTTTCTCTTGTACTTAAATAACCACCCTTACGAAATACAATGATGTTACTTTTGGACAAATTAACCCTTAGTTGGAGAGAAGCAGCTGCGCGCTGTAAACTATTCAGCTGAGTCTGTAAACCAATAACAGTCTCCGATATCAAAACCACATCATCTGCTAATAAAAGAATAAACAATTCAAAAGCATCCAGTGTCAGCAAAGCCCCATGTCTTCCATTGTTGATCACTTCAATGGCTAATTCATTAATAAAGAGCGAAAATAGAACAGGACTGCAAGCATCACCTTGCCTAACCCCAGCTGTACAGTTAATAAAATCTGTCAGTTTAGCACCACAACGAACTCTAGCTCTAACTACCTCATACATGCTTCTGATACATCTGTAGAGTTTACCCCTAATACCGTTTTTAATCATGACTGTCCAAAGAAGTTTTCTATTTATGGAATCAAACGCTTTTTCAAAGTCTATAAAAGCAACGTACAATTTTCGAAATAGGAAAACTGTTTCTGAACGATAGCCATTAAAGTAAACATGTGGTCAACAGTCGAATAACATTTTTTGAAACCAGCTTGGTGATCACCAGTGATGTTTTTTCCTCTATCCATTCTTGCAGCCTATTATCTACTATCATTCCGTACAGTTTACAACTTACATTGCTTAGGGAGATGCCCCTATAATTATTTGGATTATTAGCATCACCCTTTTTAAATATGGGCAAAATTATTGATTCCGTCCAGTTATTTGGAAACGTACCATTATCAAACAATTTGTTAAACAATTTCACACAAAATTGCACAACTTGGGCAGAAGAGTATTTGAAAAGTTCACCAATAATGCCATCGGGGCCTGCTGCTTTACGGTTTTTCAGTTTTTTAATAGCTAATAATACTTCTTCTTCACTAATGGGACGGTTCATATAGCTATCAGACTCATCTTCAAACCCCTCTAACCCCTCTTGGTTTGGCTCATTGTCAGTATTTAACTCTAACAAGGCTTGAAAATGTTGAAACCACATCTCAGATGAAATGTTGTTTCTAGGCTGCGTTCTTTTTGGCGATATTCTGTGAATTACAGCCCAGAAATTCTTCTGAGATTTTACAGATTTTACTAATTTATCTATTAATAACTTCTTATATTCTTTCTCTTTTCTCTTCAGTAAATGTTTATATTCACGTCTGGCTATAACGTATGCAGTTCTGTCAGCGTCCTTCAACGAGCGGCGACTTATTCGCAATAATCTCCTAGTCTTTCTTTTATTAAAAGAACATTCATGATCAAACCAGTTCTTTGAAATTCTATCATGACCATATATACATTTTTTTCATACATTAAGCACATTCCAATATACATTCGTTAAACATATTAAGAGCTAGATTTACATCAGTGTCTATTAAACTTGTGGCAATATCAAATTTTTCACACGCTTTTTCAGCACATAGGGTATCACAAAACGAAGAAGCGCATTATCACTCCAGACAATTCTTTCTATAACATCGTCATGACCTCTTTTGTTAGCGTCTGCTAGGTTTCCACAAGGGAAACGAACATGAAGTGATACAGGGAAATGATCAGAATCTATTCGTTCTACAACCTGTAATTCACAAGCATCACACAGAAGAACTAAAAGTTCATTTGACAATATGAAATAATCATTCAGACTACTTCCAGAGTCAGAAACATATGTATAGCAACCTTTTAGGTCGCCTTCACATACACCATTTAGGATGCACAAGTTCAAAGCTGTGCACATGTTTAATAACAATGTCCCATAATTATTTAGGTTTTTATCTTGGGAGCATCGATTAATACTGAAAGATTGACTATCATGTTGTGTATCAAAAGCATGAAACCCAAAGAAATCTTGAGATATATCAGCAGTTCTACCCTTTAAATCACCGTTCAAAATAACATAAACATCATTCATTATCAGCAGGTGTCAGACATTCTTCCAGTGTAGCAATACCATTATCTAGATCAAAATAGACATAAAAAGGAGATCCTTCGGGGGGAATGTACGAACAGACATACAGAATATCTCTGTCTGTTCCAAACAAGAATTTGTCATTCAGAAAAATAATTAGATTTGGATAATTTACGTCAATCGATCTAACAAAGGGGATGAATTCATTTCTTATTAAACATACGACACCTCCAGATCGTCTCCCATGATTTGTGAACTTAATCGCAGGCTTGCAAAATGTTTTATAACCAACAAACAAATCATCACTACATTCATCAATAAATGTTTCCGTTAAGCAGACAAAGTCGAACTGACTAAGAAATGAGGCAAAATCAGAATCAACCAACTTTGATATTAAACCGTTGACATTCCACGTCAAGGAAGCAAAAGGTTTATGAACAGCAGAAGACATCGTGTACTTCGTGAATTTACACGTGCAACCAGTCGGCAGTTCTGCCGAACAGGTCTGACACAACGAAAAGTGTTCATGTGTTTCAATGTCACCGGCGACCGAGAAGTCTACCGGTGTTGTGGGACTAGCCTTCCCTTTTTCTGTGCTGGCTGCAAGGCATTTTTTATCATGTGGCCGGCCGACTCCCTATCTAGATTCAGCTAAGTTGCCATGAACGTCAAGAAAGTACTTTTTACTATCAATGATCAAATGATCGAAAATCATTGACGATCTTTTCCGCTCGGCTCTGGCTTTTTTTTTTAGATAGGGAGAGAGGCCGCGCCTGATCTCCCTGACACGAAAAGAGAAATCCTCTCCAACAAAAAGTTTGCTGCCCCTCTGTTTGGCTTTAGCTTTAAGGATTCTCACCTTATCTTTGTAACAGGAACAGCAGGTTATGATGGGAGAGTCGGGTTTAGCATTCAGTCTGTGAACACGTTCGAACTCAACTTCCTGTACCACATCCAAACTGTCCGTAATCAGGTCACGCACTTTTCCTTCGCACTGCTCATTTGACTCATTTTGATGTCTGGGGATACCATAAAAGATAAGATTGTTGCGTTTGGACCGACATTCTAAATCATCAGTTTTTCTCTCTAGCTGCTCTACCTTAGCTAAAAGTTCAGAATTTTTCTTTGCCAGGTCCAAGTTTTCTTTTCTCAAATTTCACATCTCCTCCCGCAGATCATCAAACCCAGTATGCATGGCAGCAAACTGATCCCGAAGGTCCTTTAAGCTGGTCTCAACTGCAGTAAACTTACTATCCAGCTTGTTCATGACGTCTGCTATGGTGGGTTGCTGAGGAGAAAGCAGAGTCGTCTGTCCTGCGTTCAGAGAAGCCCCGGTCCTGTCCGTGCTGGTCCTCCGTCCTGTCGTGGCACTCTGGCTGCCCAACCTCGAATGCCGGACGCCGGTGGGTCCAGGATTCCGCTCGACGTCCCCGCAGCGAAGTAGCAAACTGCCCCAGAACATCAGCGTGAGGAGCAAGCCTAAGGCACGGCAGCTCTGGTTCGCAGGGTCAGAATGGCGACTCGCTTTGCATTTTTCTCAGTGGCCCTTTTCAACATGAAGTTGATGTATACTGGCAAAAAGGAGCCACATGACGCCCTGAAGACTAGAGGGGATGATGGCATGGTATCTTCAGTACTTGCTGACCAAAGTACAGGGTCCAAATCAACGTCAGTTCCTCAGCTTTGGCAAAAACAATGCCACAGTTACTACGGCGACCCGCACGATGCAAGCCGCGGCTCACGCCCCGAGAGAGAGAGAGAGAGAGAGATAGAGAGAGAGAGAGAGAGCAAGGCACAACATGTAATCATTTTTCGTTGGACATGAAGATACGTAGAAGGTATTTCGCAAAGTGTGATGGAATTTGGGGGAGGGGCGGAGGGTGGTGGTGGTAGGGCGAAAGAGAGAGAGAGAGAGAGAGAGAGAGAGAGAGAGAGAGAGAGAGAGAGAGAGAGAGAGAGAAATGAAAAAAAGGGCACAACATATAATCATTTTTCATAAGGCATGAAAATGCGTAGAAGGTATTTGGCAAAGTGACATGGAATTTGGAAGAAGAAGAAGAAGAAGAAGAAGAAGAAGAAGAAGAAGAAGAGAGAGAGAGAGAGAGAGAGAGAGAGAGAGAGAGAGAGACAGACAGACAGACAGACAGACAGACAGACAGACAGACAGACAGACAGACAGACAGACAGAGACAGAGACAGAAAGACACAGAGAGAGACAGAACTGGAGAGAATCAATGAATAAATAAAACTGAAACCACTCATAGAAAAGATCACGTTAAAGACAAACACATTATGTGCAATGTAACACAGGAAAGAGCTGACTAAAAATAATGGAACAATACATATCATATATGAGCAAAATCATGATAAGGAGATGAGACAAAGACAGCATGTACTTGAACGTGCTTGTGTGTAAGAGAGAGAGAGAGAGAGAGAGAGAGAGAGAGAGAGAGAGAGAGAGAGAGAGAGAGAGAGAGAGAGAGAGAGAGAGAGAGAATTTGAATATTTTGGACTTTCGACTTTTGTTGTTTATACTGCTTTGTTTGTTATTAACTTAGAAATTTCGTGGTCTTGTTATAATAACATTTTATGATATTCGCGTATATAGGTCGTTATTATATACGGTATGTAAAAGGGACCATTGAACAAAAACATATTCATAATGTTTAATGCCAAACAGACAGTATAAATTCTCATACGTCATCTACCAAACCAGACATGAACACAAACTCTCTCTCACTCTCTCTCCCCTCTTCTCTCTCTCTCTCTCTCTCTCTCCTCCCAACACCACACCACACATCCTACTCTCTCTCTCTCTCTCTCTCTCTCTCTCTCTCTACTATCCCTCTCCCTCTCCAGCTATCAGAGAGTATGACAACAGCCTTCGTATAACCTCTATGGCTGCCATGGCTATATTGTACTAGAAAATAAGAACAAAGAACAACACAACAATTAAACAAACAAAGAAAAAAACAACAACTTAAAATCAGAATTAGTTTCAAAGCGAGGTCACTGAAGGCGGACACTGAAGCAAATTTGGAAAAGAAGGGTTACTAGTTCCGCAAGACAATCTGGGCAAACAGATCACGAGGTAAAGCACAAAGTTTATGATTATTGTACATGAAAAAAAGAAAAAAAAAATATCAAAGATGCACTCCACCTAGTAGATCTCTTTGTATTGTACTGTATTGTATTGCATTGCTGTGTATTGTCTGCTGTTGTGTTGTGTTGTTTTGCATTGTATTGTATTGTATTGTATTGTATTGTATTGTATTGTATTGTATTGTGCTGTTTCGTATTCCACTGTGAAAGTTACATGCTGACAAATTAGTTAAAGATGCATTTTGCTTGATTTGGTTTTTATGCTTCATGTTTCTTTCTTTCTGTGTCTTTCTTTCTTTTTTTCTTTCTTCTTTTTTTTCCCTTTGTCGCTTTATTTTGTGTAACAGGTGTTTATTTGTGAGCGAGACATGCAGAAATGCTGCTGACATACCTGATTTTGTACACTGTCCTCTTTTTGCGCATCCGTATGCTCCAATTGTATGTTCATTAAAAAAAAAAAAAATCATACCCAGAGCAATGAAAAATAATTTAAAAAAAAGTTTGGGGCTCATTGGTTTGTTTCAGAGGGCCATTTTGATGGAGAATACTACAATGATGCTATTAACTATTCAGCTGCTCACGTTCAGCCGCAATCCTCACGAAAATTCGTCTGAAAACGACAAGTTTACGTAACAACACGATTTGTTCTTCAAACAAATAAAAGAAGCAACAACAACAACACAACAGTTACAAAATCAGCAACAATAACAATAACAACAACACGATGAAAAACAGAGAACGATGTATCCTTGTCAAACAAATTAAAGAAGCAAGAACAATAACATAACGATTACAGCAACAAGAAGAACAACAATAACAACAAGAAGGTAAAAGAGAGAACGATGCATCCTGGTCAACAAATCAAAGGAGCAACAACAACAACACAACAATTGCAGCAGCAACAATAACATGAAGAAGAAGATAAAAAGAATGGTGTATCCTGGTCAAACAAACTGAAGAAGCAACAACAACAACATAACAATTGCAGCAACAACAACAACAACAAGATGTAACCTGGCCACCAAACAAATTAAAGAAGCAGCAGAAGCAACAACAACAACAACAACATACCAACAACAAAAACAACAACAATAACAAGAGGAAAGAGAGAACGATGAAGCTTGATCAAATTAAAGAGGAAACGACAAAAACAACAAGACAACAACAACAACAAGACAACAATAACAACAAGACAACAATAACAACAAGATAACAGAGAGAACGATGAAGCAGGTCAAACCTCTTGGGCAATTTTCTCCACGATGCCCTCCGGCACTGCAGGGATGATAACTTCCCCGGGCTGTTGAATGACGCTGTTCGTGCTTGCTTCGCTCCCTTTGTTTTCCATCTTCCGCTCTTTTGGTGTCGCTCCCGCGTCTTGAAAAGTGCTGCAGTCTGCCATGGTCACCAGCGAGTATTTTGTGGATTTTTTTTTCGTCTTTGTTAACGATTTTTGTTTTCCGGTATTTTGCTCAGTTTCTGAAAATATCCATATTTGTGTGAGACATTGAAAACAACATCAAGAAGTTGAACTGACCATAAATTATGTACAGAGAGAGAGAGAGAGAGAGAGAGAGAGAGAGAGAGAGAGACAAGAAGAGCGTTCAGTTACAGACCTTTTACGTCTATACAACCATGACTAATTACACACCCATCCATAAGAAGAATGTGTGGGTAGGTGAGAGTGGGACTGGGTGGTGGGCAGGAAACTGTGAGATGATTCCACCATTCCAGGTACAGAGACCATGTTAAACTGCATCGTTGTAAACAATGAAAAGAATGTGTGAGTGCATGCGGGAATGCGCGTGTATCCGTGTGTGCCTGTCATCCAGTTTGTGAGTTTTGACACGCAGGATTAAGTGTTTCCAGTCATTGTCGGGAGAAAGATGTGCAGAAATAAAGTTTTTTTTGTGTGGTCAGAAGAACTATTTTGAAAAAAAAAAATCGATTTCCAGTGCTGAAAACAGGGTATGAATGGTGTTCTCGGGTAAAGGAATGACGCCTAATATTCATTTCCAATGCCAGAGCGTTTTGATTCCATTCGATACAACAGCATAGGTTCTCAAAAAAAACATTTCAGCTATATTCGTTTCAAATAACTCAAGCTTAACATTTGAGTGGTGATTATACTTACATCTGACACGGGAAGAAGTCAACAGTGATACTGTGCTGCAAATCGTCTATCACATGGGCAGCCAGCAAACTAAGCCAGCCAGTGGTTCTCGTCTCCTCCCTTTGTTTCTGGCGGCTGTGCTCTGTAGCTGTGCCGCGTGTCACCACCCAAAATGGAACCCACAGCAGAAGATTTATATGCGGGCTTTTTTTTTTTTTTTTTTGGGGGGGGGGGGGGGGGGGGGGGGGGGGGGGGAGGGGAGAGGGAAGGGGGGGGGGGGCAATGAAAGGCGGACATTTCAATTTTTGACAGCAGGAAATTTGCCGTACATTTGAATGTGAACGTACACCAAGCAGGTGACTAGCTTTTTTTTCAGTCAGTAAACTGCAGTTTGTAACATCATTATGTTTTTCTTCTCTCCCCCCCCTGCAATAGATCCACAAAAGTGCGCTCTTGAAGACTAAACTTTGGACCCACGTTTGAGTATGTAATTTTTTTTCCCCATGTGTTGTTATGCTTTTATCCTCCATGTCCTGATTAGGTTCAGTGGGTTAATTAAGCACGAATTTCAGTTTCAGTTTCATCAAGGAGGCGTCACTGCGTGCGGACTAGTCCATATACGCTACACCACATCCGCTAAGTTTTGGGACCACGCTACGCATGATTTGAAGCTGGTGGATAAATGAATTAACAACAAAGATGAGACAATTGAAGAAGAGGGTCTCGTGGCTACGACTCAGCGGATTAAGCACGAAAGTGTGTTCAGTTGGGTTTATGTGTGTGTGTGTGTGTGTGTGTGTGTGTGTGTGTGTGTGTGTGTGTGTGTGTGTGTGTGTGTGGTGCGTGCGTGCGTGTGTGCGTGCATGTGTGTGTGTGTGTGTGTGTGTGTGTGTGGTGTGTGTGTGGAGAGAGAGAGAGAGAGTAAAAGCCAAAATTTCATTTGAGATAGTATATGAATTAGCACAATATTTTACCCCCATTAAGCCACCTATTAAAAATAATGAAAATCATGAGGAAAAAATGTATAGACATCTGAAGAAATGTTATGGTATAACACAGACAGTGCAAACAATGACCCCCCCCCCCCCCCCCCCCCGCCAAAAAAACAAAACAAAAAAAACATGTAAATAAATAAAATAGAATAGGTAAATGAAGAAATAAAGAAATGCTGTCACACATACGAAAATGGAAGCACATTAATTATAAAGAATTAATTGAAAGTGAAGAAACGTAAACACGAAAATACGTTTCATTTAAAAGAAAAACAACAACAAAAAGAAAACAAAATAAAACAAAAAACTCCAAGCCAGTTAAAAGTATGCAATCATAATGTCTGCGTATTCATTAAAAATCAATTCTTGATACTCTAGGATACCATCAATATATAAATGACGTATAATTTTTCATGGGAATGGCTGGCAGTTATTCATACTTTTCTTCTGTGTGTGTATATGTGTTTTTGATTTGTGTCTGTTGCTCTGTCCTTTATTCTGTCCAGAGTTTAGTTATATATTCCTTTATCTTCTCAATTGTAAAATATTGAAATTATATGTAGAGAAACTTGAATGAAAATAAAAGTGTGTTTGGAAAAAAAAAACACATAGCACATAGCGCGTTAACACATATATGAATATTCACACACCTAGCCAGCAACAAAAACAACAATAACAACAATGCAGAACTTTATGAAAGAAGAAAGAAAGAAAGAAAGAAAGAAACGAGGTGGAAAATATAATTAAGAAGAAGCGTGCGCCATTTAAGCGTTATACCTCATTTCGGTAGATTTGATATATCGATTCTCACAGTTTCTCTAAGCCAGCGTATGTACTTTATGAGTTTTTCAGCGTTTTGGCAAGTTGTTCCACAAACTTATCACCAGATAATGCTGAACAATTAAGTAGTGGGGGAAAACAAGTGCAGCCTAACAATTCTTCAGTCATTATAGTAATGACTTGGCAAAGATTTGAACTTTTAGAAAAAAAAAAAAATTGAAGATGAAGAAAATGGGGGGAATATATTATAAATATGAGAAACCCTTCACTAGCCACCTGAGGGAACCATCACTTATCACCAGAGTGTAAAAATTCTCTCTCTCTCTCTCTCTCTCTCTCTGTGTGTGTGTGTGTGTGTGTGTGTGTGTGTGTGTGTGTGTGTGTGTGTGTGTGATTTATCGAGATCAGAGACAGCTGGTGCAATATTTCGTGTGTGTGTGTGTGTGTGTGTGTGTGTGTGTGTGTGTGTGTGTGTGTGTGTGTGTGTGTGTGTGTGATTTATCGAGATGAGAGACAGCTGGTGCAATTCCAAAATAACGGTTACGAGAGCTGTCAGAATCCATTGCAACGCGTGTTTCCATAAGAACTGCAATAGATCTCTTC
>CM065722.1:42733491-42748491 GCA_033310375.1 Conus canariensis | reverse complement strand
ATATCCTTTGGTAAAAGATCTTGAGAAATATTGCTATGGTTTACCAGTTAACCTAAAGATACTAACGCCTTTTGGAATGACAGTTTCCAAGCAAATAAAATTTTTGGTAATAAAATAAGTATCGAGGACCATAGCGAATTCTTGGCTGAAAACATTTTCTAACAATAAAAACATTAAACTAGGCGGGAAAACTATACGTTTCAAGGAATGGATAGACAAAGGTGTATATCGTATTACGGATTTGATAAACCAAGCAGGGTCATTCATGAGATATGAAGAATTCAAGCATAAACATGCTGTTCGAATAAATGTTATGCTATTATCTAGGTTGTGTACAATCTGTCAGACAATATATTCGAACGAGGAACATCGGATTCACTAGCAATATACCAAAGAACACTGGGAAAGCTCTCAGCATCATTTGGAGCGTAAACAAAGGAGCTCGACGTTATTATGATATCTTAAATGAAGATAATCACAACCAAGGTGCTATGAGAAATGGAACAATGAAACAGGTAAAGAATTGAACTGGAAAAACATATTTCTTCGCACACACAAAATAAAATAAATCAAGCCGAAATGGTTTCAAATGAGATTAATTCACAGGATCCTGGCTACAAATATTGTTCTTGAAAAAATGAATATTGTTGAAAATAATAAATGTAGTTTTTGTAGGTCTGAAAAGGAAACTATAGATCATTTGCTTTTCACATACGACGTGACATCACGTTTTTGGAGTGATCTTGATAATTTCGTAAATGACAATTGCTCTTACGTACATGAAATTAAATTATCAAAGGAACTTGTTCTGTTTGGCACTGACTCTCTGTTAAAAACTGACATCATATTCGATTACATTATTATCTCTGCAAAGTTCTTTGTATGATTCTCACAATTACATTCTGTCAAGTACTCCAATATACATCTTCAAACCCGCTTTTGCCGCTCATGTATTTTCATTTGCTGCAAACAAGAAATTGCACCGTTTCCTATCCAGGTTAAAGAAAAATCGAAAGCACCTCACAGAGTCTGTTAGATCAGTTACAGCAAGTGCCCTTGTAATACTGTAATAGCACAGGAGGGAAAGAAGAGGATACTGTTCAATGCCTATACACGAATATGTATTCTTTTGAATGTAAAATGACATTTGCCTCCCTAACGTTGAAAATTTAGAAGCCAAACTTGGTGAATGAATCAGACTTTGCATGAGATGTGAAGTCGTTTGATGTATGTGGCGCTGTTGAGTCATTTGTAATATTTCGATTTGACAGTATTGTTCAGTTTGAGGATTACTGGTTTGTTTGTTTGTTTGTTTTGTTTTGTTTTCAAACCTCTGCTGTAACAGCACATAGCATGTCAACTTATGTCCAGGAGAGGTGGATCATGAGAAGGAGTAAGGGTATCGGTGAAAAAAGGGCATGCCTTTTATATCTCAAACAGCCTATAGCCATGATGACACGATTTGATTAAGTTGTCAAAATCTTTATCTGGATGTGACAAAGATATTCTATGCATCTTTACGTATGTACCTCCATACAAAAGCCCATATTACGAAACGAAAACTTTTTGTCAACTGATCTTCACGGTTGCTCGAGGAATTCTTTGTCAATGTTCTACTGAATGGGGTTGTCATCATTGTAGGAGATCTGAATGACCAAACTGGGGAAGGGAAACACAAAGGTGATACCGACGAACATTCTTACAATCAAATTAATACACAGTCTCACGACGAGTCTACGAATCAATTTGAAAAGCTTCTCATTGCTTTCTGCACCATTTTTCAGGGCGTCCTATTGAATGGTAAGTTAGTTGATGCCACATGTGGCAAGTTTACCTTTGTGACAGATCAAGGAAACAACGGATTGTTACGTTGCATTGTTATGTCAGATGACCTTTTTTTTCAACTCATGCAAACTGTTCTTCAAAGTCGATAGCCCGGTCGAATCCAAAAACTTACATATTTTTCTTTCGTTGCCTGGCAGACCTATCGTGCCGCTAAATAACGAGACGAAAGGAAAATGTTGACAGATCAGGAAATTAGCACAGAAATGGAAAGAAACAATGAAAGGAAATGGGACTGCTCAGAAAACATAAATATCAATGATTTACAAAGCACGTTCCAACTGACTCCTAGCCAAGCAGATACATGTGCTGAATCAGCCCTTGGCAATTTTCGTTCAGAATATTCTTCATGCAAGGAAATGTCTGAGGCAAAGGGTCAGGTCAGGCACAAGAATTAATTGCATGACCAAAAAACAAAACAAAACAAAACAAAACAAAAAACATCCCCCCCCCAAAAAAAAAAAAATAAAAAATAAAATAAGGAGGGAACGAGAAGCATGTAAAAGTCGGGGCCCCTCACAAAAATTCAGATCATGACCCAGACAAACACAAATACAGAAGCCTCAGATCACATTACAGAAAATTCTACGAGAAAAGAAAAGCGTCCACATAAAGTCATTTAATAAAACGTTATTTAATAACAAGAAAAACAGCAGTAAATTTGAAAAGCTCCCTGTATCAAACAGACCCAGCCAAACACAGAACTGGACACGTGGAATGAAAAAAGACACATTTTCAAAAACGTAAAAAAAGAAATATTTTCAAAAACGATCTTCATGGTAAAGCACTAAATGTTCCATCACAAGAAGGTTCAATTCAACATCGGAGAGAAGGGACGATTGTTCCAGAACTCGACATCATTGTAAATGAGTACTAAGCGCAATAAGAAAAAAAAGGCAACAGGGCTACGTAATATATGTGGAGAATTTATCAATACGGTGAAGATAATTTTATGCAATTCCTAGCAAAGCGGTCCCACAGGTTACACGATACTACTATTTTCTCTTCATATCTGGTGTTCATCGGTTATCGCTATAATCTTTAAAAAGGGTGACAAAACAAATCCCGACAATCACACACGTAAAGTACCTTTAAAGACATTTCAAATAAAATTCATATACCACTGGACTGAAAACCCCCCACTAAAATCAGCAAGGGACAAAACATTTCCGAAAACAAAATTAATCCACGATTAACCATACTTTTAACTTTACGCCAATAGTAAGAAGTAAATTGAGCAATATAAAGGAGAAAAAGTGTATGCTGAGCTTATGGATTATTGCACGACATACGGCACTGCTGACAAGTGTGAACCGTGGAAAACACCAGAAAATGCAAAATCATTAATTGAAAGGATTAATATTCAAAAATTATGTACGTTCTGTTAAAACTTGCGTGAGATGCGGCAGATACAAAATGATTTTTGTTTAGATTGCCCTTAAGGGGTTAGACCTGCCTTTTAAACCCAGTTATCGTTTCAGCCCTGCAAATTGTGGTCTTTCATGGCTTAGTGAATGTGGCACGATAGCACACACGGATTGGTCCAAACGCACATGATTCGACGGCAGTGCAGCGTCTCCTCCGGTGGGTTGCCATATGACCACTTGATTTCAATCACTTCCTGTCCTGTGACTGCCATTCAAAGGCCCTGGATGTGGTTGTGGTTGTTATTGGAGAGGGCAGAATGGAAAGGACGCGTGGAGCTTGCAGACTACACATCTATTTTCATGTACTTGACCGAGTTGATAAGCTTATAGGCCAAACACCTTTTGAAATATTATACGCAAATGCTCATCAATTGTACACGAGTGACATTCAGCAATGGCTTCTATATTCTTGTGGAAATGGAACAAAGATGTTAAACTAAAAATAAAACATACATGTTAAACTGGTCTGCTAGAAACAAACGGTGCAAGAACAGCTATGATATTTCTGTTCCGTATTAGTTAGGTTGGTTGTTTATATGCGAAAACCAACGGTTATATATGTCCCTTCCTTGTTGTAAAATGTACGCCTGGGGTGAGATATGTATGTGTGTGTGTGTGTGTGTGTGTGTGTGTGTGTGTGTGTGTGTGTGTGTGTGTGTGTGTCTGTGTGTGTGCGTGCGTGCGTGCGTGCGTATGTATGTGTGTG
The DNA here is from genome assembly GCA_033310375.1 of Conus canariensis. Taxonomy (NCBI): domain Eukaryota; kingdom Metazoa; phylum Mollusca; class Gastropoda; order Neogastropoda; family Conidae; genus Conus; species Conus canariensis. Next base: position 42,744,516 of record CM065722.1, on the reverse strand, counting down.
TGTGTGCGCGCGCGCGCGCGTGCTTGTTTGTGTATGTATGTGTGTGTCGTGCGCACGCGCGCACATGTGTGTGTGTGTGTGTGTGTGTGTGTGTGTGTGTGTGTGTGTGTGTGTGTGTGCGCGCGCGCCAAGGTCCGTACATTGTGACGTGTGCAGCATGTGCTGTAACTCGTGACTGTCTCTCAGCGTTGGTAAGAGCCCTGATCTCCTCCCACATCTTCTCCACCCTGCCCTCGGGCGGGGCCCACAAGGTCTCCAGCACCTGCCAGCCTCGCTTCTGGGTCCGCAGCAGGTACTTGTTCCCAGGATCCAAGCGGTAGTTGTACAAGCCCATCACCATCGACAGCACCAAACGACCCGCCATGCACAGCCTCACCAGGGGCGCTCCACCTCAGGCAGGGTCATCTGGGAGACGTAGCCGGCCAGGATGTGACCCCCGACCTCCAAGGGGTCGAAGGTGACGGGCATAATCGTGGCGTAGGTGATGCATTGGGCGAGGTCGTACAAAGGATGGGTGTAGCCGGCTCCTCCAAAGTCCAATATGCCGGAGATACGGTACTCCTCCACGCCGTTCCTTGCGTCACTTCCGCCGCCGGAACAGGAAGTACATGATTTGACGGGCAGGACGAGGATGTTCTGTTCGTTGGGATCGCCATGGATGTAGCCTAAAGGGATCGAGAAATTAATAACAGTACAACGATCGGTTCATCATCACTTCAAGTACGTGGCTTTAGAGAGTACTTCTACAGTTTTTGCTGGACTGCGTTGAATTTTTTTTGGTAAAAATCTACAAATACTTGATACGACCATTTTGCACATGTTCCCATCCAATGTACAAGCATGCTCGACTTATGATGAGCTTCTTAGATAGGTGAAAAGAAAATTGGCCGTTCAAAATGAAGATGAATGAGATACACATCAAGTAAACAAGTACTATTAGTAACTAAGAAACCATTGACCGTATAAGAGTCTCCGGCAAATTTTCGAGGTATATTTACCAGAAAATTACTAAAGAATCTGTCTGTCTGTCTGTCTGTCTGTCTGTCTGTCTGTCTCTCTCTCTCTCTCTCTCTCTCTCTCTCTCTCTCTCTCTCTCTCTCTCTCTCTCTCCTGTACTCATCACTCCTGCAATAATTATGCTATTTTTTTCTATTTTTCCTTAAAAAAAAAATTCGTTCCGTGCATTTATGTTCGGTCAATAAAGTCAGCAAACCGAAACAGTCAAGTCTTTAGAGTTTTTTTGTTTCTGTTTAAACCCAGTGCCACTATTCATGCAGTATTTGATGTTTGAGTTATTCATTTATTTATTCATATGTTTATTTATGCAACTATTTGTTATTTATTTGTATATTTATTTATTCGTCTATTTATCTAATATTTATGTATCTATTCATTTATAAGATTTTGCAACAGATAGCCTAGTTCTTGTTCTTTCAAACCGTAGTTTCAATGTTTTAGAATTTGTGACACGAGTAACGGCAAAACATTTACCTCTATAGATAGTAGTAAGGTCTCTTCGTCAATTAATTTTTGCCTAAGAAAATTCTGGGTAGTGAATCGATGTAGGATCGGTACAAGTTGAGGTGTGCCACGACGTTGCAGTTGTTCGGGGTTGTTCTGACTTATTTCCTTCATCTGTTTTGGTGTTTGTCAACTTCTTTCCTTTGAACCTAAACTGCTCCATTATTTCACTTGATGATGCCAGACCAGCACATAGCATAATATTTTGAACTCGCTCCATCCCTCTCTCTCTCTCTCTCTCTCTCTCTCTCTCTCTCACACACACACACACACACACACACACACACACACACACACACACACACACACACACACTACCCTTCGATACCTCTTCTAATTTCATTTCGTCTTGGTAGCACCTTTGTGGAGAACTGTTCTATGACGTCATCGACCAGGCGCCGTTTCTTGTCGTCAGTAACGACGTGGACGTACTCCTTCAGCTTGGGAAGATTGGTCAGTGACCAAAGATGGTCAAAGGTCTTGTAGAATGGATGTTCGAAGTCCTGGGTTACACGAAATAAAATAGAAAAAAGGAAAGTAAATTAGAATGGACGTCTGATTTGCTTATTTTCTATACTTTTTTAAAACTCGTTCTTCCTGATACTTATTCCAATTCGTTCTATTCCATCTCACCTCACCATGGTCCTTTACTTTGTCGTACTGGTGGGGCTTGTGTGCGTTTACGATCCTGAGAGCTATGCCAGATAGGTGCAACCATACTGGACAGGTCAAGGGGGAGAAGCCAGACGAAATTTGGACCACTCTCCTAGAGGATAATAGGTTTGCGTAGGGTTAACTACCCGGCCTGTAAAAAAAAAAAGCCAGTTACAGAAACGTCCACGATAAACTTGTCTACTTTGTATGTCCTGGGAGAGGAAGACAATCTAGCCAGATTGCGTATGAAGCGTTGCAGTGAAAGCCGAAAGGAAGCTGCTTCGCCGAGGACTCTTCTGTCACCCAAGACAACTACCCGGATCGGCACATGGAACGTTCGGACCATGTACGAGCTGGGAAAACTGCACAGGTTGCAGCAGAGATGCAGCAGTACAACCTTGCTGTGTTAGGCTTGTGTGAGACCAGATGGACCCAGTCAGGATTGATGCGGCTTGGCACTGGGGAGACCTTGATCTACTCAGGGCATGAAGAAGAGAGAGCTCCACACACCCAAGGGGTCGGGCTTATGCTCTCCAGACAGGCTGCTGCAGCACTGATGGAGTGGACCGCTGTGTCACCGCGCATCATCACCGCAAGATTCTACACCAGAGTGCGGAAAACACTCATTGTGCAATGCTACGCACCCACCAATGATGCAGACAAACAGTTGAAAAAAGACTTCTACGAGAAACTACAATCCACCATCAACCAGAAGAAGATGGGTGACATCAATGCCAAGATCGGAAATGGCAATAGTGATAAGGAACAAAGCAAGGGAAAGGAAGGCCTTGGAGACATGAATGAAAACGGAGAACTATTCCGTGACTTCTGTGTCTTCAATGGATTGACAATTGGCGGTAGCGTGTTACCTCACAAGACCATCCACAAAGCTACCTGGGTTTCACCGGACAACCACACAGAAAACCAGACTGACCACATTTGTATCGGCAACAGCTTTAGGAGGTCACTACTGGATGTCAGAGCAATGAGAGGGGCAGATGTTGGATCGGATCATCACCTTGTTGTGGGGAAGTGCAAGCTCAAGCTGAAGAGACATGCCAGGAACACCAACAAGCTAGGGAACAGATTCAACATGGACATGCTAAAAGACCTGCAGAAAAATGACAGCTTCAATGTGGAACTTTCCAACAGATTTGACACATTAGCGTCCCTTGTCGATGAAGAGCCCTCAGTAGAACAGCTCTGGGAACAATCAAAGGCAGTGCCTATTGAAACATGTGAGAAGATTCTGGGAAGGAAGACAAGAGTCCACAAGCCCTGGATGTCAGCAGAGACACTGAGGAAAGTGAAAGAGAGAAAAGATAGGAAAGCAGCAGTCAACATTAGCAAGACCAGAGTAAGTAAGGCAGAGGCGCAGAAACTGCACACAGAAGCACGCAAGGAAGTAAGGAGAAGCATAAGACAGGACAAGAGAAACTATGCGGAGAACCTGGCAGAAGAAGCAGAAAAAGCAGCCGGACAGAAGAACATGAAGGAACTGTACGACATAACACGGAAGTTAGCAGGGAGTCGACGAGTGACAGAGGCACCTGTGAAGGACAAGGATGGGAACACGCTCACCAAACCAGATGCCCGGTTGCACCGCTGGAAAGAACACTTCCAGGAGCTCCTCAACCGGCCAGCACCACCAGATCCACCGGACATACCACCCTCCGAGATACCACTAGACATCAACACCAACCCCCCTACCAAGGAAGAGATCCGGAAGGCCATCCGACACCTCAAGAACAACAAAGCACCAGGCCCCGACAACATCCCACCGGAAGCAATCAAGACTGGCAGCGAAGCAACCATCAGTATGCTTCATGAACTCTTCCAAAAAGTTGGGAGACTGAAGAACTACCCCGAGACTGGAAGCCCGGCTACCTTATTAAGCTCCCTAAGAAAGGAAACCTGAAGGAGTGCAAGAACTGGAGAGACATTACACTGCTCAGCATCCCCGGGAAGGTCTTCAACAGAATCATCCTCGAGCAGCTGAAGGACAACATCGACAAGAGGCTGAGAAAAGAACAGGCTGGATTCCGCAATGAAAGATCATGCACAGGCCAGATAGCTGATCTCCGTATCATCATCGAGCAGTCAGTGGAATGGAACTCGCCCCTGTATGTCACCTTCGTCGACTTCGAGAAGGCCTTTGATAGCATCGACAGACCAACCCTCTGGAAGCTTCTTTCCCACCATGGCGTCCCAGAGAAGTTCATAAACCTCATCCGAGCAGCATATGAACCATCAACATGCCAAGTGGTACACTGTAGAGCCCTGACGGAACCCTTTGACATCTTGAGTGGCGTTCGTCAGGGCTGCCTGCCCTCACCGTTCCTGTTCCTGATTGCCATCGACTAGATCATGGAGAGAACGATACAAGACCAACAACGAGGCATCCAGTGGACCCTGATCTCCCAGCTGGAAGACGTTGACTTTGCCGATGATGTTGCCCTCCTGTCCCACCGTCACAGCCACATGCAGAAGAAAACCAATGCCCTGGACAGTACTGCCGCACGGACAGGACTGAAGATCAGTAAGGCAAAAACCAGGGTGACGAGGATCAATGAGGCCAACGACAGCAACATTGTACTAGACGGAGAAGACCTGGAGAACGTCGACAGCTTCACATACCTCGGCAGCATTGTCAGCAAGGACGAGGGCACAGACAAAGACATCCAAACAAGAATAGGCATGGCATCCGCAGCTTTCAAGATGCTCAGACCTGTCTGGACCTCACACACCATCTCTGCAAAAACCAAGATCCGCGGCCGCATCTTCAACACAAATGTGAAGTCTGTGCTTCTCTATGCCTGTGAAACGTGGCGCACCACCAAGTCATCAACACACCGCCTGCAGACCTTTGTGAACAGATGCTTGAGGTACATCTATCGCATCAGGTGGCAGGACATGGTCACAAACGAAGACTTGTGGAGAAGAGCTGACAAGAGCCCATTGAAAATCAGATTAAGCGCAGGAAGTGGGGCTGGCTTGGCCATACCCTCAGAAAACCGGCATCCAGCGTTGTCCGCCATGCCTTGCGATGGAATCCACAGGGAAGACGCAAGAGAGGCCGACCGCGCACCACCTGGAGAAGATCAACGGAGGCGGAGACAACTCGACTGGGCTATTCCTGGGGCCAGCTGGAAGTCGCCGCCCGGGACAGGCAGAGATGGAGAAGGCTCGTGGATGACCTATGCTCCACTAGGAGCCAACGGGATTAAGTCAAGTATTCCATCTCAACAAAGGTTCTTTCGTTTAGGTAATAAAAAATCTGGTCACAATCGGTAATCCAAGTGATAATACGAAAATGATTGATAAAATGAAATACAACAGACTGGAGGCTTACTTGTAATGAAGCCAATATAAAAAGAAAACAAAATAAAATAAAACGCACACACACAAAGTAACATTTGATAATGGAAATGATTTTTGACCGCCGATCTTCTGTCAACAATACAAGCTATCTTTGAGGATGCTCAGAAAATGTGAACATAGAAAATTAGAAAAACAAAAATAAAAACAAAACCCGTACCCGTACCCGTAACCGTATTTGTCGCTGCAAACGAACAAATAATAATAATAATGCCCTCTTCTTTTCTACTCGCGATTTTTTTTCCGTAGAACAAATGGAATCGTACCTTTAACATTGTCAGACCAGACTGGCTGAGGACCCAGCGCCGCGCATCGGCTTGACTGCCTCCTGTATCGCTAAACGTCGGAGCTATTATGAATTATCTGACAACGGGATTTGCCAAATTTTGTAGTGTTCCTTCTCATTGGTAACTATCACAAGCTCATATTGCCGACTGAGAGTGCCTAACATAAAAAGAAGAGGTTTCTCAAAGCTGCCGGCCTTACTCTGAGATTTGAGCATTTCCGGGGTGCAGTTGTCCACAGTTTAAAAACCAGCCTAAATTTAGACAAACAACGACAAATTCCAGTTTTGCTTAAATTCGCGTTTCACAAAAGCAACACAGGCTGAGAAGTCGCGGATTAATGGCGAAGCTGGGCTATGGTTAAGGAGTGTAAACGGAAACGAAACCACAACAAATCACAGTGGCGATCTCTCTCTCTCTCTCTCTCTCTCCTCTCTCTCCTCTCTCTCTCACACACACACACACACACCACACACACACACACCACACACACACACACGCCATGGAAAAGGCAATATAACAGAATACAGAGATGAAACATCACACTCACACCCCATGTCAGCCCACCTCCAAAGCTTTGGTCATGGTGGCCACGAATATCCCGAGCTTGTAGCAGAGGTTATGGGTCAGCGTCACGGAACCATAGATGGAGCCTGGGATGAAGGTCCGGAGACAGATGGCGTGCGTTCTGACGTCATCTGCATGACGCAAGAACGGGGTCATTCTGCTGGGGGTGCGGGATCGGTATTTTGTGAAAAAGATTAGCTCGGAAAATGTGTGTTTGCCAGTGCGTGTGTGAGGGAGGAGGAGTGAACGTGGGGCGGTGTACGATGGGGATAGGGCCCCATAGACAAGGATTGTGAGTTTTGGAAAGGGTGTTGGAAGAGTAAGACTTGCGTGCTTATTTTATGTGAGATCATGAGATTCAAGACTCCAGACCCAGAAACTATATCACTCAAGGATAGAGTTTTTTTTTCATGCGATGCCAATCTTCAAATTTGTCCTTGTTATTCTCTCTCTCTCTCTCTCTCTCTCTCTCTCTCTCTCTCTCTCTCTCTCTCTCTCTCTCTCTCTCTCCCTCGAGCCAAATACAAATAAACACACAAAATGCATCATTTTAAACAGTATCTGAAATGATGCAAACAAATCGTTGCTCTGCCTGCGTGGAACAAGTCAAGGATGAGACTGACCTGTAGAGTCTTCAGGACTAGCGAAATGTGGGCTCCAAGCTACCTTAAGCATGCTGTTATTATGGCAGCAGACGTTAAAGAATCATTCCGCACCCATACGAAGCTATGTTCCGATCGGTAACTATAGAGTCTGTTCCGACTGGCTAATAAATATTAACCCCCAGAAAGACAGTAGCTTCTTTAGCAGACAACACATCGCTCGACAAAATCTCCTTATCACTGCGTCTGTGCATCCATCATTTCTTTCTTTCTTTGCTATCTTACGGAAAGAATAGTCCTTGTTACTCTCTCTCTCTCTCTCTCTCTCTCTCTCTCTCTCTCTCTCTCTCTCTCTCTCTCTCTCTGTGAGCCGTGCAACCAAGAATGGCGCAGAAAGATCCGTCTTCGCATTCCCTTGCGAAAGGTCGAGATCTGACAACCGGAAGAACATTTTCCTTGCGCACATCAACCCACAGCTGTTCTGCTGACCAAACAGGATGGTCAGTGGAACGTGCGTGCCCCTCCTACTACGGCACTGGCACATTCGGATACCAGAGGTGCTGGTGGCGAAAAGAACACACAGAGAGATGGATTCAGCCGGAATAGCTCAGTTGGTAGAGCGCCGGACTCGTGATCCTGAGGTTACGGGTTCGAATTTCGGTACTGGGGGATTTTTCCCTCGGAGTTAACATTGGTTCTGACTCCATTCCCCATACAGTCCTTTGAATGAGACTATAAACCGAGGTTCCGTGTGTGAACGCACGCATAACATCTTGCACACACGTAAAATCCCATCACCAACTTTCGGAAGAGAAGGCCAGTTTGGCCGTTGGTATGGATGACACGTTACACATAGCATGCACCCTGCGTGAGAAATTGAAAGAATGGAGGAAGCAAGGACATTGAGTGAACGATATTGGACGATATTGACTGTATGACACGGGAAGCGACTGAATGAAGCGCCAGCTGGCAGCTCTTCAGTCGGCACTACCCAGGTAGGCAGCCCGTTGTGTAAACGAGTGTGGATTGTAAAGCGCTTAGAGCTTGGTCTCTAGCCGAGAATAGGCGCTATATAAGTATTCATTATTATTATTATTATTAAATCGAATACTCCATCCATCCATTCAGACTATACTAGGAGAGATAGACACGCATTCCGACGGCTCTTTCACCAATGAGAGGACGTTACTATTTTTGGTGCCTGGAGTTGGGGGGTGAGGGTGGGGGGCGGGGGTGGGGAGAAAAGTTCAGCCTCATTCAAAAGGCGGCTGTGCGGTCACATGTAAGGGAATCAATTGATGTACAGAGAAGGGAAGATAATCAATTGGTGCAAAGAGGCACAATGAATGAAACAAGAAATGATCGAAGGAAGCTTTCCTTGCGTTTCTTTTCGATCAATACAATATCTTTTCGATCAATACAATATCTTTTCGATCAATACAGTATCTGTTCTAATCTGTTATTACCAGTTCCAGAAGATTTCTTTCCGATTTCTCCCCTGTTAGTCGTCAAAGGCAGCATTTATCCGACTTTCAACGGAAATAAGCTGAATACGAAACTGGGTTGTTTCATGCACCTTTGCCTTTGTTTTTCTTTTCTATCTCTTTGATTCATAAGTGATTTCATACATATGTCGGGCTTTTTGATGGGCTGAATTCTGTGAACTTCCTTTCGATTGGTAGAGAGAGCCGTCGACATTCACCTGTTACTGACCTTCTTTACTGGGGGAAGGGAAGTCATAGAAGACGACGTTCTCTCCCTTTAGGGAGGGTACGGCCTCTTGGGTGTGGATGCCGTGACTACCCAGATGCCGCATGAAGTCTATTTGAGCGTCTGCCCAGTACAGTTTTCAAAAGGGTGATCGTAAAACAAGGGAGGTAAGGCTTGCTTTTATGATAAAACACTGGCGGAGTAAACGGACAGATCACTGAGGGTATCTCCGTTTGTGTGTGTGTGTGTGTGTCTTTTTGTTTTTTCTTTTCTTTTCTCTCTCTCTCTCTCTCTCTCTCTCTCTCTCTCTCTCTTTCTCTCTTTTTAATGGGAGTAGCAGTTAGAATTGAATTTCTCGTTAATTCGGATATGTGTGTGTGTGTGTGTGTGTGTGTGTGTGTGTGTGTGTGTGTGTGTGTGTGTGTGTGTGTGTGTGTGTGTGTGTGTGTGTGTGTGGTATGTGCGTGAGAGAGAGAGAGAGAGAGAGAGAGAGAGAGAGAGAGACAGAGACAGAGAGACAGAGAGACAGAGACAGAGAGACAGAGAGAGAGACAGAGAGACAGAGAGAGAGGTCTGTACTGGGAAGGGGAACGTTCTAGCGTGCCCGTGGATGGGAGGTCTGGGATGCTGACCCCCCCCCCCCCCCCCCCCCACATCCAACCCCCACTCCCACTGACGGGCCAAAATTGCATTTTCATGACGTTGTCCCCTCTCCATCTGGGGAATGACGCCCAGACAATCTTTGAAAGTTCCCCTCTCTTTATCTGGTGGATGAGGTTCGTTTTGAAAGGGAGATCGCCCCTCCCCCTCCCCTCCACTTTTACAAAATGTTGGAAGAACACACACACACACACACACACACACACACACACACACACACACACTCTGACACAACACACACACACACACACACACACACACACACACACACACCACTCTGACAGACACACACACACACACACACACACACACACACACACAGAGTCACGCACACACACTTAAAGTCATGCTCACGTAGAAAACCCGGTATCCGCGTGTCTTTAGAATTCATCACTTTCATGACGTAACCTTCAGGGCGCACTGACGTCACAAGAGGATTGGATGACGCAGAAGACACCAAGATGCGGTAATTTCTGTCGTCATAGCCAGTCAGCTGTTGGCACTTCGTGACGGTAAAGCCGTACAACTGTAACACACACACACACACACACACACACACACACACACACACACACACACAGAGAGAGAGAGAGAGAGAGAGAGAGAGAGAGAGAGAGACAGACAGACAGACAGACAGACAGAGAGACAGACAGAGAGCGACATTTCAAGGAATTACATCGAGTGGCACTCTTTGTTGATAAGTTCAGACATTTCAAGGTTTGTTGTTGTTGTTGCATGTATTGTGTGTGCATTGTTTCGTTTTGTTTTTCTTCTCTTTTAAGGGGACAGGGGATGAGGCAGTGGTGGGGGATTGTGGTGGTGGGACGGTACGTGGAGGGGAAGAAAGACATGTACAGTTTTAAAACACATAAACGACTGCCCACACATATGCGCTCACTCGCACACCTCTATACACACACAGACATAAGTCTTCTAGTCAGCCTTTTGATGGTGTGTCGAACGCTTGGATACGAAACACACACACACACACACACACACACACACACACACACACAGATTTTGAGGGAGGAAAGTCAAGAGAGGGACGGAATCCAGGTAGAGATCGGAGACTGGGTACAGGGCTGGGACGTACATTTCATTTTTTTTCTTACTGAGAATTTCAGAAAACAAAAATAATACATAACCTTTAGTACACACGCACACAGATTGTGAGGACGGGTAGGGAAGTCGGGAGTAGGGTGGAATCCAGGTACAGATCGGAGATGGGCTACGGAGCTGGGACGGAGAAAAAAATGTCTTTTTTTTTTTCTTACAGATAAAAACAAAATAATGTTCAGTTCTTTGAAAGTGCTGTTTTAACAGATGGGAAAGACTGACCCTAATCCATTACATGACACGATCTGCCCTGTTGTAGTTCAGATGACATAACAACAGCCCTTTCACAGTCTCCGTGGTGGCTTGAAATAAAAACTAGACGCGATAGCAACAATGACGACTCTACTTTAAAGCAAAGAGATGGAATTGTAGGTGCTTTTTATTTATATTTTTTCAAATTTTCAAATCATTGATAATTCATTTATTTATTTATCTATTTATTTATTTGTTTATTTATCTATTATAATTATTATTATCTTTATTTATTTATTTATTTAGGTGGTTGTTTTTTTTTTGCATCAGAAGCTCTACTT
>CM065722.1:42708491-42728491 GCA_033310375.1 Conus canariensis | reverse complement strand
CATCTTACAAGCAACCGTCACCCGAGTTCAGTGGTTTTATTGCTGTTAAACTGTTAAACCGTGGGGCCATACAGCTCCACTTACGCTTCACGCTTCACGCCTCATGGTTCACGGTTCACGCGTGAGGGGAGAAGTGGGACAGCTCACTTTTTTCGATGCGTGAGGTTCAAGTTCCTGGTTACCATTGGCCAGTTCAATATGGATGACTACAAATTTTGAAAAAGTTATTGATAAAGCACCACCAAAAAAAAAACGTAGACAAACGAACCACAAGACAAAACACGACGCGTTTCGACCTCTTAGGTCTCTCCAGGCGAGATGAACAACACTCAGGACAACGAAAATGAACGAGCAATCATTTCATCCAGTTCGACGCAAGATAGGCGTTGAATGAAAACGAGGCTGTCAGGAAGACAAAAATAATGTTTTTCAATATTTTGATCATCATCATTTCCATTATAATTATTCTTATCAGTATCATTATCTTTTTTTTTTCTTTTAATCTGTGCAACAGGCCTGGCATGGTGACGTAATCGGTTAACCCTTTCAGCCCTGACCCAGTCAGTGACTGGCTGTGTGACCTCCCAGTCTGGCTATGTTTTGGCTGGTCTGGTCAAGATCAGGGCTGCTTCATTCAAGCTGTCATTGGTCTGAATCGGCACTTGAATAAAAGACAGAGCTACAGGCATATTTTTTTTCCCTTTTTTTAAACATACCATATTTTCAGTGTGATTGAATTTTCTGGAGACACATCGATCTTTGACTGAAAGTGACTCAACAGATTCTTCAGCGCTTCTTCAGTATTTCCTCCTATTCCGGCAGATTGCATAACCATTATCTGTGATCAAGTGAACAAACGAACAAAACCAACAAACAGATAAACAAACAAATCTTAACTGTGTCGTAATTAAGTAGATTTTCCGCAACTCCGTGCATTTGTATGGATTCTGAAATGCACCCCCCCCCAAAAAAAAAAAAAAAAAATAAATAAATAAATAAATAAATAAAAAATAAACAAAAAACCCCCTTTAACTGTGTCATAATCGAGTATATTTTCTGTGCATTTGTATTATGGATTCTGTATGTATACTTTTAGAGTTATTTGCTAAGATCGACCACTATGGTTTCCTCTAAACCGTCTTTTGCTGTTACTTAACTTCACTGGTTCATGAAGTGGGAAGAAGAAGAAGAAGAAGAAGAAGAAGAAGAAGAAGAGAGAGAGAGAGAGAGAGAGAGAGAGAGAGAGAGACCCTCACGGAATCGAGATTCGCTCACTCACAGCGCACGTGATAGGAAGAGGGAATAGCACAAAACGGTGATAATTTCCAGCATCGTTTTTGGAGGACTGACAATAGGAAAACTGTTCGAACAAGCCCGAAGCTATATGCAGACGTGATTATCCTTTGTCCTGATCGTCATATTAATGGAATGTTATCTTGCAACACCCCCCCCCCCCCCTCCAAAAAAAAAAGTGAATAAGCACAATATATTATGCAAAATGAAGAAGGAAAAAATATCATGTGCTTGTGATGTAAACAGGCAGGAATCCACCCCACCCCACCCCCCCTTTTTTTTTTTTTAAAACAAAATGACAACGGAGAACAACAATCCTGAACGATCGGAATTTTTCTTTTTGAATGGCAACAAAACGTAGAAACTTAGCACATTGTTTTCTGAGGTATGATACACTGGAGAATGTCAGTTTTAACCCACATACTACATGTGTGTGTGTGTGTGTGTGTGTGTGTGTGTGTGTGTGTGTGTGTGTGTGTGTGTGCAACAGCTAGCAGCAATCAGACTACTGCAGGGAGAAAGAAATACAAGTTATTTAATTAAGAACTACACATGTTTTTTTAAGCAATAGGGATTATTACTGCAGTGGTGGGCAGAGGGACGTAGCTTCCATGTGTAGGCGTGAAGGGGGTAGTATAGGTGAGGGGTGGGTGGGTGACGGGGTGGGGGTGAACGTGGAGGCGAAAGAAAGGGGCCTGGGCAGATCGCTGTTCGCGAGTTCGTGCCGTGTGTGTGTGTGTGTGTGTGTGTGTGTGTGTGTGTGTGTGTGCGCGTGCGTGCGTGCGAGCGTGCGCGCGCGCGCGCGCGTGTGTGTATGTGAAAGAGAGAGAGAGAGAGAGAGAGAGAGAGAGAGAGAGAGGCGGGGGGAGGGAGGGCCGTGTTTGTGTGTGAGAGAGAGAGAGAGAGAGAGAGAGAGAGAGAGAGAGAAGAGAGAGACAGAGAGAAATAGGTGTGTGTGTGTGTGTGTGTGTGTGTGTGTGTGTGTGTGTGTGTGTGTGTGCGTGTGTGTGTGTGTGTGTGACTACGCGGTCCTTTCCCATCGATTTTTGAGTTTATAGCCCCTCTTGCTCGAATCTCTATGGCAAGGACGTTAGTTTTGAAGCCAGATTCCCTTATTCGGCTGCCCAGACTGACACACTTCTCCGTCTTGTAGATGCGAGTTTGCTCGACTGAGCTTTCCAGATGGCGCAGTGACTGCAATCAGAATCGTCTGTTTTGATGACTCTGAGTGTAGTACAATAACCAGTCTCATGCCACTCTTCCTGATGATTTCTGGATGGCTTTCCCATTCTGGAAGGTCTGCTGTGCAGTCCCGGTCATCCACTCCATGCAATAAGCCCCAATTCCAGGCTCTCGGTGTCACGGCAGTTCCAGACCATTATTTCACAGCTAGTTGTTGTTGATGGGTAACCCATTTGCTCGTCTGTCAATTAAGAGCATTATACGTGTTGGTGACTCATCACTCGAGCGCACTGCCAGTACAACTAGACAGTGAGGCGCGTGCGACGCTTCATGTTGCTAGTCTATGTTTAGGCCGGGGTTCAAATACACAGACAGACAGACAGACAGACAGACACACACACACACACACACACACACACACATGCACACACACATGCACACACGCACGCACGCACGCACACGCACGCGCGCGCGCGCGCGCGCACACACACACACACAGACACAGACACACACCTATGCACGCATGCACGCACACACACACACACACACACACACACACACACACACACGCACACGCAAGCACGCACTCACATACGCACGCAAACACGCACGCACGCACACGCGCGCCGCGCACACACACACAACACACACACACACACACACACACACAAGCAGGTTAACAGAACGCTAGCGTTGGCAGGCCAAGAAGAAGTATCCAGTTGGAAGTATGGCGTGTTCGTTGATGGATGGCTAGCCATTGTACTCGGGATGCCAGTTCTTCCAGTAACGGTTGTCCTCCGAACGGCGATCCATTTGATGTGAAATTTGGCCTAAGATAATCTATTCTGCATTTTCTTTTCTTTTTTTTTTTTTTTCTTTTTTTTTTAGTTTTCTTTTCGGTGGTGCTTCGTGCTCTTTTTCTTCGCTCTCTCTAGTTCTTTTCTTTCGATGGCTCTCACTTAGAAGTCTATAAATGTTATGTTCTGTTACTGATGAACGTTCGCATGCAGACTTCCGTATTTTGTCGTATGACACAAGTTTCTGGGGCTACTCATTTACGAATGTTTGGTGCACTGACAACTTCTTTCTGCTCCATTTAATACTGTTCAAAAAAAAAAAAAAAAGAAAAAAAGGAGGAGAAGAACGTAAATTAACCATACAGTAAGTAATGATAACTTCTTCAAGCAAGATACACATTTCATCCAACGCCTATCTTGCGCCGAACTGGATGAAGATAAGTGATTGCTCGTTCGTTTTCGTTGTCCTCAGTGTTGTGTATCTTACCTGAAGAAGATCTAAGAGGTCGAAACGCGTCGTGTTTTGTCTTGTGATTCGTTCGTCTACGTTCTTTGGCGGTGCTTTATCAATAACTTTTCAAATTTGTTCAAATCATCAGAATCATTTATTACAAGAATCTATTTCTTTTCATAACATTTTCGGTTTTCAGATCCTGACGTCTTCTCTCCGATTTTCGAAAGAAAGAAAATGAAGGGAAAAAAGAAGACTAGCTCATAATCTTTGGAAAGGGAATTAGAGCGGGACTACATTGTTCCAGTTGCGCCTATCGACCTACTGTGCGTTGGTCTAGGGGACTTCGGTTGGGTACTCGTTACTTCTTGTCTCGGAGATTTCCCTGGCTGGAGGAATGAGTGCTTTTATTCCCTGACATCACGAACAGTTGCTGAGAGAGGTTCTCCCCTGCACGTCTGGCCACTTCGGATAGGCTGGCATTGCACCGCATACCTTCAGTGCAGCAGTAAAGCGTGTATTTCATGTGTTTACGCAGGTAGGAAAGAACTGAATTTAAAATCGTTTGCAAGATGGACTTTGTGGCTGTTTACCCCTTCCCCTGAGATTTGGAACATTCATATGAAGTAGGCATTTTATCGTCGGAGGGTGCAGCGCGGAAATCTTCGGAAGAATTGTGGCTATAGCACTCGTTGTTGAAATCTGTGGGGTCCCGCCTTCTTTATTTCCTTGAGCGAAGTAAAATGTGTATTTGCATTGTTCGGGACGGTTGAGACCAGTTCCTTTGTGATTCGGTCTTGCCTGTAAGAAACCTTTTTCGTGACTTTTCCTTTTTAGAATCATACGGAAATGCTTCTTTGAAATCGGGATATGAGGCCGAAGATCGGGAAGGTTTGCCCCATTTGAACCTGCCTGGAATTAAGTCTTCCCAAGAGGAGTTGTTGCAGAAATAGAAGCAACACGAATGACAGTATGCACTGGGTTTTTTTTCCTGTTGGATAGGTCGTAACGCCCTCCCCCCCCCCCCTCCCCTCCCCCTCCCCATATCTCTCTTGGCAAATCGGTTTCTTTTTCCTTATTTTAAGGACACCTAACTTTTGATTGAGTGGCTCAGGTGTGTTTTGTGAGTACTAAGTTGAAGAATATTTAGGTGAATTTTCATAACATTACAACTTTCAGCCACAAAGAACGTTAGGTTACATACCTTTTAAATTTGAACACACTTTAATCAGTATCCTTTCCTTGTTCGTGTGGGCACTTTATTCGGAAAATGCCTGAGAAGGCATACTTAAAGAGTTCACACATTTTCAATGTCATGATTATTTTCTAGTTCGGTCACAAAAATGGACACCACTATTGTTATTTATCCTCTACATAGAAAGTTTTGGAAACATGAACACACAAAACATGGTGCTATGCAATATTCATTTGATATACAGTACGAAACAGACAAGTGAACTTTCGACGAAAGACCTCTGTCTTCTTCAAGTGTTACAAATAATAGACATAATAAAAGCTTAAATGAGTACTCAACAAGTCTCTAGACCGCAGCCTGCATGAAAATAGAGTGAATAAAGATTACAGACTTCATCTGTTTTGATGGAAACCTGTGTCTTCCTTGCTTTTTCGTTTTTGTCAATAGTCAGTCGATCGATTCTTCGGTTACAACGACCACTGTTGAATAAGAAAAAGCAGACTCTGGTTTAGCACCATTTTCAAAACACAGCTGAAAAAGGCCAGTTCCTTTATGTAGTGCCTTAAATCGGGGAACCCGTCACCGATTGTGACCCTGTCGGTTCGGTGGCCCGGTGGCCGTGTTTTGGGACATAGAATCCCAACTCAGGATGACGTCCTTGGGAAAGGACTTATGTCTAACTCTGATATTCAATACAAAAGCGCCTTTTTTTTTTTTTATAGTCTTTGCCATACTTCAGCCTCGATTCCACTCGACGCAACAATATGTTTTAACATTTTTAGCTACATTCGTTCCCAAACAACTCAAACTTGACTTTTGCCTAACAGTTATGCTCAGGCCTACCTGTGACAAGTGTAGAAGTCGGCGGGAAAGGGTGTGCTGCAAATCGCTGCGCTGCACAGCTTGCAAACTTTGTCGTACTGTGGCGCAACTGACAAAGTTCGCTAGTCAAAAGGTTTCGTCCGGTGGTTTTATTCTGTGGCTGTGCTGCGTGTGACAACGCAAAATTGAACCCACGTGAGATTTAGGTACGGGCATTCTTTTTCAGTATCTCAATAAAAGGCGGGCATTTAAGTTTTTGACATTTTCAAGTACATCTAAACGTGTACCAAAAATGTGTTTGTAAGTCTAACAATTAATTTAACTTAAGAGTAATAATAAACAAGCTAATTAAAAAAGTTATAATTATGTGTTTGCACGTCTAACAGTTAAGAGTAATGATAAACAAACTACTTAAAAAAGTTATAATTATGCCTTATATGCGGGAAGTTAAGAGTATGGATGCACGTGCGCCATCTCCGCATGATTGGCACTTTTTCTTTGACAAATTGAAAACTAGGACAGATAAACAAAGTCAACTACTGAGGTAGATTTGTCAAAATTAACGACCCATGAACTACTGAGGTAGATTTGTCAAAATTAACGACCCATGAACTACTGAGGTAGATTTGTCAAAATTAACGACCCATGAACTACTGAGGTAGATTTGTCAAAATTAACGACCCATGAACTACTGAGGTAGATTTGTCAAAATTAACGACCCATGAACTACTGAGGTAGATTTGTCAAAATTAACGACCCATGAAACCATAACAAATCAACACTGAGTGGAAAATGTTCACAGTCAACACCAACATCAAACAACGACAACAACAAAGAACCAGATGTGACTCTAAGTCATCCATACATGTTCCAACTGTCGATACACCCACCCATCCCGCCCCTGCCCCGCCCCGGCCCTGCCCCCCCCCCTCCCCCGTTACCCTATATCCCCTTCAATTCTTCTTTCACCTGTATCCTCCCACCCCCTCTCCCCCTATCCCCCTCCCCCCCCCCTCCTCATTCCTTGTGAGTGCATACTAATGTGTCGGCGAGACGCACAGACCGATACAGAGGCTAGGTGGGTGAGTGAGGGTAGTTTTGACCAATAAAATTTCTCCAGTTAGTGATTGTGAGGAACTGCAACACCTTCCAATCCACATCTTTACATGAGCACTGACGAATGTCCTTCACTATCATTGAAACCTATGAAGATATTATGCAAAGTCAAATTTGTACGTTCAGGATAGGCTACATCCTATTTTTCTCTGGGTGTAATGTCAGTTTGTTAGGGCTCAGCACTGGATTCGATGAATCTTTCTCATGGGAGAAAAGTTTGCTTCGCGCAATACTAAGCGTTGTTGACTCAATATACATCGTGATGACAACGTTGACTGGAATAGCCTACGAGTCTCATGAGGGAAAAGGGCGCAAACATGGAAAGGAAAATTAACTTAACTTCACTGTCAAGAGCCATACGTAAGAAAATAAAAACATAAAAAGTCACAAACCGAAAATTATGGCGTCTATCGGAGTGACAGACAGCGACATAGTACAAAAAATCCGGGAGCCTATCTCACTGAGGGGCAAGCAACGAGGAATTCGTGCATAAAATTTTATATAAGGATAAGCACCCATGCGTGACCATATTTGCCCAGAGGCTTGTATCGAGGAGACAAAACCACGCTAGCCGGCTCTGGTTACCAACCGGGTGACAGTTACTATGTCTGGTTGACAAGACTTCCAGTTCAAAATCGCCATATTGCATTGGCCGCATGGAAACATCATTTTGCTGACATAGACCGGAATGAACAGCATAGACTGTTTCAAACACACAATAAAGCAAATGCAGTGCACCCCCATCTCTCCACCCCCTGTCAGCTGTCCTTGGCTCACCACAGCAGCGCTGCTTGTCGGTAGCGCTGTGTGCTGTTATCACTACGGTCAACAGCGCTACAGGTCAATAGTGTTACTGTTTTCAGTTATGTCGCTACGTGTCATTAGCTCTGCATGTCAATAGCGTGACGTTTCAATAGTGCTACGTGTCGAAAGCGCTTTTTATTTCCGGGAGAGGAGGGAGAAGGTGGGGGTGGGGCTGCGGGGAGAGCAGTGGAGGGGGAGGAGAAGGAAGTTCAAAGGGCATCCTTGTGTTCAATACTGCTCCACATCCCTACTTCTTGATATCTGTGACGAGAGATGGGAGTGGGTCGGTGGGTCCTCTAGGGGAAGGACTTGGAATACTTTCTCCAGTAGAGTTAGGTTGAAATTTCACCTCCACCCTCTCTCTTACTAGTTATGGAAGGAGCAACTTTCCGGTACTAGTCATCGAAAGAAATTTTACTTTCTCGGGACTGTTGAAATTACTCAAGAATGTCTCGGGAATAATTTTCCTTAGACTTATAGCTCCGAAAAACAGAATTAGAGGTAAGTTCAAACATTCAATACTGAATGGGCAACAAAGAACTGACACAAGTTAAGTGCACTTTCACACATCAACTGTACTTGTTTATACAAGGGTGAAATATTCAAATCAATTTCACAAAGTCAGTTCAGGCTGTTTTTTTGTTTCCCACTGTTTCATCATTAAGAGAGGGAAAATTTTGGATGAGTTGAGTTAAAGTCCACTTGGAATATCAGAACTTATCTGATGTTGCAGAGGAGTTGATCTCTCTCTAGTTGTTGGTGACTGCTCCACTTCTATGTAGACCTGCTGATCATGTGCTGGGCTGCGGTGTTTGTCCACTACCAGGCATGCCCAGGGTAGGTATGACCCCAGGTTCTAAAACAAACAGAACCTGGTCTGTAGTTAAGTAGCTGGGAGTCTGGCTTGTTGAGTGCTCACACCTGCCCTCTGGCTTTCAGTAAATGTGTGAGATCTCAGCCAACAAAGGATTAGACTAGTATAAATATATATATAAATATAAATATATCTGCCATAATTATCAGTCTCCAGTTTTGTTCAGATTTTGAGTAGAGTTTAACAAGGGGTAGGAGACAGTAATACAATGCTAAACAATTTTAGTCAAATAACTTTTCGATTTTTCTTATGATTAAATTGCAGTTACTTGGAATACACTTAGCCCAAGTACACATGTGGTATAGACTTAAGAGTCACACACTTCAAAATAATCTGACAATCCACAGTATTCATAAATCAAGTTTTCACCCAGTACAGGCATACTGTCTTTCTCAGATTGTAAACAAGGATGTTAGTCAGACTGTTAATAAAGGATCTTAACTAAGCATCTTAATAGTTTTGGTAGCAAGCAAACTATTACAACAGAATACTCATTCATCATCTTGATACATGTCGCCAAGTATTGGCATAAAGTTATACTGTTAATCCACATGGCATAATACAATCAATGCATGGTCTCAAATTTTACAAACATAGATTCAACTTACAGTTCTTCTGGGTAATCAGTGAACCTTAGACCGGATCAGAGTAGGTGAGCTGAGATCAACTTTCACTCTCTCTGGTTTACCCCTGTTGTCTTTGTGGCTACACTGTGTCAGTCTTACGGCTGTAGGTGGAGGCAGTGAACTGGAGGGACTGAGAGGGGAGGTTGGTCATCCCCCACCACTTACAGTGGGAAGAACAGTATAGAAGATTGGAAAACACGCTTGTGCCTTCATGCTAAGTGACAAAGCACAGTTTAACATAATCGCGTCATTCCTGCAGGTTTGTCATTGTGCGGGGTCGGTGGGGAAGGGGGGTGGGGGTGGAGGGAGCACGATAATTTGTCTCAACCCGAGATGATCTGTGCACATGAGATAAAGTGAGAGGGAAGGAAAGGGGGATGGGAGAGAGGGAGAGGGAGTGGGGTGAGTGACTTACTTGGAAAGTCACATAATCTTTTTCCGTGTCATTGTTTCCATATCTGGGCTGCCGGCGAATTCAAAATGACTGTGGGAGGAGTGAGGAGGGTGAGGGTTTGAGATGGCAAGGAAGGGGGAGGGGAAGGGGGGATGACAGAGTATTTGCATAGATTTGAGGGGGGGGGGGAAGAGGGGGGAGTAGGGGGGGGGGGGGGGAAGAATGGGGGAGTAGACTGGGGCGTGTGTGTGTGTGTGTGTGTGTGTGTGTGTGTGTGTGTGTGTGTGTGTTGCATGTGTGTGTGTGTGTGTGTGTGTGTGTGTGTGTGTGTGTGTGCGTGTGTGTGTTTGTGCAATTTGTACAGCAGGGTGTTTAGGACAGATCAGGGTGGAGTTGTCAAGTGACTTGTCACAATATCGTTATGTGTCAATGGGTCTCCCCCTCCCCCCCCCTCCCCCCCCCCCTCCCCGTACCTTCAAGACACTCATCACCACAATAAATCCCACGTCCCCCTCCCCTCACTACCTCGGTCCCTCCAGTCCCTCTCCCCAGGCTCTCCCCCTCCCCTCTCTTCTCTCTCTCTCTCTCTCTCTCTCTCTCTCTCTTCTTCTCGTTCAATACCCATCCACCCATCCCCACTCCTCGATATGTGTGATGCTTGATACTCCTTTCGCTATATACTTCCCCTCCCGTAACAGTGCCATCATTAAGAACACACACACACACACACACACACACACACACACACACACACACACACGCACGCACGCACGCACGCACGCACGCACGCACGCACGCACGCCACACACACACACACACACTCACTCACTCACACACAGACACACGCACATACATTCTGTTAAAAGTCACATCTGCGAAATGCAGTCGTAAAGTACACCCAGAAATAGATGCCAAAATAGGAACATCAGCTTGTGCATCTGGGAAATGAGCGTTATGTCATTTAATCTGCTCGTGCAACTGAATCTTCCAAGAAGTATTATTTCTGTTGCTTGGACGGGAGACTGCTTTGCGCCGCTTAGAAGCTAACTGCGACACAATGTTCGTGGTATTTTGTCTCAGTGGCGTTACATCATCTCCCAACTTCAAGAGCAGGTATGCTGAGAAGTCCTCAATCTCGTCACCATTTTGCATGCTTCTGAAGTTTACAGTCCATACTAGGAGTCTGGATTTTGTGAAGTCGTCACTGACTTGATGATGACATAACAGAGAAGAAGCACCATATTACTGCTTATTTGGTGGGTTTTTTTTTTCGTGTGTGTGTGTGTGTGTTTTTTTTTTTTTGTTGTTGTTTTTTTTTGTCTGAACCGATGCATGGTGAATCGTTTACTTTTTCTCCAATGCACAGTAGTTCCCATTTTTCTCTCACAGCTTTTTGTGCCCAAATGGGTGATTTTGTAGATAAAAAATATTTTTGCATTCATTCTTTACTACGACAATTTTGAACAAGAGAAAATGTGGAGAAAATCGTGAGGTAAACCGCTCCAACAGATGAAGCCGAATGTGAAAAAAAAAAAAAAAAAGGAAGATCGCCGAAGTTTGTTTTTTACGTGAGGAGCAAGGAGCCATCTTGAATCGGAACATGATCGGAGTTGACGTGGGGTTGCGTACTTTTGAATGACTTTTGTTTGATACTGAGGGATAGCACATGTGAGAAAACAAACAAACATAACATGGTGTTAAGATAGGGGTAGAACACTGTCGTGTTGACCACCCATGAATAAGGAAGACAAACAGACCTGAGCCTGGTTCGCTCCTTGTATGAAGCTGCGTTCTTTGGGGTCTTCCAAACCCTTGTGCTCTTCGGCGAGACAGCGGTAGGGAGGGGGGAAAGGGGGGGGGGGGAGAAATTTGAAGGATGGATAGGGGTAGGGGAGACGGTTATCATCCTTCGCCTCCTCCTCATCATCCCTGTCATTTTCTCTTACCCACGGGCCACTGGTAAATATCAAAGTGTCTCTGCGATGGCCCGTATTGCGCAACGTTTGTAATAATCTGCTTGGAGCATACCGAGCGTCAGAACCCCCTCCCCTTTCCTCTTTTTACCTCCTCCCTCCCCCTCCCCTCTCTCTGTCTGTCTCTGTCTCCGTCTCTGTCTGTCTGTCTGTCTGTCTCTCTGTAGGTGTGGGTGAGTGGGTGGTGTAAAACACAACAACGGGATTGATAGGATTTTAAAATGCATTTTAACCAGCTCATGACTTACGGAAGGAACCACACACACCACACACAACAACCACACACAACACACACACACACACACACACACACACACACGCCCACGCGCGCGCACGCGCTCACACACACACACACACACACACACACACCACACACACACACACACACACACACACACGCCCACGCTCGCGCGCGCTCACACACACACACACACACACACACACACACACACACACACACACACACACACACACACACACACACACACACGCACGCACACACATGCAGGCACACACGCGCGCACACAAACACACACACACACACACACACACCACACACACACACCACGCACGCACGCACACACACACACACACACACACACACACACACACCACACACACACACACACACACACACACACACGCACACGCATGCGCGCGCGCGCACACACACGCACTCACACACGCACGCACGCACGCACATACGCTCGCTCTCACAGACACACACACACACACACACACACACACACACACACACACACACACACACACATACACACGATGAAAGTGATTTTTTCTCCTCACTCCTTTCCCCGATTCCCACTCCTTCTCCATTGCACCCCCCCCCTCGTCCCTACCCCACCCCCCTCCCCACATACATCAACCATCATTCAGATTCAAATCATCACAAGTGCAATTATGAACGGCTCAGACAGAGAAAGAAATGTTTAGGCGAGCATATAAAGGCCATCAGATCTTGGAAAGAAATAAAAACAAAGCAAATTTTCTGGAGAACATCGCTCACCGCCGAGGAAGACGGACGTGTTCCAGCGGAGCTCCCGCAAGACGGGAGAAAAAATGAACTTGGCCGTGTAGCGTGAAACTCGGGGGGCACGATACTGCAACAGTGAAGCTTCTTCAATGATACTTCTTCATGATTAAGCAGAAAGGGAGGAAGTGCCATACTGTTCTCTGTCTCACTTGAATCGTTGTTCTTCGACAATGTGCTGTTGAGAGCAGAAAACCAGCAGTTGTGTGCAAAAACCTTGTACAAGTGAGTAATGGCTTTCCTCCTCCCATGCAGACTGAAGCTGAAAACAGTATCGAATGTGAAGGAATGGCAATAGTTTATGTGAGTGGACATACAACTTCACTGGAATGGGGCCGAAGAAAAATACATCGAGTAAAAGAAAGAATCGATCGTCTGATTTGATTAATGCAGGTAACAATGGTACTGTAGATGGTGCGGAAACTTTAAATCAAAACAAAAAATCAAGAGGAGAATCAGTTACGAGACAAAAGACACTGACCACGTTTGTAAGTGGAGCTGAAAGCATGCCAGACAGAAGAGACAGCAACAAGACGTTCACATCGAAGGGTGAGGGGGGTTCAGTTGGTAGTGAGGGGGGTTCAGCTGGTATTCAAAATCAGCTGACAAACATTGAACATGGATTGAACGAGAAATTTCAAGCACTGAAGAGTTAAGTTGATGAGAGCGAACTACGACGTTTCAATCACATTTCAGAACAATTTGGTAAATTAAGGAGTGATATTTATGCAGTGCAACAATAAAATGACAGTTTAAAATCTAAACTGGAAGAAACTGAAGACATCATCGAAGATCTACAAGATGACATCACAAGTTTAAAGAGTGCCATTCGAAAAGAGAGGGAGAAAAATAATGACCTAGAACAATATCAAAGAAGGGACTCTGTGCGTTTTCTTGGGGTCGCATCGGACGACGGTAAAGAGATTCTGTCAGACTGTGAAATCAAAGTGCTAAATATCATACATGAAAAATTACACGTTCAACATGTGACCAAAGCAGACATTAGTATCGCCCATCGGGTTGGTTTCAAAAGTGGTAATAGGTCAAGACCCATACTCGTTAAATTCATGTCAAGAAAAATTAAAACAGAAATTATCCAGAAAAGGAGATTGTTGAAAGGATCTCATATGGGAATTGTGGAGGACCTTACCCCAATCAATATGAAACGCCTCTCCGAAGTCAAAAACCACCATAATGTTAACAATTGTTGGACAAAAGAAGGAACAATTTATGCATAGTTAAAAAATGACAAAATTGTTAAGATACTAAATGGAGACACGACGGTATTAAGAGAGACAACTGCCAACCACACAATACCCGACGCTGAAGCATCTGAGGTACGCAGAAAATCAGGCGTCAGAGGTCGCGGTCGGCGGGCAGATTTCATGCCGGTGGCCAGTACGCCCAAACCAGCCAGGACAGCCAATTCCAGACCAGCGACATCCCCGAGGAGTCTGGAGTCCCCAAGTGATCATCAGCACGAGCAGACTGTAGAGAGGGACCGTCGGCAGGATTCAACAACTCATATGCACACTAAAAAAGTTATCTTGGCCTCAGTAGGATAACCTTTTGTCCCCCCCCCCCCCCCCCCCCTCCATTATTCCCATTTTATTTCAAATCCCTTGACTCTCTCTCCCCACCCCATCCTTTACCCCGGGTTTCCTCCTTTCTTCCGTGTCTCCCCTCCCTCCCCCTCTCACTCGTCGTTTAAATCCCCTTCTCGCCTCTTGTTCAGTACTATGTTTGCCTTGAACTGTGACAGTGGGGGTTGGGGGGGGGGGGTATTTTCTTGGATGTGTCTATTAAACATAAAGCAAGATCTCAAGGATTTTGAAAGACAACCCCAGTGAAAACACTTGGAATGTGTACAACATGTGAGATATGACTATGTGAACATGAAACAAGATTTTAAAGTTTTCAAAGACAACCCCAGTGGAAACATTTGGGAAGTGTACAGCAAAGCCAGTGTCAACCGCAGAGATTGTGTACAGAGTTTATTTTGTTTTGTTTTGATCTGCAACAACTTGCAATATGCTTTTGCTGGGTTTTTTTTTGTTCTGTTTTTGTTTTTGTTTTTTTTTTCTCCCTTGATGTGCAACCGAAAGAACACTGAAAATTGTGCTGGTTGTGCATTGCTCAAGGCACCAGACTGTTGTTGACAACTCCAGATGGACATGGCGGGGAGGGAGAGGCAGGGGGAGGGATGAGTTGTAAAAACTTGTGATGTTTAGTTTTGCATTTTTTTTTCTCTCCATATTTTCCACCTTCATTGAAACATACTCTACTTCCCCCAAACGTTTACACACACACGCACACGCGCGCGCGCGCACACACACACACACACACACACACACACACACACACACACACACACACACACACACACACACACACACCGTTCCAACTCACTAGATGAAAGTAATTTTTTCTCCTCACTCCTTTCCCCGATTCCCACTCCTTCTCCATTGCATCCCCCCTCGTCCCTACCCCACCCCCTCCCCACATACATCCCCACGTCCCTACCCCACCCCCTCCCCACATACATCCCCACGTCCCTACCCCACCCCCTCCCCACATACATCCCCACGTCCCTACCCCACCCCCTCCCCACATACATCCCCACGTCCCTACCCCACCCCCTCCCCACATACATCCCCTCGTCCCTACCCCACCCCCTCCCCACATACATCCCCACGTCCCTACCCCACCCCCTCCCCACATACATCCCCACGTCCCTACCCCACCCCTTCCCACATACATCCCCACGTCCCTACCCCACCCCCTCCACACATACATCCCCACGTCCCTACCCCACCCCCTCCCCACATACCACCCCACGTCCCTACCCCACCCCCTTCCCCACATACATCCCCACGTCCCTACCCCACCCCCTCCACACATACATCCCCACGTCCCTACCCCACCCCCTCCCCACATACATCCCCACGTCCCTACCCCACCCCCTTCCCCACATACATCCCCACGTCCCTACCCCACCCCCTTCCCCACATACATCCCCTCGTCCCTACCCCACCCCCCTCCCCACATACATCCCCTCGTCCCTACCCCACCCCCTCCCCACATACATCAAACATCATTCAGATTCAAATCATCACAAGTGCAATTATGAACGGCTCAGACAGCGAAACAAATGTTTAGGCAAGCATATAAAGGCCATCAGATCTTGTAAAGAAATAAAAACAAAGCAAATTTTCTTTTTAAGATTTGGCAACAGCGAAACAAATGTTTTAAGCTAGTATATGAATACTTTCATATCTGGACAGGACAAAACAAAACAAAACAAACAAAAAAAAAACGCAGACAGACAAGTTTCACATTTAACACGACACGTACACGTACTATGCTCTCATCTCTCTCTCTCTCTCTCTCTCTCTCTCTCTCTCTCTCTCTCTCTCTCTCTCTCTCTCTCTCTCTCTCTCTCTCTCTCTTCATGCCCGTTGTGCACATCCGCCGCTGATGATGAAATTCACTTTCTTTTCTGTTGTTCTGCTTTTGATGATTTGAGACACAGTTTAATCCATTCAAAGTAATAGAATAATCCCAGTGACTTCAGATTAACGTTACTTTTAGCATCACAAAAGCATAGATCATCAGTAATTTTGCTATATGTCTATATAAAGCCTTTAAGAAAAGAGAAATAGCCATGTCCTGAATTAACAATTTCACTGGTCAATCGGCGTCAATTTAGCGTATGATGCCATGTACGAACTGCTGTAATGTTTTCATTTTCCTCTTTGTTTCTTTGAATTAGCTTCTAAGCAGATGATGGATTGATAGTATCATTCGAATTTGTCTTATTATGTCTACTATTAATGTTCACACCCCTTCAAATGGGGCTTTGGCCTTACTGAGTGAAATTCTGTCTCTCTCTCTCTCTCTCTCTCTCTCTCTCTCTCTCTCTCTCTCTCTCTCTCTCTCTCTCATACAAACACACATACATACATACACACTCCGACTACCAGGCACACACAGGCTTGCACGTACACGTCCTACAGGCACGCACGCACACACACACACACACACACACAACACACACACACACACACACACACACACACACGAGTGCGAACGAGTGCGCACGCGCGCACGCACGCACACACACACACACACACACACACACACACACACACACATACACACACACACACACACACACACACACACACACACACACACACACACACACACACTTTACATTCTAAAATTTGAAACAAAACCATAACGACCAAAAGGATGTGGAGACACTTTCACGATTCGCCTTTACATAATCTAGAATGATGCGTTTCAACACTGGACAAGAGGACCACAGCTGAGGTCCTACAAATGTATCCAGCTACCACAGTACTGTGTCTGGAAGCCATGGCATGTAGCAGAGGCTGATTGCAGCCACCAGATGGCCGCGAGCTGCTGCAGGCTGCACACACACACACACACACACACACACACACACACACACACACACAACAAAAAAAAAAAAAAAAAAATTGAAGGCGCCAAGGCCTTGATTAAAAGTCTGAGTAGTAAAGAGTGAGTTTGAATTAGCGGACAGCCTGCGGGGGAACCAGAGCATGGTGCACAGTGAAAATCATGAAACACTGTGGGCTCCGCGCAATGTATGTAGGGAACGTGGTGAAACATGAAATAACACTGGGGGGGGGGGGGGGGGGGGGGGGGGGGACGATACACGTGCATAAAATGTTTTCGTTGTTATCTCATTAGACTGCACAGAATGGTAGAGTGATAACGAGAGGGTGTTGAAGAGGGCAGAGTGATTTAGCGGTGTTGCCGATCATCGTGTGGGGAGGAGGAGGAGGTTGCGGTAGGGAGTGTGACTAGCAGCCTCTGTGTGTGTGGTGTGTGTGTGTGTGTGTTGTGTCTGTCTGTCTCTTTCACACCCACACACACGCACGCAAGCATCTGTATCACCTCGCCCCCGTCTTCCACCTCCATCCTCCCGTCCCCACCCGCTCACACACACGCGCACGCATATCTGTATCACCTCGCCCCCATCTTCCACCCTCCCGTCCCCACCCGCTCATACACACACAGCATTAAGTCTTACACAAATGCACAGAATCGGAACGGCATTTCCCTCGAATTATATATACACACTTCTACCGTACCCACAAGAGAACAAACATGCATACCATCAACCAAACCTAGCCAAACTAAAAACACTTGAAACGTGTGTAACACGCATCCACTTTTAACATTCACCCAACATACAACTAAAAATAAGGTGTCGTACAACGAAGCAGGTAACAAGAAAAGAGAGGGGGGGGAACCACCGGCAGTTTGCTAGCCGTCAAACAGGGAAGACCCAGCTCACAGCGGCACCGATTCAGGTCACCCTGTTCTGGAATCCCATCAGTGACCTACCATGGCAGGGCAAACCGGCAACAGCAAACATCACTGGGAATAAGTGGGGTAGAGGGCGGGACTGTGGGTGCGGGGGTTATGCCTGTAATTTTGCTCTTCCAGGCAAAAGCACACTGTCTCGGACGGTGCCAGTGAATTTTTTTTTTCTCTTTTCAAGAGCACGCTATTTCTTCCTAACCACCAAAAATACGTTCTACAGGACAATAAAAAAAAAAAAAAAGCACAGCATGAAATTGAGAAGAGACAGGGAACAGTAAACAAGTAGGGTAACTCTTGCTCCCATAAGAAAATCTGACACAGAGTAACTTTTATTCAAGACAGGCACAGCCTTTTAAACTTGGATAAAACCAGATAAACAATCTAATCGTGGGGAAAACAAGCGCAGACCAACAACCCCTCTGTTATCACAGTAATGACTTGGACTTCGTGGAGTTGGGTTGGGGAAGTAAATGAAGAAAATGTGAACATGAAATTAAGAAAATATGTTATGAATATGAAAACTTTTCACTATCTGCATGAAGGAACCATCATAATCCTTTTGAAGGGAGATCTGTTTGTAATGCCTGCTTCTAGGCCTTTTGTCTGCTGGATCGGACTCATCAGAGAGACGCGGTTCGTTGTGTCCGTGCTCCTGGCATCAAATAGAGACACAACACAGTCCAGAATACTGTGGTGTTCTCACCACCAAGGGTTGAAAAAAGAATCCAACAGCACCCCCAAAGCAGCCAGCGAAGGGTAGTAAATGAAACAAAACGAAAGTGTGTGGAGGAAAAAAGTTGCTGAAAAACTAAAGACATTATGCAAACAGTATAAAAAGTAGGGGACAATCTTTGAGCCTACGCTTGAGGATCCACCCAAGGATGCAAGGGAGATCAAAAGACAAACACAAAGACGGACAGAAACAAATACAAATAACCTCGATTTGATTGAAACGAAATTGAAAATGAAATGAGGCAGGGAACAGTAAACAATGAACAAGTAGGGTAACTCTTGCTCCCATAAAAAAAACCTAACACATAGTAACTTTTATTCAAGACAGGCACAGCTTTTAAACTTGAATAAAGTCAGACAAATACAAAGACGAACAATCTAATGGTGGGGGAAAACAAGGGCAGGCCAACAACCCCTCTGTCATCACAGTAATGACTTGGCAAAGATTTGGACTTGGGGAGGGGGGGGGGGGGGGGTGAAGATGAAGAAAATAGGAACATGAAATTAAGAAAATGTATTATGAATATGAAAACTCTTCACTAGCTGCATGAGGGAACATCGTAATCCCTCTCGAAGGCAGATTTATTTGTAATACCTGCTCCTCGGCCTTTCGTACGCTGGATCGGACTCATCAGGGAGACACGGCTGGTTGTGTCTGTGATCATCAATTAAAACCCAAAAGAGTAGGAGAAGGACAACCAAAGAGACAGAACGAAACTAGCCTATTTCATGAATTCTGCTCTTCAAAGCATAACAGACAACCACTCAAAGCACAATACAAAATTCATGGAAAAGGAAACAACATATACAAGAAATGAAATATGTAAAAGAATTTATCATCTGATATTCTGGGCGTCCGTTAGCGATGTTCGTTTAGTTCGTAAATGTATATTCAGCAAAACAAATCCACTTTGTGGCTAGGGAATTTAAGGAAACCAAAAGACAGATATCTTGAATAATCCACGTGTCTGTACTTTACAAATCTAAGGTTTGTATTAGACGTAAATCTCAACGTTTATGAAGACTGACGAACGCCAAGAATAGATCACTAACAATTCTAAACAAAATCGATAACACAATTAAAATGCAAACACATTTTTCTTTTCTTTTTTTTTTTTCTTTTTTTTTTTCTTTTTTTTTTTTTCTTTTTTTTTTTCTTTTTTTTTTTTTAGCACGGGACCCGTCAAAGTTCTATGGAAGCGATTGTGCATGTATCGGTTGAAGACGTATTTATCTATGTGAGTATGCGAATATAGTTTGCATTATCTCTA
Organism: Conus canariensis; assembly: GCA_033310375.1. Taxonomy (NCBI): domain Eukaryota; kingdom Metazoa; phylum Mollusca; class Gastropoda; order Neogastropoda; family Conidae; genus Conus; species Conus canariensis. The sequence goes on along the minus strand of CM065722.1, from coordinate 42,708,534 downwards.
TTCCCTGTTATATTACCGCAATCTTACATCCACTTCTGTGTAA
>CM065722.1:42688491-42703491 GCA_033310375.1 Conus canariensis | reverse complement strand
TATGGAGCGGTTTTGACAACTGGAAGAAAGCACTGGAAAAGTTCTCAAGCCACGAAAAATCATCTTCACATGGAGCAGCCGTGTATGACGTAAACTGTAGGCAGTCTACAACGTCAGTGTATGCTCCAGTGACGTGTCAGCATGAAACAGAACAAAAAAAAAAAAAACCCACTGCAAAGCCTGATGAACGAACTAAAGAGCCTTCAGTTTCTCCTGCGTCAGGGTCTGCCTCTCCGTGGACATGACGAGCAGGAAGGCAACCTTCAACAGCTGCTCAAGATCTGCTTTGGAGAGGGCTGCAAGGAAAAAACAAACCCAGGTTCAAAATATCTGTCACATGATATTGTCAATTAGATCCTCGGAATTATGGCACATAAAGTCTTGCGATCTGTTGCACTTGAAATCAGAGAAGCGAATTGGTTTTCGATACTAGCTGACGAAACCCATGATGTTGCAAACAGGGAGCAGGTTGTAATTTGCATAAGATGGGTAACTGAGCAGTTTGAAGTCATAGAGGAGCCTGTGGGACTGGTGCATGTTGACAATACCTGTGCTGAGACAATTTTTAATGCGCTAAAGGATTGCTTGATCAGGCTGGACTTGCCAGTGCAGAAGTGTAGGGGTCAGGCCTACGACGGGGCCAGTAATTTTCAGGGTCACGTTTCAGGAGTTGCAAAACGGTTCAAAGATGAGGTCCCGTCAGCAGTGTGCGTACACTGTTTGGCACACTCAGTCAATCTTGTGTTACAAGAGGCTTCCAGAAAGGTCAAAGTAATAAGAGATGCCCTTGACTTTGCCACAGAGGTCATTCAGTTGATCAAATTATCACCAAAACGACAGATCCTTTTTGAAACAATCCAACATGAAATATCAACTTTGTGCAGCCCGTCCATTAAACCACTGTGTCCAACAAGGTGGACTGTTCAAACAAGAGCTTTTGACTCTCTCATTGAGAACTATGAGGCTTTGCAAGAAACACTTGAACTAGTCTCACAAGGACATGATGAGTATGCCAGGAGAGCATCCGGCCTTCCAGCACTTATGCAGCAGTTCTCCGCCTGTCTTGGGCTCTCACTTTCACGGGATGTCTTTGCTGTGACTGAAGAGCTGGCGACTGCTGTTCAAAGGAAACAAACGTCCTGTGTGGATGCAACAAACGCTGCAAACCTCTGTCTGAGAACGCTTGAAAGTATGCGCCAGGATAAAAGTTTCCAGACGTTTTTTGCCGACGTCTCAACCACGGCTGCAAACGTGTGTGATGAGCCCCGCATTCCGAGACAGAGACAGCCTCCACGGAGACTTGATGAGGGCTCCCAGGGTCACAGCTACTCTGACCCTTCTGCTTATTACAGACAGCAGTACTATGAGGCCATAGACAACGTCAAAGAGCATATAAAGCGCAGATTTGACCAACAAAGTCTTAAGTTGCCAAGGAAGATTGAAATTCTCTCAGGTGACGGAGCTGCAGGAAAGAATCCAGAAATTCCTCAAGAGATCAAAGACACATGTGCTGCGGACATTGACATGGACAGACTGAAAACACAGTTGGCCATCCTTCCACATGCTCTGGGGGACAAGAAGAAGTCCATCTTTGAGGCACTGCCAGAAGAACTGACAGCTTCTGACACTGTTAAAAGAATGTTGAGTGAGGTAGACAAACTTATCAGGCTGTACTTGACCATTCCAGTTACAACTGCAACAGCTGAACGCAGTTTTTCAGCTTTGAAGCAGGTCAAAACATACCTCCGAAGCACTATGACTCAGGAGCGCCTAAACAACTGTCTCATTATGCATGTGTTCAAAGACAAGGTTGATCAGCTCAATCTCGCTGAAATTTCTTCCGAGTTAGTTTGCAGAAACGAACGACGTCAAAGTTACTTCGGAAAATTAAATGTGTAAAGATGTAACCTCCCAGCTGTTGGTGTAACCTGCTAATGTACAGACTGTGACAATCGTGACTTAGTAACTGCACTTTACGGTGCCTAATGTCCAGTGAATATGGAGAGAACGTATGTTATTACGTCATTCAGTCAGAAAGTCTGACAGATTCCCCCCTCTCTCTCTCTCTCTCTCTCTCTCTCTCTCCCTTTCTCTCGCTCTCTCTCTCTGTCTCAGTTTCTGCAACGTTTTAATTGCAGCTATACAAAGTGTATTTCAAGTGTGTGTGTGTGTGTGTGTGTGTGTGTGTGTGTGTGTGTGTGTGTGTGTGTGTGTGTGTGAACTGAATATTGCATGCTGTCTTCTTCTTCTTCCTCGTTCGCCATCCCGTTAGATGAGCAGCCCGGTGTCCTCGATGAAGGCTGCCGTCCGTCGCAGCTCCTCCAGGGTGCCATACAGCTTGGCTTCCACTGCTGTCGGTGTTGGCCAGTACTTTCTCCTGGATGCTGCATACATCGTACAGACTTGAAGGATGTGGTCAGTTGTCATTGGTCCCTCACTACAAGGGCACTCTCCACTCTGTCCAATGCCAAATTTTGTGTGCATGTGGTGGAGCAGGCGATTGTGTCCAGTCCTCAGGCGGAAGATCTTGACCTGTTCCCGTCGTCCCAGCAAATGGTATGTGTCTTCTGGGTTGTATTTGGGATGCAGGAGGCGCCATTTTATTCCTTGTTGTGCCTTGATGATTGTCTTAATTTCATCGTATGACACCAGGTTGTTGGCCTGCTCCTTCTGTGCACCATCTTTTGCCAGAATGTCCGCTTTTTCGTTGCCTCTGATGCCACAGTGTGCTGGTACCCATTGTATCACCACTTTCTCCACTCTGGCACTCAGGGCAACAAGGGCTGAAGTGATATGGTTCTGTTCTTTGCAGCGGGAGTTCTTGAGGGCTTGGAGCACGGAGAGAGCGTCAGAGAAGACCACCACCTGCCCTGTTGTTCTTTTGGAGTTCTGCAAGACTGTTGTGGCTGCCTCACAGAGGGCTTCTCGCTCAGCTCGGAAGTTGGTGGAGTATTTTCCTGTTGGAATTGCAATTTCTTCATCTCCGTCTTTGTATCGAAGGAAGATTCCAGCTCCACCATCCCTCGTTGCCTCTGTGGCGGAGCCATCTGTGAAGACATGGGTCCAGTCTTCCTGGGGATATTGGTTGCAGATGTACTCCATGGCCAGGGCCTTCCTTTGGGTGTCTGACTGTATTCCTCTCTTCTCCACTCCGGGAATGCTGGTGACGACTGTTGGGAACACCTGCCTCTTCCAAGATGGGTGGGTGACATTTGCCGGGATAGGCTTTGCTTCGTGTTCCATCAAGACTGGGCTTTGTCTTTCAAGGCGTCTTGACTGGCAGATGAAGCTGCCTCTTTTCAACCGGCTCTTGGTGGGTCTGCTCATTCTGTTGTTCATTGGATGGGTTTTCAAGGCGTTTGAATTTTGCTGCTTGGATGAGGATCTTTGTGTCCCTTCTGTCCTCTAATGACTGTAGCCCAGTGGTCTCTTCCATCTTCAGGATTGGGGTGGATCTCATGGCGCCAATTATGACACGCTGAGCTTGGTTCTGTATCTTATTGAGGTGGTTGAGGTTAGACTTTGCAGCTGATGCCCATGCTGACGTCCCGTACTCAACTACAGGTCGGACTCTCCCTGTATAGAGTCTCTTCAGGATACGTTCGTCAGCCCCCCAGTTCGTCCCCGCAAGTTTCCTCATGATCGCCAGTCTCAACTTGGCCTTGCTACAGCATCTGGTGATCTGCTGTTTCCAAGTGAGCCTGCGATCAAAGGTCACTCCCAGGTAGGTAGGTGTGGGTTCCTCTGCAAGCCTTTGGTTGTTCAGTGTCAGCTTCGCCTCTTGCTTCTTGCTGGATAGGCTGAAGACTGTGTAGGTTGTTTTGCTTGAGTTGACAGAGACAAGCCATTCCTTGGTCCAGTCGCTGATCTTGTTGAGCGCAGTCTGGAGGCGTACCTGTGCTGTGGTGGTGTACTCTTCAGAGCACCAAAGCACCAGGTCATCTGCGTAGATCGCTCCTCTGACCCCTTTTGGCAGTTCTCTGACGATGTCATCTATGAAGATGAGGAACAACGTTGGCGAAAGGACTCCTCCTTGTGGTACTCCCTGTCTCAGCACCTTCTTCTTGCTTTTCTGGCCCTGAATCTTGACTCGGGCTTGGCGATTGTGTAGGTACTGGCTGATCCAGGTGTACATCCCCCCAGACACACCACATCGCCGTAGTTTGAGCCTAAGTCCGTCCTTCCAGACTTTGTCGAACGCCTTCTCCATGTCAATCCAGACAGCAAGCGTGTTCTTCTTTTCTTGGAAAGCGTCCTCAATGCTTTGCGTGATGAATGTGATCTGGTCTTCTGTTGATCTGTGTTGGCGGAAGCCTGCCTGTTCAGGGCTCAGCAGCTGATGCTCCTCAAGGTGCCAGACAAGCCTTGTGTTGACAAGTCTCTCCATCAGCTTCCCTAAGCAGCTTGTAAGGCTGATGGGTCTGTAGCTGTCAGCCTTCGACTTGTCCTTTCCCTTTTTGTGAATGGGGATCATGTCTGCTTCCCTCCAACACTGTGGTACTGATCCTGTCTTCCAGCTGGAGTTAAAGATTTTTAGAAGGACTGCCTTGCTCTTCATCCCAAGATGCAGAATCATTTCATTTGTGATTCCGTCTGGTCCAGGTGACTTCTTCAGGTTGAGGCTCTGCAACGCTTCCTCCAGCTCTTTCTCTGTGAAAGCTGTGGTCATGACTTCCTCTTGGGGCTCTTCCTCATGAAGTTCACCTTGGGCCCTGTGCACTGCAGCTCTATGTTCAGGAGGGACTTCCAGATTGCTGATGTTTTCATAGACGTCTATGAAGTGGTCTGCTGCTTTCTTTCCAGAGAGGTAATTTCCATTCTCTTGTATTGTTATAGTGGTGTGACTTGTTGTTTCATTACAGAGGGTTCTAGCCAGTTTCCACAGCTTGCTGCCATCCCTGTCGAGATTTAGGCTTTCAGTTTTCTCTTGCCAGCTTTTTCTTGCAGCTTGTGCGCAGGACAGCTTGTATCTGGCAGTTACTTCCTTCAGCGCTATGTTATTCTCCAGTGATGGCTGCTTTTCTGCTCTGTCCCTGGCTTCCGTAACAGCATCTTCCAGATTCTGGAGTTCCTCCGTCCAGTAGGGCTTGTAATCTTTACGTGCTCCTCTTGGGATGGATTCTGTAGCAGCTTTCAAGACGGCCTTTGTGAAGTCTCGAACCATCTTGTTTGAGTCCTTCTGCCTGATGTTGATTGGCTTTGTGTGTGTATCAGTGAGGGTCTCGAAGAGAGTCCAGTCCGCCTTTCTGTAATTCCAGCGGGGAAAACACTTTGCTTGTGGACACTGTAAGTTGAGGTTGATAGAGAGTTTGACGGGCTTGTGGTCACTTCCTCCAAGCTGGTTGAGGACTGTTCTTGTGGTCCTGACGAACAGGTCGTTGGTGGCGAACGCTAGATCTGGTGTTGATGTGGTCATCCAGCGTCTAGAGTAAAAGGTGGGTTCATCATCTTCTTGATTGATGAGATGAAGATGTGTGTCAATCTCCCAATCCTCAACTTCTTCGCCTCTCTTGTCCGTCTCCTCATAGCCCCATCTCTCTGAGTGACTGTTAAAATCACCCACCACCACGCAGTTGTTGTCTGGGATGTTCATGTATGTGAGGGAAAGATCACGATCTTGAGGGCAATAGACATTGTAGATCCTGATGTTGCGTTCCTTAAGGACTATATCAATACCTTGGATCTCTGCCTGTTGATTGGTGTTGATCTTGAGTTCTTGTGCGGCGATGGAATTCCGCACCAAGATAAGCACCCCTCCTTTGTTTCTTTCCTCACGGTCCAACCTGATGGTCTCGTAACCCCTCACTTGAAAGCGATGGTTTACGGTCAAATGTGTCTCTTGGACACATGCGATATCAATATTTTCTTGATGCATCCTTTCTGCCAAGCCAAGTTTCTTTTTATGCACCCCTTCTGCATTCCACTGGAGAATGTTGAGCATTCTGGGTGGTACCGTTTGCTTGGCATTAGCAGGAGGATGAGGTCTCCTTCTTCGTCGCATTGACATGCAGAATTTCTTTGTCTGACCACCGACCGCTTGGGGTGGGCCCCTTTGAGGACCAGGCTGCTTCCAATTCAGTAGTGGGGCGACCATCCCCAACTCGGGTGGCGGATAGGGGAATGGCCCTCAGATATGGGGGTTAGCTGCGATATAAGTCAGGCTTGCCTGGCAGAATAAGCAGTCCCGGACCAACTGGCGATGTTCCTATCAGGACGGGGTGGGTCAACAGGTGGCACTGTTGTCCTCACTGAAATACCCCATGTGTCCTATGACGGGCTCATCATGCGGTCAAGAGGCGCGGTATAACCTCTAGCCCCGGGGTGGGATCCCCGGAGAAACAATCCCCCCTGTGCTCACAGGGCAGGACGCACGGGCCATGAGCTAAGGGTGAGGCACCCCGAAAGAAAACTCCAGCTGAAGACGGAGGTATCGGGCCACTGGCGCAGCTTAAACCACGATACCACGCATATACGCTTCCATGATGATATTGCATGCTGGAATATTTTTTTTATCGAACATTGCCATATTGTGATTGTCGGAGTTCAATGATTTGAAATATCCATTGCCCCCCCCTAATCCTGGACAGCTTCCGCCGCCACTGGTGTGTAGGGACGGGTGGTGGTAGTAATGGGGGAGTAGGGGGTGAAGAGCATGAATCTTTGCCCATCCATATGCCTGCGCTATTGTCAGGAGAGATCTTTACCCAGGCGCTCTTCCTTGCATCGCCATCGTATCCACCCCTCTCTAACAAAAAGGGCATTTTCACAAGCACAGTCTCGAGCTGACTCGATCATGATCACTATCAGAGGGGCAGACACCCAGACTTAAGTCTCTGTTGCTGGCTTCAGCTAAGAGAGCCCTTGAGGTTGGACAGGCCACGTCAGCTGCTTTCCAACACCCGGTTCCACCATGCCATTTCTGGAGGCACCTAGCTGACGCCCAGATGATCTCTTCAACTTTTACCTCAGGGATATCAGCATGACCAGAGCTTGATGGTTGCAGCGGGGTTCTGCCTCATCGCGGTTAACTCAAGCGCATCCCCCCCCCCCCCCCCCCCTCTTCACTCTGCAAATCATCGTGGCAGTTAGCCCTCGTCCGATTTGTTGAAGAGTTTGATATGGTATGGTATATGACGCGTGAAGGGGAAATGGTGGTTTTTTGTTGTTGTTGTTGTTGTTGTCTTTTTTTCTTTTCTTTTTTTTTTTCATGTTCGGCTAGATATACCAACCAATAGTTTCAAAGTAAGATGACCGAAGGAGGCCTATGAGGTCGAAACGCGTCGTGCTTTGTCTTGTAATTTGCTTATCCCTGTTGTCCAGAGAGATATTACGGTTGGTCTTTAGATGATGGAAACCCGAAGTGACCACGTATCGTCTGGAAGTGATGGAAGATAGTGCTCGGGATGTCTTTAATGGGTTGATCACAAACATTTGGCCAGGCAGAGCTGATCACCTGGCGAAACTTCCAAGATTTTGAAATGCAGAATCTACTGTGTAGCCAAACAGACAGTATGAGAAAAACTCCCCATTTTCAGTCCAGTTGAGGTCCAGGAGAAGCTACGGAGACCGGTGGGGGTCTCTGCAGCGGGCCGTGGACTTCCTCTTACTAACCGGATTGACGATACAGCATGGCCGGGAACACGAAAGAAAGAAAGAAAATAGTAAACAAAAGTGGGGAGAGGGGCTAAAATGGCAAGAAACGGCCCCAGAGCGTTGTCATCTGAATTGATTCTGAATGGTAACACGGTTCAGCCATCTTTGCTGATCCCCGGCCACACTACGAGCTGTGCTGTGAACTGGCCGATGGACTGACGGTGGGCGAACTCTGAGCTATGAATGGTGGTGGGTGGCTACACCGATAGCAACAGAGGTAGCCGCTACAACCGCACATTGAGAAGAATGACGTCAGCTACTGTGCCGGCGGCCACAGCACCTGCTGGCGTAACACCTACCTCCTACCCACGTGATTCCATTATTGAGCACTCATGACTTTGATACGATCATACATGTGCATAGTTACAAATAAAATCCCACTATTCATTTTTTTTCTTCGGTAAAGTTTTTTTTTTTTTTTTCGTTTACCATACTGTCACACCAAGTCAAAGGCAATTTCTCTCTTTCTATTTTTTTTTGTTAAAGGAGTCGTTGAATAGCCGTTTGTTTTGCTTCTTAAAATATCAACGTAAACTTCTAATATGAAGACGTGATCGATGTTAGAATGATTGTTTCCAAACCCATCTTGATTATTTAGTAACAGTTTGTTGTTTTCAATAAAAATCGGAAAGTCTATCATTTGATATGCTGGTAAAATATATTACCAAGACAACTGTAAGGGTTGCTGTCTCTGTAATTATCACACACGCTTTGATTTCTTCTCCCATTAAAAAACAAGTGGTTCAATTCAATCAATCGTCCGATCTTCTACAGCTTTATTATATAATGTACAATACTTAATTATTCGTGCACTCAAGAACAGCATTTTTATATCATACTCGTTTCGTATAATGTGTAATTGGGAAGACTTTCCATTTTTCAGGAATATAACAGCTCTTTCAACTTCATCTGGTTTGTTTGTTCGTTTGTTTCTTTTCTTTTTTCTTTTTTTTTTCTTATTGGTGCATTTAGAACAGCAGCCTCCCATCTGGTGACGGTGATCTATCTACCCCAACGACTGATGAAATTTCCAATCGATTCGATAATTCTCTTGATGAAACAGTGCTCTGTTATCTTTTAATTTGCATAACTGGTTTATGTGTGTGTGGAACTTTGAAGTGCATGGTATCAAGCAAAAATGACTTGCTTTCATTCTTTATTATTTCGGTTTATGGTTTTGTCAACAACAAATCAAGTTTCTTACTTTTTTTTTTAACTGTATTTCTTTTATATCTGCCTTTCACTGTTATTCTGTGTCCACGGCCTCTGGTCTACGTGCTATTGCACAAAGATTCATCATATCCAGCCATGCATCATGGTGTGTGTGTGTGTGTGTGTGTGTGTGTGTGTGTGTGTGTGTGTGTGTGTGTGTGTGTGTGTGTGTGTGGTCCCTTGATAAAAACTTAAGTCATCCGCACTGTCGCGGAGAATGTTTGAATTAAATGCTGGGTGTACTTTTTTTATTCTCCTTTTTTTTTTCTTCTCAAGTTTAACAGCGTTCAACTTAGTAAATGATATTGTGCATATGTAAACTCGCATGAAAATCCACACCGTTAAAGAGCAAGTTGATGGCCAGCCACAACACCGCCATCGCTACTAATATAACCGTCCGTGGTCAGAAGCTAGAGACTGTTGAAAAGGTCCCTTCCCTGGGATTCATCAGACGCAGTGAGGGACCAACCCAAAAATCCTCTCAAGGGCCACAAAAACAACATCAGCACAATGTGGACTAAAACCTGTATGGAAGGACAAGAAGATCTCCGAGAAACACAAAATCAGGCTGCTACGTACATTGGCGTGTTTCACATTCCTGTTCGCTTGCCAGACATGGACCTTCACGGCGGATCTGGAAAGAAGAATCCAACCCATGGAAAGAAGATGATACCGCAAGATACTAAACATCAGAGATACTGATGATAATTATGAACATTAAGTTCATACGTATATTGTAGCCCTGAGGTCAGCCCATTGGAAAAAAAAAGACAAACATATCCTGAATAAGAAACAATCAACGTAAGCAATTATGACATATTAGCTGAACTATAGACATCTGAAGACATAAGAGATTAGGCTACGCGGAGGGTGTCACGCATTCCCTTTGATTTGTCGGTCCCAGGTAAACAATGAACGTGAAAATAAATGAAAAGTACTACAAATCCGCTACAACACACACACACACACACACACACACACACCACACACACACACGCACGCGCGCACGCGCGCACCCCGCGCACCCCGCGCACCCCCTCCCCCTCCCCCCCCCCCCACACACACACGTAAGCACATGCAAACAAACACACACACACACACACACACACACACACACACACACACACACACGAAGTTTTTTTTTAATTCATACGGCACTCTTCCCCCCTCTCCTGCACCCCCACCATTTTCCTTCTCCTCTTATCCTCCTTCCCGTACAGCAGGGTACTAGAGTCCACCTAGGTTCTAGCTAGCTGCAGCTTGGACAAGCTGGGTCTAGCCAGAACCTAGGTGGGCCTTAGGTGGGTCCTAGGACCCTTGCTGTCTGGGTACTTTTTACTCTCTCGGCTCGCCTTGAAACATGATTTTTTTTGTCAAAGATCCAAGTGAATTCAAAAATGTTCTAACAAATACCAAAAGACACCAGCTGGTGCATTCAAACTGATTCAACCTTAACGTTTTGGAAAAAAAATCACTTTCAAAGGGAAGTTATATAAGTTGATTGCTTTTTGAATAAAGACAGCCTAAAGTCCTTATTATCACCAGTATTCAGAGAAAAGTGTTTTTAAAAAAAGCCGAAGAGATCTGTATGGAATTGAATGTAGGCCTTTTTCGATAATTTTATATCCGACAAGAAGAGGAAGAAGAGAGAGAGAGAGAGGAGAGAGAGAGAGAGAGAGAGAGAGAGAGAGAGAGAGAGAGAGAGAGGGGGGGGGGGGAGGGAGGGAGGGGGGAGGCGGTCGGATAAAGGGTATTAACTTGATAATAAAAAGGCAGAAAATGAAAGGAACACACACACACACACACACACACACACACACACACACACACACACACACACACACACACACACACACACACACACACACACACACACACTGAAGCTAATAATAAGACGTTAACGAAACAAAAGCGAGCAACAAAAGCAAGCCAGCCTCTGTGAATATTATACGCATTTCAAGTACAAAACACTTTTATAATTGTTTGAGTTATTATATCCAGCAGTAAGGATGGGGGTGGGAGAAAGTGGGCTTGTTGCGGAGTATGTGAACAATAGCATATAAAAGTGATTGAAATGACGGTGTTTGAAGATCGATTATACAAGTGTTGTCTGATCGACTCGGGGAGCGATGCGCGTGATTAAGCTTATGTTAAAATGGATTTCTGAGTCGCTTCTCGGAACAGATACATGGATTCTGAGGCAGTCTTTAAGGACTTATTGAGAACGTGTGCTTAGGGTGCTTTTCCTGACACAATCTTGAGCATCGTGAGCCCTTTGTTGTATTCTAGTCCGGCATACAGGGAGAATCTGAAAATCTTTCAGAATCTGAATCCAAGAGGTTAGAGAGAGAGAGAGAGAGAGAGAGAGAGAGAGAGAGAGAGAGAGAGAGAGAGAGAGAGAGAGAGAAAGAGAGAGAGAGAGAGAAGAGAGAGAGAGAGAGAGAGAGAGAGAGTGGTGTGTGTGTGTGTGTGTGTGTGCGCGCGCGCGCGTGTATGTGTGTGTGTGTGTGTGTGTGTGTGTGTGTGTGTGTGTGTGTGTGTGTGTGTGTGTGTGTGTGTGTGTGAGTACGAATTACCCTGGTAGCACCTCATAAAACATGACCATTTTGGCTGCCCATCGTAATGTGATCTCGTTCTGGTGGCATAGTGTTGCGTAAAAATAGGTCTCCCTGCCCCAGTTTTCCTCAGGTTGTTATCCCCGCTAGCCGTTTTTATCTCCTTTGATGACGTGGACATTCAGTAGAAAGAAGTATACTTTCCGTAGAATGTAGCAAACAAACGGCCGCTTGTTCTGATAGCGTGAATTGCGATGAGTTCAAGCCTTCGCTTTTGTTGAACTTGTGGCCTGCAAGTTTGTAATACGAATAAAGCGTGAATTGAAATCAATGTAATCACCTTTTCAAGTTTTTGTTTGGTTTGGACGGGTTCACTTTGTTTTTCTTTCTTTTTTTTTTTTTTTTCTTTTCGTCTTTTAATCATCTTGTGCGTTTGTACTATGTACGTACATGAAGAAATTTGAACATTGATAAGAAATAGGTGAATATCTTCATAAGTCTTTTTTTCTTTTAAAACCTGTTTTAAACACATTTTTCATTGCAACAGTAGAATTACAGGGCCGCTGTACGATGGATTGAACAAATCATAAAACAAACACAACGCACTTCGACCTGTTGGATCTTCTTCAGGCAGGACAAATAACATTCAAGATAATGAAAATAAAGGATGAACAGACGTTTTCTTCTACATTTTAGAGTCTGAACCGTGTCTGATAGGAACTGCTCGGAGGACCAAGAAAAAAAAAAGTAAAGGGAGATAAAGATTCCAATGTCATACCACAGAAATGTCTTGCTTTCCTCCCTTTCCCCTCTTTATTTAGGGAAGTGACGTCATGACGTGCAATGGCTGACAAATGCAGACGGACGCCTGGATGAGTAATGTTTGTCTTGGACAGACGTCTCTACAGAAGACATTTTAATGCACTGTTCCCAAGGTATATTTAGACAAGTCGTTGCATGTTATGAAAGTGCAATTCTTCTTTTACGCGTTTTGCAACTAAGCGTCATATCTCAAACATGCATGTTAGTCTCGAGTCTGTCTTAATGACTGGTTCAGTGATTGACTCAGTGACTCGTTGACTAGGTCGACAATCACTGTGTGTCACTCATAGCATCTGTGGAACTGCCATATCAGACATTGCAGTTGCAGCGTAAGTGTATGCGAGAAAATCCCAATTCGCTCCTCCAGCTTTTATAAGAGCTGTTTTTCCTTCAGAATATTGAAGTTGACATGTGTGACTGTATCTGTGTTATGTTCCATAATATTCTCGTTTTCTGTAATCAAAACGATACTGGACGGGAAAGTGTTTATAAATATTGAGCCACTACGAAAGGAAGCTTTTGCGTGTCAGCATTGACAGATTATGGTTGTAAGTCACAAATGAGTACGTATTATGTCATTTGCATGGGCCCAAGTGGTTTTGTTTTGTTTGTATCAAATTTAGTTTTTCCTTTGTTTTTGGGTACACACAGTGCAACTGTGGTGATCAGTGAAATCAGTTAGTAATACACCTAAATGACATGAGCAGTGTTATTATTGCAGTAAATGCAGTGTGGTAAAGGCTGAAAAAACAACCACCAATGTTTATGAGTTCTTGTTGTGGTTGGTTTAGAGCACATGTGCTTTAATCATGTACATTGATTTGATGAAATTAAACTCCCAGGTTTACTTGTAAACTTTCATTTTTTGAAAAAAGAAAACATGTAATTCATTTAACTACCAAATATATGTTTTGAAAGCCAGAGGTACTGATTACAGTGTAATACTGTTTAAATAAATCACAAAGATTAAAAAACAACAAAAAAAATCATTAAAGTCCAAATCACACCAAAGTTTGTATGAAACTCTGGAAGTGGATAAGTCTCTTTATGTGCTATAGTGTATGTAATTGACCACTGTGGTCATCACTTTGCTCAGAAATCAAAATCAGTGTAGCATAAATTGATAATTCACTGCGTACATTGGTCATGTTGCCAGGTGAAGTGGTGCAAACATACTCGTACACTGCTTTCTGTGCAGTTATTGATAATGCCAGGGCTTAAAGTTGAACTGTTCACCATTTGGCATAATACTGCAGTAGAGTATATTTTTTCAACCTTTCCCAATCCTTTCATACACATCCCTTCAAAATTTCAGGGGAAGGGAGAAAAAAAAAGTCGGGGGGGGGGGGGGGGGGGGGGGGAGGAGGAGGAGGTTGGGAGGGGGTGACAGATCTGCTCAGAATTTATTGCCACTTGTTTGTATCCTTATTTTGCGTGATTTCTTCCCATAAATATCAGAAATGAAAAATGACTTACATGGGAAGCATAACGGACCGAAATGGTTTAGAGGCTAATTAATAATAATAATAATAATGTATGGATTTTATATAGCGCAATTCTTGGGATCAACTCATTGCGCTCAGCACACACTCAAACACTCGCACTAACATGTGTTCACACACACACGCACGCACACACACACACACACACACACACACACACACACACACACACACACACACACACACAGGCGCACTTATCAAGTTCATCGGTTCAAGCGTAAACAATACAGTTATGCATGCAGTACATAAAAAGCCAGGTCATATTAATAGACACAGCATTCAGATATTATGGTTGAAGAAGGCTTTCCTAAAGAAGTATGTTTTTAACTCTGACTTGAATTTAGATACTGTAGGCAGGTCACGTAAGCTGTCAGGAAGAGAATTCCAAAGAGTGGGCGCACTAAAGCTAAATGCTTTCTCACCGACTGTCTTTAACGAGCGCCTAGGAATTTTCAGAAGTTTTTGAGAAGATGAGCGAAGAGACCGAGAAGTTTGATAGGTGGACAGAGAAGCAGAAAGATACTGTGGGAGTGTCCCATCAAAGAAACGATAGGCAAAAACTGCGATTTTGAACTGCCATCGATATTTGATGGGAAGCCAGTGGAGTTCACATAACAAAGGTGTAATATGCTCATTTTTACGCTTTTTGAGAACAAGCCAAGCTGCACTGTTTTGCACCCTTTGTAATCGTGCAAGCTGTTCTGAAGGAAGTCCTGCTAACACAGAGTTACAGTAGTCTAGTCGGGACATTACCATGGCGGTGATGAGTCTGATTGTTGCCTGTGTGGAGAGGTAAGACCGGATAGAAGCAATACGTCGCAATTCCAGGAAGCATGCACGACAAACATTAGATATTTGGTTCTGCATAGAGAGTGTTTGATCAATGCTAACACCTAAATATTTCACTGACTCTTTGAAAGGTAAAACAACACCATCAATTTCTGCCGACTCAGCTTTAACCATCTTGACACGAGAGGAGGTACCAACAGCCATGATCTCGGTTTTGTCACTATTCAGCTTGAGTTTGTTGCTGGTCATCCAGACTTTTACGTCCCTAAAACATGCGGTAATATCTGATTGAGCACCTTGAAAATCGCTGGTGGTTGCGCTCTTAGAGAGTTCAGTGTCATGACAATTCCAGTGTAGGGAACTGTTGGAAATAGGACTGGATGGAAGCAGACATGAAGGAAGATAATGAGAAAAATTACAATGCTGGAACATGCAGTGTTCGAGCTGTGCTAGCAGACACTTGGGTT
>CM065722.1:42638491-42685991 GCA_033310375.1 Conus canariensis | reverse complement strand
ATGCATATACATATCTTAATCTTGGGAACTTGGGATCATGCATGCTAGATTTTTTATGCATATATACATGTTAATCCAGGGAACCTGGGATCATGCATGCAAGAATTTTTGGAACCTGGGATCAGAGTATCATGTGAAGCACTAGGATGGTGTTAGAGTCTGCACAGATCTGTTAAACTGGAAGAGAAAATCTCTTCCAGCCTGGCTATTTCCGGTTGAAATCGAACTTCCTATCTTTAGAACAAGTGTCTGACACCTTACCTAGGAGACCTTCCAGGCTGATCTCACTAGCTAACAAATAGTCTCTTAAGAGACCTGACAAGACTAATATAAATTTCAAATAAATGTTACTGAACTGCCGAAAAAACGTGGACAAACAAATCACAAGACAAAACATGATGCGTTTTGACCTATTAGGTCTTCTTCAGGCAAGATACAAAACAATAAGGACAACGAAAATGAACGAGCAATCACTTATCTTCATTCACTTCAGCGCAAGATAGGCGTTGAATGAAAACGAGGCTGTCATATAAATTTGTCTGTGTAGTGCATGGAACTTACCAGTTGACCATTTGTAAAGGATGATCTGAAGGCAAATTTGATTCTTCATTTAAGTACATGTCAACATGACTGTGTATTATGCTAAGTTCTGAGCATTGTCATGTTAATCATACATGAACATGATCATGATTATATTATGGGAAGTTAGAGCATTGCCATATTAATCTAGCGTAATCTACCACACTCCGCAAAGAGTCAAATTGTCGTGACACTTTTTTAAAGGTTGATGTTACTTTGAAAGAGGTTCCTCTGTAGGAAAGAATTCTAGTTCAACATGTGATCTTTTGTTTTGTTTGAAATTTTGGTATAATTTAATGTTTGTTAAATAGTTCAGTTGTATCCAGGTAATGGTGATGAAAACTGTGAATATTTAGACTATGAGTTGTTCTTTTGTTTTTGTTTTTTGGGTTTTGTTTTGTTTAACTGGAATTGTATCAGTGATTGCTTTTACAAGTAAATTTTTAACATACTTGTTGGGAAAAAAACATTGATGTAATAGGAATAAGATATACTGTGTTTTGTTACAAAGGATGTTAATGAATGTATATAGTTAGGTGATTGTTACACGAAAGGTGGTTAAAAAGTATTTAGAGACATAAAAAGAGAGAAAATGAACAGCTGGGTTAAGCATTCATGTACAGGTTTGCTGTAAAAGTTTTTTTGTTGTTTGCAGATGGCATTTAACCAGCGGTACCGACCACCAGCCAGACAGCACAGTGGTATGCTTAACAGTTTACATGATTCACTTCCTCTTTAATCTGGCTAAAATTGCACTGGGATAGAGAGAGAGAGAGAGAGAGAGAGAGAGAGAGAGAGAGAGAGAGAGAGAGAGAATGGTTGGGTGTATGTGCATGTACACAGGAGTATACAGTGTGTATGTGTGTGTGTGTGTATGTGTGTGTGATTGTGTGTGTGCGTGTGTTTATGTATATGAAAATGTTGGTCTTTTTCTTTTTTTCACTGCTGCTTTTTTTGTTTGTTTTGTTTTTGTTGGCTTGGGATTTGCTCCATTACTTTTTTTTCCCCATTCAGTGAGGGTTTTATTTTTGGCATCAAGCACTTTGATCACCAATAGGACAATGCAGTCTATACATAGGCATCTAGTTTTAGCTGTTAAGATTATCAATATTAATGTTGCTGTTCTGATGTATAAAAATTGAACTTGCTGGTGTGCTTTTTGATCAGTCCATATATTTAACATGGAATTAAGGGGTATACATGGAGACCAAGCCATTCATTTTCTGTGCATAACTGCATTTGTTTGCACAGTCTATGAGTGTGTATAATTTGCATATGCGTACGTATATGTGTATATATATATGATATGTATAAAAGTATACATGTGTTGTGTGTGTGTGTGTGTGTGTGTGTGTGTGTGTGTGTGTGCATGTTTTTTTGTGTGTAGACTGTAAGATACATTCTTTGTCCATCACTGATTGTATATATTTGCACAGTCAATGAATACTAGATGCAAATGTGTGTTTGTGTTCTTTCATATGAAAGGCATGAGACACAGAGAGAGGATTGATTATTTGGGGTCCACATGGATGGCGGGTTGTTGTTAATGTTATTGTTTTTTGTCCATGTTGCTTGGATCCAAGCTCAGGGTGGCACAAACATGGGTGTGGTGGTCTCTCAGTGTTGTCGCGAACAAGGAGTAATTAAACAATGTTTTTATTGATTTCATGCTTCTAGTGTATGAATCAGCTGTAGCATATGAACCATAAAGGTAACAGCTTTAGCATTGCTTTGTACACAAAACCCTACTGTTG
This sequence comes from Conus canariensis, assembly GCA_033310375.1. Lineage (NCBI taxonomy): Eukaryota > Metazoa > Mollusca > Gastropoda > Neogastropoda > Conidae > Conus > Conus canariensis. The sequence continues at coordinate 42,683,658 of CM065722.1, read as the reverse complement.
TTGTCATCCTGTCTCCCTTTCTCTCACGCTCTCTCTCTCTCTCTCTCTCTCTCTCTCTCTCTCTCTCTCTCTCTCTCTCATGCCACACACACACACACACACACACACACACACACACACACACACACACACACACACTCATACACTCACACACACACACACACACACACACACACACACACACACACACACACACACACTCATTCATTCACTCATAGTCATATGTTTGTGTACCAGTATTGATCTTTGTCTTGTTTGTGTGTACCTCTGAACAGTTTAGAAAACTTGGTTTGGTGAAAGTTTGTGTGTGAGCGTGTGTGTATGGTGTTGTGTGTGTGTGTGTGTGTGTGTGTGTGTGGGTGGGTGAGTGTGAGTGTGTGTGTATGTACTAAATTTTATTGAGATCTGTAGTAGCTGTTGTGGTGAAAGTAGTGATGCTATAATTAATAATAATGATTACGGTTATAACTAACCGTGATTTAATAATGGTAATAACGATGGTAATAGTAATGATATTGGATATCAATGGCGCTTAATCTATTAATAGTCCCAGGCACATACAAGTTCTTAGCACTCGTGCACACACACAGACGTGTGTGCATACACACACACACATACACACACACACACACACATAACACATGCACGCACCCACACGCACACACAAGGGGGTGTCTGCACCTGTGTCGGCACACACACGCACGCACGCACGCACGCATGCACAAACACACACAAATGCACACACAGGAACATGCACACACTTACACGTAAAAAATTTACATATATACACACACAGGTGTATGCATGCATGCACACAGACACACAAGACACAAACAGAAGGCAGAAAAGTTCAAGGCTATGAGCCAATAAAAAGAGTAGTTTTTTGAAGGAAGAGAAGGAATTAGAAGTGCTGATAGAGAATGGAAGTTTGTTCCATGCAGATGTCGGAGAGATTTGCTGTAAAGTGTTGACAGAATATCTAGTTTGAAGAAATGTAAACAAGCACGCAATACCTGCATATATACTCTGTTCACACTCATTATAGATCTGTCAGTCACACATCCACTTACATGTACACACACACATGCACACAGGCACACATTAACATTTTTCATTATATCTTAATCTGATTGCAATTTTTCCTTCCTAGTTATGCAAAGTATTAATAATGTTGAATTTAGGTGAACTGCAGGTCCATTTTCTTTTTGTGTTCTCGTTGCGTGCGCGAGCGCGCGCGCACACACGTGCGCTCACACACACACACACACACACACACACAGTGACACACACTCTCTCTCTCTCTCATTCACTCACTTGCTCACTCATTCTCACACTCCATGCATATCCACTCGCCCATCCATGCATAAGAGTTTTCATTCTTCAAGTGCTTCAGATACTTGCTGTTTTTGGGAAAGACACAACAGTCAAAAGTTTTATTCAGTGTCATAAAACCTATGTGAAGTGTGGGTCAGTTGAATGGGTGTGAATTTGTGCACGTTCCTGACAGAGAATGAGAGATTCAGTGGCATGGTTATCATTTGGTCTTTTGCAGTTGCGGGTTCTGGATCGAGTCATTCCTGCTTAGATGGTGTTCCCTTCAAAATCAGTCCCACCTTCCGACCTGTCCCTCAGGTGACAGACTCTGATCCTTGTCTTTGGTATATTTTATTGTCCAGTCATGTAGTCGTAGGCCCCATATGATCTGTTTCAGCTCATATTTGTCTATGTCATCAGTCTTTTTGTTTCTGTATTTTTCCTAAATAAAAATTATAGTTTGCTGTTCAGTCTGGCAGAGACATAAGCTATGATCTATCTTCTCACTGTCTGTCTGTCTGTCTCTCTGTGTGCTTAAAACCATGTGTGACATCATCTTTTGCGCTATGTCAAACCTTGCAAGGTAGCATCAGCTTGCTAGCTCTTTGGCCATTTTAATCATGGCTGACACAGTAATGATGAGTAAACAGATGCCCTGTTGGACAGCACAGGTCCCTCCATTGTCCTCCATTCAGTGGCCAAAATGCTTCACAAGAAGGACCATTCCAGTCCATTATCTATGTCCCCTTTTCATTCATAACTTACAGTGGATTGTTTGGTTTCTCTTACTTTATCTTTATGGCTGACACGGACCCCATCCTTCTTTTGAATGTGAACTATTCAACTGGTAGATTTTCATGATGCATTTATTACTTGCTGCTTTCAGTCAGTTATGTTCCTTTGCCTCAGTGTCCATCCATCTGGCCTTTTTGGTCTCACTCCACAGGAAGCAGTCCTTGACATTATGTGAGGATTTGTTACTCGCTCCTTGCCCTATCATAGGGACCATGATATCTAATGCTGAAAGACAGGGGCAAGACAAGGTGATAAGTGTGGGATTGATCAGTTTCATATATCAGGCCAGGAGTGGTCAAATCTCGATTGTTTGCCACCCATGTGCAGTCATCACTGGGTTGGATGGTAGAAGGGTGGGCTGCTCAACCTATCCAGCCTTGCGCAAGGGCACACACAACACCCTCTCCCTCTCTGAATACAGAGCACCCATGCATGATACGTTATTGTGGAGGGTTGAGTGGGAGTAAGCTCCCCACCTTTCCGTCCACCCCCCACAGTAGGCCGGAAGATATCGCAGGTAATGATGGTCACTTTGTCGCTGCATGCAGTGTATCACCCTCCCCTCCACTTGTCTCGGGGTTGGCATGTCAGTCCCATGCACTTGGTGACACTGTCACTCTCTGGGTTGATACATGGCATCTCCCACGAATGGGTAAAATCACTGGCTAGTCACAGGTTGTCAATACTGGGTGGTATATGATGGCTAAATAGTGAATTGGGTCATGCTTCCTGCAGAGCTTGATATGCTTTCCACTCATGGTTCTGCCCTTGCATCCTAGTGTTGCTGTGGCCAGAACAGAGCTTGCAAAATGGCTTTCCTTGGCAAGAGTTTGACATAAGTATAACTAGCAAAACAAGGAGTAGAATAAAAGCTCTCAGTATATTTCCGCATGTATCATACAGTTCACCTTTGATTCCAGTTTACTGTGACAATGTCTTGTACTCAGGAGCGTTGAATTCCTCCTCCTCCTTTTTTCTACTCAGTGTCACTCATTCCTTCATTTATCCCCTTTCCAGCTGTGTAGGAAAAATTCTTAATGATATCTAGCCATTGCTATTAAAGTTACAGAACGATGTAGATATATGGAATGAAGATCTTTCTCAGGTATGTGAAAAAGTATTAATGATGATTTTTTTTCTCTGTGCATATTACAGTTATGCATTACACAGGTTTTGAATTTGATTTTCAGCCAAGCCTTCCCTCAGAGTTGTTGCGTGATGCACTACCCAGATCTGGACCTTTGTATGAAGAGGTAGATACATTGTTTTCTGTGATTACTAAAGTTGGTGACACACACATAATGTGAGTAGACTGGATTTGGATGGATTGCAAGACTTTTTTGCAACATGCTTCAAAGATTCTCGCAGAAAGTGAATTATCACATTGTGGCATACAGCAATAATATTACTGGCTGGCGAGCATTCATACATGATAATTTGCAAGAATAATTGTGATTGTCATTCTAAAAGCAGGTGTGAACGAATTTGTTAGGGGACTCTCCATCAGTCATTTCAAATTACAGATTCAGTCAATCATACGTCATATGACATAATGTGGTCATTGTTTGTTTATCTTTTACCTGTATTTTGACAGCACCTAATCCACCATATTGAAAGATTTTTTCTGGCAAAAGATGCATCTTACTTAAAAACTAATAGATGGGAAACTAGGGAACAGATTTGGAAAGACTCCATTGGTTTCTGGTTTAATAACCTGCTGGCATTAGGCAGGCCAGAAATCTGGGCCTATTTTGTTCATATTCCATGTCATCCATGAGTTCTGTTGCTTTTATTTGTTGACTCCTCTTAACCGGTGTAACAGCCCGTTCTTACCCCACTCTGGAACTTATCCTGGGGTAAGTCTGGGCTAGCCTGCTTTTACCCCCAGGGGTCGTTCTAGGACGAGCTGGAACTTACCCCCCTAGTTGGAACTTTACCCCCCCCCCCCCTTCCCTCCCCGGGGGTTTAGAGTCTCTTGAGTAACTGTGTACCTTAGCTTGTACAATGCAGATAACTAGTGGTCAGTGACATTGACCACTGGTCATTATGACATAAATCGGAGATTTAACTATTTAACAGCTAATTAGTGTTTCCCGAGTGCTTGTGTACCTTGTACAATGTAGATTACTTGTGGTCAGTGCCGCTGACTACTGGTCATTATGACATAAATCGGAGATTTTAACTTTCACAGCTAATTATAGTCTCCCGAGTACCTGTGTACCATGTACAATGCAGACGACTGGTTATCAGTGCCACTGACCACTGGTCACTATGACGTAAATCAGATATTTCGACTATATTACAGTTAATCAGTGTCTCATGAGTGTTTGTATACCTTGTGCAATGCAGACAACCAGTGGTCAGTGTCACTGACTATTGGTCACTTTAATGTATATCCGAGATTTTAACTATTTTTACAGCTAATTAGTGTCTCCTGAGTGCCTGTGTACCTTGTACAATGTAGATGACTGGGGGGGGGGGGGGGGGGGTGTCATTTCCAACTAAGGGGGGTAAGTTCCAGCTAGTCCTGGAATGACCCCGGGGGTAAAAGCAGGCTAGCCCAGACCTACCCCGGGGTAAGTTCCAGAGGGGGGGTAAGAATGGGCTGTTACACCGGCCTCTTGCCACGGTTTTGTAAAGCATTACTATTCATAGTCTTGGTTTGCATTGATGTTCTTTTCCTTCATATACTGAAAATTTGGATTGTTTTGCTTCAGTATGACTATGAGACTGAGGAAGGAGTGTTGGCATGGGCCAGGGCACGTGAGGAAGCCAAGGTCAAGGCCTTGGCAGAAAGAGAGATGGCAGAGCGAGCAAGAGCAGCACTAGCTGCTGCAGAATGTAGCTCATCCTCCGAATCTGAAGATGATGTTGCTCTGCAACCTCCTCAGACCTGTGCTGGTGCTGACGCCACTCGAGAACCTGCAGCACATCCGCAGCAAGGACCAAGACCCCCATGGCAGTTACCTTTGGCGGCCTCTGTGGGTAGCACTATCCTGACACCCATGCCTATCCAGACAACGAAAACTAAAGTGCAATCGCCCCTGGTTCCCAAGAACCTGTTTGACCTGGCCATGTTTGAACAGGAGGGAGACCCCTTTGAGAACCTGGAATTGCAGACCATTGACGACATGGAGGAACTGCGGGCTTTGTTGGAGAGAATCAGCACAGCGGAACCATCTGCTCAGGAGCCTTCAAATGATCCAGATATCCAGGCAATGTACAGTAACAGCGAGATGGTGAATTCTCAGTTGGGTGATGGAGGTCCTCAGGAACCTGATGCCAGTGGGGATGAAGTTCCTTCAGAAGACAAAATCTACGTGAATGTTACCGTGAGGTCTGGAATGGACTCGAGTGTCAGCAAGCAGTCAGGAGAAGATTACTCTGATGACACAGGGTCAGCCCTGGAAGGGTCAGGCATGTCGAGCAGTGTTTGTAAAACCTCCAACCCCAACTGTGATTTTGTGATAGAACCCACAGGGGATGGGGACTATGTCATGATCCGATCAGACTACTCCCAAAAGTCTGTGACATCTCACGACTCGCAGTCTGTCTATGCCAATCTTGGCTCGGAGGCAGACCCTGTCGATTCCAGATCAGAGGAAGAAGAGTCACAAGACTTGTACACCAACAGTCAAGCTTTCACGTCCGCTCAGCCCCCAGTACTGCCACGCGTTCAGAGTTTGCTTGGAGATCGGGCAGGACTTGGTGCTTCAGGTAAAACTGCCAGTATTGTGTTCAATCCTGCTGTTCGCTACTCTCTTCCCAGAACAAGTGGCAGCCATGCTGACGTCATGGCAAGCAGAATGTCACAGAGTGCGTATGCATGGTCCGATTCATCGCCGAGTGCCTGGGGCTTGGATCCCCCTGCCAGTGCTGGTACAAAGGACACTCCTCCTACCTACTCCAATTTCCCTTTCTCTGATTCTATATCAGTTATGACCGCCTCAACTCCAGCCTTTTCCAACATGTTCTACAGCTCCAGCGCACGCTCCAAGTCTGGATCTGTGAATCAGATGAACAGTGCACGTTCCCAGTCTGGATCTGTGAATCAGATTAACAGCACACGCTCCCAGTCTGGATCTGTGAGTCAGATTAACAGCGCACGCTCCCAGTCTGGATCTGTGAGTCAGATTAATAGCGCACGCTCCCAGTCTGGATCTGTGAGTCAGATTAATAGCACACGCTCCCAGTCTGGATCCGTGAGTCAGGTGAACAGAACAGTGGAGGAGGATAGACGCCCTAGTGTCCCGAGTGCCGTAACAAACGACAATCACACCTATTCCAACCTGCCGAGTTCTGATGTGAATTCCATAATGACGGTATCCATGCCAGCCTTTTCCAACAATTTCTATGACAATTCTGACCAGCAAGAGTCAGAGTCTTTAGCTCCAGGGAGCATCATGAGTCCCACCGGAGGAGCCCTGAGGAATGCCAGAAGCGATCCTGATTTGTCAGCAGCAGCTCATGGTTCTCTTCCTTCACCACAGGTTATTGTCCATACTGTGTGTGTGTGTGTGTGTGTTGTGTGTGTGTGTGTGTGTGTGTGTGTGTGTGTGTGAGTGAGTGAGTGAATATGTGAGTGAGTGAATTGTGTGTGTGTGTGTGTGTGTGTGTGTGTGTGTGTGTGTGTGTGAGTGAGTGAATGTGTGAGTGAGTGAATTGTGTGTGTGTGTGTGTGTGTGTGTGTGTGTGTGTGTGTGAGTGAGTGTGTGTGTGTGTGTGTGTGTGTGTGTGTGTGTGTGTGTGTGTGTGTGTGTGAGTGAGTGAATGTGTGAGTGAGTGAGTGAGTGTGTGTGTGTGTGTGTGTGTGTGTGTGTGTGTGTGTGTTAGTAAGTCAAGTAACTAGAGAAGTGTGAACCTGTCTCAGTGTCTGATTTTGCCATAGGACCCACATTTACTCACGATGCAGTTAAATTTTCAAGAACCACATTTTGTGAGAGTTATGTGAGTGTTTAACTTAATGCCTTGAGGACATGGTATGTAAGACATTCTGTTATCAGATCGATTGCCTGTTTATAATTGCACCACATAAATTTGCAATCTGAATTTATATAATACATTCTGTAACGAAAGGCCAGTTCTCAGGATGTGAATTTTACTAACGACCTTTGCGACAGAACATTTTTCTGTTCTTTTCTTTTCTTTCTCTTTTTTTTTTTTCACTTTCACTACAGTTGAAGTGTTTCTCGTTTCACAAGATGGTTAACAAATTATTGGTTTTATATGGCAAGATTATTGGTATTAACTAAGTGATGATAACAGCTGCACTGCAGTTATGTTGCTGATTAAATTTCTTGTCCATCCAGCCCTGGAATCCTTACAAACCTCTTCCACCACCTCCATCGTCAGACCTTCGGTCCAGCTCCTCTTCCACAGAGAGCTTACCCACGGAGCCCAGTCAGAACCCATCTCCCATGGTTCTGTCCCCTTCTCCAGGCGAGTTTGGTGCCGCAGCACCCAGGCTGCCGGGAGAGGGAGAGATGGACCCTTACCATAGACTGTCCAGCGATGCCAAAATGTTTGTCAACAACCTCACCCCCATGGGGTTCTCTCGGTCCCGGGTATCTCGCGCTGTGGAGAAGTTTGGGCTGGACGAGAAGGAGGTAAGGATGGAGATTGACTGGAATGACAAACAAACTCTTTATTTAGTTTTGAAAAGAATTATGAAGAAAAACATCCCACAGTATTTCAGTACTAGGCTGTTGTATATATCATTTCAAAGTTGATTTTTAGCTTCTTTTTTTGTATTTTTTTTTAGTTTAGCTGTTTAATATTAACTCACTTGATTTAATTTTACATTGGAGTTGATACATGTGTATGTATTCAAACTTAAATGAAAGCCATGCACATTTTCCGAAGGTTAATACTCTTGATCTTTTTCAAGGATGATTGATGATATAAAGTGAAAGACCATATATGAAAAATTATGTATGTTTTAGCCCCCCCCCTCTCTCTCTCTCTCTCTCTCCCCCCTGCCTCCCTCCCTCTCTCTTATGTTATGTGAATCACTGAATGTGAGGAAAGTTTTGATATGAAGAGAGGCAAGCAAGGATTGCAGTCGGATGGGAGTTGGTGTTAACTTCTGTAGGATGTGCTGTTCAAAACAGTGTGCAGATTGGAGTTAAGAAGGAACCATTATAGTGATGTCTAGTAAGAAGAGGACCAGACCCCTAAAGGCAGTTGCAGAGGCAGCTGAAGAGTTCTAGCTGGATCTGTCTTGGAGGAATTAAAGTGAAACGTAAGGCTTAAGTTACCCAACTTAGAACAGACATTTCATGATGATGTGGGTAAGACTTTTGTCAGAAAAGGCAATGCCTTGAGACATTCAGAAGTTGCTGATCTGAATCCCAGCAGTACCAGGAAAAAGAAAAAAGATCTGACAGCAGAAGGGCATCTGGTCTGGCCTCTTAAGAGAGTAAGGAGACCAGGGCCAAGACATTTGGCTGTGGGGACTTTCTTCTGTGGAGACTTATGCTGTCAGGCTGAGACTTCCTTCCTGCTAGAGTGAATGTGTTAGAATTGAGTGTAGGGTAAAGACTGGAATGTTAGTGGAGGAGACTTTGGTCTTGTGCGGATATACCGAAATGTTTAGAAATCATAATAGGGATTAAGGGAGATATGACTGGACATTCACAGTGATAGTGAGGATCATCTCAACGTCCTTAGAAGTTTGGACAGGAGAAGAGAGGATTAAGAGAAGGCATGGCGTTTGGTCCTAGGTAGTTGTCTGGAAATCTGTTGTTTTGTAATTTTACTGAAAACATGTTGTTTTCTGAGTTTGAGGGATAGCACGATTGGCTTGGAAAGTGGGAAATGAAGAATGACGCCATCGTGAAACTCGGTAATAAAAAGCTGATACAAAAATATCTGATCACCCCTAAAGCATGACTGTAGGTGGTGTGTGTGTGTGTGTGTGTGTGTGTGTGTGTGTGTGTGTGTGTGTGTTTTCTTAAATATTTTGGGGAATACTAGAGACAGTGGCACTATTTAAGTATATATTATTATCATCATCATATTCATACAGATGTAGATATTGTTGGTTTATCGACACCAATTAGTCTTGCTCACAGCTTGGTTTGATGATGTTATTGTCTCGTCAGTCTGTATCAAACAAGTAGATTCTCAGTGTCTGTACATTCACAACTATACTACTTTAAATGCTAAACCAAGTAACCCCTCCCCCGCCCTAACTCTTTTAGAGTGGTTTGCTCACAAAATTGTGGATGGACCGAAAAGGTTACATTTTACAGTGAGGTCACGCAGTGTTTCTATCTTACATGTGGCAGGTACTGGATCACTTGTTCAATGTGGAGAAGCTGGTGGAAAAGAAGTTTACTCCAGCGCTGGTTGAGATGAGTCTACAACTGTTCAAGAACGACATGCGAAAGGTAGGCTACAGTGGATGCTGGTTTTCATGGTAAACTGTGTGATGATTTGCACAAGATATGAAAGGTGGGGTAGGTTGCTCTTAGTGGTGGTTTGCCTGATATTAATGTATGAGTAATTATGGGTGATGGTTTGCAAAAGATGGGTTACAAGGTGTAATAGTTTACACAGTGTGTAAAAAGTGGAGTACAGTGTATGATGATTTACATAATGTGCTTACAGTGGGTTATAATTAATGATGGTTTGCTTGGTGTACAGCTGAGCATGAGCATCCATTGACCTATAATTGGGTCCGGAATTCTGCCCAGCAATACCCAGCAGTATTCAAAGTTGAATAGTCACTTATGATGAGCAACCGAAGAGTTAACAACAATAACTTAAAATCTTTCATCATTTTGATACATATTGCTATTGCAACCTTTTTCTCTGCTGCTGTTTCACCACCATCCCAAGCTCTCGGTCCCGCTTACTCAAATTTTCCCCCAAGAATGTTGGGATCTTATTACAAAAAAATAAATACATAAAATAAATAGATGAAATGATCATAGAAGGGATCCAACAAGACTCACCAATAACTATATTATTATGTGGTGGCCATAGTAACTGCATATGTAAGAAGGCCCACTACCATTTTCAGGATTACTAAAGCTAAATGGTGAAAGGAAACATGAAAGAGTAAGGCCAAAAGTTACGCGAGATAGAAGAAAGGCATGGCAAACATATTTGTGAGATGCAGAGCTCCCACTTCACAAATTTGCAGATTTCAGGGAAATCTTAAAGTAGAATTCTTACAGAGAAGCAGCATTTAAAAACAAACAAACAAAAAAAAAGAAAATAAAGAGAGAAGAAGAAAGGGGTAGCGGAATCTGTCATGGTCGAATTGTTTCTTGTTTTTTTTTTTGTATGCTAGCAGACAATACTGATGTCATTACATCTCCTGTAAACTTCTTCTTGAGAGTGGACAGTTGCTGTCATGTCTACCTCATTGAAGGGGAAGTAATATACTCTGACATGGTGCTTTAGAAAGACAGTATGAAAGTGAAAGAATTGACAAAAGCTGTACAAAGAAATGACCACAGTGTTCAGATTTGTGTCAGACTGCATTGTTTTGAAAGCAAGTTCTGATTTTGTTTCCAGGGATGGAAAGGCAAGGCTGACAGAATTCCTTTAGGATTTCAGGGACTTTTGCCTTCCCGTTGGGTCCCTGAAGATAGCGAGAGTGGCCCTTTCACTTTATGTGTTGTGTTGTTGCAAAGTTGAATATGGGGTGCAAAGTAGCATTGCTTTGGATTTTTTTGTTTCTTTTTTGTTCTGTTCTTTGTTTGTTTGTACTTTTAGGAGAAAAATTATTCATCTTGATAGTTAAAAGTGATGTGCAGAATGACTAGTTGGCACAGAGTGTAGTGATATTTTGCAAAATTTTCCACAGCCCTCAAAAATGCCTTTTCTCTGACACAGAAATGCATTTCTTGTAACGCTTGGAGTTCCGTCCTTTTTTATGCCCCACCGTTATAAGCCTTGCACAAATGGTTGAAGTAATTTTGTTCTCCTACTTGAATGTACAATATTTCAGTCAGAGGTTTTTTGTTATCTTCATAATGTCCCCATTATCATTAAACATGACTGTATGAATAGAAGCTGTTGTAGACTGCCAGAATTCTGATGTAAGAATTCTGATTACCAGCTGCTGTGTACATGTGATGCATGTGGGTGTGGGTGTGAATGTGCGTGTGTGTGTATATATGCTTGCTCACTTCTGTTTCCAGGCGGAGCAGTTTCTGGACCTGTTCCAGCAGTTCAGAGAACTAGGCTTCACCAGCGAGCGCATCCAGACTGCCCTTGTGAAACATGAGTTGGACCGCGACAAAGCCTTGGACTATCTCACCACTTGAGGGTCCCTCCTGTCTCTTCTACCAATGATGACAGTGTCTGAGGAGGCAGATACCTGCTGCTGCTTGTTGCCTTGGAACGTGTGAATGTGCAGGATCTCTTGCTTGAAAGTTGTGTCTGTATGGCTTCTTCATAGACCAGTGTCAAAAGATATTGCTTTTTTGCCCCCCTCCCTGCACTTCATCTGGAATGAAGAGTCTGTATTACCATTGTCTATGTTACATGCGTGCCTATGCATTGGAATGTCTATGCATGCATGTATGTGCTCCACTTAGAAGCGCGAGAGTTTATCAGCCGAGCATGAGCATCCATTGACCTATGGATGGGTCTGGAGTTCTGCCCAGCAAAGTCACGCAATGTGTGTGTCATGCAACAAGGCCCATTCTGAACTGCACTGGGAAGTATGAATGGGCTAGGATGACAGGTATTATGTTTTGAACATGAATATGTAGTTCTGAATGTGGCTGATCAGTAACCAAATTTGTAAGTACACAGTGGTGCTTCAGAGTGGTTTTTGTTGGTATGGGAGAGAGGAACAAGCAAACATACATCTCCATCTTGATTATGGACATTATCACTATTTTCAATCTCGTCTCGAGTATCCTTACATGTAGACTGTGTGTCTTGTCACGCGCTCTTATGCTTGTGCCTTGTATTCCATGATACAAGTATTTGGGAGCTTGTATTCCTTACATTGTGGAAATTATTCAGCACAAGTCTTACGAAGGTGGCCTAGTTCAAAGCCAATGAGTTCTGCATTCTGACCAAAAGCCTTTATCTATATGAAATTCCGTGGGTAATGCAATGTAATACAAACTTTTCCTTATGATGAGAGAATTTTTACATCAGAGACAAGTAAAATGTTCCATCATCAACCTGTTCAACACAGAGAGGAAAAAGAGTCCCAGCTCTTTTTTTTATGCTTGTTTTGGTATTTTTTGTTTGTTTTTTTTCTTTTGTACGCAAATCATACTATCTCTCCTGAGTGTATTGACTGTCAGATTATCGACAATCAGACTCCATGATACACTGGATGTCTCTTTTTTGATTGGTTCCCTTTAAAATGCAAATCGTACCATCTCTCCTGCATATTGACTGTCAGATTATCGACAATCAGACTCCATGATACATTTGATGTCTCTTTTTTGATTGGTTCCTTTTAAAATGGTTACTCTTGCAGTCAGTGATTGATTGTTGACTGCTTGAACTGCACTTATGGCTTCAACGAACAGCAGGCTATCAGCCGCATGCAGTCGTCAAAGAAATGATAGTCTCAGCATATACAAATCATTAAGGGGAAGGGGGATGGGGGAAAGGATTCTTGCTGACCTTGAAAGTTGTCAGCAATTAATGTTATGTGCTACAATGGTTGCAAGCATTGTCAGTTATACTCTACAGACATGAACATCATTATAAGCAATTCAGAAATGAGAAAAGAAATGTCTGTTCCTGTGGACTTTTCATTCTGTCTTTAGATGATTGACACATGCTTCACATGACCACTGTAGTGAGAATTGTCTTTAGGCTGTACTGTAAAGGGAATGACAGATTTGAGCTGGGTGTGAGGTGCTTTTGAAGGGGGTTTTGTGTGTGTGTGTGTGTGTGTGTGTGTGTGTGTGTGTGTGTGTGATGGATGCATCTGTTAAGAAAGCAAGGGTCAGGTGAATACATACTATGATCATCCTTTTTTGTCAGCTCGCTGACATTCACTATTCGTTGCAAATCTGGTGCACTTCTCAAGACTTCTTTTTTCTTTTTATTTAGCAAGATGATTATTGACTTAGGCAGATTACTCTTGTCCCCTGAAACTTGCGCTAAACAGACTCCCCGGTTCTTCTTATCAATGATGGCTACCTTTGCATTGTGCACCAAATGCTAAATAGAAAAGTTTAAACAGTACTAAAGCACTGCATAATCAACAAGTGCTCCCATGCACACATTCAAGTTTTCACTGTCTATGGTACTATTTACCTTGAACAAATGTAAGTGAATGGCACATAGAACTAGCAAAGAATCTTTCACCAGAAAAAAGTTCCAAGCTTAACCACATCAGTTCTCATCTGACTTATGGATTTAGCCACAGCAAAGAAGAGCTGTACAAACACAAATTAACATATGTATTCAAGACAGGAATATATGTTTAGCTGCTCATTCTTTGTTACATCGTGAAAACAAATGTTCATACTTCAGCTTTTTCATTCAAAACTTGCCAATTTCATCTCAACTTAAACTAACATACCATCAAAAATGCTGGTTATCAATCAGAACTCGTGAACTCCAATATAGTCGGAGGGAAAATTTCACTAAAAACAAAGCGTCTCACAGAACAGCATGAGGGTTTTGAACGCTTTCAACGGGTCTAAAGTTATACAGGAGTGTTGTTGTTGAACAAAGTTGTTGGTTATGACCAGGATGACAGCTGCCCCAAAGTACTTCTAATGTCTAAGCCTTTGTCTGCTGTCAGAGAGGAACATACAGTCTGCGCTAGATGAGGCAACTTGTAGACAGGCGGGAGTTGAGTGGCTGAGAAAGGGGCCTGTTTGCTTTGCGTGACTATGGGTTTCTTTCATGTTTTCATGGTGGAATCCCACATACTTGAGCTTCAGGTATTCCTCAGTAGGACTTGTGACAGGGCTTTGCATGCACATTTGTGTGTGTGTGTGTGTGTGTGTGTGTGTGTGAGTGTGTGTGTGCGTGTGTGTGTAGGTACGTGAAGTTTTCTGTTCGTTGAAGTTTGGTGAGAGAGCTTGTTTCCACATTGTACTTTCATATGACTTAGAGCCTATTGATATCTTTGTAAGAGATAGATGTTGGCTTAACTGGTTTGAGTGTGTAGATTATGCATATGGCTTCCACAGTATATTCACAAATTTGGGCTTTGGGCTTTTGCATGATAATCCAAAAACTACCAACAGCATCTTCCTTCAACCTCCCATCATGTCTGACTCTAGTACTGAACATATCACATGTCCAGTGATACTTCTCAGGCGTGCCTTTGTAATGGAAAAAGAGTCCAGATAACATGAATCTTATCAGCAAGATACTTGTGTTCATCCAGCTGATTTTGCTATCACTTTACCCGTTAAAATCCGTTGGTTACCACAAATGTTTTTCACACAGTTTTTCACTTAAATCAAGTGAGTAGATTCAAATCCTGAGTATGTGACATTATCCGTCATGAGCTTAAGAAACAGGTGGAAAAAAGAAAAAGACCTCCAGTGCGCAGAGTGAAACTCATGAGAATATCAACAGTTATATGCCATGATGGTGGAATCCTGTCACCTTTTTGATTGTTTTCTCTCAAACGGCTCCTGTACTGTGTTCTGTGATTTGCTTAGAAGACTGCAGTGACATCTGTGCTATGACAGTGCTATCAACTAAGAGAAGTAAAAGAACAAACAAACAAAAACAAAAAAACAAACAAATAAAAAAAACACAAGAGGTCTCAGTTCAAATGAAATACTAGAAAGAGTACATTCTTGATCATTTTTAAAACTCTTCTGTCATGAGGGCAATGTATATTGGAAGTCAAGGTTGCTGACTTTCATGAGGCGACCCACTAGAAGAGAGACTGACCTGAATCTGAGTCTCCACAATAGTGTTCAGAAGTGCCTGTTTCGATCCAGTGTAGACAAATTGCCATCTATAAAACCCCTACTGATGTCAGTAATTGAAATAAAAACTGAGATTGCCATGAGAACAGGACCACAAAATTTGAGCCTCCATTTAAAAAATGTTCAGTAAGAATTAGGAATGGTGAAGACAATGCTACGAAGAGTAACATTCATCTTGAGGCAGCATGACGGCTGTACTTTGCCCATCCATATCTTGGCGTCAGATAGGCCAAACGATGTACACTCTTGCAGTTTTGGTCAGGAGATTTGAACAGGACTCTCAGAGACACATGTGTTAAGTAGACTTTGCACACTTGTGGTTCCGAACTTCCCATGTAAGGCCATAATAACTCAACTCAGAGAGCTGAAATTCGGTCATGAATGCTGTCTAAAGGGAATCAAATCCATGACTTGCCAGCCTGCAAGTTGTTGACACAAACCACTGCCTCAGATAATTCTTTAGACTTGTCTAGCACAAATACTGGTTAATCCAAGCAAATTCCTTTTTGTGTTTTGTGGACTCAACTTAATTGTGTGTGTGAGTTTGAGAGAGAGAGAGAGAGAGTGTTTATGTGTTGTGGAGTTTTTCTGCTCTGGACATCTTGATACAGTTGTTATCTCTCTCTGGGATAATAGGCAGGAAGTTAATGTCCCAAACTTGTATTCAAATGATGACGGACCTATCATAGGCCTGTAAGAAATAAATGAAATGAAACTAAATTGATGGCAAGGTTTTAATATCGTTTAAGATATCAGCCCTGTCATTGTTTTGAGTTACAAGTGCGCTTGTGGGCATGCCGTGGGCTGTTTATTTCCACCTTCAGGAAGGTCTATGCTAGTGATTCCCTCTGTTTTTTTTTCACACCGTTTGACTGCCTTTTTTTCCTCTAAATTCTCCTTTACATTTCAAACACCCCCCCCCCCCCTTCATTGCTGTCCATTCTCCAGTCTTCTTGTTCTAGAATCTCTTTTACATTTTTGTTGTTGTTGGTCTGGTACGATTTCTGATATCCCAGCTTTTTTGTTGTAATCCGGTAATGGGTAGTGAGACTGAACACACTGCCCACAGTGGACTCTGGCTGTCCATTCTGCGGTGTTTGTTAGCCCGTATGGCCTTTTTATGGTTTTCTTTTTTTTTCCTTTTTTGCATGCACATTAGTGTTGTTATGGTTTTCACAGATTTTTTCTTTTTAATCAGAGTGTGAAAAATTGAATGGAATGGCTGGTACTCCTAGTATGATCTCTAGTTTAATGGCCTTAAGGGTGTTATTAGCTTTGCTACTATTTTTGATAATTCATATGGATATACATAGTCTTTGTTGTTCTGTTCTCTTTCACAATAGGATCTTTTTTTTTTTTTTTTTTGCTGTTTGTTGACAGTCGTAGATAAGACCCTGTGTGGTCTGTTGGGTTATTTTGCCTGAACTAAACCATTACACTGTTTCTAGCACCATTTATGATGGATGTGTGTGAGTCTCATACCCATGAGGACTGCATGCTTTGATTGAAGATCTTTGTCCTTCCATGGATTGATGATCTCCATCTGTGTCCTTGTCTGGTGTAAAAATAGCATTCAAATAACGGAGAGAAAAATTGAATTTCAGCTTCCAACTAATAAGATAAATTTCAATTTCAGTATTATTTTCTATGTTTAATCATTCATGCTTTCTTTCAAGGTCGGGAGTTGCTTTTTTTTGTTTGTTTGAGGATATGACAAATAAACTTTCAGTAACTAATCATTCCTCGGTCCTGTAAATCATTTGATTTTGATTTGTTGAGTTTGATTGTAAGCATGTCTTGAGAAGGTCAGATTCATACTTCTTTTTCCCCCTCTGTTTTGTGTTCAAGGTAACCCCACTGTTTCACACTTTGTTGAAGTCATTGTCATGGGTACCTTGAGGAGAAGAAGGGTTAATCAGTGCATACATAATATATGATAGTATTGCAGAAATTATGTGACCAGAAATATGGCCTATTTTATGAATTAATTGCACTATTTTTTCTCTGTGTGTATACTGTCTTGTTGTTGAATTGTTTTAATAGCGAGCTATTGGTCCTTTTTTTTTAACATGCTACATTTGGGGATTAACTTGCATGTAAATTTCATGTGATTGCAATTTTTTTTTTTCTAACAGTTTGTGTTTGTGCAGTATTCAAGCTCATGTTCTTTTCTCAAATAAATGCAAAAATATAAACGAGAAAGGATAATGCTTTGAAAGACAGAGAGGGCAGTGCTCTCTGAGTACATGTGAGACTGATACAGTGTTTACTGTTCCAGTTATAATGATAATGTAGTGGAGTATGGATCAGATTGTTTTTGCTCTTTTCCCTCCCCCCTTAACCCTCCCACCCGTCTTCCCCACCCCCTCTAAAAAAAACAAAACGAACAACACATTTACACAAGGAATGTTCTTGAGTTGGTATTTAGCGGGATGCAGACTGTGACCTTGTTGAAATCCATAGAGTCCCAAAAGGCATAGAGACATCTGTGTGACCAGTAACGGTGAAAATCTTTGACTTCAGCATTGGAGACCATTCATCTCCACACATTTTTAATCTTAATGGTCCTGACAAATTTAAAAACAGGGTTTTTAAGGTCATTAAAAGTTTGGAAAAGTGTTGAGGAACAGGTGCAAGGTTGCATGTGAATTCTGTGGAGACTAACAACTGAAACTTTTCAGTTATTTGAAGATAGATTGGATACTGTACTGTACAGATAGCAGCATTATGGTTGAATTTTGCGAGTATTAATCAGATACTATTAGCATCATGGTTGAATTTTGCTTGTGTTAATTTAAGCAGATATCACATACTCTGAAATAAAGGGCAGGTTGCATACAAGTGTTAATTTTTTCATGTAATTAATGAACAATCTTTTTTTTTATCTATTTTGTGGTTTTGAAATCTAGTCCAGTTTGGCCTTAAAAATAGATTTTTAAAACTTTGTAAATTTGTGGTACTGTAACAAAGACAGTAAGTGTATCAAAATTTTGCTAAATGCTGATACATTAAAGGTTGTAAGGCTTAGTGGAATTTGAGCTTGAACACTTCTTTGATTTTCACACAGAAAGAATGTTCAAAACATTTCTAGTAAGCATCATGGTTCTCAAAGTCGGATAACTGAAATCTTTTTCATTTTTATTTATTTATTTTTGTTGTTGTAATGTACATTATGTACATGGTAGGTTTGAGAGTTGATGGTATTTATTTGACTTTATTTTATGCATTGTAAAAACATCAGTTTTGTTTATATGAAGTTTTAAATACAAGTGGAGCCGGATTATCTTGCCGAAACTTTTTAAACTCATTTTTTTTAAGGATTGTATGTTAGATGTTGGCGATTGGAACTCTCTGAATAGTTTGTTTAGTGTTTGCTTTTGTATTCTGTGTTAAGATGTCTTCTGCTACTTTGTTACAATTTTAGGATGACCCAGGCTGTGTTTTTTTTTCCAGTTCATGAATATGGCAATCTGTGATTTTTATCTGCATTTCATTTGTTGTCTTTGTTTAGTTAACTCCTGCACTATACCAGTTCTGTAAGCATTTTTTCCCCTCTCCTTTGTGTTCATTCACCCAGTAAATTAGTTTAAATCTTACAGATTTTTCCAGTGCATGTGTCATTTGTCGTTTTTACACCCTCATCACTTAACGAAGTTTGTCAATCCTAGCACCACCCTTCGAGAGAGTGATTCAGGAGTGATAAGTGTGAGTTCCAGCCCCTGTTACTTATCCCAGTTTGTTGTTTGATTTCCTACCTCAGTCCCCTTGCACCAGCTGACTGACTTCTTTGAAATCCGATGAAAGCTTACAATTATGATTACTATGTAAATTTGTTCTTGTGGCATTAGTCTCTTTACTTTATCCTAGGATGGTTTAGTGCCTAAATACACTTGAAAAGGATTTTTTTTTAATCCCCTATGAGACTTTACATTCAAGATCATATTGGAGTTTATCTTTTTATATGAGTGCTTTTGTTGGATAAGGTGTGAAGTGAATTTGTGACCAGTTAAAGTATTAATAATTTTCTCTGATTTTGCCACTTTTCATCAGTTCCTGTTTGTTTGGCTGTGGTCTAATGAAGTGTTGTGCATTATTTGCTACTGGTGTATGTTAGTGCGTTGATCCATATTTTTGCAGAATTTTATGTCTGTAGATGAGAGTGAAGAAATGCATTTCTTTTCATTTACTATTGTTTTGTGAGTAACAGTAGTACTCTGCATTGATTCGGGCTTGCCAGATTCAGTGGTAGACAGTTTATAAGCTGTTTTGATTTGTGATTCTGGCAGTGGCCACTGCTCATTTTGTGGAATATGTTATTGGAGATATGAATTATGGTCAGAGCTAGTTTATGATTTTTCTATGTATATAACGTCGAGGAAATACTGTGTTTTACAACTGTGTTGCAAGATGATGTCATCATATTCAACTGTAGATTTTTCTTGCCCTTTTTTTTTTTTTTTAACGTGTATACTAGCTTGTAAGCTTAAGTGTAACATTCCTGTGTTCCCACAGACAGTTCAAACCTGCTTGTGTAAATAACACATCAGGTACTGAAAGAAGCCTCAGGTCACCATGTAACTTGTAATGCTTCAAACTTTCTCAGCTCTTCAGATTCATTTCTGTTCTTATTTCTTCCTCTTCATATGCGGAACATTTTCCCTTCTTTTCCTTGTTTAGATTCACCTTCTTGCCATTTTGTTGTTCTGTTTGCTGTGTTAATCATTAACTCCAGAAATAGACCAATCAGCACACAGAAGGAAGAGGAAATAGACCAATCAGTACACAGAAGGAAGAGGAAATAGACCAATCAGCACACAGAAGGAAGAGGAAATAGACCAATCAGCACACCGAAGGAAGAGAAGAGAAAAACATCAAAAAGACCAAACCGTGATTTTTTTTTTTTCCCTTCAGTCATCTTTTTACTGTTTGTTGTTGTGTTTGCATGTGCAGAATGTTGGGACTTCCATCACTTTTTGTGGAAAATTATTTATTGTTTTTTTTTTTTTTCATTCCATCAGGAAAAGCAAACATCAAGACCTTTCTTTCCATCAGAAAATAAGGGTTTCGTAGGGTGTTTCTTGCTCAGTCCATCATCCAGTTAGGTTAATATTAGTCGTGTCACTTCTCATAGTTTCATGTTTGATTATCTCTTTGTTGGGTTTACATTATTCACTGTCACTTCATATGGCACTGTCTTTCTTTGTATTTTCACCTTTGTTTTATCTTATCTCGCTTTTTTTATTTTCAAGAATGCAGTTAATAACCTTTGTTTTATCCCTTTTATTTTTTTCTTCATTTACGAGATTGCAATTGATATGATTTGTGGTGCAAATTTCTGGTAGCTTTATTTTTCAAATTGCTTAAATTACTTTTGCATACTTGTTTAAAGAGAAGTAAGATAAGCCACTATCGGATAAGCATCACTATCTGAAGAAAAAACCTCCATGTTTTGCAGTGTGTTGAAGGTAAATTCTAACTAAAGCAGTGAAAACGTAAAAAATTGAGTTACATCACCGACATGAATGCTGCTCTGTAGTCTCTCCACGCAAAGCCCCATACTCTCTTCAAAACAGATAATGACTTGTGTGCTGCTGTTAATGCAGTATGTACATGCACACACACACACACACACACACACACACACACACACACACACACACCACACACACACACACACACACACACACACACACCAGTAAAAGGAAAAAAAAAACATATAAATGTAATTCTTACATTTTAAACAACTTGCAAGAAGCGTGCCCTTTCTAAATGTCACATAGAGTAGGGTGGTGGTCTTTTTTTTTTCTTTTTTTTTTAAATCAAAGGGCAACTGATTAGATTCTTTAAATCTTGTTTATACCCATCTTGCGCATGTGACCTTGTGGATCAGTGTTGTTGGTGCTGTCTGTCCACATGATAAATAGAGCTGAGCAGGGTCGATTGTTTCTTAAGTGAGTAAGTATTAAGATATCTAGGAGCTCGTTTTTCTCCTGTGGGGGATGCCAGAGGCATTTTCAGTACTAAGCGTATCCTCATTCAACACTGCAGGTAAGAGCAAACAAGGTTTTTTGTGGGTGGTCCATAGCATTTAAAACTTTGGTTGTCATCTCTCTTCAGGTAGTCTAGTGTGGCTGCGATAAGTCAAACAGAATGACTGGAGTATTCAGCTTGGCCTTGCGCGCCTCTGCCCCAAGGATGCTGATAGTTGAGAGGTTAGGAATACTTTATACTTAAGTCTCCCTGTGTATGTCTGTGTGGTAAGGGCTTATTTCAGTCTCCACTCTTTCAGTAGGAATTTAATCCCCACTGTAAGGATTTCTCTGCTAGTAATGTGTTCCGTTGTATCATGCTCTTTGCTTCTGCGTTTTGATCTCTGTACTACTTTTCTTTCTTTGTTTACTTTTGTTCATTGTTTTTCTACCTTGTAGCCCTTTAAACTGTCTGTGTTTTCAAAATCTGTATTCTTTTCTTCTCTTATGCCAGCTTTTTGGTTGTAAACTGATAATTAAGTGATGATTCTGAAAATACAGTTAGGATCTGTGTTGCCAGGGGTGCACTTTCAGTACAAATGGCTGCCCCACTTTCTGGAAGTTCTACGCTAGTATCTTCCTCTTTTCCTTTTGTTTCTCTCTTTGACTTGGCCTTTTTTTTAATTTTAATTTTTTTATATGTATGTATAATATCTGTTGGCTACTATTTTTCTGCTTTTTTGGACAATTTTCTCTTGGTTCTGGAAACCCTTTAGTTGCAGTTATTGGCATGCAGGCTTCTTTTTTGTTTTGTTTTTGTTTCATTGTTGTTGTAATTTGGCAACTACGCAGTGAAAATCGTACATGATTTCCAGCAGGACAGTCAGTAGCTGTCGGTTCTGCAGTGACTACTTGAAGACTGGTATCCTGACACTGCCTAGATCTTCCTCAAAGAGACTGGCGATTATGCTGTAAATTGCTGTAAATTGAGTAAAATGTGTGTGTGTGTGTGTGTGTGTGTGTGTGTGTGTGTGTGTGTGTGTGTGTTTTCAGGCCAGGCAATATCATTCAAAGATTTTTCACATGTTCTGGACTTTGTTTTGGGCATGTGTGGTACACCCTCTGAAAGGGCCCTGTATGGTGGTGGGCTTCCCTGTGAGGACTCCAAAACCTGCTGCAGGTGATGAGTTGCACTAAATCCTTGCCATCTCTGGGCAGGTAGTCCATTGTAGATGTGGTAATTCAAACCGAATGGCTAGTGCATTCTGTGTGACCTCGGTTGTCTCTGCCTTAAGGATATTATTAGTGGAGCAGTTATGTTATAAATTGTACAGTGTGTACCTGAGTGTGTGTGTGTGTGTGTGTGTGTGTGTGTGTGTGTGTGTGTGTGTGAAATTTGTTCAAGCCAGGGTAGTGTGATTTTAGTTTTTTTGGTTGATGACAGTCTGGACTGGGCCATCTTTGGTTAGCTGGACTAAAACACTTTTTTAACCATCATTGATGGATGGTAAAGTGTCGGATGAAAATAATTTTTGTGGAGTTTCGGTTTCATAGTTTACAACATGCTGGTTTTGACGATGTGAAACGATTGTTGTGATTTTCAATTACAGATTAGGTGGTACTGTGTTATTCATGTGACTTTTCATTCAAGTTGACTTATTTTTGGTGTTGTGATATATTGTGTTGTGACAACTGATCCAGCAGATGCTTATTTTTGTATTGTGTTCACTTTCTTCATCCTACAGTTCAGCTGTATCAACTTACTTTCAGAAATTTTGACTTAAACTTAAAGGTGTTTTTTTGACACAATCTTGTATTGTTTTGTGTTCCAGTGAATATGAACATATATAGAAATGAACAGTGTTGATGTCTTTGTTTTGTTTCTTATTCTTCTTCCTCACTACCCACCCCACCTCACCCACCACATTAATATTCTAATATTTCTCTTTATGGAAGTTGATAAAGAAGAAATGGTATGATTGCCTTTCTTTTTTCCTCTTGACTTTCAAAGTTGTTACATTCCACTGTGTGTCCTTCAGTTTGCAAAGGTGTTCTTCTTTTTCTGTTTTCTTATTTTTGGGGGGTCTCTTTTTATCTCCTTTGATATTGAGATTATTGCATATTAAGAACTCGTCGCAATTATGTACAAATAGATTGGTCTTAGTGAGGGAGGCAGTTAAGAAAAGTGCCAACTTTATATTCAGATCAGGTGTATAGGTGGGTGGATAGGTAGGTTGGGTAGCATTCACAACAGCGGTTTGTGCATGGTCGTATGCTTCTTTGCCTTTGTAGGAAGTTGAATGCATGTTTGTATGGGAAGTAATGATCTCAATTGAAATCCTAATGCCATTCGCTCTTCACACTCCGCTCCACCAACTCCCACCCCTTCCATCTCTCATCGCCTCCCCCCTTTACCCACTCACTGGCCCTTCTTCCTAACCACTGATTTTCAACCTTCTGCACTCCTGACACTGTTATAGGAGCAAACAGCAAAGATTTGCTGGAGTAAACAAGTGCATCTTCAGCACTTGAACTTCAGTTGAAGTCACTAACACCATAGCAAGCTGACCCGCAGTTGCCAAGTCTAAGTATTCAGAGGAACAGAAGTTTGCTCATCATCTATGTACAGTATGCAAATTGATGGGAAGATGGAGTCATTGTTAACTTGCAAGTTGCGCTTTGTCGTTTAGACCACAAGCATTCAGCTGGTCTGTCCTGTCTGGTTTGCATGGTTGCAGTCTGAGTTGATTCACTCGTTGTCACTGTTAGAATTACAGCAAAAAGTCCATTTTCACTTTTTGTTCACAAATTTTGCAACTGAATATTGTGTTTGTATCGTATTAGATTTCTAAAACCTGGAGGCAGTGCATACAAAATGAGCTGCTCAGTGGCCAAGTCTTGGCATGTACATTTTCCCCATAAGCAAGATTGCTCAATTATATTTTCAAGTAGGCAAATTTAAACCCTTCAAGTCTAGAGAGAAAGAAAAGTAGCACTAAGTATCATTAGTCTTTGGTACTAGTCACAGACAGTAAGAGTGCCCAGACACAGTGACAGTTCTGAATTTTGCTCTATATGTGCATTTTTGTGTCACACATAGATTCACACATTTCAAGTATGCTCACAAACAGATTTGCATGGAAATGGAATAATTGGCTTATTCTGGAATGATTGGTTGGAGTGAGCATTTTTAGTTTTATCTCTGCTCTCTGACAAAAGAGGGGATGTATTTGAAATTGGAATTTGTGAAACATTGAACAAAATATCCCAGACAAGCATTTCAGATATGACTCTGGCTTTTGTATTTTTAAAAGTGGAGGTAGGATGTGAAAATGGAGCCAATTTTGATTTTGCTTTTCCCTTCTCAATCGTTTCTATCGTATAAAAACTGTATAATGTTGCTGTGTCTCATATCCATTCCATTTGGTGAAAACCAGGGGTGACTAGATTTGACCCATGTTTATGTTAAAACTGTGACCAAAATTGGTGTCAGTGCTAGATGTGAATGTGAAGACAGGATATGATAGAACTGTTCAGATTGATGCTGAGAAAAATTCAAATTATGCTGAAAACTGTTTTGTATGATTAATGCTATTTGTGTTGTGGTCATTTCAAGTTAATACTGAATAAAGATGAATGTACATTACAGCATTTAAATGTGGTTGTAGTTAGTTGGTTAGTGAGTGTGTGTGTGTGTGTGTGTGTGTGTGTGTGTGTGTGTGTGTGTTGCGTTTTGTGTGTGTGTGTGCACTGGTGCTAACTGATGAAAGTCAAGTTATAATTTTCGCCATGTTATCTGACGACAGCTAAATTTTGGAGCGACATTGAGAGTTTATGTATTTGAAGCTTTTTTCTTTTATATTGCATTTGTAAAGTGGAAAAAAAAATCTCTCAGCTTCGCTAGCGAGTCATCTCACACATATCAGATAATTTTATGTTTAATATTGATTCCGATGGGAATAGCGATTCACAGCTCAAGGTCAGTAGGCCATACACTGACACAGCCTAGTGGGAATAATTTGTCACATAGCTCAATGGGAACAGTTGGTCATACAAACCACACGTCACAATTTGGATTTTGCACTTTAAACACCACATAATCCATATAGGCGTTTTGAGGTCTACCATAAATTTGAGCCAGAATTTAATGTTAAACTGACAATTGATCAAAAGAACAGCTCCACACCAATTATTTCCCTTGTTTTGGGGGATTTTCACCGATGAAATCACAATCTTCAAATACATGACCTTCCCCTTAGTTGACAAAGATTTCAGGCCTTTGCACTCACCTGTGACCATATCTTTGCACCAGCTCCAAGCGCCAAAATAGTCCCTTTTTTAAAAAAAAATCTGTCTGCTTGGAACCACCTGGCTTGTACCTTGACGGCCATATGAAAGATAATGAGGAGAATCCACTTTCAGACACAATACAAAATTATCAAAATAATCTAATTGCGCCAGTATATAAATACCCCACTCCTTAAGCAAGGCTTTGGCGCATTAATTTTTGGTGTGCAGCCACGGCACAATGGAAACACTGGGTCAAACAGCTCGCTGAGAAACGTGGATCACACACTGGCCTAGCTCGATGACCGAGGACCACACAATTCTGGTGGGTCACATGTCTCCATGAAAATAGAGAGGGTCGCAGCTCAATGGGAATAGTGGGTCACAGCACAACTGGAACCGTGGGTCACAGAGCTTAATTAGAACAGTGAGGTTGCAGCTCAGACAATTTATTGGGAATGATGTGTCAGAACAGTGGGTAACAGATCAATGGGAACATTGGGCAACACAGATCAATGGGAACAGTGGATAACACCGATCAGTGGGAACAGTGGGTAACACAGATCAATGGGAACATTGGGTAACACAGATCAATGGGAACATTGGGCAACACAGATCAATGGGAACATTGGGCAACACAGATCAATGGGAACATTAGGCAACACATATCAATGGGAACAGTGGGTAACACATCAATGGGAACATTGGGCAACACATATCAATGGGAACAGTGGGCAACACAGATCAATGGGAACATTGGGCACACAGATCAATGGGAACATAGGAACACTATCAATGGGAACAGTGGGCACACTAGATCAATGGGAACAGTGGGTAACACAATCAATGGGAACAGTGGGTAACACATAATCAAATAGGGAACAGTGGGCAACATAGATCAGTGGGAACAGTGGGTAACACAGATCAATGGGAACAGTGGGTAACACAGATCAATGGGAACAGTGGGTAACACAGATCAGTGGGAACAGTGGGTAACACAGATCAATGGGAACAGTGGGTAACACAGATCAATGGGAACAGTGGGTAACACAGATCAGTGGGAACAGTGGGCAACACAGATCAGTGGGAACAGTGGGTAACACAGATCAATGGGAACAGTGGGTAAACAAGATCAGTGGGAACAGTGGGCAACACAGATCAGTGGGAACAGTGGGTAAACAACAGGATCAATGGGAACAGTGGGTAACACAATCAATGGGAACAGTGGGTAACACAGATCAATGGGAACAGTGGGCAACACAGATCAGTGGGAACAGTGGGTAACACAGATCAATGGGAACAGTGGGTAACACATCATAATGGGAACAGTGGGTAACACAGATCAATGGGAACAGTGGGCAACATAGATCAGTGGGAACAGTGGGTAACACAGATCAATGGGAACAGTGGGATAACAGGCAGATCAATGGGAACAGTGGGTAACACAGATCAATGGGAACAGTGGGCAACATAGATCAGTGGGAACAGTGGGTAACACAGATCAATGGGAACAGTGGGTAACAATCAATGGGAACAGTGGGAACACAGATCAAGTGGGAACAGTGGGTAACACAGATCATGGACAGTGGGACAAATCAGGACAGTGGGAACACAGATCAATGGGAACAGTGGGCAACAAGATCATGGGAACAGTGGGTACACACAATAATGGGAACAGTGGGTAACACAGATCAATGGGAACAGTGGGACGATCATGTGGTAACACAGATCAATGGGAACAGTGGGCAACATAGATCAGTGGGAACAGTGGGTAACACAGATCAATGGGAAGTGGACATAGACATGGCAGTCAAGGGAACAGTGGGACACAGATAATGCAGTGGGAACAATCAGGAACAGTGGGTCAACAATCAATGGGAACAGTGGGTAACAGATCAATGGAACAGTGGGAACACAGATCAATGGGAACAGTGGGCAACATAGATCATGGGAACAGTGGGTAACACAGATCAATGGGAACAGTGGGCAACACAGATCATGGAACAGTGGGACAATCATGGAACAGTGGGTAACACAGATCAATGGGAACAGTGGGCAACATAGATCAATGGGAACAGTGGGTAACACAGATCAATGGGAACAGTGGGCAACATAGATCAGTGGGAACAGTGGGTAACACAGATCAATGGGAACAGTGGGTAACACAGATCAATGGGAACAGTTGGCAACATAAATCAATGGAATCAGTGGGTAACATAGATCAATGGGAATGGTGGGTCACAGCTCAGTGGGTCACAGCTCAGTGGAAACGGTGGGTCACAGATCAATGGGTAACACGGATCAATGGGAACAGTGGGTAACACAGATCAATAGAATCAGTGGGTAACAGAGATCAATGGAATCAGTGGGTAACACAAATCAGTGGAATCAGTGGTTAACACAGACCAATGGGAACAGTGGGAATATAGATCAATGGGAACAGTGGGCAACATAGATCAGTGGGAACAGTGGGTCACAGCTCAGTGGGAACGATGGGTCACAGCTCAACGGGAATGGTGGGTCACAGCTCAGTGGGAACAGTGGGTAACAGATCAATGGGAAGAGTGGGTAGGACAGATCAATGGGTACAGTGGGTCACAGATCAATGGGAACAGTGGGTAGGACAGATCAATGGGTACAGTGGGTCACAGATCAATGGGAACAGTGGGTAGGACAGATCAATGGGAACAGTGGGTAGGACAGATCAATGGGTACAGTGGGTCACAGATCAATGGGTACAGTGGGTCACAGATCAAGGGGAACAGTGGGTAGGACAGATCAATGGGTACAGTGGGTCACAGATCAATGGGAACAGTGGGTAGGACAGATCAATGGGAACAGTGGGTAGGACAGATCAATGGGTACAGTGGGTCACAGATCAATGGGTACAGTGGGTCACAGATCAAGGGGAACAGTGGGTAGGACAGATCAATGGGTACAGTGGGTCACAGATCAATGGGAACAGTGGGTAGGACAGATCAATGGGAACAGTGGGTAGGACAGATCAATGGGTACAGTGGGTCACAGATCAATGGGTACAGTGGGTCACAGATCAAGGGGAACAGTGGGTAGGACAGATCAATGGGTACAGTGGGTCACAGATCAATGGGAACAGTGGGTAGGACAGATCAATGGGTACAGTGGGTCACAGATCAATGGGAACAGTGGGTCACAGATCAATGGGAACAGTGGGTAGGACAGATCAATGGGTACAGTGGGTCACAGATCAATGGGAACAGTGGGTCACAGATCAAGGGGAACAGTGGGTCACAGATCAATGGGAACAGTGGGTAGGACAGATCAATGGGTACAGTGGGTCACAGATCAATGGGAACAGTGGGTCACAGATCAATGGGAACAGTGGGTCACAGATCAATGGGAACAGTGGGTCACAGATCAATGAGAACAGTGGGTCACAGATCAATGGGTACAGTGGGTCACAGATCAATGGGAACAGTGGGTCACAGATCAATGGGAACAGTGGGTCACAGATCAATGAGAACAGTGGGTCACAGATCAATGGGTACAGTGGGTCACAGATCAATGAGAACAGTGGGTCACAGATCAATGGGAACAGTGGGTCACAGATCAATGGGTACAGTGGGTCACAGATCAATGAGAACAGTGGGTCACAGATCAATGGGAACAGTGGGTCACAGATCAATGGGAACAGTGGGCCACACAGCTCAATGGGAACAGTGGCCCACACAGCTTAATGGGAACTGGGCCACACAGCTCAATGGGAACATTGGGCAACACAGATCAATAGGAACATTGGGCAACACAAATCAATGGGAACAGTGGGTTACAGATCAATGAGAACAGTGGGTCACAGATCAATGGGTACAGTGGGTAACACAGATCAATGGGAACAGTGGGCCACACAGCTCAATGGGAACAGTGGGCCACACAGCTCAATGGGAACAGTGGGCCACACAGCTCAATGGGAACAGTGGGCCACTCAGCTTAATGGGAACAGTGGGCCACACAGCTGAATGGGAACACTGGGGAACACAGATCAATGGGAACAGTGGGCAGCACAGATCAATGGGAACAGTGGGCCACACAGCTCAACGGGAAGCCATGCCAGGGCTGGTTGCCTACCAGGATAAAGTTTCTTCAACCGGTCTCCATTTCCTCCACCACCGGTACCAACATCATCGATCGCCATGAAAGAACAGTTTATGTAAGAGAAGGGATCATTGAAAACAAAAAAAAAATTGAAGAAAAATCCTGTCTGAGTTAGTGTTCATGTGTTCAGCATCGACATAACCAGTCGTGAAGACTGTCGAATGCATCGTAGACCTTTATTTTTATTCTTTTTTAAAGAAAAATAAAAGAAAAAGAAAGAAAAAAAAGGAAGAAAAGAAAAGAAAAGAAAGAAAGAAAGTGAAACAAAAAAGACAAAAAATTCTCATACACTTACATTCACACGCGTACGCACCACACACACACACACACACACACACACACACACACACACACACGCACGCACGCACGCACGCACGCACGCACGCACACGCTCGCACGCACGCACGCACGCACATACGCACGCATGCACACACCCACGCCGAGTTCTTGAATATAAAGGGACTAAACTCGTATTACTGCAAATAAGTTTACGTTTCAGGATTACATCTCTTACATTTACGCGAGGCTATTGAAGACTTATTTCCCCCACACAAAACTTACTAAGATTATGTTTAGCAGCTTGGCAAAAACAAGCGTGAATTCACTAGGGTAATATAAATCTTTTAAAGACAGAAAGAAAGGTCATTGTGCCCAATTCTGCCATAGCAAGATATAATTTTGATTTTGAAGCATGCTGCACAATTTGTGTTTGCCTGTTATCTCCCTTATTGTGACAATTCAAGTGTTCAGTGATTGCGAACCTTGTGCCCGCGTTAAAGGGCATTCTGATAACATACCACATATGTCTCTAAACCGAAACCTCACCCCTGCGGCTTTTCGGTTGAGCTTTGCTGGGTGGAAACACTGACTGGGTCGCTTCCCCTTTGAATGGCAAATGAATCATTAAATCATGATATATCATACTAAATCATTCCGTTTTCCAAAGAGGGAAAATTGAATATGAGTTATAACTTTTTTGAAGCATTTCCAAAAGCTGAATGAGATGTTCTTAAATGCAGATCACAAAGAAGTTTACAGAACTGGGTGATAAACTGTGTAGCCCGAAACATACATATCACCACATATGATAATAATAGTAATAATAATAATAATAATTTTAATGATGATGGCGATGATGATGATAACAACGACGACAACAACAACAACAACAAATAGTAATAATTAATAATATAATAAATAAACCTTGACGCTGAAAGAAACATATGCTGAATCCCCGAAGCTTTCACAAACCTTCACTTGCTGAGTTCAAGCCTATGGGACAGAGACAGACAATATGGCGTTAATCTATGGAGCTTTGAAATTACTGAGGTGGTAAATCGTGACATCATGACCATGATCAGTCGGATTTTATCGGCCATCAGCCTGAGTGTCACCTCCATCATCGGTATATGACTGACACCGATGACAACGACCTAATATACATCTACGACGAAGGAAGGCTAGATATGGTTATGCCGGGCAATACATAGCACCCATTAAAACAGGTGGAGAGTGAAAATGGCGATAACTCAAACAAGCAATCAGATGTTGTTGCTGTCTTGGACAGTGCAGGGGGGGGGGGGGGGGGGGGGGGAGGAAAAGGAAAAGGGGGAAAAAGAAAACAAAAGAAATGGTCTGCACATCTTATTGAAAATGGATGGATATTAAACGGAAAGACGCTGAATTACACCCCAGACCCTGGAGCAGGGGCAACCACCCCCAACCAGGCGGGTCCCCGGGTGGCGGATAGGGGGATGCAACCAGACATGAGGGTAAGCTGCGATATGAGTCAGGCTTGCCTGGTCAAATAAGCAGTCCCGGACCAAATGGCGATGTTTCCTAACAGGATGGGGCGATAGGTGGCACTGTTATCTCCACTGAACTACCCCATATATCCAATGACAGGAGCATTATGCGGTCAAGGGGCCGAGCTATAAGCTGTTAGCCCTGGGGAAGGACACCCCAGTGAACAGACCATATCCAACTATATATGTACAAAATAGCCGGGTAGATTGGACTCATCAGCCCAGTGAAGCAACCAGTCTAGAAGAGCGTTCACTCTGATATGAAAACAAGCCGAAGTCGGATGTGCTGGTCCTGACTTGTCAGGGGCATAACGGCAGCACAATGCATCCACACTCATATGACAGACAACCGTAGAGACTCTTGATGTGGTGCTCGTCCTTTGGAGGCCCGTCAGGGTGATGGATCACTGGAGGGCCTCCGCCGTACAGCAGCCTTCGTCAGTTCCTCTGGGGTTCCTGTCTGAGTGAACGAAGAAGAAGAAGACCACAGACTGTTTGCGCTTCGTCTTTGTTCTTTTTCAGTTCCATCTCTTTTCTTTACTAGCTTGGTATTTGTCGAGCTACCAGCTTCGTCCACTGCTGTAAACTTCTTTCCAATTAAGACGTGAAGACATCGGCGTTCACCTGTTTGTGTGTATAGACATTAGAGATGTGGGAATCCTGACAAGAAACCTGGAAGGTATCCTCAAAGGTGGAACGCATGACTCTAACTGGAACCGGAACCCAAACCAGACTTTAAAGTCTTAACCAAGTCCTAATTCAGTTTCTCTCTGACCCTGATGCTGACCTGTAATGAAAAGTGTATACAAACTTTCTTAGGATTGAAAAGGAAAAGAAAAGAAAAAAAAGGCCTTAGTTGACAAATTGTGCTTGCAGGAGCATGGGGAGGAGGAAACAGTGGCGCTGCTTCTCCTTTCTCTGAACAGGATCTCGCTCCTTGCAGGAGATGAGAGAGAGGAAGAGAGAGGGATCACAACACACACACCAACACACACACAAACACATCGCAGCGCGCCGCGCGCGCGCGCCTGAGTTGCTGGGTGCATTGGTTGCAGTAAAAGCTCTTGGCGGTCCATTAGCGCACTGACAGCTATCAAAATGAAGGTGAGCTGAGGGAATCAGAATTTTCCTTTACGGAAACTGATGAAATCCTCAAGGCAAGTAAAAGTAGACCATTCGACTCGTTTAGAATTGAATAACACAAATACAATAACCCTACTTTGAAATGTTTTTACTGCTCACGTTGTTCTTCTCCATCATGATACCTCCCCCCTCCACCCCCCCCCCCCCCCCCCCCCTCAATCCCTGTCATCAGGGAAATGTTTTGTGCATTTTTGGTTTGGTTTTTGTTTGTAACTTATGAAGAAGAAGAAGAAGAGAAGAAGTAGACCTGTTTGTCAAAAATTTACTTGTCTGTTATGTAATGTGCATAAAATCTGCGTTACTTTACTTGTTTTGTGTTTTTTTGTGTTTTGGCCCGTCTTCCTGTAATGATACAATTGCTGTCACTTTCTTGAGGATATTGGGTTCAAATCCCGCTCAAGACGGTCGGGTTAAAGGGCACATTCTCTTCGATATCAACAACTGTACTGATGTCAACATACTCTATGTCCTCCTGATGAGAATTTAAACCGACATTATGCGTGGGAATGCATGCATAAAACAACAACAACAACAACAACAACAATAACAACAACAACAAACAAAAGCGAACAACACAGAACAAAACAAAGCAACAACAACATCAACAACAACGACACCAAGAAGAAAACCAAAATATGATCTATATACGTTAAACTCCGCTTTATCTTTCGTTCAAGCAGACCATCATGTATCGGTGGGATGGAAAAGATGCAATCAAAGAAAGAAAACATTGGCACCAGTGACAATCCATGGCTGCTCATCATCATTATGAAATCTTTTTGCTCTACGGTTTTGAGACGTGGAGTGAACAACTGTATACTTTTTTGTTATTTCGTTTGTTTTCACACAGCTACGAAAGCTTTTTCGTTTTTGTCTTCTTTCCTTCTTCCTTTTCTTCCTTCCTTCCTTCCTTCCTTCTTCCTTTCTTTCTTCTTTTCTCTGTCTGTTGTTTTCTTTGTATAACTGCACATTATCAGAGTGAATGTGTCAGTACACCACACATTAGAACATCAACAAACCCAGACACTTTGTATCAAACGCCCAAACACTAAAATCAGCAAGAATATGTCAATTTGTAAGAGAACATACAGACTATGCATGATGTGTAAGAGACTGGTCGGAAAAAAAAGAGAAAGAAAGAAAAGAAGAAAGAAAAAAAGCTATGGTGGAAATTGTTTTCGTTCTTTTTTTCCTCGCTTTTATTTGGCGGATGAAGAGGACAGTGTGAAGCACCAAAAAAAATGAAGAGGTGGATTTCGGCCTTAGGAGAAAAAAAAAGAAAAAAAAGTCACCGCCTTAGGGCTCCGTTGATCTGACAACTGATGGCACCAAAAAAAAATTAAACAAAGACGTGGAATGCCAATGTTAACACTTCACAGAAATTACAAATCTTCCTCAACAGACGTTTGACAGCCATCTTGAAAATCAGGTCCTCCGAAAGAATCTCCAGCCAAGACCTCTGACAGGGGGAACTCATCGGGACCCCAGCGTCCAGCAGGTAGCCAGAAGGAAGTGAAGATGGACGATCCAAAGGCTGCAAAACTCTATACCAGCATCATCCACGCCATGACTTGGCATGGAATCCTCCTTCTCTAGCTGACTGCTGGCAGAGGAGTTGTATTATTTTGTGCGTTTTTGTCCGCGGTATGTGACGTCTGAGGAAGACACATTTGTTGGATATTTACCTGTCTGCTTGTTTTGTACATAACACAAAATCTAAGTTACTTAGCATCCCTGTTTTGTGTGTTTGTATTCTGTTTTGCTTTCTTTTTCAGTAACATTGCTATCTGTTTCATGATGTTTCTATTTTGCTTTCTTTTTCAGTAACATTGCTATCTGTTTCGTTATATTTCTATTTTGCTCTCTTTTTCAGTAACGTTGCAGTCTGCTTCATGTTCTTTAACTTCCTCCTGTTATGATAATGGATTGTGTCCTACCCAGTTTTGATCGATTCCTCTATGGCTGTCTATTAGAAAACCAACACAGCAAGCTCCTAGGCTCAGAATCCTACTTTCCTCCTCTCCCCCTCCAACCCCTTTCTCCCCTCCCCATGCCTCCTCCTCCACTCCCCCTCTCCCATCAAAAGTGAAGACCAAATGTAGAAACTAGGTCACTTGGGAAAGCACATCCCTCAGTCAAGGTGGAACGGATCCTGGATCCACCCTTTCAACCGGATTAGAGGAAAAAGTTAATGGGTTCATCCCTGGGGAACATAATCTTTCCACCACGTTTTTTTTTTCAAATCGCTCAGGATTGCTTCTTCTTCTTCTTCTTTCTTCTTCTTCTTCTTCTTCTTCTTCTTCTTCTTCATGATCATGATCATGATCATGATCATGATCATAATCTTCTTTTTCTTTTCTTTTTCTTCTTCTTCTTGTTTTTTTTTCTTCTTGATTATCATGATCATGATCATGATCATAATCTTCCTCTTCTTCTTTCTTCTTCTTCTTCTTCTTCTTCTTCTTCTTCTTCTTCTTCCTGATTATCATGATCATGATCATGATCATAATCTTCCTCTTCTTCTTTCTTCTTCTTCTTCTTCTTTTTTTTCTTCTTGATTATCATGATCATGATCATGATCATATCTTCCTCTTCTTCTTCTTTCTCTCTTCTTCTTCTTCTGCTAAATGGATTCTAGACCGTTCTTTAATCTGGACTCAGGCCAAAATGTAAAGGTTCACTTCTTCGCACCTTATTCCATCTTTCCACCGAGTTTTGTTAAAATCGCTTTAGAACACGTTGTCTATTTTTTTTTTCACTTGCGTAATATCTCCCACAGACAAGCTAACAGACACAAATGAAAACACAATCTCCCAGGTGGAGGTGGGGTGCCTATCACTGAAACAATAACGTGCTTTGGAGAGCACTCAAAGAACGCTGTAATGAACATTACAAGTCGGTTAATGTGCATAAAAATGGGATTTTTTTCTTCGGTTTTTTTTTTTTTTCCTCTTTTCTTCCTTCCTTTCTTTTCTTCCTTCCTTCCTTCCTTTCTTTCTTTCTTTTTTAATTTTTAAAAGAAAAACCATTATGAAAGAAAAGCACATAAAGAGCCATGGAAGGGAGGGGGGGGGGGGTAGGAGGAGGGGTGGAGGGGGGGAGGGGTGGGGGGTGGGGGGCTTGGTGATATATTTTCTATTCATTTCCTCGCTGTTGTTCAGTCATGTGGTCCAACGGATGTACCCGAAGGCCTCTGTCCTCCCTCCCTCCCTCTCCCTCTCTCTTTCTCTCCCTCTCTCTCTATCTCTGTCTCTCTCTCTCTAAACACACACACACACACACACACACACACACACACACCACACCACACACACACACCACACTCGCGAGCGCGCTCACAAACTTACCACAAACAGACAGACAGACAGACAGACAGACACACAACACACACACACACACACACACACACACACACACACACACACACACACAATCCCTCTCTCTCTCTCTCTCTCTCTCTCTCTCTCTCTCTCTCTCTCTCTCTTCAGTAATGCAAAAAGCGCGGGGTTTCACTGCAATCTGGCCTGTCAAGGGATGTGTCGATGTTCCGGTTCGCTTTCTCCGCCTGTCTAGCCAGCTAATCGGGCTGCCAAAAGGGAAGCAACTCTGCAGGATCCCTGTTAAAAGGCAGATTTTTCCAAGCAAACTGATCACAACGTTGCACGGTTTGTTTATTTTGTTTGCTTGTTTGTTTGTTTGGTTGTCTCTGTGTGTGTGTGTGTGCGTGCGTGCGTGCGTACGTTGCGTGCGTGCGTGCGTGCGTACGTGTGGTGCGTGGTGTGTGTGTGTGTGTGTGTGTGTGTGTGTGTGTGTGTGTGTGTGTGTGTGTGTGTGTGTGTGTGAATGCCTGCGTGAATGCGTGCGCGCGCGCTCACATGTGTGTGTTGGCAGTGCGCTTGATTCTGAATGGGGAAAATGAAGTAATTTACGTTGACTTGAGGCTAACGCCATTTCATTTAGAGAAGTTGTGTTTGAAATCGGTATAGTCCTGGTGAATTTTTTTAAGGGTGCATGTTCCTCTGGGCATGCAGGGGGGGGGGGGGGGGGGGGGGGGGAGGAGAGAGAGAGAGGAGAGAGAGAGAGAGAGAGAGAGAGAGATTGATTTTATTCATTAATAGGCCATTGCCCCTCATGGTTCGAACATTTATTGACAAAAGAAATTAACTTATGCTGCTCTCTATATACTAATCAATTGTGTCTGTAATCCACCCACTTTTACAGACTGGAGGGCTACATTATCTTTGAAGAGGAATAGAAATAATTCAACCTAATGACATGTGAATGTTACACTATGGTCCCTGTTTCTGATCATTTCTGTCACTAATTCATATATAGACAAAGAAAACAACACTAGAGTGTAGAGT
This sequence comes from Conus canariensis, assembly GCA_033310375.1. Lineage (NCBI taxonomy): Eukaryota > Metazoa > Mollusca > Gastropoda > Neogastropoda > Conidae > Conus > Conus canariensis. The sequence continues at coordinate 42,646,957 of CM065722.1, read as the reverse complement.
GGTAACGTCGCCTTGTCTTATCCCTCGGGTACGATTTAAGCAATCGGTCAAATTTGCCCCGGGAAAAAAAAATTGCCCTGACTCGGATATGCATGCTGTAGATACTTAGGAAAAGTTTTCTTAAACACTATTTCTTTACCAGAATTAGCCCCAAAAGGTTCCTTTCTACGGAGTCAAAAGCTTTCTACAAGTCATTTATAAGCAACGTAAAGTTTGCGGTTCAAACAAAAGAGCTCTTAGATTGGAGCTAATCATGTATACATGTGATCAATGATAAAGTAGTCTCTTTTAAGCCAAGTTTGACATTTTGCACTTAATGCATGCTACTCAATCCATGCTTTAATCCCATAGTTTACGGTGGAACCATACAACTTACTAATAGCATCTCACAGCGATATCCATGTGTAGTTATTAGGACCGTCTGTACGGCTCTTTTATGTGAAAGTAGTACAATACATTCTGCATGATATTCTCTTCTCAAACAAAGTATTACAAAGTTTAACAAAGAATTCAGTAACTCCATTGTTTGCATGTTTTAGCATTTCCGAAATAATTCCGTCCGGACCAGCAAATTAACCATCCTTATTTCCTTATTGCGAACGACAATTCTTTTCTAATCATTGAATAGTTCATACTACCATCATCGTTATATTCATTATCAACATCATCACCGCCGTCGCGAATTATACAAGTATCTTCTGTGTGCAAACTTGTTTCATGGAAAGGTCTAAAATAATTGTACCAATTATCAATTATAATGTTACGCGGTGTAAGAACTTTTACGCACGTTTTCCCAAGACTCCTTTTCATTATTCACTAAGGATCCCAATAGCGAATCATCGTGATGCTTTTCTTTTAATTTCAGAAGACTTTGAAACTCTATCCTGAAGCGTGGAAGGAGAATGCTGGACTTCGTTTTCCCTGAAGCGAGTCTTTGAGGACTTAAAGTGACTACGATGCTGTCTGTCTTTATAAATGCATCGTTTCACCAGCCCTTCTTCGTGAACATAGGCTGAAGTGTGAAAAGAACACTCACTCTGCTGTTGTCATCCGTCTAGGAAGTATTGCTTTATGCATTTAATATGCATTATTTGCTACGTCCGTGGAAAATTCTCGTGTCTGTTTGGGATTAAATTGTGTGTTAATAAGTGTGCGTTACTTCGCACTCTCTCTCTCTCTCTCTCTCTCTCTCTCTCTCTCTCTCTTTCAAGTTTCAGCCTCTGTAGATATATGGAATTCGATGTGGTTAATGAACAAAACGCTTTCGAAGATACTTTAATCGTTTGCTACTTCGGTAAGGGTAAATCGGTAAATTCGGAACGCATTGGCACGAACGAGGATATCGCACAGTGAAGGAAGATAGGACTAACTGTTTGATTTTACAGAGAATTGAATGGGATGTAAAATTGTATCTTCAATCGTCCTAGATTAGAACTCAATGTCCAACATGTACAGGGAAGTGCTGATAGTAACGGAGCTGCAGGCTCTATGGTCAGCCAGTTTGTTGTCACAGGTGGAACGATCTTCAAGACTTGGGGTGCACCATGCCGTGGGAGAGTGTGGCTGGGTGTGGATGGGAAAGAGGATGGCATGTATGGTTGGGGGTTTAATCTCTCTTCAGTTCTTTCCCTTGAATTTCGATCACCGGTGATCGACGGGTTTCTTCCCTGAATTATGGTATTTAAAACAACATTTTTGTTATCTGAAGCAATGTATCGCCTAAAAAAACCCTGAAATAGACACATTCATCACAAAAATATCATTATTTTAGAAAAAATGCGCAGAATGTTACGAAAAATTACGAAAAATTCATGCAAAATGCAAAAATCTCAAAAACTGTTGAGAGTTTTAATTAATAGAGAGAGAGAGTAAGTCGGAGGGAGGGGAGGGGGGAGTGTTAGATAGGGAAAACAGGGTGGCTCTTTTGGTCAAGGGAGTTCTGGAGTTTTGGGGTTCACGATGCCGTGGGAGAGCATGGTTGGGTGTGGATGGGAAGAAGGATGGCATATATGGTTGGGGGTTTAATAGAGAGAGTAAGCCGGAGGGACGGGAGGGGGGGGGGGAGTGTTAGATAGAGAAAACAGGGTGGCTCTTTTGGTCAAAGGTGTTTTGGAGCTTATCCTCGAATATTCACATTGTTAAACATTAGTACGATTCTATTTAGAAATTTGTCGGTTATTACGGCTCATATTCAGAACAAGAACTTTTGGATTTATAAATTAATACTAGGTTTATTCTCTCCCATCGACACTAGCCCTAACTCGGGTCCTTGCGGTCGACTTGGTTGTAAACAACATGAAACTGAAGCACCCATCGACGGACATTAAACATGTTTATTAAAGATGAATGTCCCGTAGCTGCTAAGGGCTTGAACTGATAGAGATCCATTGCGTCCAGGGCACGGCAGTATGAGAGAGAGAAGAGAGAGAGAGAGAGAGAGAGAGAGAGAGGAGAGAGAGAGAGAGATGGGGTATGGATCGCTTAAGGATCGTGAATCTGTCTCTGTCTGTGTGTGTGTGTGTCTGTCTGTCTGTCTCTCTCTCTCTCTCTCTCTCTCTCACACACACACACACACACACACACACACACACACACACACACACACACACACACACACACACACACACACACACACACACACATTGATCCACAGAAACTGTCAGTTTAATCATTTTTTTTAATTGGTTAAAAGAAAAAAACAATAAACAAACAAGAAAGACAAAGGATAACACAGGTTGAGAAGCAGAGATAACGATGAATATCATAAGAAGAAGATCCGAATTCATAATAACACAATGACAAAACCAAGGGGAACAGAGGAATGAGAAGAAGCTGAGTAGGAGACAAACAGAAGACAGACTGGTTAGAGGGGGAGGGAAGAACAAAAGAAGCAAAGAGAGAGAGAGAAAAAAAAAGACAGAGGGGGGAGGAGGAGGAGGGGAAGAGAAGGAGAAGGAAGAGAGAGAGAGAGAAGGGGTAGGTGGGGGTGGTGGAGGGGAAGAACAAAAGAAGCAAAGAGAGAGAGAGAAAAAAAGACAGAGGGGAGAGGAGGAGGGGAAGGAGAAGGAGAAAGAAGAAGAAGAAGAAGAAGAAGAAGAAGAAGAAGAAGAAGAAGAAGAAGAAGAGAGAGAGAGAGAGAGAGAGAGAGAGGAGGGAGGAAAGAACAAAAGAAGAAGAGAGAGAGAAAACAGCAGTGGGGAGAGTAGGAGGGAAGGAGGAAGAAGAAAAGAAGAAGAGAAGAAGAAGAAGAAGAAGAGAGAAGAAGAAGAAGAAGAAGAAGAAGAGAGAGAGAAGAAGAAGAGAGAGAGAGAGAGAGAGAGAGAGAGGAGAGAGGAGGAAGGAGAAGAACAAAGAAGCAAGAGAGAGAAAACAGACAGTGGGTGAGCAGGAGCAATAGAAGAAGAAGAAGAAGAAGAAGAAGAAGAAAAGAAGAAGAGAGAGAGAAGAGAGAGAGAGAGAGAGAGAGAGAGGAGAGAGAGAGAGAGAGAAGAGAGGGTTAGCTACGTCCGATTCAATTAGATAAAAAAGGAACAAAAACTACATACACAAAGGAAAAAGAAAATGGAGAGAGAGAGAGAGGAGAGAGAAGGAGAGAGGAGAGAGAGAGAAGACAGACAGACAGACAGACAGACAGACAGACAGACAGACAGAGACAGAGAGAGAGAGAGAGAGTGTGTGTATGGTGTGGGTGTGTGTGTGTGTGTGTGTGTGAGAGGAGAGAGAGAGAGAGAGAGAGGAGAGAGAGAGAGAGAGAGAGAGAGGAGAGAGAGAGAGGAGAGGGAGAGCAATGCATAACGGGAATCTACTTTGTTTTACTGCCAGCACACATTCGTCGTCTCAACTGAACAGCATCCGAAAAACGTTATCATTGGATACAGATCATAGGTAAACTCTGCACCATCTCAGTCAATCAACAAACAAACGAACAACACTACAAACCACACCACTGTTAAATTAAAAGCAGGCTATGAACTCACAAACGATCAAACGGACTAATCATAATCAGCATCTTAAAAAAAATGTGTTAATACCAATATTTTTAAACCACACAGTCTTCTGAATGTCTTGACCATAACGCGCCAAGGAGAACAAATGGAATCATGAGAATCAATGTATACATATATTTATTTGTTCAGTTTCCTGACAATAGCTTTAACAATCACCTCGTCTCTTTTGTGGAGGAAAGGTTCAAACATCAGCAGATGACCGCGCTACATTCACAAAGCGCCATGGCGCAGACAAGCACAAAACGTGTCAACCATACACAACCGGCAATTCACGATATTCGTGAACGTGATAATCATACAAAAAAAAAAAAAAACCCAACAAACAACAACAACCGGTTATTAACAAAACAGAACCGGTTTTTAACACAGACCGAGCGATGCGGGCCGTTGTTATTACAGTTTGCTTGTCAAAAAAAAAAAAAAAAATGCTGACGATTTGCATGAGCGAACCTCTCTCTCACATTGAAGAGCTCTCTTCCGTGACCTCCACCATTCACATTCTCTTGTGCGCATTGATGATTATGCAGACACTATGCACGCACATACAACAAAAGTATTAGAGAGAGAGAGAGAGAGAGAGAGAGAGAGAGAGAGAGAGAGAGAGAGAGAGAGAGAGAGAGAGAGACAGATTAAACTCTAGCATAAAAGAAATGAAAAAAAAAAAATCGACATTCAAGACACTTAGCTGTCACCAATAATTTAACGTTATCTTTTTATCTTTTTTTTTCGAGTCTGGATTAAGAAAAACAAAACAAAACAAAACAAAAAAAAAACAGAACAAAACAAAACGAAAATAACAAATACACAAACAAAAACAAACAAAAAAGCAACACAAAAACCCCCATAGATTGGAAAAACACATGTAAAGAGCATTTGAAAAACAAAACACTTGGTCAAACAAAAACAAAAACAAAAAACAAAAAAAACTCTAGATTGGAAAGAAACATTCAAAGAGCATTGGAAAAAAAAAAAACCCACCTAGTTTCGAGAACGTTGAAACAAAGGTTTCAAATCTCAAGGACTTTCAATGACAACGAAAAATTCTGTAAAAATACATATTGCGGCAACATCGGAGTGGAAAATAGACCGAGCTACGCCGTCATTAAAGTATGAATCACCTTTCTGCCGGTTTTCTGTCCTCGCAGGTAGGGCCAGACGAGCACATTTCAGGGAACTGGTCTGTTGTTATTTATTATTAATGCTGATTGGTGAGGGTAAAGATGATGAAGATGATGCTAACGAGTTCGCTTTAAGTCTGAAACTGCATGTCAGGGATGTATTCTATTCTTGTTTCCATATTATATCCCGGCGTCAACCAGCCTCGAGAAGTACAGATACCTGCGGTGTTGGCCAGGAAATTTGAGCAACACTCTAAGGGATGTGTCCATTGAGGGGATGAAGCTTGACTGAGTGGTTCCGGTTTTCCTTACAGAGCCCATAGCAAACTGAACTCGGGGTAGGAGCCAGACCGGGCAGAAAAATCCCGCAAAGAAATGGCTCTGATGGAAATAACTGAAATCAACCCCCACACCAAGCTGGAAATCCGCGACGCTAACCATTGTGCCACAGCGGCTCTTCTTCTTTCTTTCTTTTCTTTTTTTTTGTGCTGTGAATTGAAAAGAAACAAAAAAGACTTCCCCTTTTCCACACACAGACCGGCACACAAAAATGTACCTGCACCAATGCACATATACAAGACACGTACACAAGCGCGCGCAGATTCACGCACATACTTATTCATGGGCATGTGAACACTCGCGCACAGAGCTTTTAGTAAAGCTGTCTAAAGTAAGAGCTACGAGTAAATTTAATGCTCAGAACTGTCATCCTCTGACGTCTTTCGTGCGTGCACATTCGGTCACTGCTTTGTCAGGCTCGATAACAGATGCATAAACTTGAGCGATACCAGTCTGCCTGTTTAACACACCAGAAGAAAAAGATGACCGCACACATTCAGAATGCACCGTCCAATACCAGAAAACTCGGAGTCGGACTATAGGAATGTCCGCATATTTTCACACACACACGTGTATTTTATCTATATTGCCATAGATTCCTGATCTTTACAAGTAACTTCATTTCATAATCAGCAAGACCAAGCTACAACTGGAAGTACCACATTAACAGCAATTTCCAAAGCACGCATCGTCGAATTTAGCATGCCGTTGCCACCAGCGTAAACCTCGGAATATCATGATCTTGGGTGAGGAGTGGTCACACCGCCCGCTGGCTCAGTAATCAGTGCGAGGTGGACTGGCTTTGGTTCGAGGTTGTGCAGGCGGGTAGCATGAAATGTTGGAAGTCTGTTGCAAGGAGAGTCATCATTGGAAACCGACCGACCTCCTCATTCTTCACGCCACTTTTCAGGTTTGGTGAGGGGTTTGATGATGAGGATGATGAAGGAGGACACGATGGCCACCAGGAGGAAGAGCCAGAAGAGCAGACGGTCCATGACGTGTGCTACCACCCGCCACTCCGTCACCACGTCCTGGTGGTAATCGTCCTCGTCGTCTCGGCTCACCAGGACTTCCAGGTGCTGAGTGATCTGCTCTTTCTGATAATCCCTCCCTCCAGCCTGGCTGGGGGTTTCCTGGCGCCTCTCCCGACCAGGGGTGTCGGAGGTGACGTAGTAATCCCGGGCTATCGCCTCGGGGGTGGAGTGCTGCATTTGTGTGGAGTGGTAGGCTGGAGGTGCCTCTCCCCTGGGGCGTCCTGACGTCCCCGTGATGCCGGGTGCTGGTCTGTGAAGGAGCGGATTCTGAGGAGAAAGGTCTGGCGAGAGCGGAACCTCCTTGGAGGAGAGGCTGGTTTCACAGACCCCTTCCTGTAGATGGTGACGAAGTTTGGCATGAGTGACGTCATCAGAGGAGGGCAAGCAGCAGGCTGGACTGACCGTCGTCAAAGGGACGCCGCTGTCTGCGTGAGCACCACCATCTGGGACGTCCTGCCGGTGAACGGCACCATCACTAGCAGGAGACTGCGTTCGCTGCGGACTCTCCACAGAGCTCTGGCTGCTGGCGCGACAGTTCACGTACTCAGCAGGCCTCCAGCGCGGGTCCCTCCGTGCCGGAGCTCTGCGAGAGGACCGTTCAGTGCTGTTATGGACCTGAGCACCTCGACTGTCTTCGTTGTGTGAAGTCACGAGTGCCGACTGCACCGACGACGCTGCTGAGCTGACGTAACTCTCAGAGCCTCTGTTGGAGACTCCGCCTTCACTACGAGGTCTCTCTTTCCTGATGTCCTCGCCGAGTCCCGAGGATCCTCTATTCATGGATGCTTCCTGCCTCCCTCTTCGACCAGCGCCCGATGCCCTGCTTCCGGTCATGATGATGCCATTGCAGTTGCCCCGCCCTCTACCGACACCGGCGCCACTCGTCAACGAGGAAGTGGCGGAGTCTCCTCCGATCACGGTGTTGAGGACGACGTCCTCCGGCTTCTTGCCGGAGCCTTGCAGGGACTGCTGCAGGGCGCGGTCCGTCTTGTTGAGGCGGGTGGTGAGGTAGCGGTAGCGCTGCTGCACGTGGCACAGGCACACGACAGGCGCCAGGATGTCGATGACCAGCATCCACATCCAGCGAGGCACACGCTTCTGGTGAGGCCCCACGTGGTGCAGCTGCAGCACGAAGACGGTGAGGATGATGGACAGGGAGGTCATGGCCATGGTCACCGTTAGGTAGATACCTGCACACGATACGAACGACTGTCAGTCTTTGAAACGAGGAAAATATATCTGGAGTATTGCAGTAGTATCAGGTACATGGACATGTGTTATGTTCCCAACAAGGGCTAGGATCGACCTCTCGGTATTCATTCGTACTGTATTATGTTACAAACTTGGGCTTGAATCGATTTCCCATATTCATACATGTATATTGCATTATTTTACACACTATGACCAGGATCGATCTTCTGATGTTCATTCGCACTTTTGTATGATTTCCTTCATTTTCAGACGGTTTGGAGGGATCCGTTGTTCAAACTGTGGTGTCAATCATCTGTATCTATTTTTTGCACGATCAGAACATTGCTCTTCCTCAGGCGCCTTTCTTTTGTATAATAATAATGAATACTTATATAGCGCCTATTCTCGGCTAGAGACCAAGCTCTAAGCGCTTTACAATCAACACTCGCTTACACAACGGGCTGCCTACCTGGGTAGTGCCGACTGAAGAGCTGCCAGCTGGCGCTTCATTCAGTCGTTTCCCGTGTCATCCAGTCATATCGTTCATTCGTTCAATATCGTTCACTCAGTTTCTTTACTTCCTTCATTCTTTCCATTTCTTACGCAGGGTGCATGCTGTGTGTCATCCATACCAACGGCCAAACTGGCCTTCTCTTCCGAAAGTTGGTGATGGGATTTTACGTGTGTGCAAGATATTATGCGTGCGTTCACACACGGAACCTCGGTTTATAGTCTCATTCGAAGGACTGTATGGGAAATGGAGTCAGAACTAATGTT
>CM065722.1:42620991-42635991 GCA_033310375.1 Conus canariensis | reverse complement strand
GCGCACGCACGCACGCGCACGCACGCACGAACCGAGAGAGAGAGAGAGAGAGAGAGAGAGAGAGAGAGAGAGAGAGAGAAGAGAGTTAAATTTACGGCGGTTCTTCTTAGCAGTCAGAGTATGGTACTATTTTGGGTACATGGTGTTTTAAGACAAAGTAAAGGCTTTATATAAGTAGAAACGATTTCATTTTGACATATAACTTCTATATATAATATCTATATACTGTTCAAAAAAAAGTTAAGGACCAACATTGAGAATGCACAAAAACTTTTAAAAATTCACAGAAATTCAATTGTACCGCCTTTGTGGTCCAAACAAATTGAACCACACGCACAAATTGATAGTGAATGCGGCAACTGCAATTTGTGGCACACATTTCTCACGCGCCTTGAAAAATACGTGTCGCGACTTGTTATTTTTGGAACAAATTGGGGTGAATTTCTGATGTGTTTGGGATCCGAGGAGCATGTGCTGAATCAAAATCATGTGAAGCACGAGCTAAATCAGGCTGTAGGTCATAAAGTATGCTCAACCAAATGTCTTTAAAAGCCACTGTACTGGCGAAAAATGCAATGCAACAGCATGCCTCCACGTCGAAGACTGAACGAGCTGGATCGAGGAAGAGCAATAGGATGGCTCCAAGAAGGAGTTGCAGTCCGGGAAGTGGCACGGAGACTTGGGGTATCACACTCTGTTGATATCAGACTCAGACAACGCTTTCAAGACAGAGGAAGAGTGCAAGAACGACCACGCTCTGGTCGACCCAGAATAACAACACCACGAGAGGACTGATACATTAAAAGGCAGGCCACACAAGAAAGAACAGCAAGTGCAAACAACATCAGACGTCGCCTTAGAGATGCCACCAACACTGTTGTCAGTGATCAGACCATACGAAACCGCCTACACGCCGCTAACCTCCGTGCTCGACGACCAGCCATAAGACCTCGTTTGACTGATGCCCACAGAGCAGCACGCCGAGTATGGTGCACGCAGCACGTGAGACGGACACATGAACAGTGGGCTAACGTGATGTTTACAGACGAGTCGCGGTTCTGCCTGGATCCCACCGATAAACGGAACAGGGTCTGGAGACGCCGTGTGGAGCGTTTTGCAGAAGAAGCTGTCCTGGAAAGGAACCGCTACGGTGGGGGATCCGTTATGATTTGGGGCGGCATAAGCACACGCTACAGAACGGTTCTCTACAATGTGGCAGGGAACTTGAATGGTGTTCGCTACCAAACAGAGATTTTGCAACCCCTGGTGCTGCCAGCCCTTCAACAGCTTGGACCTCAGGCAGTCTTTCAAGACGACAATGCACGGCCCCATCGCACCAGAGCAGTAAACACGTTTCTCCAAGCTGCTGGTGTCAACAGAATGCAGTGGCCCGCAAACAGCCCAGACCTGAACCCCATCGAACATCTTTGGGATGAGCTGGGCTGGAGACTGCAGCAGCGTCGTCCTCCTCCTGCTAACTTGGGTCAGCTGTTTGAGTGACTCCAGCAGGAGTGGGCTGCTGTCCCCCAGGCCTTTCTGCGCACACTGGTGAACTCCATGCGACAACGCTGCCTTGAATGCCTTGCCAATAACGGGGGATACACACGTTATTAACCATGACATTGAACAAACACTCCTCCTGTGACTTTCAAATTTGGGGGTGGGGGTGTTTGTACTGCGCTCAATTCCAGTTTGTTGATTCCTCGGACTTGTCATTGTCTTTACACACTTTTCACATATTCAATAAATTCCTGTTACACTTGGAGATTGATCACTTCCCAATTTTCTTTTTTATAAGTCAGTGAAATGTTGGTCCTTAACTTTTTTTGAACAGTATATTTTGTTTCTATCGGAGACAACATGGATTCTCAATAGAGAGAAGCCAGAAAAAGAAACTAGATGGTTTAAATTTTGTCCTTCTCTCTCTCTCTCTCTCTCTCTCTCTCTCTCTCTCTCTCTCTCTCTCTCTCTCCTCTCTCTCTCTCTCTCTGTGTTAACATCAATAATATACAGAGCCGTAAGATTTCTCTTATTCAGAGATGCAATATGAAGGAAGAGGATAAATGTCTTCGCCTTCCGCTAATCACAGTCTCACTGCACTTAAGGATCTACTTTACTTCCCGCTGATCTGATGGCTGTCTGCCAGCTAGTTTTCGGGATTGACTGTTCGCTTCGCCACACTCCGCCGCTGCTAGTGTCAAAACTGTTAGGTCTGCGACGCACACATGCTTGGGCAAAGGCTACGTGCAGGCAATATGCTGACCTCGCTGAAAAGCGGGCAGCCAACAAGCTGGCATACATGGTTTCCAGAGAGAGGGCAGCCCAACCTACTGAACAATTTTGTCGAGACGGACGGTGAATCTGGTATGCGGATGTGGCCGGCTACCTGCATGGGACTCCAGACTCCGACTTTGGCGAATGGTGGAAAATGCGAGGCGACATACTTATCCTGTCCGTGTTACATCTTTGACCTGTTCCACTGACCTGGTCGTCGAAGGGGAAGTAAGTGATGTCGATTTTGCAGGAGGAGCGGAACTTGGCTGGGGGCGGCCAGAAGACGTTGCCGGTGGAGGTCACCATGGCCTTGCTCTTCATGTACCCGGTGGTGAAATCGTCGGCACTGCCAGGACACACACACACACACACACACACACACACACACACACACACACACACACGCACGCACGCACGCACGCACGCACGCACGCACGCACGCACGCACGCACGCACTCACGCACACCCACCAGGAATCCATTAGAACAAACATCATTTCAGGTTAAAGGGAGAGATTCCATTTGCAAAGTGTCAAGACGCTTGACTTTTTATTCTTTTTTTTAATTCTCAGCTGTTTTTCCAGCGATTTAGAAGGGGGGGGGAAGGAGAGAGAGAGAGAGAGAGAGAGAGAGAGAGAGAGGAGAGAGAGAGAGAGAGAGAGAGAGTAATGGGAAAGGAAAGAGGGTTTTCATATACAGACTTCAGGATGCATACCTTCGTATCTTGACGCTTTAAGTCACCACCTGCATACTTTCTTCTGTAAAGAAGCAGGAGGAGCAGAAGGAGAAGAAGGAGAAGAAGAAGAAGAAGAAGAAGAAGAAGAAGAAGAAGAAGAAGAAGAGAAGAGAGAGAGAGAGAGAGAGAGAGAGAGAGAGAGAGAGAGAGAGAGAGCTTGGCGTTTCATAAACTGTAACAAATGAAAAATGTGTGAAGACCTCAGAACAAGACAAGCATAAATGTCAGAGAGACAAATACACCCTGTATTAAAGGAAAAATAGATAGAAAGAAAGAAGGAAAGAAGGAAAAAAAGACAGACAGAAAGAAAGAAAGAAGGAAGGAAGGAAGGAAGGGACGGAAGAAAGTAAGAAAGAAGAGGAAAAAAAAGGGGGAAAAAGTGTAGAGTCTTCGGCAGTGACCGGATGGAGGAAACAACTAGCACAGCATCCCCAGAGAGTGCGGATACCATTCACACTGAAAGAGATCCCTGCCACTCCATGGGGGACTAAAGAATCGTAAGGTGAGAAACTGGCACAGAGGGGATAATCACAGACTTAATCGACTATTCCAGTGACTGAGTTTTCTCTATAACTACTGGCGAAAGCCATCGTCCATTGATGTTGGTTTTTCATCGGAGAAGCCAGCAGAGATAATCCTCAGGGACAGACCTGTAAAAACACTCCAAGGTAGTGCTTAAAGTGCCCGAAATGGCCAGACAGAATAACTGTGCCAGGCACCCAATATTGATGCTACCGTTTGGCCTGAAATAGTTCCTGTTTGGGAACAGTCTGGGAATCAGATGGGTGAGCTGAGAAAGACGGTTTTGGAACGAGGCAAACTCGTTCATGCCCAAGGCATTGCTTTTCATGAAAACTTTAACTGTTTGAACAAAATGTCTATTGAAAGTAGAGCAAATAAAACGAAAACAGTATTGCTTTTCATACTATGTATTCAGGGGATCTATAAGTGCAGCTTATGGGGATGCATTGAGCATAAAAGAGTATGTATTGATAGTGTATGTCATCCCATCTTTTGTCTTTGAAATTACATCTTTAAAAGTGCTGAGTAAATAGCTGAGTACATTATTTAACGAAAGGCAATCTGCCCTTTTGAACTCAGGTGTGAATTGATTCAACCCACTTTAATGTGAAAGTTGCCAGGTAGTCGACACCATTGAAACCAGGCGAACGTACTGTGTGAACTACATTATTGCACGTGATCTTCCAACAATCGCGGACAGTTTTCTGGGCCTGTACCTAACAAGAAGCAGCCCTACAACCCAATATCTTCTGTTCTAAAACCGTCACGCGAGACACTGTCTTTATTGTTCATGTATACGCGTGTGTACAATAATTCCTACAGTTCTGAAGCCTCAACGCGCAAAGTTTGGTAAATCACTAACGTCATTAGTTCTCCTCTCGAGCCTCAGGTTTCCTATTATAAAAGCTGGCTCCGGAAATCTCAACCTCTAGTTAGTCACAGAGCACTGCAATCAGCCGTAACATATTCCAGTCAATGCCCAACATTCCCCAATGGTTCAGAGCAGAAAGCCTTCAATAATGCTACGTCAGAGGCTTTGTTGATTGTGCCCGTTTGAAATGCGCTGGCGACCTGACAGCCAGGAAAAGGCGAACTGATACCAAAGAGCCCGATTGAACTAGATGACTGGCACGACCTTTTCAGTCTAGACGACAGTGCAGGAATGCCGTCTCAGTAAGAAAGATAGCTGCTGCAGGAGACCATTGTGCAACAGCCCGAGAGAGGAAAAGGGCAGAACAGATTCTGCAAGCAACGGCATTGGGCAGAAGAGGAAAGTGGGCGGCGGAAAGGATGTAGGAGTGGGAAAGTGGAGTGAAAGGAGAGAGAAAGAGAGAGAGAGAGAGAGAGAGAGAGAGAGAGAGAGAGAGAGAGAGGGGGGGGTGTAAGGAGACGGAGAGAGAAAAGCGGAAGGGTGGTGTAGACGGTTGAAAGGGAAGTGCAGATCACCAGGAAACAAGATATCCTTGGTTGTGGGAAATTGTGCTGTCGTCTGCTTCTCCTGTGCAGTGCTGCTGGTATGTGCGTATTACGTGTCTGTCGTCGGGCGTAGCGCGGGCAATCGATACTATACCAAGATCGGTATAACCGGAGACATGATCACGCCACTGCCACACTTGGCTGTTTTATTTTTGAATCACTATTATACAGACATTTAAAAGAGAAATAAAAAGATACAGTTACTGCAGTCACTAATCTATGCAAGCACATTAGCTGCCATGATCAATATCCATATTCCACCTCAGGGTACGAGTTTTCGTACATTTGCGATTGGTTTGAAGGTTAATGAGGGATACCTACGGCGAAGGTTAATGATGGAGGCTAGTAAGGAAAGCAGCTGATGACACGGAAAGGCAGAGCTGAATCACCGTCACTGGGCATCCAGCTCTCCAGGGCAGTGGGTGCACTGGAACGATGAACTCCCTCTAGTTGTCTCCACCTTGACATGGATGTAGACAATGCCTGGACAGTGGCAAAGATCTCCCACGCCCACACAAGCCGCCCTCTTTCTCTGTTTGCCCTGTCTCCTATTCCCCCTACACTGTTCCTTGAACGGGAGTTTTAGAGAGTCCAGCTGGCCTTGTCACATGTTTTTCCAAATGTGATCAACATATATTCATAGTCACTAACTTCCTACTTGTCAGTACTGTGGATTTGGTCATTTGTGACATGCACAGCGTAGAACAGGGAGTACCCTTCCAAAACAACTCATCTCCTTTGTTTGGTCCATACATTGCATCTTGTCAGAGTCCATGATTTGCATGCATGTTTGAAGATGCTTTGCAAAGTGCACGCAACCATCTTTTTCCTTCTTTTAATTAATTTTACCAGTGCCACTGCTATTTACAAGAGTTTGTGCTAGTGTTTTGGACTGAGACCCATCCTGCCTCAGAATGGCGACAAGGGGTTTGAACTGTTTGACAGTCTTCATTTCTTATCCACTGATCGTGATCTTTGTTTTAATCGGCTTTGTGATTTTCATCATCAGCTTTGTTTTTCTCCACACTGATTTTTATGCAGTATCTTGTAGATGTTTCATTTAGGTTGGCAGGTTAAGCAGGTCGGTAAGTCGTCTTCTAGGGCATGTGTTATTATACGTTTCGAAATTTTGAACAGTGTAGGTGATAAGAAAACCTTGGCAAATTCAAACTATCACATGGAACCGGTCTCCCATTGTGCTAGAACAAGATTACTGATGAAGGTAGACGATAAAGTTGAGAATGAATATTATTCATGACATTTGAAGATTAAGAATAGATGATTGATGTCAATGATGAAGGTTGAGGATGGAATGTAGGGTACATATGAAAGTCAATGGCATAGCTGAAGGATAATAACCTGGATATCCACTGAAACTCCCTAACCTCACCAAAATTGTTATTAAAACGTTTCGCCACCGATGCCTTCGAATTATCGTGATCAGCATCATTATCATTATCACCTTCATCATAATCATCAACGTTGTTTTCTTGTTCTTGTTCTTGTTCTTGTTCTTCTTCTTTTCTTCTTCTTCTTCTTCTTCTTTTTCCTCTTCTTCTTCTTCTTTTTCTTCCTCATCTTCTTCTTCTTCTTCTTCCTCTTCTTCTTCTAATTTAACAACACAGTTCTACGATGCTTCACTCCTGGTCGTTTTTATTCGTTGTAGCCCGCCTGTGTGACACCTCTATTTGTCCAGGAAAATGGAGCTGAGGGTAGGAAGGCAGGAATAAGGATGTGAAACGATCACTATGGAAACGTAGGAAAATCTGGTATGGTTCTTTATTGCTGACAGGTCTCCAGACTCCTTTTGACGGGGGAGGTAAGAACTGAAAAAGTCTTTTGGACCAGGGAAAGCGTCTATCACTCTCCAGGAGCTTTCGCTTCACACGGAGAGAAATGGCATCTGCTTTATGTCAACAGCAACCCGTCCTATCAATAGAAAAGCTAGGTCTCTGCTAATTTTTCCTTTGGTGATGCGGTATTGTAAATAGGAGAGACCATCCTTTATGAACCTCTTGCGGCAAGGAACAAGACAGGCGACTTCTTTGTGGCAGAAATGAGAGGCGTCAGAGTTTCTTCAGGGACTGGTGACTGGCGGTGGTAAAAAGCCGATTGGAGGGTGAAAGGAGTGTGTGAAGAGCGCTGGAGGTGTGAGGGGCGGGCACAGCTTGAGAGATACCACGTCGGTAGATGCGTTACTTGGCAAGGTCTTTAGATTTGCATCGTCCATATCCTTTTAGGTCGGTCAGTTGGTCCCATAGTCTGTGAAATCTACAGACGTTCTCAGTCGACGGTTTTGATATCACACACACACACACACACACACACACACACACACACACACACACACACACACACACACACACATACACACACATACACACACACGCACACACACACACGCACGCACGCACGCACGCACACACGCACGCACGCACACACACGGACACACACACTCACACACACACACACACACACACACACACACACAACACACACACCACGCACCAACACACACACACACACACACACACACACACACACACACACACACACACACACACACACACACACACACACACACACATTCTACCATCCTGACCACTCACACAAACTGACAGGCCCTTCAGTCTGTCGACTCCGAAATCCCACATCTGTTTGCAAGTAAGGCTTGTCGTGTTTCTGCTACATCTCTGTGTCTTTCATTCTTTGTTTTTCTTATTTTCTTTACCATCACCTCCACCTCCACCTCTGGTACCCCCTCTTCTTTGGATGAAACAATGACGAACGTGCTCACGGGGCGATCAGTCCACGCTTCCAGAGCACTCAATGGTCTAAACACAGTCAGTGTGTTTTGCTGATATTACGTCGATTTTCAACACTGGTTGGCATGACCTCACGATGAGTTCCTCGCAGTCTTGGGTGGCGTGTTCCACGGCCGTGGAACCACATAGTCGAAGGATCTCTCACAGAAAGGCCTCTTCTACTGACAACGGAATCCACCAGCAAGAAGCTGTGTGTCTATATACAAGATGGGGTCTATAGACAAGAACCCGAACACTAGTTTCACAACTACAGTTTCCGAGTAGGCCGCGGGGGGAGGGGGCTGGGGGGTGAGGGAGGTGAGGGGGGGGGGGGGAATTGAAATACTGCTTGGTGGTTGGTGAGATAACCGCTGGTTCAAAATCCTGTCTGCCAGAATGCTGTCAGGTGGTTTCCGAGGTTGGCTCGACGGCAACCAACACGAAATGCTCACGAGACGTTGGCTCAAATTCCGAAACGCTTTCTGTTTGTCAGGAAGGGGTGGGGATGGGGAGCGGTGCACGTTCATCGTTGGTTACCCTGCAGATTATTCTGTCGTTTGTCTTTTGGGGGAGCTGAGTGCTGTCTTTCTGTTTTCCTATAATAACCCCCAAACTACCTTGTAATCAATGGGGAACGTATTCCATCGCTCAGAACATTGTGCGCAGTTGGAGGCCAGTCGATGGCGAGATTTTATTTTCTCTCCAAAGTTTTGAGGAACTCTTCTGAAGACCGAAGATAATGGAATGGCAAATGGATGCTATTCAGCAGATCAGAAATGTTTCACTCGGAATTCTACGTCATAAAACCCCCCCAGACCTATGACTGAAAGGAATACATTCAGTTTATGTTGTTAGTAATGCCAACCTGACTAGCAAAGGGAGTCTAAAAGATTAAATCATGTCCACGTCTGAAACATTAAGGTCAAGGTTAAGGCACCAACTTGATCTATAGAAATAAAAGGACGCTTTTGAAGCTGTATTAAATGAGGAACGCACAAAACTCACTGAGTGTGAAAATGAAAACGTTGCCTCAGATAGCACAAAACAAGTGTTTCTCATAGAGTAAGCCTTGCGTCAGCACAGGGTAATACCCTCAGTTCCCCCTCTCCCTCCCCTGCTCTTCTGTCTCCTCCCTCTCGTTCCCCATCCCCTCCTCACTTACATACCAGAGAGAGAGAGAGAGAGAGAGAGAGAGAGAGAGAGAGAGAGAGAGAGAGAGAGAGAGAGAGAGAGAGAATCTATTTACAGAAGGTATTAAATATGTCACTTTTTTAAAAGTGTCAAAGCACTTTCGTGGTCTGCCCTGTCGACTCAGTCGTGGCCACAACGCTGAAAATTTATTAAACAATCTCCTAGATTCGTCCTCTTGTGAATTAACTCCAATTATGGACAAGTATGTACAAGAGCAGAATTTTAGACAAAAAAAAATGGCTACTTTACCATCGTGCCCAAGGCACATTATCAGATTGATTTATAAATTAAGGCTGAATACTTGGAACACTAAATGTTCTCATGGCATTACTTGTGTCTGCAGAGAAAACATTCCTGTGCAGCATCTTTTGTTTGAATGCTCAGTGTTGATCAGGAGAAAGGTATTGAGATGAATAACTTTGATACTGTCAATACTGTCTTACATGGTTCATATGTATGTTGCTGAAATTGCCATGGTTGTTTCGCAGTCACAGGTAGCAAAATCTTCATAAAGATAAACAAGTTGGGGCACCACTAGGGTATTTCACTTATGTAAGTAAATATGCATATATCAGATGTGGGTTTGAAAGTACTAAGATGGATGATAAGTTAAGTGTGGAGGTTGTTTGTTTGTTTGTTTGCTTGTTTTAAATAAATGTCTAATATCATCTGTCGATGAAAAGACATTAAATAAACCACTGAACTGAGCACTGAACTGTCATGGCCACAAAACTCTTGGACAGCGAGACATAACTAAAGAGTTCCGAATGCATTGCATCTTCACACGAGATTACGATCAATCAGTTCGGGCGCCGTGACAGCCCGTTGATAACTGGTTTGCTTCATGTATTGCCGTCCTGTGCCTCCATCACGATCAAAGGGAAAAGATTACATCACTGCGATAATACCGAGAGAAAAAAATTCTCATCCAGATCAAGGTGAAGGAATGGTCTGAGAGGAAATTGCGGTTCAACACTTTGTCGTTCTCTCGAAACCACACACCACACACCCACACACAACACACACACACACACACACACACACACACACACACACACACACGCGCGCGCCACACACACACGCACACACACACAGACGCGCGCGCGTACACACACACACACATACACACAGACGCGCGTGCGTACACACCTACACACACACACACACACACACACACAACGCACACACACACAACACACACACACACACAATCGCCGCGTACGCGCGCGCTCACACACATGCACACACACATACATACTCAAATAAGCCACACACACACACACACACACACACACCACACATACACACACACACACACACACACACACACACACACATCTCTCTCTCTCTCCACCACACACACACACACACACACACACACACACACACACACCACACACAACACACACTCACACACACACACACACACACACACACACACACACACACACACACACACACACACACACCACGCACGCACGCACGCACGCACGCACGCACCACGCACCACACACACACACACACACCACACACATTACACACACAGACGCGCGCGCGTACCACACACACACACACACACACACAACACACACAACATATTACACACACAGACGCGCGCGCGTACACACCACACACACCACACACACACCACACACACACACACACACACACACACACATGCGCGCGCACATGCACACAGACACACACACAACACAGACACATACAACACAACACACAGACACACACACACACACACACACACACACACACACACACACACACAGCCCGCCGCACGCGCGCGCGCACCATGTGCCTCAAAATCAACCAGCAAAACTCCAGTTGCTTGAATAAAGAATCATGGGGAAACTGATGGTTGCAGGAGGTGGGTGAGGATAGAACGGGAATGGATGAACGTGAGGTTGGACTTGCATGTTGCATGAGGGAGAGGGGGAAAGAAGAAGGGAGGGGCCCCTTACATCATTCTTGACCGCGTTGTGTGTGTGTGTGTGTGTGTGTGTGTGTGTGTGTGTGTGTGTGTGTGTGTGTGTGTGTGTGTGTGTGTGTACGTGCGTGTGTGAGTGAGTGTGATTGTGTGTGTGTGTGTGTGTGTGTGTGTGTGTGTGTGGTGTGTGTGTGTGTGTGTGTGTGGTAGTGTGTGTGTGTGTGTGTGTGTGTGTGTGTGTGTGTGTGTGTGTGTGTGTGTGTGTGTGTGTGTGTCTTCCAACCCATTTCTGTATTTCTGTTTCCCGAACCCTTCTTTTCCATGGTAATCAAAGGCCATGACTATGCCAGCCCGCAGGAGGCCATATCAGGGAAGAGACCATGTCCGCATCGATTCGATCAATGCATGTAAAAAAAAAATCATTTCACCTTCCATTTTGTAGAAAATTTCACGTTGAAAAAATCATCTATTCCAGAAACTGAAAAAAAAAACCCGATGTGATGGGAACATCTCTGAACAAGATCTTCTCGGAGTCTCTTGAATCTTATCTCTATTGTCAAGCACATCCCACATCTTCCTAAGAACAAACAAAGAAAAAAAGATACACCCGAAGGTGCTGGTGGAATCCAGAGAGGTACTGTTCTCAACTGCTGAACAAACCAGCTGGGAGCAGTCCTGCACCACCCTTGGAAGCCCATTCCTAAGAACACGTTTGATGAGTGGTTTATCGCACCATGAGCCATGAATGGAGCCTCTTCATCTTTTCAAAAGACAAGAGTGTGTGTAAAAGGGGTAGCGGATGTGTAATCGACACAAAATTCCTTCTCATTTGCAATCACCACTGGTTAAGGACTTCAATTTGACAAATCTGATCAGTCGTCAGTGAATTACTTGCTGATGTATTATTTCGACAACATATTTACCAGTCTGTTTCAGCAGTTTACTCATGAAACATCATGAATGTTCATGTTTTTGGTGCCATACACGTTTTCATCACGCGTTTATTCCATGAAATCTATTACTCCTAACCCATGACATACCACGACTTTTTTCAGGGCAGAACGTCACCAACACACAGGAACACAGATAGAAGCATCACATGGGACAGGGCAGAACATCACCAACACACAGGAACACAGATAGAAGCATCACATGGGACAGGGCAGAACATCACTAACACACAGGAACACAGATAGAAGCATCACATGGGACAGGGCAGAACATCACTAACACACAGGAACACAGATAGAAGCATCACATGGGACAGGGCAGAACATCACTAAGACACAGGAACACAGATAGAAGCATCACATGGGACAGGGCAGAACATCACTAACACACAGGAACACAGATAGAAGCATCACATGGGACAGGGCAGAACATCACTAAGACACAGAAACACAGATAGAAGCATCACATGGGACAGGGCAGAAATCACTAACACACAGGAACACAGATAGAAGCATCACATGGGACAGGGCAGAACATCACTAACGCACAGGAACACAGATAGAAGCATCACATGGGACAGGGCAGAACATCACTAACACACAGGAACACAGATAGAAGCATCACATGGGACAGGGCAGAACATCACTAACACACAGGAACACAGATAGAAGCATCACATGGGACAGGGCAGAACATCACTAACACACAGGAACACAGATAGAAGCATCACATGGGACAGGGCAGAACATCACTAATACACAGAAACACAGATAGAAGCATCACATGGGACAGGGCAGAACATCACTAACACACAGGAACACAGATAGAAGCATCACATGGGACAAGGCAGAACTGGTCCTTGTTCAATGTGGGACGGGCGACAATAACGCCAATCGCCTCGATCTCCTCACGGTGAAATCTTTCACGGTCACAGTCCACAACGTGAATGCTATCACCGTGAGTGAAGTCATGTCGTTTATAGCTTGGCTGGCCACCAAAGCCATACTGAGGCTGAAAGGATGCCATAATTATTATTGATGAACAGTCATTTATCAGGTTATTCACGAGTGTGGGTTGGGTGCTTCATTAAACAAACAGAAAGGAAAAAGTCTCTATACGTCTCCTCAGCCACCTCCCAGGAACCCCCCCCCCTCCTCCCTTTCCACATCTTGTTACCCTTCCTCCCCCATCTTCCACTCTCATAATTATGCGCACATGTAAACACGTTGTTACACACACACACACACACACACACACACACACACACACACACACACACACACACACACACACACACACACCATCCGCACACTGGACGGGTTTACCCTCTGAGGAATCAAAGGTCGTCATGGATAGCTGAGAAGTCAAAAACTTGTCGAACCACACTGGCTTTAAACCATGTTACTGAAACATAAGTACTAAAAAGGGGAGTGTACCGCGATGAATACCCTGGAAGGTCAGACATGTTGTATCACCTTGTGGCACAATGTGGCGTCTCTCCTAACTAATGGGCATGTTTTTCTCACTTTCTCGCAAGTGACTGGCTTTCCAACAGTACGCAGCTCGAGGCAACGAAAACAGACGAGTGGCCCTAATGAGCTGAGTGATTTGTAGTGGAGTCGTTTCCCCTCCAGCACTGGCCAAGGAAACGCCCGAGTTGCCAACTTTGGAAAGCATCGACTTATACATCAGACCATGTCAGTTCCAGCCCCGTGAGCATCCATTATAAACATGTTCTTTCAGGCTATCCATCCCTCACAAAGGTGTTATTGTTCTGGTGGTTTCAGTGTTTTGCTCAATGGGTCCCCTTTTATCTGCCCCCCCCCCCCCACTTACCCCCAACACGCACATGCCTCTCTCTCTTTCTCTCTCTCTCTCTCTCTCTCTCTCTCTCTCTCTCTCTCTCTCTCTCTCTCTCCTCTGACTGATTATCCCCATCAGCCGTAACTGAACTGATGCACGTGGACGCCTAAATGTGACGACAAGAAGAACAACTAAAAAGCAGACCAACCCTAAACAAGTCAGTGTGCTTCGGTGGTCTTTGTTGCACGAAGTGGGACTTTTTTTTTTGAGGGGGGGGGGGGGGGGGGTGTTTGACCCAGTCTGTTAAGAGCAGGTTCTTAATTCAGACTGAGAGGTTAGAGCTATGTGTGTGTGTGTGTGTGTGTGTGTGTGTGTGTGTGTGTGTGTGTGTGTGTGTGTGTGTGTGTGTGTGTGTGTGTGTGCTGCACGTGAGAGAGAGAGAGTAACAGCTCCACTATCCTTCTTCATTTCATGGTCATTCGTCTTGTCTTGAAATTAGGTCGTCTTTGCTTTTTCTCTATCGTGCCACCAGAACATTCATGCTTTCAACCGTGGCACACTTTCACCTTCTCTTTGTTCAACTTTCCTTCTTTCTTTCTTTCTTTCTTTCTTTTTTTCATCCAGTCGACCCAGATCTTCTTTCCCCAGACGATGTCATCTCATTCAGGCACATCCACACTGTCGTAAAGATGGTCGGCTCCGTGCTCCAGGGTGGCACTATAAAAGTCTGTCGGTGCCCAGACCCTGTCTTTTGGGGGACCCCTTTACATACGGCATGACAGATGGTCTGTCTATTTTGAGGTAAAGGGGGGGTGGGGGGTTGGATGTGATCGATCTGGCTGGCTTGTCAGATTAAACTGCTGAAATTTGCTCGCTCTCTCTCTCTCTCTCTCTCTCTCTCTCTCTCTCTCTCTCTCACTCTCTCTCTCTCTCTCTCTCTCTCTCTCTCTCTCTCTCTCTCTCTCTGTGCTGTGTGTGTGTGTGTGTGTGTGGTGTGTGTGTGTGTGTGTGTGTGTGTGTGTGTGTGGATGTGTGTGTGGATGTGTGTGTGTGTGTGTGTGTGTGTGTGTGTGTGTGTGTGTGTGTGTGTGTGTGTGTGCACGTGCCTGCACATGCTTGAAAGATGAGGGAAGTGGGAAGAGAGGACGAAGCACAGCGGACACAAAGCATGATCAACTGCGTTCTGGTGCGAGTTGTCATTTCAAACAAAAACTCCGGGTGCAGTTTATGACGGTGTCAGTTCAATGTTACATGCTACTTTCTTCATCTGCACTAGAGGTTTCCTGCATTGCTTTGGGCATC
>CM065722.1:42613491-42615991 GCA_033310375.1 Conus canariensis | reverse complement strand
CTTTGGTGTAAGTATTGCAGAGGAAAAAAAGGCTATTAAATCCGTGAAGAATAGAAGAACACGTGGACAGGACAACTTCAATGCGGAGCACTTCAAAGCACATCTACAGTCCACAGTCATATGGGAGAGAAACTAGATGCCTCGACAAACGGTGTCATTATGAAGACTCAAAAGAGAAAGGAAGTCATGAGTGGCTGTAACAACTGACGAGAATTCACCCTTTAATCAATCTCAAGCGTGAAGATCCTCTAAGATTTTTATTCAGGCACAGCTGGTAATAACTGAGCAAAGAACAAGCATTTTCTCAGACACGAAGAGGATATACTGATATGCTGATCAGACATACACCCCATGTAACACCATCCAGCAGAGCACAGACTGGCATAGACAGCTCCACATCCATTTCTTAGATTTTGAAAGGGCTTTTGATAGTTTCCATCGAGGCAACGTGTCGCTGTTCTCTGTTCATTTAAGATGCCACAGCAAACTGTCCTTCTCATCAAGAGTTTTGACTACAAAATAACATGCCGAGGGGAAAGGAAACAAATCATAGTTTCAAAGCAAAGACAGGGGTGAGGCAAGGAATTGTGACATCAGCACTGCTGTTTAACTTGGTCACAGACAGGGTGATGAGACAAACAACTGATGACAAACCAAGAAACATTAAATGGATACTGTTTTCAACACTTACAGTTCTTGACTTTGTAGATGGTCTGAAACTATTCCCTCACACACATCAACATGTATAAGAGAAAACATCTCGCCTCAGCACTATTGCATAGAAAATGGCCTGCAGTTTAGTCAGAAAACAGGAGTGATGACACGAACCGTTCCAAGCCTGTCACCAATGCAGGTGGACGGATCAGACCTTCCGAGAGTGAAGAATTTTATCCACATGACAACAAGTCAGACACAATGGAGGAAAGGCAATGACATTTAAAAGATTAACTCAGCAAGACCAGTGCCACTTTCAGAATGCTGAACACAGTGTGAACACCTATTCAATATAACCACATCACCAAGGTGAAAATGTTAACAAAGATGTGTCCTTTCCATTCTGCCACATAGCTCAGAATGCTACAGAATAACAGATCATGATCTCGCCGAGATGTCAACTATCCATACGAAAAAGTTGTACAGAATCCTGTATTTTTCTAGCCACAACGCCATCTCCGACCAGTAGATACTCACCCAGTGCGAGCAAGAGAGCATGAGCACCAATATTACGAACATGCATTGGACTTGAGTTGAATACTTCATCCAAAAAGAGCAAAGCAACACCATCCCAACTACACTACACTGGACTCCAGAATATGAAAGTATGGGAGGAAGAACCAAGAACACCTGGCAACAAACAGTAGACGTTAGCACTGAGGGCCTTGAAATTCACCCAGGGTACCACCCAGAAGAAACAACAGAACAAACCAACGTGGAGAACCTTTGTTGATGCACTAAATACAAAAAAAAGCTTAGCAGACAAAATGTAACTGAGTTGGGCACCAAGTACAAAAGAGCTGTGACGCCAGCAGAGTTGCTGGTCGATGTTTCTTTTAGGGTAGCTGTCACTGTATTCTTTAACTATTTGCAATGCTAGTTGATCTACTGGTACGGTGGTCTGGTAACACAGTTGTTGTTGTATTTGCAATGCAGATTGTTCTGTTAACATGGTGGTCTGGTAACACAGTTGTTGTTGTATTTGCAATGCAGATTGTTCTGTTGACATGGTGGTCTGGTAACACAGTTGTTGCATTTGCAATGCAGATTGTTCTGTTGACACGGTGGTCTGGTAACACAGTTGTTGTTGTATTTGCAATGCAGATTGTTCTGATGACATGGTGGTCTGGTAACACAGTTGTTGTTGTATTTGCAATGCAGATTGTTCTGTTGACATGGTGGTCTGGTAACACAGTTGTTGTTGTATTTGCAATGCAGATTGTTCTGTTGACATGGTGGTCTGGTAACACAGTTGTTGTATTTGCAATGCAGATTGTTCTGTTGACATGGTGGGCTGGCAACATATTTTCTGTTTTATTTGCAGTACTGATTATTTTGTTGGTGCGGTAATCTGGCAATAGAATTTATGTTCTGTTTGCAGTGCTAATTATTCTACTGGTGTGGTGGTCTGGTAACGCAGTGTCCGTTCTATTGGCAACGCTAATTGTTCTACTGGTATGGTGGTCTGGAAATACAATTTCTGTTCTGTTTCGCAATGCTGATTGTTCTATTGACGTGGTTGTCTGAATACACAATTTTAGTTCTATTTGTAACGCTAATTGTTCTATAGGTGGGGTGGTCTGATAACAACACTTCTATTTGCAGTGTTAACTGTTCTATTGGTAAAGGGCTTTGTTGACTAAGCTTCTTTCTATCCACATAACTAATGGCGCTGTTGATTTGGTGGTCTAAATGCACAAATCCTGTTCTATTTGCGATGCTAATCTAAACCACAGACGGATAGAGAGGCAGACCGACAGATGGACAGACAGACAAACACACCCAC
>CM065722.1:42598491-42603491 GCA_033310375.1 Conus canariensis | reverse complement strand
TTAAATGGATCCTCAAGCATAGGCTCAAAGATTGTCCCCTACATTTTATACTGTTTGCATAATGTTTTTAGTTTTTCAGCAACTTTTTTCCTCTCCACACTTTCGTTTTGTTTTATTTACTACCCTTCACTGGCTGCTTTGGGGGTGCTGTTGGATTCTCTTTTGAACCCTTGGTGGTGAGAACACCACAGAATTACGGACTGTGGTGTGTCTCTATTTGACGCCAAGAGCACAGACACAATCAGCCGTGTTTCCCTGACGAGTCCGATCCAGCGGACGAAAGGCCTAGGAGCAGGCAATACATATACATCTGCCTTCGAGAGGGATTGCGATGGTTCCCTTATGCAGCTAGTGAAGGGTTTTCATATTTATGACACATCTTTTCCCATTTTCTTCATCTTCAATTTTTTCCCCTCTAAATTACAAATCTTTGCCAAGTCATTATCATAATGATGGAAGAATTGTTAACTTGCACTTGTTTTCCCCCCACTACTTAATTGTTCAGCTATATATATATGTATATAATATATGTGGGGAAAATCCTTTGCGTTGTCATATAAATGGACAAGGATTTTTTTCCGATTGAAAACCATCCATGTGCTAAGTGACATACAGTGCCACTCGAAACATGCAGGCAGAGTCTGCTGGACGGGGCAGATGACTGGGAGTGCACTGCAGACCTCCCAGAATGGAAGAGTCACCCAGAGATCATCAGCAAGAGTGGCATGAGACCAGACATAGTAGTCCACTCTAAGTCAACCAAGCAGCTGATCATGATCGAGCTCGCGGTGCCATATGAGAACAGAATGGAGGCAGCTCAAATCTACAAGACTGAAAAGTATGCTGATCTGGCAAACAGCCTGAGGAGAGAAGGCTATCAGGTCAAAGTCCTCACTGCAGAAATTGGAGCTAGGGGGTTTGTAGGAACGTCTGCATACAGCCTCATGAAACAGCTCTCAGTTGCAGGGAAGGAAAAAACCAGAGCCCTGAAAGCAATGGCAGAAGCGGCAGAGAGGTGTTCAAGCTGGATCTGGTCAAGGAGGAACAAAAGTGAACTTCATAAGGCTTAATTTCCCTACAAATATCAGGTGTCCCTGTGGCTCAGTGGTTAAAGCGCGAGTCATTAAGTGAAAATGAGCATGTCCAGAGGGTCATGGGTTCGAATCCCAGCCATGGCTCGTCCCAAGATGGGAAAAAAAAAAGGGGGGGCAGCAGAGGGACATCCGGAGTCATGAACCGGGTGTGGCCCAACCCCCCTAGAGTGTCAGGAGATAAGGGCCGAAACACTTGCTTGAAGGGGGCTTCTCTTCTGAGGACTCTCTGCTGCCACGCTCTCCACGAGTTTCTTTCTACCATACAATCCAAGCTCCGGGTATGCGTCTTCTTGCTACTTGCTGAGCGTAGGACCAGGGGTGTGGTGGAAAAGGTCTCCCACCACCAGCTTTTCTTCTCATGAAGAAAGCCACCTCCTACCCCTCCATCCACGCCTTAGCTACAATGGCCTCCTGCTTTCTGGTGAGGTCGCCCGCCACTCTCACTGTTTTGGCTTTCAGTTTGGCCGTGTAGTCGCGGGGGTCCCTGGTGACCAGGTATCGTGTCTTTCCACCGACTTAATCTAACAATAATCGGTTTGGGCTGACCGTTCCTGCCTTTACCCACTCGCTGTGCTATATTGTCTGTTGTTCACCTTTTTGGATCGTCACCACTGTTCAAAGTATTAGCGACCAGCCTAGCACGGGTGTCGAAGTTCCGGAAATGTCCGGTTGTCCCTTTTTGGTGACGGAACTGTCCGTGCCTATAACAAAATCTTCTTTTGTGCCGAGGTTTCCTAAATGCATCTGAATCGGTGCGTTGGTTTTGCCTTCTGGCCATTCTCGACAGTGTCTTCCCAAGTTCTGGAGCAATGGCAATTTGGTAGAGGTGTTTGAAGAGGCCTGGACACTTTTCCCATTCCTTCGTTTCTTTGAGGTCTGCTGACTGGCACACAAACTGTAAGGGAAAAAAAAACAATATTGTCTTCTGCCTGTCTCATCCACAGTTTTCCTCGTCCTAGGCGAGTGTCTTTTGTTTCCTTGACTGCCGCATGTAGGGGTTTTGGGGGATTTTCAAGTGCATTGAAATCTGCCTTCACCCGTTCTATCTTGTGTCTTGCCTGCATTGAAGGAAGGTCAAGCAGGTATCGCATAGTCTTAACTGGTGTCTTCTTCGTGGTTCCCAAGCTCGATCCTATTGTTTCATTTTCAGTTCTCTCTAGCGATTGCTCGTGGACAGTGTTGCAAGCCCTAAGCCCTAATCAATCACCGTAAATCGGTTCGTTGGTCGTCCCTTGAGGACCGCTACCAGTAACCTTATTCCTGACACTTTACGGTCTCTCGAGCGCATGAAATCTTCCAAATCCTATTCTTGTTCATCCAAGAGAGAGAGAGAGAGAGAGGAGAGAGAGAGAGAGAGGGGGGGGCAGCTACCAAAATTCGCCAGACTTCTTTCATTTTGCCAGAAGCTGCAATACTGGTGTGTGTTGTGTGTGTGTGTGTGTGTGTGTGTGTGTGTGTGTGTGTGTGTGGTGTGTGTGTGTGTGTGTGTGTGTGTGTGTGTGTGTGTGTGAGAGAGAGAGAGAGAGAGGAGGAGAGGGGGGGGGGGGCGGAGCAGTAAATAATCGTAGTTCTGTCATTTTGAAGAGGTGTGGGATAGTTATTGACATCATAAATCACGGTAAATTATATCATACTCAACAAAGAACAAGTCGGCGTAACAACAAACGACAACGCCGCCTTTATGGACAACTGACAATCAACAGCAACAACAGCTCCACCTGTGTTCCCGCTGCTTCTCCTGCGGGCAGACAGAGCGACATACAGAGAGAAAAAAAAAAGAAAGTTAATAACAACAGTAATGATCTAATGAGGACGCAACAAGCAATAAATAATGGTAATTATTAGAAACTAGCAGAAATTGCGATGATGACAACTTTCTGAGCGCTTTTTTTCTGGAGTGAGCTCTTATTGCTTCAGATGCGTAAACGTTATAAAGAAGATGAACATTAAAGAAAAAGAAATCGCATGACAAAGAAACTGAAACGCTGTCCACTTCACCCTCTTCACAATAAAAGAGAGCCTCTGCTAGGATAACTCGATAAATGCACGGTGCGAACTTCCTTCAAATGCGAACACACACATACACACGCGCGCACGCGCGAGCGCGCACGCACACACGCACACACACAAGCACCACGCAAACACACACACACACACACACACACACACACACACACACACACACACACACACACACACACACATACACACACACATACACACACGTTCACGCGAAAATGTATTTACATCGTAAATGAAAGGTGGCTAGGAAATCACAGGTTGAAAGAAAAGAGTGCCAAGCAGTCTAAGAAAAATCTAGTTGCCTTCAGAGAAGATTTATAAACCGTGAAAGTGTTGTGCCTTTCGCTGAATGGAAATCAATTCCACCCTCTTGGACCTTACAGGAAAGGGAACTCTGGGCGAAGGGTTCTGTGCTGTCAGACGGAATATGTAGAATGCTGATCACCAGAAGAAGTCTAAAGATTACATGACGTGAAACAGAGACGTCAGACCAATATCTAAGGCCAATGACAGTAATAAACGAGAACGGGGAGACGAATGTTTGTAGAACGTTCTGAAGTGAATAGGAAGCCTGATGCAAAGATTTTGAAATATGTGTGTATGTTCTAATGTGTGTGTGTGCGTGCGTGTGTGTGTGTGTGTGTGTGTGTGTGTGTGTGTGTGTGTGTGTGTGTGTGTGTGGGCGCGCGCGCGCGCTTGTGTGTGAAAATTAGCCTTGCAGCATTATTCTGAACCTTCGGATCTTTTGTGGCGGGCACATTGGAGCATCAGCAAGGAAAATGTTTCCGTAATCAGACCTGGAGAGAACAAGACATCATTTACAAACAGAGGTAGAGGCGGAAAGTGTTTATTCCCTTTTCTCAAGAAACGTTATCCTGCAGGGAGTTGGGATGTGCTATTTGAAAGAGAGGGAACAGAGTGGTACGCAAAATGCTTTAGATGTGCTATTATCGAAATGTGCACTTTACTGCATATTTTTGAGCAAGCCATAAATATTATTTGTAATCATAGTTTTAAAAATAATTCAAATTATACAAATTAAACCATAACATTTACACATGTAGCTTCAACACATATTACATGCGTCGTACGTAAAACATTTAAGGCTACCAACATTCATTACAGTATACACACAGCATTTTGTTATTAGGAGTAAACTACTATCTTTTATTCGTACATTAATTTGGTACATCAAAGGTTTGCAAAGTGTTTCCGGTTTTGGCGTCGTAATGCTCGACTTTAAATTCTTTGAACAAAGTAGGTTTGGTGGTCTCTCATCTATTTTCCATTTGTAGATTCACAATTTGGCAAGGAAAGTAATAGAAAGAATAATAATAATAATACTGAAGGTGACTCATAGTGTTTAATCTTACATTGGCCCTAAGCGCTTACAAATACAGAAAAAAAACACGTTGTGTCTGCTCTCAAATGGCTGCCTATGACAAAACCTACCACGTAACTCATATCAAAACATTCAATACATTATCATATTTGTTATTCACAGCTTTTCTCAGTTTGTTTTTTCAGAAGCTTTTCATATATCCACTGCTCCGTCAGTAAATGCTCGGTGCAGAAAAAAAAAAAATCTTCTGTCAGTTTTAACCTTTGAATTAGTCATTTACAAATTCAATAATTTAATTGCAGCAAACATGAATATTATGAACAACGTATAGATTAAATGCTCTATGAGCTTTGAAAATGTGATTCCCAAAGAAATTGTTCTTAAAGTATCTGAATACAGTCGTTCATGAACAATGTTCGAGTTTTCAAAGGAAAAGGAACATTACTCTGACTGTACTAACCCTCGATAGTTAAAGGACACACGCGTATTTTATTATAATGGGTATACTTAGGCCATCTTGTTTAAGTTTTTATACTGTTGAG
>CM065722.1:42580991-42583491 GCA_033310375.1 Conus canariensis | reverse complement strand
ATTACAGAGGGTAGATAGTCAAAAAACCAGTTGCCATAGTGTAATGACCGCGCGTTGACAAGTCATGGATTCGAATCCCCTGAAAGGCATACCTTATTTTTTTTTTTTTAGGAATTTCTTGCCCACGGCCATCTGCTACCCCGAGTTCAGTTCTCTAAGGGCTCGAATGGGAGACTGGACTCACACAGTGGAAAACAATCCTTGATGTGATGTGCCTTTCCAGAGTTCGGCTCCTATTTCCTGATTGTGTCTTTCCAGAGTTCTGCTCCTATTTCCTGATTGTGTCTTTCCAGAGTTCTGCTCCTATTTCCTGATTGTGTCTTTCCAGAGTTCTGCTCCTATTTCCTGATTGTGTCTTTCCAGAGTTCTGCTCCTATTTCCTGATTGTGTCTTTCCAGAGTTCTGCTCTATTTCCTGATTGTGTCTTTCCAGAGTTCTGCTTCTATTTCCTGATTGGTCTTTCCAGAGTTCTGCCCCTATTTCCTGATTGTGTCTTTCCAGAGTTCTGCTTCTATTTCCTGATTGTGTCTTTCAGAGTTCTGCCCTTTTCTGATGCGTCTTTCCAGAGTTCTGCTCCTATTTTTGCGTCTTCAGATTGCCCTTTTGTGCGTCTTTCCAGAGTTCTGCTCCTATTTCCTGATAGTCTTTTCCAGAGTTCTGCTCCTATTTCCTGATGAGTCTTTCCAGAGTTCTGCTCCTATTTCCTGATTGTGTCTTTCCAGTTCTGCTCTATTTTTTTATGCGTCTTCCAGAGTTTGCTCCTATTTTTTGATGCGTCTTTCCAGAGTTCTGCTCCTATTTCCTGATGATCTTTCCAGAGTTCTGCTCTATTTCCTATGAGATCTTTCCAGATTCTGCTCCTATTTCTGATGTGTCTTTCCGAGTTCGGCTCCTATTTCCTGATGTGTCTTTCAGAGTTCTCTCTATTTTCTGATGCGTCTTTCCAGAGTTCTGCTCCTATTTCCTGATGAGTCTTTCCAGAGTTCTGCTCCTATTTCCTGATGTCTTTGTTGTCCTTTTCCAGATGGTTCTGCTCCTATTTTTTTGATGCGTCTTTCCAGAGTTCTGCTTTTTCCAATTCTCTCTATTTGATTGGTCTTTCAGAGTTCTGCTCCTATTTCCTGATGGTCTTTCCAGAGTTCTGCTCCTATTTCCTGATGGTCTTTCCAGAGTTCTGCTTCTTTTCCTGATTGTGCTTTCAGAGCTGCTCCTATTTCCTGATGCGTCTTTCCAGAGTTCTGCTCCTATTTCCTGATGCGTCTTTCCAGAGTTCTGCTCCTATTTTTTGATGCGTCTTTCCAGAGTTCTGCTCCTATTTCCTGGCCAACACTGCAGGTGTCTGTTACGCTTGAGACTGGCTGGCACAGGACTTTTTGGGAAGTGTAGATGTCCATCAGCGTAGCTATAGTCTCAGATATATAGACGTAGATGTTGATAGTTTCCAACGACAGTGGAACTCCGTAATAGTATATTCATCATCCTCATGCATAGTGATCATCATTAAATATAGTAGCAGTAATTAACACTGTGCAGGTCATGTTCAGTAGAAAATGTATAGTAAAAATATCCTGCCAAACTGCTTCTTGAACCACCGTTTGATCTTGATCTGCATCATGGATTCACGCTAAAATCTAACGATTTCTCTTTGAAACGCCATTCTGTCTTTTCTACCAAACTCATGAATAAATGGGTGAAGTACTTTTTATGTAATCTTGCTCGCCAGCCAGCCAACCAGCCAACCAACAGATGCAGGTGAAAGCATAATCTTCGTTATGGGCCGGGTCTATTACTCTGAAAGTGGACAAGGGTTTCGATCAAGCTGTCAGTTTGAGCAATGAGCACTCCATTCAGTATCTACACATCCCCAATCCCAGCAATACCTTTCCGCCCGCCTACCCCTCTCACTCTCGCTCCATCTCTCTCAGTCTCTCCCACGCCCTAAACTGTGATCCCGCCACCTCTCCTACTCTTCAATCCACTCTTCCAAACGCCCTTTTCTATTCTTGGCACCTACTATCCCGACTATCAGCCAGGCCACAATGAATACCCGTAGGCCAGGGATATTAAGGCTCCGCCAGAAGAAAGCCATTATCAGGGCCATTAATCGCCTTTCCATTGAAGGCCGGGACTTTACTGGATCACCTCCCCTGTTGTTAATGAACGCGGCCCAAATACTGCCCTCGCCTGGAACAGGCGAACTGCAGGGAATCAGCTGCGACCGAGTGTTTTAGTTTTAAGTGGGATTCGTGTCTTACAGAGCATTTTTCATTAGTGGTGGTAATAAAAGAATCATTCTTTCTCAGTATTTGTGTCGTTCAATAGTAGTGTTGTCTCCCTATCTCTGTGGAATAATTTGTCATGGCTACTTTGTGTCTTTTTTTTCATTTTGTTTATTTGTTTGATGTATTACTTTTTTAATATCAGGCCTAAGATTATTGGAGTTGTTATTGCGAAGGGTTCAATTGAAAATGTCGCCTTGAAAATGGAACAAAATGAAAGA
>CM065722.1:42568491-42575991 GCA_033310375.1 Conus canariensis | reverse complement strand
TTTTTTTTAGGAATTTCTTGCCCACGGCCATCTGCTACCCCGAGTTCAGTTCTCTAAGGGCTCGAATGGGAGACTGGACTCACACAGTGGAAAACAATCCTCTTGATGGTGTGCCTTTCAGAGTTCGGCTCCCTATTTCTGATTGTTCTTCCAGAGTTCTGCTCCTATTTCCTGATTGTTTTTCGTTTCCCATTCTGATGTTCTTGCTCCTATTTCCTGATTGTGTCTTTCCAGAGTTCTGCTCTATTTCCTGATTGTGTCTTTCAGAGTTCTGCTCCTATTTCCTGATGGTCTTTCAGAGTTCTGCCTATTTCCTGATTGTGTCTTTCCAGAGTTCTGCTCCTATTTCCATCTGATTGTGTCTTTCCAGAGTTCTGCTCCATATTTCCTGATTGTGTCTTTCCAGAGTTCTGCTCCTATTTCCATGATTGGTTGTCTTTCAGAGTTTCTTGCTCCTATTTCTGATTGTGTTTTCCAGAGTTCTGCTCTATGCGTCTTCCGAGTTCTGCTCTATGTCTTTCCAGAGTTCTGCTCCTATTTCCTGATGGTCTTTCCAGAGTTCTGCTCTATTTCCTGATGGTCTTTCCAGATTCTGCTCCTATTTCCTGATGTGTCTTTCCAGAGTTCGCTCCTATTTCCTGATGTGTCTTTCCAGAGTTCTGCTCCTATTTTCTGATGCGTCTTTCCAGAGTTCTGCTCCTATTTCCTGATGCGTCTTTCCAGAGTTCTGCTCCTATGTCCTGATGGTCTTTCCAGAGTTCTGCTCCTATTTCTGATGCGTCTTTCCAGAGTTCTGCTCCTTTTTTTTGATGCGTCTTTCCAGAGATCTGCTCCTATTTTTTGATGCGTTCTTTCCAGAGTTCTGCTCCTATTTCCTGATGAGTCTTTCCAGAGTTCTGCTCCTATTTCCTGATGTAGTCTTTCCAGAGTTCTGCTCCTATTTCCTGATTGTTGTCTTTCCAGAGTTCTGCTCACTATTTTTTGATGCGTCTTTTCCAGAGTTCTGCTCCTATTTTTTGATGCGTCTTCTTCCAGATGTTCTGCTCCTATTTCCTGATGAGTCTTTCCAGACTTCGGCTCCTATTTCCTGATGCGTCTTTCCAGAGTTCTGCTCCTATTTCCTTATTGTGCTTTCCAGAGTTCTGCTCCTATTTTTTGATGCGTCTTTCCAGAGTTCTGCTCCTATTTTTTGATGCGTCTTTCCAGAGTTCTGCTCCTATTTCCTGATGGTCTTTCCAGAGTTCTGCTCCTATTTCCTGATGAGTCTTTCCAGATTCTGCTCCTATTTCCTGATGTGTCTTTCCAGAGTTCGCTCCTATTTCCTGATGTGTCTTTCCAGAGTTCTGCTCCTATTTTCTGATGTGTCTTTCCAGAGTTCTGCTCCTATTTCCTGATGCGTCTTTCCAGAGTTCTGCTCCTATTCCTGATGTGTCTTTCCAGAGTTCTGCTCCTATTTCCTGATGCGTCTTTCCAGAGTTCTGCTCCTATTTTTTTGATGCGTCTTTCCAGAATTCTGCTCCTATTTCCTGGCCAACACTGCAGGTGTCTGTTACGCTTGAGACTGGCTGGCACAGGACTTTTTGGGAAGTGTAGATGTCCATCAGCGTAGCTATAGTCTCAGATATATAGACGTAGATGTTGATAGTTTCCAACGACAGTGGAACTCCGTAATAGTATATTCATCATCCTCATGCATAGTGATCATCATTAAATATAGTAGCAGTAATTAACACTGTGCAGGTCATGTTCAGTAGAAAATGTATAGTAAAAATATCCTGCCAAACTGCTTCTTGAACCACCGTTTGATCTTGATCTGCATCATGGATTCACGCTAAAATCTAACGATTTCTCTTTGAAACGCCATTCTGTCTTTTCTACCAAACTCATGAATAAATGGGTGAAGTACTTTTTATGTAATCTTGCTCGCCAGCCAGCCAACCAGCCAACCAACAGATGCAGGTGAAAGCATAATCTTCGTTATGGGCCGGGTCTATTACTCTGAAAGTGGACAAGGGTTTCGATCAAGCTGTCAGTTTGAGCAATGAGCACTCCATTCAGTATCTACACATCCCCAATCCCAGCAATACCTTCCGCCCGCCTACCCCTCTCACTCTCGCTCCATCTCTCTCAGTCTCTCCCACGCCCTAAACTGTGATCCCGCCACCTCTCCTACTCTTCAATCCACTCTTCCAAACGCCCTTTTCTATTCTTGGCACCTACTATCCCGACTATCAGCCAGGCCACAATGAATACCCGTAGGCCAGGGATATTAAGGCTCCGCCAGAAGAAAGCCATTATCAGGGCCATTAATCGCCTTTCCATTGAAGGCCGGGACTTTACTGGATCACCTCCCCTGTTGTTAATGAACGCGGACCAATACTGCCCTCGCCTGGAACAGGCGAACTGCAGGGAATCAGCTGCGACCGAGTGTTTTAGTTTTAAGTGGGATTCGTGTCTTACAGAGCATTTTTCATTAGTGGTGGTAATAAAAGAATCATTCTTTCTCAGTATTTGTGTCGTTCAATAGTAGTGTTGTCTCCCTATCTCTGTGGAATAATTTGTCATGGCTACTTTGTGTCTTTTTTTTCATTTTGTTTATTTGTTTGATGTATTACTTTTTTAATATCAGGCCTAAGATTATTGGAGTTGTTATTGCGAAGGGTTCAATTGAAAATGTCGCCTTGAAAATGGAACAAAATGAAAGAAAATGAAGATTTTGTGGGTAAAAGAAAACAACTGGAGCAATCGTTTTCAGAAACCTGTCATCAATGATAAAGAATGAAAACTACATGCAGATCTATCACACGTGTTAGATGAGAAAAACAAACATATTTACACAATTTTGGAATACAAAACACAACCATCGCCGCTGACTAGAAAAGTCATATATCTCAAAATCGAAAATGAAATGAGGCAGGGAACAGTAAACGATAAACAGTAAACAAGTTGGGTATTTTTTGCTCCCATAAGAAAACCTAACACAGAGTAACTTTTATTCAAGACTGGCACAGCCTTTTAAACTTGAATAAAGTCAGACAAATACATAGACGAACAATCTAATAGTGGGGGAAAAACAAGCGCAGGCCAACAACTGAACTATCTTCATAGTAATGACTTGGCAAAGATTTGGACTTAAGGGGGGGATTTGAAAATGGAGAAACTGGGAACATGAAATTAAGAAAATATGTGTCTCCCTGATGAGTCCGACCGAGCGGACGAAAGGCCTCGGAGCAGGCAATACAAATATATCTGCCTTCAAAGGGGATTACGATGGTTCCCTTAAGCAGCTAGTGAAGAGTTTTCATATCTGTAACATATTTTCTTAATTTCATGTTCCCAGTTTCTCCATTTTCAAATCCCCCCCTTAAGTCCAAATCTTTGCCAAGTCATTACTATGAAGACAGTTCAGTTGTTGGCCTGCGCTTGTTTTTTTCCCCCACTATTAGATTGTTCGTCTATGTATTTGTCTGACTTTATTCAAGTTTAAAAGTCTTGAATAAAAGTTACTCTGTGTTAGGTTTTCTTATGGGAGCAAAAAATACCCAACTTGTTTACCATATATTTCAAATCAAGATGACAACTCGAAGGAAAAAGGATAAGAAGTGCAGTGGTTAGTGTCTTGGGCAACGGGCTTAGAGGTCGTGGGTTCGAGTCCCTTCAGAGTTACTTATTCGTTGAATGGACGGCTTCTGCCCAGTTCTGAGTGTAGCATGAGCTCAGATGGGAACACTGGAAATACATGGAACTACATGAACACTGGAACTACATGG
Source organism: Conus canariensis (assembly GCA_033310375.1). Classification (NCBI taxonomy): domain Eukaryota; kingdom Metazoa; phylum Mollusca; class Gastropoda; order Neogastropoda; family Conidae; genus Conus; species Conus canariensis. The sequence continues at coordinate 42,572,221 of CM065722.1, read as the reverse complement.
TAGATCTTCATTCACCAAATGGATGAGTCTCTGACAGTATTGGTCAGATATCCTAACACTGCAGGTGTTTGCTCTTCTGAGCCTGGTCGGCGCAAGAACAGTGTTGCTATGAAAGGAAGTGTGCAGCCCTGCCATATATTCTCACACCATAATGCCACGCTGTATCATCATCTGATCCTGGGTGAGGTTGTAGTTGGTCGGAATTATGGTGTGGGAGAGTGATGGACAAGGGCGGTGAGACTGCAAGAAGAAGAAGAGAAGTGTGCATGTTTGCATGTGTGGTTTAAGAGAGAAGAGAGAGAGAGAGAGGGTGGGGGAGAGAGAGAAAGGGGTGAGAGAGAGAGAGAGAGAGAAGAGAGAGGGAGAGAAGAGAGGAGAGAGAGAGAGAGAGAGAGAGAGAGAGAGAGAGAGAGAGAGAGAGAGTTTTCTGTAACTAGGTTTCGCCCATTCTGTATGCAGAGATCGAACGTTGTGATATCAGGATCCGCCGGATTGGTCAGTGTGATGATGAGCCAGCCAGTCGACAAAAGAAGGCGTATAAGAAGATCATAACTTACGTCACATTGACAGCAGACATCCATCGGACAGAGGAGGAGAGAGGTGTAGAAGGTGGGTGGAGGGGGAGGGACTATCTAACACCGCCTCTGGGAACATAAAATACAGTCGTCATATTGTTTATTGCCCAGCCGACCACGGGGAGGACACGAGTTGAGGCTGGTCATAGTAAAGTTGATTTGAGCAACTTCTCTTGCTCAGAAACGAGTTGCGAGGAGGAGGATGGAGGCTGGGGAGAGCGGGGAGCGCGAGGTAGGGATGGTGAGATGGAGAAGGGAAGAAGGCATTTACACATTAAGGGGTTTTCTGTATATTACGAGTTCTATCATACGAGGGTGGTTGCATCGAACTGATTTCGTCAGTCCTACTGGATTTACACCCGACGCTCCTTCTCTCTCTCTCTCTCTCTCTCTCTCTCTCTCTCTGAATCTGAACAGCTGAAGAAGCAGTGGTATTGGGTTGTCTGCTGATTCACAGAGGCTGTCTGGAACAGGAACCTGTCTGGTGCTGTCTGTCCCGGCATGTTGATCTGGGGAAGCATGGGCCAGGATCACTGACTAATTGTCACGTTCTGCTGCAGCCAGCCTCCATTGATAGCGACCTGAAATACCCGGCGTGAACACCTCTACACCCACCCTGCCCCACCACACACACACCACACACACACACACACACACACACACACACACACACACACACACTCACACACACACACACACACACACACACACACACACACACACACACACACACACACACATACACCACACACACACACGCGCGCGCGCGCGCACACACACACACCACACACACACACACACACACACACACACACACACACACACACCACACACATACGCACACACTCTCCTCTCTCTCTCTCTCTCTCTCTCTCTCTCTAACACACACACACACACACACACACACACACACACACACACTCTCTCTCTCTCTCACTCTCCCTCTCTCTTTTCTGTCTTTCCACTACCCTGTCTCACGTACACCCCCTCTCTCTCTCTCTCTCTCTCTCTCTCCTCTCTCTCTCCTCTCTCTCTCTCTCTCTCGTAAAGCCAACAAGACCCTGAAGAATGCCAGGAACAGACAAATAGTGACGATGTGGTCGACGTTGAAGCAAGGCGTGATGCAGGAGTTGGGGAATCCTACTAGAACAGATCATGAGTTCATGGTGCCTTCTGCCAAGTATGGGTCAAACAAACGATCACATGTATAATGTAATTCCGCAGTATTACACTGAACGGCAGGCATGCTTCAGGAGAGGTGAGGGGCGGGGACAGGGGACTGGCCACAAGAAGGGCCCGAAGACAAGGTAAAGGGAAGGGGTGGGCTCGGAGAACGAGTTCTTGATGCTCTGCATTCCCTCCCTTTCCCTCATTTACGCTTTGTGGGCCCGCTCCGAGAAACTGAGAAAGTCAAGTCAAAAGGATCTTTCCTGAGGGTTAAAAAATAAACTTCACAGCGTTTTCTACATCCTGCCCTCACAAAAATGGTTAAAATCATAAAACAACAACAAGCAAACATTCAAACAATTAATTAAAATCATGTATGGACACATGAAGAACATCCAAAATTTTTTTAGAGGAACTCAAACATTCGAAGAATCAACTTCTATCGAAAGTGCTGTACAGAATTTCAAGGAGCATTGGGATTAACATGATATAGCACATTAGATACGAGAGAGAGAGAGAGAGAGAGAGAGAGAGAGGAGAGAGAGAGAGAGAGAGAGAGAGAGAGAGAGAGAGGAGAGACTCTCCGTTTCTCTTTCGTTGTGTGTGTGTTTTGTGTTGTATACGTGTGTGTGTGTGTGTGTGTGTGTGTGTGTGTGTGTGTGTGTGTGTGTGTGTGTGTGTGTGTGTGTGTGTGTGTGTGTGTGTGTGTGTAGAGAGAGAGAGAGAGAGAGAGAGAGAGAGAGAGAGAGAGAGGCAGGGTGAGGGTAGAGGTGTTCGCACGTTTCAGGTTCCTATCAGTGAAGGCAGGCTGCAGCAGAATATGACAATTAGTCAGTGATCCTGGCCCATGTGCTTCCCCAGATCAACATGCCGGGACAGACAGCACCAGACAGGTTCCTGTTCCAGACAGCCGTCTGCGAATCGGCAGGCAACCCAATACCACTGCTTCTTCAGCTGTTGATATATACAAGTCGCAGAGAGAGAGAGAGAGAGAGAGAGAGGAGAGAGAGAGAGAGAGAGAGAGAGAGAGGAGAGGGGGGGGGGGAGGGTTAAAACCGGTAGGACTGATGAAATCACCTCAATACAGCCACCTTTGTACGATCGAACTCGTGATATGCAGAAAAGCTGTCCACACGTAACTGCCACCACCCCTCTTCCCTCCTCCCCCTTACCAGCCCTACCTTGCCCTCCCTGCTCTCCCTGCTCTCCCCAACCTCCATCCTCCTCCTTACAACTCGTTCCTGAGCAAGACAAGTTGGTAAAAATCAACTTCACAATGACCAGCCTCAATCCCATTTCTCTATGGTTGGCTGGGCTATAAACACTATTTCAACTGTGTTTTATGTTCCCACCCATTGACAGAGGAGAAGGCGGTGTTTGACAGCCCCCCCCCCCCCCCCCCCCCTCACACACACTCACACTGTCGCCTTCTATTCCCTCTCCTCCTCTGTCCGATGGATGTCTGCTGTCACTGTGACGTAAGTCATGATCTTCACTTAAGTCCTCTTTTGTCGACTGGCTAGCTCATCATCAGACTGACCAATCCGGGGGATCCTGATATCACATCTTCCGATCTCTGCATACAGAATGGGAGAAATCTAGTCACAGAACTCTCTCTGTGTCTCTCTGTGTGTTTCTCTATATTTTCTCTCTGTCTCTTGTGTGTGTGTGTGTGTGTGTGTGTGTGTGTGTGTGTGTGTGTGTGTGTGTGTTTGTGTGTGTGTGTGTGCGCGCGCGCGCGTGTCTCTCTGTGTGTCTCTCTGCCCGTCTCTGTCTCTGTGTCTCTCTGTGTGGCTCTCTAAATTTGTCTGTGTCTGTCTGTCTGTGTCTGCCTGTCTGTCTGTTTCTGTCTGTCTGTCTGTCTGTCTCTCTCTCTCTCTCTCTCTCTCTCTCTCTCTCTCTCTCTCTCTCTCTCTCTCTCTCTCTCTCTCGTAAAGCTATGAAGATTCTGAAGACTGTAAGGAAGAGACAAGCGTGACAAAGTGGTC
>CM065722.1:42558491-42563491 GCA_033310375.1 Conus canariensis | reverse complement strand
AGCACCGGACTTCTCAATATTCGGGACTCCCTCCCCCCCCCCCCCCACGCCCTCCCCTCCCTAGCATTATTCTCCGATTTCCATCCTCCCTCTCCCAGTCAACCCTACGCCCCTGTCCCCCTCTCCAACTTTCATTCCACTCTTCCACCACCTGTCTCCAGTGTCTCCGCAGTGTTCTGTCCACTTACTTCTCTTCTATCAGCCCGGTCACAACAAATACCCGTTCGCCTACGGATATTAAAGCTCAGGGAGGGGAAAAAAAAAAAAAAAAAAAAAAAAACCGAAGAAAAAAAAAGGCAGCCGTTATCAGGGCCATTAATCCCCGTTCTATTGATTGCAGAGTCTTTATTGAATAGTCTCCCCTGTTGTTAATGAACCAGGACCGATACCATGTTGGTGTAAGATTAAACCAAGGCGAATCGGCTACAAGAGAGACTTTTGGGCCTGAGTGGGATGTGTGTCTTACACACCATTTTCATTAGTGGTAGCAATAAAAGAGAGGGTCCTTTCTCTATAACTGTGTCGTTCAATAGGAGTGGTGGTATCTGCTTGTATCCGTTGAGTGATTTGATTTGGGATCGTCTTGTTTGTTTGCTTGCTTTGTTTACTTGTTTGTTGTGCTGTTTGTTGTTGTGACCCAAGGTCATTGAAGTTTTCATCTAACACAGACAGTCTGCGCTACAAACATTGCGACTAAAGCAGTACTTAATAATGAAGAAAGACAGAATTTTTGCCAGGCAAAGGCAAACTACATAATATCGAGAAAATCTTAAATTTTGATCATCACTAATGTGGAATGGAAACTACAATGTATTAAATGAAAAAAAGGAATACCGACCAGAACTAATGTTTCTGACAAAAAAAGGTAAAACCCTAAAATTAAAAAGGCGACTCGTAAGAAAAAGGGAAAAGAAGAAGTGCAGTGGTGTAGTGGTCAGTGTCTTTGGCCTGGGGCACAGAGGTCGTGGGTTCGAGTCCAGTCTGAGGCACTTATCTATTGGATGGCTAGCTTCTACTCTGAATGGGGTGTGCCATGGGCTCCACTGGAAAGACTGAAACCATACAGTGGAGTCTTATCAGCGTGCGGATGCATGTCTGAGAGTGCCGTTTAAAGGTCCTAACACTGCAGATGTTTGATCTCTCGAGCCTGGTTGAAGCTGGGATAACCATATTTTGTGAGAACGCGAAGAGTAGAGCACTGTCAATGTAGTCTCAGACCGGATTGCCGTTCCGTATCATGTACGTCATCCACTTCCGAATGCGGTTGCGTTTGTGTGGCCGAAAGAAGAAGAAGAAGAAGAAGAAGAAGAAGAAGAAGAAGAAGAAGAAGAAGTAGTAGTAGTAGTAGTAGTAGTAGTAGTAGTAGTAGTAGTAGTAGTAGTAGTAGTAGAAGAAGAAGAAGAAGAAGAAGAAAACAACAAGAAGAAGAAGAAGAAGAAGAAAACAACAACAACAACAACAACAGCAACAACAACAACAATAACATGAAAATCAAGAACAAAAATGAATATTTACACAGCTACATTGGACTATTCACCACTAAAGCCGAATCTCTGTGGTCTATTGAATCATTCAGCAAAAGGTGAGGAATATAACTAGTCGGATTTCATAGGTTACGGCCACGCAAGATGACCACGAATATTGTATTAAAACCAGAAGGGCTCTGGGATTAAAACCAGCAGAGCTCTGCTAAGAGTGTGGATCTCCATCAGATTGAATGAATCCTGGATCTGTCATTTGATCAGGATCTGCACCAGATTAAAGGACAAAAAGGTGCATTTAGATAAACATGAAGAAAGACAAAGGACGGTGGATAGGCTTTTTCGTTTTCTCTGCATAATTTTTTTTTTTCAAATTTCAGAGAGCTAGACAGTTTCAAGGTTAAATTCAGGAATATTCCTACCAGGGGAGGCAATTGTATGTACAGACAGAAGGAGTTACTTCCTATTATTATTTTTTTTTTTTAGGATATAAGTAAATTACGAAACACAGAAAAAAAAATGTTATACCACCAGAAAGTGTTAATATTTTACTAGAGTGTTTTACTTCGTGTATAGTATCACTGGCATTACTGCAACTTCACTAAATTCGCGGTCAGTAAAACATTTGAAATAATTTTTGCAAAACAGATTATGTTTGCTCGAATCGACATCCATGTCTAATGGGACTCATATGAAGGCACCTATATTTCTTTGTGCATCACGTTTGGTTAAAATCGGTAAGATTGTGTTTACGTTATCATGCTAACAAACAAACAAACGCACCAACCAAAAAGCAGGCGCGGATGAATAAATCAACTTCTTGGTGGAGAACACTAATTATGTAAATGGAACAAGAGTTTTCAGGAAACTTCCCATCGCCAGGTATTCCAAGTGTAATAGGTGTGTGTGTGTGAGAGAGAGAGAGAGTGTGTGTGTGTGAGGCACGGTAGAGGTGTTCACGCCGGGTATTTCAGGTTGCTATCAGTGAAGGCGGGCTGCAGCAGAACATGACAATTAGTCAGTGATCCTGGCCCATGTGCTTCTCCAGATCAACATGCCGGGACAGACAGCACCAGACAGGTTCCTGTTCCAGACAGCCATCTGCGAATCAGCAGGCAACCTGATACCACTGCTCCTTCAGCTGTTGAGATGTACAAGAGAGAGACAGAGAGGGAGGGGGGGTACAAAGATGAGAGAGAAGAGAAAGAGGTACAAAGGAGATGCTGAGAGACAGAGAGAGAGGTACAAAGAGGATGCTGAGAGAGAAAGAGAGAGGACGAGCAGACGGACCGTTCTCGGATATCTAAAACAAAACTCATGAGTATCCGATTCTGTTCGGTGGCCTGTTTGTCACAAGAGAACATTTTGCGAAGTTACACCGACCAGTGACACCGTGCACCAGTCTTTTCACTGGATAAATAAAAGCGACAGAGATGTGAAAAACAAAACACGAATTAAAAAAAAAAGTCTAGGGTCTAGGTCAGTTTCTGCTCATTTTAATCCACTCAATCTTCCATACATACAAGACGAATTGTCCTAAACGTCGAAAGATCAAAGAGGAATTTCTTTTAGGAGTATGTTCGACCATGCCATTTTTCCCTCTAGGCACCATTAATAGTAAACTCATCTGATTGGTACAAAGCAACCTCGGCAGTTTCACTCTCAACCCACACACAGTATATACTGTAAGGCAGCGATGGTGATGAAGCAGTTGGCCATTCATTCGTGCAACGTTTGGGGCGTCATGTAAAAAGTGTCCCACCACTGAATCGCTTTCGCTTTCAATTTCCCTCAAAACATCGCCCCCCCCCCCCCCCCCCCCCCCCCCCCCCCAATCAGCGCGTCAATGCCGCAGGCTCTTGCTACCAATCGCAAGAAAGTTTACAAAAACTGACGAATATAAAGTAGCCCGACATTAAATCTATAAATAAAAAGATGGGTGTGGGGAGCAAGGGCGAAGGCGTCTTTCTCACTCAGCTTCTTTTCATTTAAGATCCGCCTCGTCTTCAACATAAACACGGTAAATTATTGCTTTCAAGTGGTAAAGGTCGGAACAGAAATCTTTACGAGTCATGTCTCGCCATTAGTTTTGTCCCCATGCACACACACACACACACACACACACACACACACACACACACAACACACACACAAAAGCAACGTCTTCTGATTGGCAGAAAGAATCGTCGTCATTCTTCGCTTGAACATAATCATGGGGAGACAATCCGCCTCATGCGATGGCCGATGATTCTGCTACGGCTGCGAAAATCCGCAGCCAGGAAATGAGCATGGAGAAATAAACACATGAAAAAAAAAAAAAAAAAACACCATCACAACCACTAGCCCCCCCCCCCCCCCCCTCCCCCTCCCCAATTGCCCCCGCCCTCCAACATCCGTCCTAAACAAACCCATGCACAAAAAAAAAAGGAGAAAGAAAGAAAGAAAGAAAAAGCAAGCAAGCAAGAAAGAAAACAACGACGGAAGGAGCAAACAAACAAAACAAACAAAAACAAACAACCAAAAACACTTTCGATCGGGCAGCGTGAGGCAATCAGCCAATCACAGCGATGGAGAATCGATAACTGATTTCACGTGTGATTTACCCATCTCGTGCCTCAGACGCAGGGCAAGCCAAACGAATCGGCTTTCTCCTGGTTCTATGGGGGCTGGGAATGGCTCCGAAAATTGTGGAAGGTATTAAAGAAAAAGAAAAAAAGTATCAGAAGTATTCGAGAAGAACAACGATTTTATGAAGTCAGACAATGAAACAATATTGACCTGGTCAATGCTAATCTTTCTGTGAACGGGGTGACGATGAGCGAATAATGCGTGTCTTCAGTATTGACGATTAATGTTTTAGTTGTGTTTGTTGGGTCTTGCTCTCTCTCTCTCTCTCTCTCTCCTCTCTCTCTCTCTCTCTCTCTCTCTCTCTCTCTCTCTCTCTCCTTCTCCTAAACAGATATTCATTAAAAGACATTAAAACGAAAAGCATATTCGTAGCATTATGAGTCCAGTACAACGTAATGTTTTTCTCCCCTTCTAAAGGGCCATAATCCGTTATGATTCAAGCATTTGAATGTTGAAATTTGGTGCAATACAGCAGAAAACAATACAACACAAAAGAATATAATAGAACACGAAATCACGATACAATACAACACACTATACTACTATACAGTATGACCCGAAGCAATACAGTATTGAGCAATACAACCCTATGCTAAGTGTAGCAGTCTAAGAAACGCATACCTAACCGTACCAATTTTCGGTAACAGAATTAGCATCTTAACAACGGAACCATCCTCATTCTCCTTCTCCGACTCCCCCCTGTCTCCCTTCCGCCGCTTGCCCGCCTGCGATCCTTTCACCCTCCCCCCCCTCCCTACCTCCTCTTCACCCCCCCTCCCTTATCCCCCCCCCCCCCCCCCCCCCCTCTGTCTCTCATCCCCTTTTCTTTCATTCTATTTGCCTGTTCATGTTGGCTGCCTCTCCAAATACGTTTTAGTCTCAGATGTCTTC
>CM065722.1:42540991-42545991 GCA_033310375.1 Conus canariensis | reverse complement strand
GCATCATCTAGTAACTGGGATCCATATTAAAAAAAAAAAGCACCATAACATACGAGATGCAATATTCTATTCCTAGATAAAAAAAGCAGTGGCTTCGTTGTAGTAAAACGCATCTTAACACAAAGGGATCCGTGGGATACGAGATTCGAGCTTTTATGTTTAAAAATTGTCAAAGTAACTGGCGTCCATATCAATAGAAAGATCCGTGGTTTACAGACACAGACACAGACACACACACACACACCACACACACACACACACACACACACACCACACACACACACACACATGCACCACACACACACACACACACACACACACACACACACACACACACACACACACACACACACACACACACACACACACACACAAGAGACAGAGACGGGGGAAAAAGAAACCGAAGGTCAACAGTTTACTTCCTAAATCAGTTTCTTTCCTTTTAAAACCCATTTCACCTTTCGATAGAAACAAAATCAAAGTTGATTTAAGAGGGTTAAAGTATAAAAATGGAATCCTTCCTGATTGATTTCTGCCATTCTTTTCCAACGTGCATCAAAAATAGTAGCGTCCTCTGATTGGTAGAAATTGCTGTCGGTAATTTCTTCTAACTCCTGACCCCACAGAAAACACGTATGACGTCAAAAGGGAACATGGGCGAGCGCAGACTTCCACAAAGTTGGAGGGGTCCTGGATTCGCCGTTTTATCCGGATCTGGTCCACGGAGCGGCACTAACATTGATGGGCATGGTCCTCAGTTTATTTTCTATCTGTCCATCCATTTTTCTAAACATTGGTAGAGGAGTTTTTGCGCAGCATTTTAACAGAGAGATACGGCTGAAAACATAACCCTCTTCTGCTTCCGACAGACATCTGAGAAATATTGCGTTGTGCATGTGATGTGTACTATCTGTGAAGTCTATGATGATTATATTCATCAAATATGCAACGCGTTTCGACCAGCAAGGGCTTCTATAGGTCAGGCAAGCAACCATGACGAACGAAAACCACTATTCTTCAAGTTGCTGTAAATCAGCTTTATTCCGGCACCTTGCCCCTGTGTTTACTTATAATTTCCTTTGTTATAAATAATACTGTGGTCTGTTTCAGCCTCATAGCCCTCTTTGTGAAAGGTTAAAACCCATATCACAAAAGCAAGTTATCTACTTTACTGTAAAGCGGTATCCGCCTGTTCAAAATGAAGTAGCTTTGACGCCTTGTTCTGTGGTACCAGCGTACCAGTGGCCATACACCAACTGCATTGCCAGGAGTTGTCCACATGGCGGAATCTACAAGCCGCCACATGGAGTCCGCCTGTCCCATCCCACCTCCCTGCCCCCTCCCCCATCGCCCTCTCTTCTCCATCTCTCGCCCTCTTCTCTCTGCCCCTTCGATCTTCTCGTTCCTATCCCCCCTCCCCTTGCCCCTTCCACCCTCATTCAACTAGCCCCCACCCCACCCCCTGCTTCTGCTTCCCCGTCCCCTCCCTCCATCCTGTCTACCTCCACACACAGACACAAACTCAGACAGAGATAGATAGACACATATACAGTCACACAGACAGACAGACACACAGACTGACAGACTCTCTCTCTCTCAGCCCAACACACACACACACACACACAACACACACACCACACACACACACACACACACACACACACACACACAACACACACACAACACACACACACACACACACCGCGCGCCACACATACACACACACGCACGCACACACACACACACACACACACACACACACACACACACACACACACACACACACACACACACACACACACACACACACACACACACACACACACACACACACACACACACACACACACACTCATTGCGCGCGCATGCACCTTCCCCGCCCCCCTCCTTGCCAAGTTTTTTTTTTTTTTTTTTCAATCCGCGATCAAAATTGAAGCGAAAAGTTAGTTTAAGTTAGACACTATTGAACATCGGGGCGAGAGAGGGGTGGGAAGAGGGGAGAGGGGACGAAGAGTGGTGGGGGGGGGGGGGAGGATGAGGAGGGAGGAGGGCATGACGGGAGCGGGGGCTGTGGGTGAGTGGAATGGGGATGGAGAGACGGGGAGGGGCGGGGGGTGTGGTAGCGACGTTGGGTGTTCCCGTACTATTTGGGGTGCGAAGCGTGTTGGCAATTTTTATCCAGTAGTGGCGAAACCTCTATCGTAGTTCGTAGTCAGCATACTATATCACAGATAGACATTTTTTTTTTTCAAGAAAAAAAAGTCGGATTTAAAGTTTTACAGTTTCTTGTGACACGTTTCCGCCACCTACGAGATGAAGGGTCATCCAATCTCCTGCTGGTCATGAGAGTGAATCATTCGGTCACTGGAGCTAGATGAAACTTGAAATAAACCGTCGTTGGGTTCCAGGTCACAGCGCTGACTTCTGAAGAAAAAAAAATATAACTATCACATTAAATTTTGAAGACAGACATGTACTCCCGAGTTAGGAAAATGTATTTCTGCTCCCAGAAATGTGTTGTGTTCCTACAAGTATAATCATTGAGAAAAAGAAAAAGGAAAAAGAGCCAAAACTCTTTGTTCTGAACACACACACACACACACACACACACACACACACACACACACACACACACACACACACACACACACACACACACACACACACACACACACACACGCAAAACATGGTCTTAATGCAGAAAAGGGTTCCCATGTCTCAGAAAATGAGATTCTGATCGTCGGAATTCTGTGGGGGAATGATATACTATACTTGCAGACATTTTCTTTGGGCGAACTGTCTATGTCAAATCAAAGGTGATAAGTGATTTTTCATTTTTCGTTTTCAATGTCCTGAATGTTGTTTCTCTTGCCTGAGGGAGGCCAAAGAGGTCGAAACGCGTCGTGTTTTATCTTGTTATCTGTTTTTCTCTTTCGTTCGGTGATACAGTAATTTTGCTTTTACATTTAGATGAAAACAATAATCGCTTATTTAACATGCCGAATATCCAGAGTTTTTGTTTGTTTGTTTGTTTTTTAATAATAATTTCGTATGTTTATTATGCATTAAATAGCTCTCTAGTTGGCTGATGTTTGTACAGTTTTCATTGCATGTGGGCTGCTTTGGGTAATGTTTTTTTTTCTATTATTCATTTTGACTCAAACGAAATATAAACTAAAAAGATACTGGAAAAGGATCGTGTGGACAATACAAAAGTAGCTATCTACAAAGATAATTGGATAGGGTACAGGGAAATCGAAAATAATGTATACGAACAATTGTCTACTTCTTTAATTTGTTTTTAACATTTTCTTCTTTCTTTCTTTCTCCCCACCCCCCACCCCCCACCCCCACCCTTTTTTTTTGGTTTTTTTTTTTGTTTTGTATTTTAGATAATTTCTTTTCCTTTCTTTTTGTCTTCTCTCTCCTATTTCCCCCTTCTTTCAATTCAGTGAGAACTGACACACTGTAACACATATTTCCTCCCAGCTCTCTCCCTCTCTCTCTCCCGCTTTCTCGTTTGCTCTTTCTGTCCTTTTTGTTGTTCGTCTTTTTGCACTTCTTCTTGTTCTTCTTCTTCGTGTTCTTCTTGTTTCTCTTGTTCTTGTTCTTCTTGTTGTTGTTCTTCTTCTTCTCATCTTTTGTTTTCTTTTAGATCTTTTCATTCTTCGGCATGTCAAATGATACATGGAGAACACTTCGAGACACTTCCAGTGACAGTTATTGATATGTTGCCTAAGAATGTGCTCTCTCTCTCTCTCTCTCTCTCTCTCTCTCTCTCTCTCTCTCTCTCTCTCTCTCTCTCTCTCTCTCTCTTGAATTTTGCATAGGGATCACAACAGGTTATCAGTGACAATTTTGACGCATTATCACAGAAACAAGATTTCTTTATATTTCTCTTCTGAGTCCCCCCCCCCCCCCCCCCCCAATTTTTTTTTTTTCATCACCTGTGCATATGTTCGCTACGTTATACATTTTATCATTGTGTAGTTGTCAGTCTTCCTCTTTTCGACATAGCTTTTCTATTTCCATGCCAGCAGAAAGTTAAGAGCACGACCCTTTCTTCACAGACATGACAGTGTTTATTCCACCCCAGAGTGGAGCATGTTTAACTCCATGATTACATTAGCCTAGCAACAGTTGCAATGTAAGTAAATATTTCCGCAACATAAACAAACAGATCCCTGACATGACATGAACCGAATGTTATCGACGTAGCTGTCCGTTTCTGTTTACAATGATAACAATGGAAACATGTTTTTATTTTCAACTGAATAAATGAATCCCAATCATTATTGTTCAGGAAAAGTTAACACTAGCTTAAAAACAGCACTGTTTGCATAATATCATTAGACCCATGGGCCATATGGCAGTGCAAATCTGACCATGATTTTAGCTTCAGGTTTTGAAGAATGAGCAATCTACGCATGAACATTGTCACAAAACAATGAATTGTGAGCAAAATATGAATTTATGCACATGTACCTATTATGTAGAGCGTGAAATGTAAACACAGTGTGTGATCAAAATGTAAATTTGTAAGAATTAGATCCTGTTCGGTCAGTTCTTCCGTGTCACTGATACACCGTTGTAAAGATCTGACCAATGGTTTTATCACCGTCACTATGGCATTTTTACGTTGGCCTAAAGGTGGTCCATGTCTTTTTGTTTCCTATGTCACGGAGTCGATGAATACATTTTTACAGACCTGTTTTGAGTGTCATCTGGACATTGCCGCGTTTAATTTGATCAACCTTATTTTTTTTTTTTTTACTACGTCATCAAAATCATGCTGTAATTTGGTAAAAATCTGCTTTTCAATGTTATTGTGATACTGCTGTACAGCACACATATATGGACAGACTTTCAGTGTCGGAGATGTTGTTTAGGTTTCAAGAAACTCCTTTGTGTGTCACTGACACATAATTGTACACATTCGGACAATTTCCTTTCAATGCCACAGACATACTGCTGTGTAGATTAGGGCACACTATTTCTGT
>CM065722.1:42533491-42538491 GCA_033310375.1 Conus canariensis | reverse complement strand
GATTCTGTTTGGCAGGTGACTGGTCCAGATCCTGTTTTGACATTAATTTTTATCAAATCAGAATTTTGCTTTGACAATTCAAGAAAAAAGGGACTAGAAGCCAGAAAGAAAAGAAGTGGGGGTTGACGGGGGGGGGGGGGGGGCTGCCGACGTAATGTCCCACCCACGCACAGTAAATAGTGAGGTCTTGTGACTGTACCACGAAATGATCTGGATCGTCAGTATTCTATGCGGGGTTTGATGGTTTACCTGCAATTGTGGACTGTGGCCTGTGCTCCCATCTTGGCAGAATACGTTCATTTAAATGAGCGCCACGGTCTCCAGCTTCCAATCGGAAGGAACCTTACAAAACCCGGACCAATCACATGGCCGGACATATACAAAAATATCTAAACGTAAACCAGAGAAAATATAACATAACAAGATGCAAAGCATACAGACGTACTCCCAGTTTATCCTGAATACGCGTGAGATATTCTATAAAGAGAAAAAACCGTCTTGGGCTGGTGTAACCGTTAGTAATGGCTATTCTAGTAAACATCGGCCATCATCTGTGACCTATAATGAACATACTTACAAATTTTCAGAAAGATCGGCCAAGTACTTTCTGAGATTTTCCATAAAGAAGAATACCATTATGGGCCGTTAGTAACGGCTATAACGGTTAACTTAAACATCGGGCATCATCCGTGACCCATAATGAACATACCTACAAATTTTCAGAAATATCGGCCACATACTTTCTAAGATATTCCATAAAAAAAAGAAGAACCGTTATGGGCCGTTATAGCCGTTAGTAACGGCTATAACGGTAAACTAAAACATCGGGCATCATCCAGGCCCCATAATGAACATAGCTCAAAATTTTCAGGAAAATCGGCCAAGTACTTTCTGAGACATTCCATAAAAAAGAAAAACCGTTATGGGCCGTTATAGCCGTTAGTAACGGCTATAACGGTAAAATAAAACATCGGGCATTATCCGTCGCCCATAATGAACATATCTACAAATTTTCAGAAAGATAAAGGTTGTATGCAGCACGACTGAAAACAAATGGCACACTTTTATGGCTGAGGAGAAAGAACATAGAAAAGTAAGGATATTTAAAGAGGAATGGAATCTATAGCGATATCATCTTTGAACTGCCAAGGTCTCGGGGGATACCCTAAAAGAAAGGATGTGTTTCAATTCTTAAGACAAAAACAATACTCTATTTATTTTCTACAGGACACTCATTTCACTAGTAAATTAGAACGCCAGATAAGAAGTGAATGGGGTTATGAATGTGTATTTGCCTCCAACAACTCTCGATCAAGAGGTGTTGCAATACTCTTTAATAACAACTTTGAATTCAAAATAAAGAAAACTATTAAAGATGTTCATGGTAATTACATAATAGTAACTATTAATACAATGGGAAAAGATTTAGTATTAGCAAATATCTATGGGCCAAATAATGACGAACCGTCTTTCTTTGAAAATATAAAATCAAAAATAGAAGATTTGAATGTCCCCAACATAATAATGGCAGGGGACTGGAACCTGGTCCTTAATCCTAGTAAAGATTATCACAATTATAAACATGTTAATAATGCTCGAGCACAGGAAGAAGTTACCGAAATTATGTCCAGATTAGAGCTAGTTGATATATGGAGAGAATTGAACCAAGACACGAGACGATATACTTGGAGAAGACCAAAACCATTTCAACAAAGCAGGCTAGATTTCTTTTTATTGTCCGACACTTTAATCACTTACATAGATGATGCTGATATTTTGTTCGGATATAGAACAGATCACTCTTTGATATACATAAATATTGTTTTTAAAAAGGAAGAGAGACATAAAGGGTTCTGGAAATTTAATTCCTCTCTTTTAAGAGACAAGCAATATGTAAATCTGGTTAATGAAACGATTGAAAGAATTAAAGGACAATATGCATTACTGCCTTACAATAAAAACTCTGTCAGTAAAATCCCGAATGATCAAATTCAGTTTACAATTTCTGACCAATTATTTCTAGAAACTCTAATTATGGAAATAAGAGCAGAAACAATAACATTCAGTATTCGCAAAAATAGAAAACGAAATGAAAAAGAAAAACAAATTGAAAAAGCAATACAAGATTTGGAAAGTAAAAATGGCTTACTAGAAAGAGACCTGGAGATCTTGAAAAACAAAAAGGAAGAGCTGAGTGAGCTAAGGAAAACAAAAATTGACGGAATAATGATTCGATCCAGAGCTAAATGGGTATCTTACGGGGAAAAAATAAGTAAATATTTCTGTGCACTGGAGAAAAGGAATTTCGTAAGCAAAAGAATGCTTAAACTTGTCACAGACCAAGGAAGAACCCTGACAGAAACGGACGATATGTTAACAGAGACAAAGAACTATTATGAAAACCTATACGCAGAAAAGGAAGTAAGTAATATTGAGATTGGAAAATATGTAGAAAACCTGCCAAAACTAAATCAGTTAGAATCCGAACAGTTGGAGGGATTAATTACTTTAGAAGAAGCTACCAAAGTCCTAAAAAATATGGAAAATGATAAGAGTCCTGGAACAGACGGGATGACAGTAAATTTCTTTAAATTCTTCTGGAAACAGTTAGGAGATTTTGTTGTCCGTTCTCTAAATGAGGGATACAGTAATGGAGGAATGTCTGTAACACAAAAAGAAGGAATAATAATTGGTCTTCCGAAAGGAGAGAAACCGCGAGAATACTTGAAGAACTGGAGACCTATCTCACTTTTAAATGTAACCTACAAAATTGCTTCAGCCTGTATTGCAAACAGAATAAAAATTGTTTTACCAAAACTCATAAACGAGGATCAGACGGGATTCGTTCCAGATAGATATATAGGAGATAGTTTACGAACAATATATGATTTAATTCATTATTTAGAAGTGAACGGCTTGCGAGGATTATTAATTTCTGTCGATTTCGAGAAAGCTTTCGATTCAGTTAACTGGTCATATATGAATAAAATTCTGGGTGCTTTCGGATTTGGAAAAGGAATACGACGATGGATATCATCTTTTTACGATAAGATAAAGTCTTACGTAATAGTGAACGGGAAAGTGTCTTCAGGCTTTTCAATTGGAAGGGGTTGCCGTCAAGGGGACCCTATATCTCCATATCTATTTGTTTTGTGTGTTGAAGTACTAGCGACCAAAATAAGGCAAGATCAAGATATCAAAGGCATAAAGATAGAAAACACAGAATTTAAGATAAATCAATTTGCAGACGACACCACTTTTACGTTAGAAGGCGACAAGAAATCATACGAAAAGTTATTTGCAAACCTTTATGAATTTGAGCAAATATCTGGACTCAAATTGAACTATGAGAAAACGTTTAATGTTTGGCTTGGTACAGAGAAAAATTCCACGAACACATATTTATCACATTATAAAATGGAATGGAACCCCTCAAAATTCAAAATTCTAGGGATGTGGTTTACAAATAGTCTATCGGATATGACGGAAATTAATATGAAAGATAAATTTTCGGAAGTCCAAAACCTGTTCAAAATATGGACAAAAAGGATTATAACACCATTAGGTAGAGTAGCTGTGCTCAAATCACTAGTGCTATCAAAATTGGTGTACTTATGGATCCTTTTACCGAATCCTCCTGATTCCCAGATTGCTTTATTACAGAATATGTGTTTCAAATTTGTATGGAACAACAAAAATGATAAAATTAAAAGAAAGTACTCAATACATAGTATACAAAAGGGAGGGATAGGTATACCTGATCTGAAAATATATATCAGCTCCTTAAAAATAGCCTGGATAAGGAAAGCGTACATGTACAACCATAAGTGGAAGATAATATTGCATTCATTATGTCCCGAAATAAGTAATTTTGACGCCTATGGTCCTAACAGATTTGTTGAAAGCAATATTCGTAACAAATTTTGGAAAGGAGTTTTTCTATCATATCAAAGGTTCTGCAAACAGGTAGAATTATACGAAAGTACAGATTTAGCCACTGAACCTATTTTCTGTAATGAGAAGTTTAAAGTGGGAGAAAAAACATTCATTTACAAGAAATGGATGCAGAAAAACATATTTCTTGTTAAACATTTACTCGATGATGATGGTAATTTTGTCAGCCTTTACGAACTGTCAGAGAAAATGGGATTTCAGGTCAATTTTCTGAATTATATAAGTTGCGTGCATTCGATCAAAGCTTATGCAGAGAAAAGAAGATTCAAATTAGACAGTAACATTAGTAAAGATAAAACTTTAGCACTTCAAAAAATTTGTAGCGTTACTAAAGGTACTCGTACTTATTATGATATTATGGTGGAAGTCAATGAAGTTCTTAATATTAGTGCCTTTGTTAAGTGGGAACAGCGTCTTAATATACCTATTGACTGGACAGAGGTACTGAAAAGGATCAACAAAATTAAAGAAACAAAACTAAAATGGTTTCAAATTAAGATATGCCACAGAATTTTGGTAACGAATAGTGTGCTGAAAAGTATGCAAATTATCGATAGTGACAAATGTAATTTTTGTAATAGAGAGAAAGATTCCATTAATCATTACCTATGGGAATGTGAGTTTACCCGTGTTTTCTGGAAAGACTTTGAAAGAGCTCTGAAAGTTAATTGTTCCCACTGTGAAAAATTATCCTTTAATGTGGAGTTTATATTATTTGGTACGGATGAGAAAACAAAAACCGATGATATGCTTGACCTAATAATTTTAATGGGAAAATATTTCATTTATAAATGTAGAATTAACAAAGCAAAGCCTAATCTAAACATGTTTTTGAAGGAGCTGAACTATCGATATAAAATGGAAAAATATATGTACTTGATGAAGACGAAGCAGGCTACCTACCAAACAAAATGGTTACCATACATTAAGCTGCTAGAGGGTTAATTATTATGATATGTAATATATGTATGTGTACCTAAGTGTGTGCGTGTATGTGTGTGTGTGTGGGTGGGTGGGTAGATAGGTGGGTGTGCGTGTGTGCGTGT
>CM065722.1:42523491-42528491 GCA_033310375.1 Conus canariensis | reverse complement strand
CTCGCCATGGTCCTCTGCCCTTTCCGTCAATCTCGTTGTGTATCACTATCCGTTCTGTCGATCTCGTCTTGTTTGTTTACTCTTTCTGTCAATCTGGTATTTGCCAACCCTTTATGTGAATATCGTCACGTTTGTCTAACCTTTGTGTTAATCTCGCGTCGTGTTTGTCAACTCTTTTGTCGATGTTGGCTTTATCTGCCATTTCTTTTGTCTCCCTCGTCGATTCTTGCCTTCTGTTTCTGTTAATGCTGTCGTGGTTGACCAACCCTTCTGACAGGCTAGTGTTTAGCTACCCTTTCTGTCAATATCGTTACTTATCTTTTCTGTTGCTCTCGTGCTTGTCGCCTCTCTCTCTCTCTCTCTCTCTCTCTTCTCTCTCTCTCTCTCTCTCTCTCTCTCTCTCTCTCTCTCTCTCTCTCTGTCTATCACTCTCTCACTCTCTCTCTCACACACACACACACACTCTCTCTCTCTCTCTCTCTCTCTCTCTCTCTCTCTCTCTCTCTCTCTCGGTCTGGTGTTTGCGTATTCTTTCTGTCAATTTCGTCGTGCTTGTCTAGCCTTTCTGTCAATCTTGTCTTGTTTTTTTTTCTGAGTTTTCTGTCTATCAATCTCGTGTTTGTCTAATGTTTGTCTGATCTTTCTTTCAATCTTGTGTCTATTTGACTTTTCTGCCAATCTCATGTTTGTCTACCTTTCCCATCAATTAGGTGGTTTGTTCTATACTTCTGTCAATCTTGTCGACTTTTGTCTAAATATTATTTCATTTTTGGCAATCTTGTTCTTCGTCTTCCTTACTGCCACTCTCGTCGTGTTCATCCTATTTTTCTGACAGTTTTGTGTTTGTCTTCCCTTTCTGTGAATCTGGTCGTGTTCGCCTGCTCCTTCTGTCAATCAGACAAGCACGACGAAATTGACAGAAAGAATACGCAAACACCAGAGAGAGAAAGAGAGAGAGAGAGAGAGAGAGAGAGAGAGAGAGAGAGAGAGAGAGAGAGAGAGAGTGATAGACATTAAAGATTCATTCATTCAATCTGTGTTTGTCTAACTTTTGAATGAATTTAGAAAGAGAGGGGTTAGTTACCGCCAAGGACATAGACAAAGTACAAGACAATACACAATACATTTCGACCTCTTGGGTCTTCTTAGGCAAAAACAAATAACATTTAGGACAGTGAAAACGAAGAACGAGAAACCACTTATCTTCTCATACTCGGCGTAAGATTAAAAAAAAAAAACCAAACATTTTGATTTACGCCGAATATGAGAAGATAAGTGGTTTCTCGTTCTTCGTTTTCACTGTCCTAAATGTTATTTGTTTGTGCCTGAAGAAGACCCAAGAGGTCGAAATGCATTGTGTTTTGTCCTGTACTTTGTTTGTCTATGTTCTTGGCGGTAACTAACCCCCCTCTCTTTCTAAATTTTGTTTCATTTTCCGCCCTCAGTCATTTCGTTTTGAAACTATGAATGAATATATTAACCTCGTCGTCTAACCTTTCAGTTAATCTATTCGTATTTGTCTGATCTTTCAGTTTACCTCATGATGTTTGTGTCACTTTTTCTGTTAATCTCGTCGTATTTGCTGAACCTTTCACTTATCTCGTCGTGTTTGTCTAACCTTTCTGTTCATCTCGTGGTGTTTATCTACTCCATCTGTCAGTCCAGGCGCCCGCTGCAGCGACGTTCGATGCATTTATCCAGGGATTCCCTCCTCCAGGTCGAGGAGGGTAACGAACCAGAATCTGAGAGGGGAGGTTCGACAGAAATAGAACCGGTTCTTTTTTCTTTTCTTTTTCATTTTTTTTATTTTTTTTTATTTTTTTAAATTTTGTTTAGGAAGCATGGGTTGACTGAATTTTCTTTGGAAAACCGCATTTCTGTCTTCTCCTCCAAATGCGTCTGAGTGCCTCTGCTTGACTGTCTGCATGAGTGTTAGTCTGTTTGTACCGCTCCCACCCACACACCATCTTCTCTCTCTCTCTCTCTCTCTCTCTCTCTCTCTCTCTCTCTCTCTCTCTCTGCCTGTTTATGACTCTCTGTGTGTCTGCCTGTCTGTCTGTCTGTCTGTCTGTCTGTCTGTCTGACTGTCTCTCTCGCTGTGTCTCTGTCTCTGTTTCTCTCTCCTCTCCCACTCTCTCTCTCCCTCCCTACCCCCGCCCTCCATCCCTCTCTCTCTCTCTCTCTCTGACCGTCAGTCTGTCTCTATGTGTCTCTCTGTGTCTGTCTATGTTTCTCTGTTTCTGCCTGCCTGTCTCTCTAACTCTGTCAGTCTGTAGTCTGTCTGCCTCTGTCTGTCAGTCTGCCTGCCTCTCTCTCTCTCTCTCTCTCTCTCTCTTTCTCTCTCTCTCTCCCTCTCTCTCTCTGTCTCTCTCACTTGCTCCTTCTCTCCTCTCACCCTCTCTCTCCCTCCTCTTTCTCTCTCCCCTCTCCCTCTCTGTCTCCCTCCTCTCTCTTTCTCTTTCTCTCTCCCTCCCTGCCGCACCCCTCTCTCATTCTCTCTAAGCTATAACAGCAACCATTTGACCACATCCACTTATGTCCCTCCACCGGACAGCTGAACCAAAAAGACTCCAAACCGCTTACCGTTACTTTGAAAAGAATTTCATCCTTTTCTCCTGCCCCTTAACCCCCCCCCCCCTCACACACACACACACACACACACACACACACACACACACACACACACACACACACACACACACCACACACCACACTCGACACCTTTTTCTAACCCTTTCTGTATTGTTTTTCTCCGAAGCTTCTTTTCTGTCCTTCCCCTCCCCTCCTTCCTCTCTTTAACAGAAGAAAACTGCTTCTTTTAGTAAAGCATTGGTGAATATATGTTCAGATTGACATTTTTTCCCCCGCACATGGGCGTTGCAACCGTCGGTTAGTTTCCTCCCCCCCTCCCCTTCCCCCCGAGGGAGCGAGAAACAGGATAAGAAGATGGGGCAGAACGGGAAGGGGTTGTACATCTCTGTGTGTGTGTGGGGGGGGGGGGCGGGGGGGGGAGGGGGGAGGTGGGGGATAGGGGGTGAGGTCTGTAATACGATTGGTTTCGGTGTGCAAACAAGCAGTGAAAGCACTGATAAAAGTTTCCTCCCGGTAAGTCCCTACTAAGACTGGGGAAGATTGAAAAATAGGGTTGGTTTCTTGGTCTTTGTCCCCGTCTGTCTGTCTGTCTGTCTCTCTGTCTGTTTATCTGTCTGTCTCTCTGTCTGTCTATCTGCCTGCCTGTCTGTGTCTGTCTGTCTGTCTGTCTGTCTCTCTCTCTCTCTCTCTGTCTGTTTATCTGTCTGTCTCTCTGTCTGTCTATCTGCCTGCCTGCCTGTCTGTCTGTCTGTCTGTCTGTCTGTCTCTCTCTCTCTCTCTCTCCTCTCTCTCTCTCTCTCTCTCACTCTTTCCGCAGTTCAGTTCAAAATTTTGCTTGAGAGTATAGTGTGTGTGTGTGTGTGTGTGTGTGTGTGTGTGTGTGTGTGTGTGTGTGTGTGTGTGTGAGTGCGTGCGTGCGTGCGTGCGTGCGTGTGTGTGTGTGTGTGTGTGTGTGTGTGTGTGAGTGTGTGTGTGCGTGCGTGCGTGCGTGCGTGTGCGTACGTGCGTGCGTGCGTGCATAAGTGCTAGTGTGCGTGTGTGTGCATGCATGCGAGTGTGCTTACATGCATGCGCGCGCGCGCGTGTATGTGTGTGCATGCTAGCGTGCGTGCATGCGTGTGCGTGTGTGTGTGTCTGTGTGCGCGCGCGCGAGTGTGTGTATGCGTGAGTATGCGCGCTTGCGTGCGTGCGTGCGTATGTGTGTGCGCGCTCGCCTGTGTGAGCATGCATGCGTGCGCGTGCGTGCGTGTAGTTGGCTATGATTTTAGGAATACTAGCTGAGTGAATGCAGAACAGGATCATGGAAATAGACGCGTGTTTGTGATATCTACGTACCTCTGCCAGCCCCTCCATAGAACAGAACCCCTCCCCTCCCCCTCCCCCCCCCCCCCCAACCCTCTTGTCTTTAGTGCTGGATAAATTATTCATTTTTGGACAAATCGCCTAAGACCTCTTTATGCTACACCGTACGTCATGTTTCGCTGATTTCCAAATGGAAACCCGCTCTGCGCTGACCATTCCTTGAATATCACGTTGAATACTGTCTGATCTGGGCATTGTGGCTAGTCGGGAGGTTCACCAATCGATACAAATACATCTGAGACTGGCTTTATGTAGTTGTGATATAGGACAACAGAAACAGAAAACCCTGCAGGGAAAGCCGGGGGAGGGTGGGGGGGGGGGGGGGGGTGGGAGGGGGGTAGTCGAGGGGGCGATGGTGGGGGAAGATGGGCTGGGACGCAGAGAGAGGATAGTGTGAGGGAGGGGGGAGGGGAGGGGAGATCAGAGGGGTAGAGCCAGCCTAAGAACTGAAAATCGATGTAATGTGTGTGTGTGTTCTTGTTAAATGTCACGTTAATGAAAATATGATTTGTAAGAAGGAAGAAACACACCAAAATTGTGTTTCTGCAAAAGAAAACAAACAAACAACAACAACAAACAACAAAAATCACAGAAAATCCTAGCTGCTCTACATTTGAGACTTGATGTGACAAACATTTTAACTAGCCTATTCATTGTCTGTAATTTCAGATTGAGTCAATTTGATTATCCCAGAAGAGAAATCAAATTGTGGTCGAACACATACCGATCACAAACAAACAATCTAAACTGACAGAAAAAAAAAGGTGCTAGTGCAAGCAACATGCATGCTAAATTTATAACTATAATTGAGGTAAAAAAAAAAAAATTAAGACTCTCACATATTGCATACACATTAAAATGAATCCATTCGATCACAAACATGCAACAATTTAACCCCCCCCCCCTCCCCCCATATACACATGCATTCAGACAAACCAGAGCACACAGAATGTGCTTGTAGATACAGGAAGAGGCACATTATGCAAACTGTGTGCAGCACACTCCCTCCACCTTGACATACACATTCTCCCTGTCTGTCTGTCTGC
>CM065722.1:42493491-42503491 GCA_033310375.1 Conus canariensis | reverse complement strand
TGTCTATCTCTCTGTTGTCTGTCTGTCTGTCTCTCTATGTGTCTGTGTGTCCGTGTGTCTGTCTGTCTGTCTCTCTCTCTCTCTCTCTCTCTCTCTCTCTCTCTCTCTCTCTCCGTCCATCTACTTCTGTGGCCCCACCCAGTGGCAAACCAGTCTAACGCAAGACGGAGTGTCAACAGGCATCTTCCTTTTTATATCAGGATTCAACATCAGCTTGTTACTGTTCATTAGACCAGAATATCAATACGGGATTGAACATCTGTTTGCACAGGACAAATATCTTCAGGTGAAGCGCTCCTAAGACAGCTCAGGGTCAGCGGTATATTTGTGAAAGGAAATTACATCTAACACTAGCAGCGTGTACAGGGCAAACAAGACAGGCCCAAGCACGGATCCCTGGGACACACCACACAAAGAAGGGCTTGGGCAGATTGAACTTGATCAAAAATGACAGATTGGGTCGGATCACTGTGGTGTTTTGGTGTCCTTGTATGTTGTTTATTTTTTTTATATATAATCATTCTAATTTGCAGTCATATCTTTTTTTTTTTGCTTAAGACTAAGCATTTGCTTTTTGTTTGGCACATTTGTGTGTGTGTGTGTGTGTGTGTGTGTGTGTGTGTGTGTGTGTGTGTGTGTGTGTGTGTGTGTGTGTGTGTGTGGTCTCTTTTAATGGCAGGATGAAAAGCCATTTTGTGCTCATTCCTTTAGTCTTTCCCCCTCCACCTTTAAAAGTCATCTCTCTCTCTCTCTCTCTCTCTCTCTCTCTCTCTCTCTCTCTCTCTCTCTCTCTCTCTCTCCGTCCCATTGTGTGTGTGTGTGTGTGTGTGTGTGTGTGTGTGTGTGTGTGTTGTGTGTGTGGTGCGTGTGTGTGGTGTGTGTGTGTGTGTGTGTGTGTGCGTGCGTGGTGCGTGTGTGTGTTGTGCGCGTGTGTGTATGTGTGTGTGTGTGTGTGTGTGTTTCTGTGTGTGTGTGTCTGTGTGTCCGTGTGTGTGTGTAAGAAACAATAATGTTGACCAGACACCTGAGACATACAGGCCATAGCTACCAGAGGCTTGCGACGGCGACTGGCATTACTGAGACATAAAAAGGATGACATATTGATGCCAACGCTAGGAAGGGAGCCGTGATGATTTTCTACTCTTTCTTTCACAGTTCCTGGCCTTTTTCTACCACCACCCCATCCCAACCTCCATGCCTCACCCCCCACCCCCACCCCTCTTGTCCCCACTCTCCCCGTTCATCACACCCATTCTGTCTTCCGTTGTCCAGACCCAATTTTCCTCGGTAGCGGAGGCACACAAAAGGATGACGCGGTCGTTAGATGATTGGTACGACTGTCTGTCTTGTTCCGGTTCCGTGAAGGATGAGGGGAGGTCAGCCCCAAGGCAAAGCAAGTCAAGGATGGCTGTTTGATAGAAGCGGTGTCATGCTTGATAAGTTCTTTGTTGACGTCTTCCTCGTTGTGAAACCTCTGGGCAGGACAAATCTGGGATGGTTGTATTATGGGAGAGGTACTGTTTGATAACAAACTTATTCAAATTTGGGTGTTGCTTAGCCTTTCTAGGCAGAGAAGTCGATGTTAACTACGTTTTGGAAGTGGTGCTATGCGCACAATTTGCCTGTGGACGTTTTCTGTGTTGATGTTGCCTCTCTTAGCTGGACAAGGGAAGGATGGCTATATCATGGAAGCGATGTCATGCGTAAATATTATCTGTTGACATCCTGCCTACTATTGTAGCCTTTGTAGACTTAACAATCCATAATGGCAATGCTACGGAAGCGGCACCTTAGCTTGATGTTGTCCGTTATCGTTTTCTGTTTTGATGTAGCCTCTCTCGGTAGAGAATTAATGCAACAAAAGCGATTCCATTCCGATATTGACTAATTATGTAAAAGCGATCCCATTCCGATATTGACTAATTATGTTTTGCTCACAAATTTGAAGCTGCACTGGGTAAGGAAAATCATAGACGGCTATGCTATGGAAGCGGCGCCATGTATGATGTATGCCCTTTGATATTGTGAGTGGTGTTCTGATCTTGCTTAGCTGAATAGTCGGGCTGGCTTTGTTATAGAAGCGATGCCATCCATACTTGTTGATATTTTGTTGAATGTTGTAGCCTTTCCAAGCAGAGGACTCGAGCATGGAAATGTCATGGAAGCAGCGCTAGGGTTTTGATAATATTCCTGTAGATAATTTATCGGCAGTAGTCTCTCGTGACAGAAAGGCAAGAATTCTTACGCATGGAAGTAATACCATGCTTAGTATTTGCTTGTTGGTGGTTTTTTTTTTGTGGTTTCAGCTTTTCTAGGCAGACTAATGTTCTCTCTCGGCAGAGAAGTTAATGATTGCTTTTCATGGGAGCGGTGTCACTTTTTATATTTGTTATTTGCTGAATGATTGACGGATGGCTGCATTGTGGAAGCGGTGCCATGCTTGATGCTTGCCTGTCGGTGTTTGTTTTCCTTTGTGCGTGTGTCTTAGCTTTTCTAGGAAGAGCAAATGATGAATGGCAATGTAATGGAAGCAGTGTCAGTTTAACATTTGTCTGCTGATGCTTTCTTTGATGCTGTAGCCTCTATAGGCGGAAGTCATGGATGGCTGTGCTATACGTCCACGTTTGGCTTCGACCAGGTCTTTAAGTATTCTCCAAGTGTTGTTCTGTTATATTTTCCAACTATATTGTTCTGGTATATTCTTTACATATTATTTTAATACATTTGTCAAACTATTTTTCATTACATTCCAACGAGTTGTTTATTACATTTTTTTAATATTATTCATGCATATTCTTCGAGTATTGATATTCTCTCAGTATCATTAAATTATAATCTACGAATATTGTTCTGGTGCATTCTGCAGAGTATTGATGTTCAAGTGTTGTCGTATTCTATTGTCCAGGTATGGTTCCAAGGAATGCTCTATACTATTCTCTAAGTTTGGTTTAAAGTATTGTTTCCATACGTTCTCCAAATCTGTTTTCGAGCATTGTTCTATTGTGTTTGCCAAGTATAGCACCAACCACGTTTGCATTATTATCCCAAGTATAGCTCCAATTCTTGTTATTTAATATTCTTCAAGTATTGTTTTATTACACATTTTTTCCAGTTAGGCTTCAGTTATTGTTCTAATGTATTTTTAAATATGATTATGCTGTATAGCTCTTTCAACGTTTTTTCACTACCATTATTATTTTCAATACCATATTCATTATCTCGTTACCATCATCACAGTTCAGCTCGCTGCAATCAACAGTATGTCAAAACAAATACAAGGACCGAGGGTGACATCAATGGTCCCTTCCACATGCTATCTTCGCTTGAGTGAACAACGTGAACCGTGTGGTAGGTATACATGTCTTAGTGTATTAACATGATGATTGAGCTGATGACAGCCTAGTCACCAACAGTGATTGCTTTAGTACGTCGTTAGCACAGACTTGTCCACAGCATTAGTGTAATGACTTGGAAAGTGTGAACGTGTGAAAGGTAAGGTGGAACACTTCATGCACCCTCTCTCCCTGTCTATCTTTCTCTGTCAAAGCATTAGTGTTATGACGTGGACAGTATGAAAGACAAGATGGAAGGCTTTACGCACGCTCTCTCCCTTTGTTTCTCCTTCTCTGTCTCCCTGTTTCTGTCTGTCTGTCTCTCTCTTTCATTCTGTCTGTCTGTCTCTGTCTCTCTCTCTTCCTCGCTCTCTCCCTCACACGCGCACGCGCGCCCTTACGCGCTAGGTGTGTGTGTGTGTGTGTGTGTGTGTGTGTGTGTGTGTGTGTGTGTGTGTGTGTGTGTGTGTGTGATGTCTCATGTCCTGACAGGTATAAGCATACTCCCTAGACTCATTACGGAGAGGAAGCGAACGAGCAGATGCCAACTTTGTCACAACAGGAATCCACATTAATTTACCATGCGCACAGCAGTTGTTTTACTATTTGATTTTCGTCAGTCACGAGAGAGAGAGAGAGAGAGAGAGAGAGAGAGAGAGAGAGAGAGAGAGAGTGTGTGTGTGTGTGTGCACGCGCGCGTCTGACTAGGCATATGTATGTATGTATGTGTGCATGTACACACGCATGTATGTAATGTAATGTATGTATGTATGTATGTATGATGTATTATGCATGTATGATGTATGTATGTACATGTATGTATGTATGCATGTATGTATGTACATGTGCATGTATGTATGCATGTTGTATGATAGTGCATTATGTATATATGTTATGTATTATTTGTGTTGTGTTGTGTGTTGTGTGTGTGTGTGTGTGTGTGTGTGTGTGTGTGTGTGTGTGTGTGTGTGCGCGCGCGCACACACACACACACACGTGCGTGCGCGCGTGCGTGCGTGTGTGTGCATTCTAGTGACGAAGAGGGGTATGTGTGCTTGTATTCATGTGTGTATATGTATTTGCGAGAGGCTCTCTCTCTCCTCTCTCTCTCTCTCTTCTCTCTCTTCTCTCACTGTGTGTGTGTGTGTGTGTGTGGGGGGGGGGGGGGAGAGAGAGAGGGGAGAGAGAGAGAGAGAGACAGACAGACAGACAGACAGGACAGACAGACAGGAGGCCAGTCAGCTAGACAGACAACAGGCGAGACAGACAGACAGACAGACAGACAGAGACAGACAGAGAGACAGCGACAGAGACAGAGGATCGATTTTGATCATTCTACGTTTCAGAAGTAAGAAAATGCTGCTACGTGGCGAAGGAACTTCCTCAAGGTAATCCCAAAACATCTTTGCCCTTTCAAGTTAGAGAAGTGACATGAACGCTTAGAAGTGAGATCAACTATTCATGCTAATTCTGGAGAAAAAAGAAGCAGCTTCTTGCCTTTCTGCCTGTGAATGATTGACAAGCTTAAGATGGTTTAAAACGCTACAGCTTGCCTTGTCTTCCGGTCATGAAAGAGTAACAAAGCCCTATTGGCGTCCAGTCTATTAAATAATAAGCTATACAGGGTTTTTTTTTGTGTGTGCTTTTTCTATGTGAGACATGTCACCTCTGTCTGCGTTGGATCTTGCCCAACATTCTGCACTTTCAATACAATGTAAGATATACACGGCAATCATATTGTCATCGACTTTAGTTTATCCTCTGTTAATATTTACAGTATGTTAAATCTACGTCGCATCATATTTGCGTTCTGTAATATTGACATCGGATTATATTTACTTCGTATAACATGTCATCGGATCACATGGTTATGAAGTACAGTTATGTTTTCATCTTTATGAAATGACAGCTGTTTGCAAAACCATGCATGTACTAGACTGTGTATGTCTATCCACAGATATAGGAATATATTAGGAAAAGAAATGTTTGTGTGTTTTTTTTTTCTGTGGACGAGAAAAAAAGCCGCGCCCTTTTGTGTTATTACATCTGAATAGCTATTAACACAAAAATATCAATGAGTCACCGAGTTCTGCATGATTACATTCAGCAAGGCCTTTTAAGTTACGCAAGGCTTATAATCTAGGTCTTCGATTAAATCAGTTTTTTTTGTGAGTTCTCTCTCTCCCTCTCCCTCTCTGTCTCTCTATCTCTGTCTCTCTCTGTCTCTGCCTCTGCCCTCTTCTCTGTCTCTCTCTCTCTCTCTCTCTCTCCTCCCTCTCCCTGAATTTATACGCCCTACAAAAGACAAAGTGAGAGAGAAAGAGAGAAAGAGAGAGAGAGAGAGAGAGAGAGAGAGGAGAGAGACAGGACAGACAGACAGACAGACAGACAGACAGACAGAGAAAAAACAGTGTAGGAGAGAGAACAGAGGAGACGAACATAGGGACCCATCAAGTCTGATTACCAGACAGACCAGTCAGGTCTCAGACACTGAGTCTGGAAGAAATGTTGACCAGAGTCTGTGGCACTGGGCAGGGTGAGAGAGCTGGAAGGGCACACCAGACAAAACTGTGAGAACTCAAGTTAAAGGAGACAGGTTGGGGCAGCTTTGGCTTAACACACACACACACACACGCGCGGGCGCGCGCGCACGCGCACACACACACACACACACACGAGCGCGCGCGCGCCGCACGCAACACACCACACACACACCACACACACACAACCACACACACACACACACACAATTCACACATAGACACACACACAGATACACACATATACCCACGCGCACACATATACACACTCAAACGTGCGCGCGCGCGCACACACACACACACACACACACACACACACACACACACACACACACACACACACACACACACACACACACAACCTTACAGTAGCACCATCTTTCCCTCCTACTTTCCACACCACCAAACCCTTCAGCTCCTCTTTACGTGCCCCCTCCCCACTGACACCAACCACCCTGCCCCCCTACCCCACCAGACTCCTCCTCTCATTCCCTATTTCACCGTCTTTGCCATTTACCCTACCCCACCCCACCCCATCCTTACCTCCACCCCTCTCTTCTGTCCTATCTCCAGATCATTCCATCGACAGAGAGTGTTCCGTGGAGGAGAGACGATCGTTCGACAGCTGACAATATTTGTCTTGCTCAGCCCCTGTGGAGACGACTACTGTGTGAAACTTGTTCCTGACAAAAAAAAAACACGTTAAACGGTGTGGTACAGCGTACCGGGGGTCCAGATTCTTGATTAGTGGAGATCCACATCTAGATAGAGCTAGGCAACTTCGCACGTAAAGGTCTCGATGCTGTAAGGTGTATTCACTACATGCTAGTGTAAGGTTGCCAGTTGTAAGTCTGGCATGTCGTTTCAACAGGAATTGCAGCCTTGTTGACTTAGTAGAAATCAAAATTATTTAAAACTGCTCATAAGTCTGATGTTATCAGAATCATGTCGAGGAGTAAACAAATATATAAATGGCCACACACACACACACACACACACACACACACACCACACACACACACACACACACACACACACACACACACACACACACATATATATATATATATGTGTGTGTGTGTGTGTGTGTGTGTGTGTTGTGTGTGCGTGTGTGCGTGCGTGCGTGCATGCGTGAGTGCGTGCGTGCGTGCGTGCGTGCATGCGTGCTTGCGTGTGTGTGTGTGCTTGTGTGCGTGCGTGCGCGTGTGTTTGTGTGTGTGTGTGTGTGTGTGTGTGTGTGTGTGTGTGTGTGTGTGTGTGTGTGTGCGAGCGTTCGTGCGTGAGCGTGCGCCGCGCGCGTCTGCGCGCGCGCGGCGCGCGCGCGCCACACACACACACACACAACACACACACACATATATGTGTGTGTGTGTGTGTGTGTCTGTCTGTCTGTTGTCTGTGTCTGTGTGTGTGCGTGTGTGCGTGCGTGCGGCATGCGTGAGTGCGTGCGTGCGTGCGTGCATGCGTGAGTGCGTGCTTGCGTGTGTGTGTGTGTGTGTGTGTGTGTGTGTGTGTGTGTGTGAGTGTGTGGTGTGAAGAGAGTGAGAGAGAGAGAGGGCGACAGACAGACAGACAGACAAACAGACAGACTGACAGACAGAGAGACAGACAGACAGACAGACAGAGATAGAACAGACAGATGCAGACCCACAGACAGACAGAGACAGAGATAGCACGACTACACACACACTTTGGATGAATGAAAGGACATAAAGATGTTAGCAATGTTTGGAGTTCATTACCAATGAATGTAAGACGTAACTATCAATAATTGTTTGAAACCTGGGCCGTCTGTTTAATCTGTTTTGTGTTCAAGCAATAACATTTTTGTGAAGAAACAAAAACTGACACAACCACACGCAACAAAATACAAGTGTAAACTGACCGACACTGTTAAGACTAACCCAACGGACGGAAGACTGGTAAAACTGAACAGAGGGGTCATTTTGAAAACAATCACGCACAAAGACATTGGACTTTGGTAGCATTTATGAAAAAAAAAAGGAGAGAATTCAATGACACCCACTAGTTGTCGGAAAAGTTACAATAATTTATGACCACCGAGACAAATCTACGTCATTTAATAAAGTGTCAAACAGTGTCATTTATTTATTAAAATGAAGAGAAATCTACGACAATTAGAACATTGTCAGAAAGGCACAGCGACGTTTTAAAGCCAGCAAAAACCCCCACAAGTCAGCAAAATATCAAGAAAGTTACAGTGATTTATCAAAGCCACAAGAATTCTATTAGAATTAGCAAGTTGTTAGTTGAAAACGTTACCGAGATTTATTGCACCAAAGAGGAACCTACAACATTTAGCAAACTGATAAAAAGTGAAAATGATTTATTGTACGACAATAAGCAAGTTGTTAAAAAAAAATGTGGCATTGATTTACTTTAACTAACAGAAATCTGCAAAGTTGGCAAGTTCTTAGAAAGTGACAGTGAACATAATAAACACATTAACAAAATGGAAAGATCTCGTTTTGCCACCTTCTTGGCCCCTGTGTGTGTGTGTGTGTGTGTGTGTGTGTGTGTGTGTGTGTGTGTGTGTGTGTGTGTGTGTGTGTGTGTGTGTGAGAAACAATCTAAAGGTACTGGAGAAATAATTGATGGTGTGGAGGGTCGGGAGAGCCATGGGGGTGGAGATTGTGGGTAAGGGGTAGGTAGGCAAGGGGTTGGGATAGTGTATTGAAGTCACTGCATGTAAAAAGCCCCCTCCGACCCTTCGCGCCCAAAGATTTTTTTCAGTGGGTAAGGACGAAAAAAAAGATAGTCCATATCAATTTGCCGACATGAATGTTTTTTATTTTCAATCGCTCATTTCCTTATTCATTTATAATATCTGACAACATCAATCGTGGATCAATAGGACAGATGATACATGCATAGTGACTCGCCATTGACCTCTGAGTAACATTTTACCGATCCATATCCAGAATGGTAGTTCAAAAGGAAGACCCAGACAGCGGAAATCATAATAGATTTCAAGCTCTTCTTTTTGTTTTCTTTTTTTATATTGTCGTGAGAATTCGACTGAGGAGAACATATTCTTCCTCATTTACATTCCAGGAAATTATCAAGAAGAGACCACACACACACACACACACACACACACACACCACACACACACACACACACGGCAGAAATAGATACATTCAATTGAGACTAAAACAATATGCTCCGATTACTTGAAAATGAGTGGAATATGACAACGTAGTAGATTTAGGCAAAACAGTTTTGTGTCGGATTGCCTCAAGGAGTGTGAGATGCGACTGCTTGAGAATGTGCCACAGGGAGTGTAAAATGCGACTGCCTGAGAAATGTGTCACAAGGAGTGTAAAATGCGACTGCCTGAGAAATGTGCCTCAAGGAGTGTAAAATGCGGCTGCCTGAGAATTGTGCCTCAAGGAGTGTAAAATGAGACTGCCTGAGAAATGTGCCACAGGAGTGTTAAATGAGACTGCCTGAGAAATGTACCACAAGGAGTGTAAAATGAGACTGCCTGAGATATGTGCCACAAGGAGTGTAAAATGAGACTGCCGGAGAAATGTGTCACAAGGAGTGTAACATGCGACTGCCTGAGAAATGTGCCTCAAGTAGTGTAAAATGGGACTACCTGAGAAATGTGCCACAAGGAGTGTACAATGAGACAGCCTGAGAAATGTGCCCAAAAAACTGCTGAGAATGTGCCAAAGGAGTGTGAAATGAGACTACCTGAGAAATGTGCCTCAAGTAGTGTAAAATGGGACTACCTGAGAAATGTGCCACAAGGAGTGTGAAATGAGAAGCCTGAAAATGTGCCACAAAGAGTGTAAAATGAGACTGTCTGTGAAATGTGCCACAAGTAGTGTAAAATGAGACTGCCTGAGAAATATGCCTCAAGTAGTGTAAAATGAGACTGCCTGAGAAATGTGCCACAAGTAGTGTAAAATGAGACTGCCTGAGAAATGTGCCTCAAGTAGTGTAAAATGAGACTGCCTGAGAAATATGCCTCAAGTAGTGTAAAATGAGACTACCTGAGAAATGTGCCACAAGGAGTGTAAAATGAGACTGCCTGAGAAATATGCCTCAAGGAGTGTAAAATGAGACTGCCTGAGAAATATGCCTCAACGAGTATACAAT
>CM065722.1:42483491-42485991 GCA_033310375.1 Conus canariensis | reverse complement strand
CGTGGGAGTTGTTACTGCTGTTGTTTATGATTAGCATGCATTACTTTTTACGCGGTTAGTGTAACATCCGACTGGTGGTATGTAGTAATTTTGCGTTTTTCCCTGTCCTAATCAGTCAAAGAAACGGTAATTTCTAGACTTGAGTTTTCTTTCATTCGTCCCATGCGTCCATTCCTGGATTATTGAATCTTCTTAATATGTATACTAGTTATATTTTCAGTTCATTTATTGAAAAGCTTTGCATGTAAATAATTGCTCAGTTATTTAGTATCTGTTGGGAATGTGTCTAGTAACCTTATGACTGCTTCCATATTTCAAAAACCACAGTCAGAGAATCGACAGGGGAGAATTGAACACAAACAGGTGTTTCCTCATTTATAAATAATCACAGTTGAAAAATAAGATATGAATTGAGACAGAATGAAACAGAGGGTAAAAGAAAGTCAGTAAACCGAAGCAAAACTCGTTCAAAAGAAAAAAAAAACGAGTAGGAAAAACTATTGATCAGAGGGGCCGCCTTTCCCCTTGCAGATAGATCCATCTATCTTATTACAGGTCGGAGGTTTACTCGAAGAAGCCTTCCACATACAGACAGTTACCATAACTTCCGTCGACTTACAGGCTGTACCTCAGAGGACGGGATGCGCAGTTGATAGATAACTCTGCCAGCACTTCCGCCGGAAAGCATGTCAGGAAAAAATATGGCTGCCACGTGATCGCGTGGACCTCCCTATACGTTGCTCTGGTAAACCGCGTGAATCGCTTTAAGTTGTAGTCTGGCTAGTCTGTTCATCTCGTTTTAGGTAGTAGGAGTCCGTCCTCACTACATCAGAACAAAGTACCAAGACACAAACAGTGATGAGGATGAACTGGTTGGAGGGCTTGCTCTATGTCCCACTGTCTTTTCTTGTATCGCCTCTCTGGTCGTCGCTCAGGACGCGTGCTGATGAGGCATTACCGATTAATTCCTGATTATTCCTCCTCATCTGTTACCAATCTCTGTAGTCCTCTGGGAGCTGCGAGAGATGGGCATGTCCACTCAATGACGTCGTTCTCCCACTTCTGTTTCTAACTGCCTCTTCTTGCCCCCTCATAGGACTGGATCCTGCAGGATCGTTTGTGCCAGATCCGCTGATCTGATGCTGTGAGCGACATTATACGTTCCAGAGTTTACCCTGATAACACTGGCGTGAAATCGTGGTGTTGCATTTAAGCAGTGGTTAGGTCCCTGGGTGTAAGACCTGCTATTTCAGTTTTGAAGAATATTGTAAGTGCGTATATCTGCCTACACAGAGTTATTGACTAAGTTTTTTTTGCCATTTGTTTTCTTCTGCTTATGAAATGTTAAGGTGAAAAAAAAAGAGGAAAAGGATAATGATTGTGTGTGTGTGTGTGTGTGTGTGTGTGTGGTGTGTGTGTGTGTGTGTGTGTGTGTGTGTGTGTGAGTGGGTGTGTGTGGGTGTATGTGTGTGTGTGTGTGCGTGTTTGTGTGTGTGTGTGGTGTGTGTGTGTGTGTGTGTGTGTGTGTGTGTGTGTGTGTGTGTGTTGTATGTGTGTGCATGCATGCATGAACATGTGTGTGTATGTGTGTGTGTGTGTGTGTGTGTGTGTGTGTGTGTGTGTGTGTGTGTGTGAGAGAGAGAGAGAGAGAGAGAGAGAGAGAGAGAGAGAGAGAGAGATATAAAAATACGACACAAGAGGTCCGCTAAACCACGGCCAAAGGCATCAGTTTATATCATCACCACCCTAAGATCAACTGACTGCAGACTCCCCCATATACACGACTCTCAACCCATATGTTAATGAGCAGGAAGAAGAGGAGAGGGTGGAGGGCAATGATTGACAGATAACCATGTCAGTTCTCTGGAAGGAAAAAAAGAAATAACGCTATTGAAAACAACTAATGCTCTTGGACAAATAAAAATGATGAATCTAGGGCACAAATGGATTGATCTGTGCGTTCTTTAAGATTTTCTAAAACAACCAGTCTTTTTTTCTGGTTAAATTACTTGATGAAGAAATAGAAGAAAAAGAGTCAACAACCACACAAAAGGAAGGCATAATTATTGGTATATGCCCCAAAACACAAACCAAACTATGCGCATAATTGATTTTTTTTAGAATTTCTTTATCAATTCGTGGAATTGTTCCACCATCAAATGTACAAATCCATTTAAGTATTTCTGCCTTCAAAAGTCATCATTAGTCACGCCAGTTGTCTTGTAAATAATTTTTTAAAGAAGGCAGTTCTCTACTGAAAGGCATTTTTTGGTACTTATACCTACCACACCACTTCCTAAGCAGTAGCTTATCGTGTTGCTGCTCCAATACACGCGCCAGCAATGTTGTCATCAGCTTAGCCCCCGTCCATTACGAGTAAGGACTAGATCTGTCTGTCTCCTGTTTAGGAAAGAGTACGAATGGAGAGACCGTCATGAGGCTTAATCGGTTGGAGTGTTGACTAAGTGTTGGGTGTGAGCGACACAGCTCTCCAGGCACT
>CM065722.1:42418491-42438491 GCA_033310375.1 Conus canariensis | reverse complement strand
CCTCCTCCTCCTCCCCATCCTCCTCCTTCGTCTTCTTCCTCTTCGTCTTCAGCTTCTTGCTTTGGTTCTTATTTTGGATCTTCCTGCTCCTTTTCTCTCCTCTTCGTTCTTTGTTTTGTTTTTCTTCTTGTCCTCCTCCTCCTTTGCCTTTCTCTTCCTTTTTTTTTCTTTGTATCCTCCTCCTTCTCCTTCTTCTCAACTACCTCCGTTTACCACATCCTATCCCTCCCTCTCCTCTCCTCTTCTTTCATTATTTATTTGTACCGCGAAGTGTCTCTCTCTGTCACTGTCACTGTCTTCTCTGTCTCTGTCTGTCTGTCTGTCTGTCTGTCTGTCTGTCTGTCTGTCTGTCCTCTCTCTCTCTCTCCTCTCTCTCTCTCTCTCTCTCTCTCTCCAAGACGACAATCTCGTTTACATAGCTGCATAACCATTTGGTCGACCTTCACTTGCAGGGAATGCATGTTAAGACGATGTCTGAACGGCCAAATGAATTGTTCTCTTCTCTTAATTCCACAGGTCTGTCTGTCTGTCTGTCTGTCTGTCTGTCTGTCTTCTCTTCTCTCTCTCTCTCTCTCTCTCTCTCTCTCTCTCTCTCTCTCTCTCTCTCTCTCTCTCAAGACGACAATCTCGTTTACATAGCTGCATAACCATCTGGTCGACCTTCACTTGCAGGAAACGCATGTTAAGACGATGACTGAACGGCCAAATGAATTGTTCTCTTCTCTTAATTCCACAGATTTGTTCACGAAACGTCGTTACATGCTCTTGAAAGATGAAGAATCTTGAATCACAGCTGGGGTGAGGGCTTGATGAAAGAGGCAGAAAATGTGGATAGTTCCATGAGCATCCTATCTATATACTGACAGAAAAAAGACAAGTTTGTCTTCAAATCCATGGTGTGTCTTGAAGATAAGTATCTTTTTCAAAACTTGTTGTATAGAGATCATGTTTCACTGTTACGTTTCAAAATAAATTGTATTCATTCTTATTCAGTCGATGGAAATGTAATCCTCAATAAATGAATGGACACGGATCATCTTTACTGACCTGAAATGAACGCTTATTGTTAAAAGTTGAAATGCTGAACAGGTTGAAATGAAACCACGTAAAACTTCTATCTCTCCTGCCAGCCAGGTCATTATAGTCAATGACCTAACTAACAAAAATACTGAACGAAACAAACAGACTGAACAACGAAAAGGACCATATTCGTCAAGACTGGTAGCAACAAAATAAGAGTAGTAGTAGTAGTAGTAGTAGTAGTAGTAGTAGTAGTAGTAGTAGTAGTAGTAGTAGTAGAGGAGGAGGAGGAGGAGGAGGAGTGGAGGTGGTGGTGGTGGTGGTGGTTGTGGTGGAGGTGGTGGGGGTGGTGGTAGTAACAGTAGCAGCAGCAGCAGCTGCAGCAGCCTCAGTGGTGGTGGTGATTGTTGTGGTGATGGTGGTAGTAGTAAAAGAGATTACCATTATTATTGCTATTATCATCATTATCATTATTATTATTGTTGTTATTATCATTCTTCTTATTATTATTATTATCATTATCATTATTATATATCATCATCATCATCATCATCATCACATCATTATTGATATTGTTGTTGCTGTTGCTGTTGTTGTTCGTGGACTTTATGACTATATGACGGACGATCCGGTCACCGTGGCAAAATGGACAGGATGAAATGGTACGGGGCTTGCTTCAAGATCAGCCGGCCCGGCCAAACCCACCAGTGCCAGCGGGAGGAAGAAGAAGAAGAGGCAGACAGAAGAGGTGAAAGCATAACGTTAGAGAGTGGACGTACAGGCCTCTCTTTTCACCAGCTGTTAGAGGACCACAGAGAAACACAGAAGGCAGGGAGATGATTTTTATGCCGTATACGGTACCTCAACAAAACCCATGTCAGGATTTTTGAATGTGATTTCTTGTTCTTCATTCCGCAGACCAAAGGGGGCCACATCAGGGCTATGATCTCATCAGAATCGACCCCGTTTTTTAAGACAACAATAAAAATCCTTTTATTTCCCGACATATTCAATATGCTCTAAACACTGAGAGCTATATTGGTCCGCGTGACGTGATATATCACGTGATACAGCATCGTCGATTAGCCTGTCTGAAGGTTAAAAGGACCGGAAGGGTTATAGGTATCACTGAGCAACAACGGTACGGTGCGCAGGATCTGCGTCCCTTCTTGGACGTTCTTCATTTTCTGCTTCACGTGGTTAAGTTCTATTAAGAGTTTATTGTTATTGATGGACCTGGTATTTGACACCAACTGAAATAATGGCCATAATAATCGCAGAGAGAGAGAGAGAGAGAGAGAGAGAGAGAGACAGACAGACAGAGAGAGAGAACAGACAGACAGACAGAAAGAGACAGAAAGAGAGAGAGAGAGAGAGACAGAAAGAGACAGGCAGACAGACAGACAGACAGACAGACGATGAGAGAGAGAGAGAGAGAGAGAGAGAGAGAGAGAGAGAGAGAGAGAGAGAGAGATTCAAAACTCAAGACTCAAATGTTTTATTCATAAAGGCCATAGCCCCTTAGAATGGAGATATACACTGTAATTCATGTCGCAAATTGATGTTGACATTCTTTACGTTATATACACACTTCGCTTCTTGAATGCTTTATATAAATAAATAGCTAACTGTTTAACCGTGTTTTCATTCGATGACGACATTAACGGGGTTAATCTCAAAAGCCAAGGATTATTGAAATACTTTGGTGGGATGAATTGAGAGAGAGAGAGAGAAGAGAGAGAGAGAGAGAGGGGGGGGGGGAATGGAAGATGGGGAAAGGCAGAAAAAAAAAGAGACGGGGAGAAAGACAGACAAAGAATCAGGGATGAAAATGATAGGAAACGCCATGGCTCTCTCACGCTGACACCCCCTATCTCTCTATTTAGACATACACATATTGTTCTTGTTTAAAAAAAAAAAAAAAAAAAGAGAAAGAGAGGGGGTGGGGGGTGGGGGGCTAGAAGAAAAAGGAAAAACAGAGAGAAGGAGTAGGAGAAAAAGAGAGGAGGATGAAAAATAGGCGGAGGAAAAGGAGCAAGAGCATCAGCATCAGTATCAGCATCAGCAGCAGTGGTAGCAGTGGTTGTAGTAGTAGTGGTTGCCGTAGTCGTCGTCGCGTCGTCGTCGTCGTCGTCGTCGTCGTCGTCGTCGTCGTAGTAGTAGTAGTAGTTAGTAGTTGTGGTAGTAGTAGTGGTGGTGGTGGTGGTAGTAGTAATAGTGGTAGTAGTAGTAGTAGTAGTTGTTGATGATGTTATACTAGTAGTAGTAGAAGCA
This sequence comes from Conus canariensis, assembly GCA_033310375.1. Classification (NCBI taxonomy): domain Eukaryota; kingdom Metazoa; phylum Mollusca; class Gastropoda; order Neogastropoda; family Conidae; genus Conus; species Conus canariensis. The sequence goes on along the minus strand of CM065722.1, from coordinate 42,435,197 downwards.
GCAGCCGCAGCAACAGCTATTGTTGTTGTTGTCGTTGTTGTTGTTGTTGTCATTGAAGAAGAAGAAGAAGAAAGAAGAAGAAGAAGAAGAGAAGAAGAAGAACAAACAACAACAACAACAACAACAACAACAACAACGACGACGACGACAACAACAACATCCTTCCCCTACTTGCGCTTAACTCCCCCCCCCCCCAGCCCCTCCTCTCCACCCTTCTCTCTCTTCTCTTATTCCTCGCTTCTGAACCTCCCTGCCCACGCGGGCTCCCTACCCTCCTTACCCAATTCAATCCCACCCACCCTATCCTGAAAGAGAAAAAAAGAAAGGGAAAAAGAAAAAAAAAGAAAAAAAAAAAAAGGGGGGGGGGGGGAGGGGAGGGATTCAGAGGCCCCTTTATCCCTTTGGCTTTCTAAAGTCTCATGAATACGTTAACCGTGTCCCGTCTCCCCAAGTACCTCCCCACCCCCCACCCCACCCCCACCCCCACCCCACCCCTCTCCCCTAGCCGTAGCTGGCCCAGATTGATTATAAACATGCGCGCGAGGAGGAATGGATGTACGCGGACTAAGGTCTCTGTCGTGGACAGGACAGCAGGAGCAAAAGGGGTTGGGGACGAAGGAAGAGTAAGGTGGAGTGGGGGGGGGAGGGCAGGGGAGGGGGAGGGCAGGGGAGGTGGAGGGGGTGGAGGAAGAGTGGCTGGGAAGGCTGGGAGGGTGGGAGAGGGAGGGAGGGGCGCACAACTCATTGGCGTGCACCAAACCTCAACGACGGGGTGCCCGGCGAACTTTTGATTAGCGGTCATGTATGTAAATGATCACTTTCCCCTTTTCGCATTCCTCCAATCCGTCCTCCCTCCCTCCCCTCCCTCCCCCCCCCAACCTCCTCCCATACTTCTCCACACTTCCAACTACAAACCTTCCTCCCCCCACTACATCCTCTCCCCCCCCCCTACCCTCCTTCGCTCTGCCCTTTAACTGATGCTTCTTTGGTGATGGGTGTGTTGGGGAAGACTGTGGGCAGAGGAATGTACAGTGCATGTTGAATGAGAAATGTGTGTGTGTGTGTGTGTGTGTGTGTGTGTGTGTGTGTGTGTGTGTGTGTGTGTGTGTGTGCGTACGCGCGCGTGTGTGTGTATGTGTGTGCGTGTGCGTGTGTGTGTATGTGTGGGTGTGTATGTTGTGTGTGTGTGTGTGTGTGTGTGTTGTGTGTGTGTGTGTGTGCGTGTTACATGTGAACTGTCTCATGTGTCAAACCACACACTTGTGTACATATCATTCATATCATACGCAGAGAGAGAGGAGGAGAGGGAGGAAGGGAGATTGAGGAAGGGGAGAGAGGGAGGGAGGGAGAGATCTTTCACATTAATGAATCTGAGTAGTCCGAGCATCCTATAATCTGTCTCTGTGTGAAAAAATGTGTATTAACAATGAAATATCTCATTTAAACACAGAATGGCATATGTGTCATTCACGCAAAGAATATTAAGATAGGTCTTGTTTGCACAAAGAACAACGTATGCCTTATTTAAACACGGTATTTCACAGAAAGAAATACACAGACAGATATATTAGTCACATAAATACAAACAGCTTACACACACACACACACACACACACACACACACACACACACACACACACACACACACACACACACAGAGAGAGAGAGAGAGAGAGAGAGAGAGAGAGGGGGGAGGAGGAAGGGAGGGAAGGGGAGATAAAAAAGAGAGACACACACACAGACAGAGAGAAAGACAGACACACACACAGAGATACAATGGGCGCAGAGAGAGAGAGAGAGAGAGAGAGAGAGAGAGAGAGAGAGAGAGAGAGAGAGAGAGAGAGAGAGAGAGAGAGAGAGAGAGAGAAAATAACACTCGCATAATAAAAACGGCTTCACGTCAATAGATATTTCCGCCCTATACAAATATGTACGTCTTACAGAAAAGAAAAAAAATCAACAACAACGAAACACAAGAAAATTTCTGGCGTTAAACTTAGGCAAAGATACATATGTATATCTGTGGTGCTGCTGTACTTGCCATGTCAACCATTTTGAAGAGGGCGGCCGTTTGAATGGAGTTGAAACGGACAGTGTCTAACTGTCTAGGTCTGACATCGAGCAGGGCGTCGTTTGGATGTACTAGCTCCAAGCACAGTTCGTCCATTTCAAAACAGCTGGACGCAAACATTCAGCGAATGAACGTCCGTTTAAATCTTATGACCCTTGGTCTAAACAAACAGTGTCTGATAAGCAGGCTGTAGCAGTCAGTTCAAAATGTAAATGAAGGGACAACAAAGCTGTCAAATTGACCCGAAGGAATCATTGGCGAGGGAAAACGATACATGTCTACATATTCAAACGCGTTTCTTTTATTTTTGTCTTTAAAATTTTTCTTCTGTCATGTCTCAAAATTTCTGCAGCATTTTTTGTAATCTTGTTTTCAAATTTCGACCAGTTTCTTCCAAGCAAATTTTCAAAATTTCAACCCCATTTGATCTACTTTCGTCTCCAATTTCAACCTTATTTCATTCACATATGCTTATTCAAATTTTAAACCTATTTCTTCCAGCTACGCTGTCAAGTTTCTACCACATTTCCTTCTACCCTTTTTGTTCACCCGCTCGGAAAAAGACATATCTCTTTCGTCTACAATGTTTGGCAGTCATATAGTGACTGACCACACGGGCCTCGAAAGGTTCATTCAACCACAAGTCCAGCAGCACCCTGACTCACCTCGTCGGGTCCAGAGAACCGGACCTTTCAATCCCTCCATAGCAAGAGATCTCTCCACGCGTTCACAACCACACCCTCAGCTTACCATATCGGAGATCTGCACCAGCGTGAGTCCGAACTTGATGACCACCTTCTCCGAGGCGTTGAAGACGGGCCGGGAGTACATGTGGTAGTTCTCCAGGAGCTTGGTCAGCAGCCTCTGCTCGTCTGGAACCTCTGGTGCCGTTGTCGTCTTGCCCTTCAGCCAGCGGGCCCGCTTCTGGCTGGTGGTCGTACCTGGATCTGGACCAGACACAAGAGAGAGAGATGCCCTAGCGGGAGGAAAATGACATGCTGTGAAATGTTCACACTTACCATGTCGGAGATCTGGGTGAGCGTCAGGCCGAACTTGACGGTGACTGTTTGCGAGGCGTTGTACACAGGCCGAGCAGCGGTGGTGTAGTCGGCCAAAATGGCGTCCATCAGTTTCTGCTCGTCCACTTTCGCCGCCAGCAGACACACCGGGAACAAGGCCATGAAGAAGAAGAAAGGGAGGTTACTCCATTGGCGGATGTGCTGCGGCCAGGGTGCACGACCCTTGGTGCGTCGGTCACAAAACACCAAGGCCATAGCAGTTAGTGGGGAGAACGAAAACGACACATCCACTCCTGATGTCCACAGCTGAAGGGCTACACCCAGCATGTACTTTGCCAGTGGCTGTGCACGCGAGCAGTGTCATTCTTCCAGAAAACATCCAGCGTCCTGATCTTTATGTGAATGACATCTTCTACTTTGATTCTGACCAATGAAAGGAAGGCAATTTCCAGACACATCCAGGACACCAAGAACTATAATCCACAACCTTTCTGTCCAGTCTAGTATTCACAAACACAATTATTTTCCAGAAAATCTCACGGAATCTTTGGGTTCTGTCTGGGCACGTGGAATCTTCAAATCCGTTGGTCACAGTCCATAAGTGTAAAACTCAGTAGTGGTAAATGGATATGGGCTGCACTTTTCTGGGGAAAAAAGTTCCGTATTTGATTAACTGACTGTGATTCGTCTCCTGTTTAGACTAACAATAACGATTTCAGTTTGAATATTTAAATCGAAAATCACATTGCGAATGAAAGAATCGCTGCAAAGGGAAGGGGTATCGTAAAGTATTTGGTAAACAGTGTGTAATTTGTCTCGTCATTGTTTTACAATCAAAGTTTTCATTAAAAAAATCTAAGAAAAATGACAATTCCATGACAAATCTTGAAGACATGAATTATTTAGAACAACGTTTTGATCGAAGACTTTTCCCCTACGTTCTCAATGCGACATAATATGATTCGCAACAAAATACGAATGCTTATAGGGCAGGATCTTGGACCGACGTTCACACAACGAAAGACAATTAGATTTACCCCGTAATTTTGCAAGGATGACACAAATAGAAACCCATCACTATCTGGAACTTTAAACACCCACAAGAGGATAAAAAAAAATCCAATAGCCTTGTCGTCTATTTTTAATAATGTCAAAGCGTTTGTTTGTTTGTTTGCTTGTTTGTTTGATTGTTTCCTTTCGGCACTGCGGAGTGGACTTGCACGTTTTTTCTCATAAATTTGTTTGCTTTATTTCTTACTTTCATATTCTTTCTTTCTTTTTTGCTTACTATCTTCATGTCAGAAAGTCTGTTCTGAACGGTTGTGTTGTTTTACACTTTCATTTCTCGGCGTTGCTCATCAGTCCCCTCTGAGGAGAGGCTGTGCAACTGGAAATAAGGGGAATCAGCTGGAATCTTAAAAACGTATCGTCATGGGGTCCAATCAGCCTTAAATTCGTTACCTTTATTCTTCTATGCGACCAATATAATTTTATAAAATTGTCTTGTTCTTGTGTTCATTTATCTATCTGTTTAATCGAACGGAAGAATGGTTTTTTCACGGGAGCAAATAATAATTGGCATAAATTCTTCCTGCTTTTCTTAGTTTTGCTCTCGCTTGTGAAACGAATATGAGAAATCAGAGAGACCCGTCAGTGCGCATGCTCTCTCTCTCTCTCTCTCTCTCTCTCTCTCTCTCTCTCTCTCTCTGCCTCTGCCTCTGTCTGCTGTCTGTCTGTCTGTCTGTCTGTCTGTCCTCTCTCTCTCTCTTCTTCTCTGTCTTCTCTCTCTCTCTCTCTCTCTCTCTCTCTCTCTCTCTTGTGTGAACTGGTTGGGCGGCTCGAACTAGTGCTCTCTCTCTCTCTCTCTCTCTCTCTCTCTCTCTCTCTCTCATCACACACACACACACACACACACACACACACATACACACACACACGCACGCACGCACGCACGCACACTAAACACATAAACACACATGCACAGAGAGAGACAGAAGACAGACAGACAGACAGACAGACAGACAGACAGACAGAGACAGAGACAGAGAGACAGAGAGAGTTAATGGCATGTGATTTTGCTGTTAAGTTGAAGAACTTTGCGAACGTCTGTCAGAGCTATTCATTACGCATGTATTTATACAGCGGATTTCCATTGATACGTTCTCTCTCTCTCTCTCTCTCTCTCTCTCTCTCTCTCTCTCTCTCTCTCTCTCTCTCTCTCTCTCTTCCTTCTTCTTCTTCTTCTTCTTCTTCTTCTTCTCTTCTTCTTCTTCTTCTTCTCCTCAATCCCTTTCTCCTTCCCCCTTCTTTGTCCCCATCACACGTTCTGCCTCACTGTCTCCTCTCTCTCTCTCTTTCTCTGTCTCTGTCTCTCCTCCCTTATCTCCCACCCGCCCTCCCTCCCTCCCTCCTCCCTCTCTCTCTCTTTCTCTCTCTGTCTCTCTGTCGGTTTGTTGTCTGTCTGTCCGTCTGTCTGTCAGTGTATCAGTCTGCTGTCTCTTTTTCTCCCTCATTTAAAAAAAAGAGTGATCCGTTTTCTCGGGAGGAGGAGGAGGATCAAAGCATACGAATCCTTTGTCCTTCAAGTTTCCACAAAACTTATACATTTTGATGTTGGCAGTTCTTCAACCGTTTCTTTTTCACCTTTCTTTCCTTGTATCAGACACTTGATAAGATACGCTTTAACATTCAAAACAAGATTTAAACAGACGTCGACCTCTGGCCCCTCTTCCCCCTTGCTCTGCACTCATGTAACCCCACCTCCTCTCACTTCTGATCTTTAATGATACCCATTATACTTCCCCCTTCTCCCCCTCACACCCGACCCCATCCCTCCCCTCCACTTCCTCCCTCCGACACCCATACCTTCCCCTAACCCTCCCATCAATGAATTTAAAAAAAAAAAAAAAAAAAGAAAACAAGGCGACTTATTGTGCATCAGACGAAAAACAAAAACTGGCCTATTAGAATCGGCCAATGAGATACTACACAGAAAGCCAGAGGGGAAGCAACATGTAAAGAATGTGAAGGACAGATTGACAGAGGCTATTGACAGAGAGAGAGAGAGAGAGAGAGAGAGAGAGAGAGAGAGAGAGAGAGAGAGAGAGAGAGAGAGAGAGAGAGAGAGGACGTATACGGATAATTTATTCAAAAAGGCCATAGTCCAAGATCACTTACGAATACAAGAAATTGTACAGTCAACACAAAGGAAAGGAGAACGATATCAATCACGTACAGCAAATGGAGCAGATTTTGAACGCCTTATACAATTAGATGGCAAATTGTTTTACAATATTTTCGAGAGCAGTGGTGACAAGTAAGATAAGCCTAAATGCGAGAGAGAGAGAGAGAGAGAGAGAGAGACGAGACAGACAGACAAGACAGACAGGACAGACAGACAGACAGACAGAGGGAGGGGGGGGAGAGACAGAGACAGACAGACAGAGAACTAGCTTGCTGACTCGTGTTTGTGATTGGAAAGAGAGACAGAGAGAGGGGAGTTGGACAGACAGATACATATAGAAAGGCAGAAAGGAAGAGAGAGAGAGAGAGAGAGAGAGAGAGGAGAGAGAGAGGAGGGGTAGGATGGGTAAGAGAGAAAGAAAGAGAGAGAGACAAACAGGCAGACAGACAAAGACAAAGAAGAAGTAGCAAGAGAAGGGGAGAAGAAGAATTTGAAGAAGAAGAAGAATTTGAAGAAGAATTTGAAGGACTAATTGAAGAAAGAAGAAAGAAGAGAAGAAGAAGAAGAAGAAGAAGAAGAAGAAAAAGAAGAAGAAGAAGAAGAACAAAACAACAAGAACAAGAACAAGAACAAACAAGAAGAAGAACAAGAAGAAAAGAAGAGAAGAAGAGAAGAAGAAGAACAAGAAGAACAAGAAGAACAGAAGAAGAACAAGAAAAGAAAAAGAAGAAGAAGAAGAAGCAAAGAAGAAGAAGAGAAGAAGAAGAAGAAGAGAGAAGAAGAAGAAGAGAAGAAGAAGAAGAAGAAGAAGAAGAAGAAGAAGAAGAAGAAGAAGAAGAAGAAGAAGAAGAAGAAGAAGAAGAAGAAGAAGAAGAAGAAGAAGAAGAAGAGCAGGGCCTTTCGAGCAGTGGAAAAAACTGAACGAAAGAAGCTACTAAAGACGAGGATATGAAACGTATGCCCAGCTCCAGAGACGCTCTCCAAGCAAATCAAATGGGCTCCTTTGCAGTTCAGTTTACTCAGTCAGCAGTGAAGCATTGATGTGAAGTTGTTGGCCGCCCTCCCTCTCTCCTCCCCTTCCTTCTCCTTGTGCCAGAAAATACAAGGTTATCTACGAGACTCCTCTCTGAGAAACCCCCCTCCAGTTGACATCACTTGGGTGGGAGGTGGAGTGGGTGGAGGAGGTGGAGGAGGAGAGAGGAGGAGGAGGAGGAGGGGGAGTGGAGGAGGAAGAGAAGGAGGAAGGGGCGAAGAAGGAGGAAGAGCAGAAGGAGCAGAAGAAGAAAAAGAGAAGAGAGAGAGGGAGGAGGTGGGGGGGGGGGGGAGACAGAGAGACCGAGAAACAGAGAGACGGAGAGACAGAAAGAGAGAAAGGCAGAGACAGAGACAGAGAAAGAAACAGAGACAGAGACTGAGGCAGAGAGAAAGAAAATCAGTTTGTCAGAGATTACAATTTTTACAGCAGTTCTTCCACTCCACAGAGAGAGAGAGAGAGAGAGAGAGAGAGAGAGAGAGAGAGAGAGAGAGAGAGAGAGAGAGAGAGAGAGAAAGGCAGAGACAGAGAGAGAGAGAGAGACAGAGACAGAGAGAGAGAGAGAGACAGCAAGACAGAGAAATAGAGAGACAGACAGACAGAGTGGAGGGGATGAGATGGAATTGGGTTCAGGGTGGGGAAATAACAGTATCGGACAGGAAGCAAGGGAGTCCAGCCGTCATTAGCACCTATAGACAAACACGTGTAAAAATGGCAGGCGTGGGCTGCTTCAAAAGAAAACAAACAAACAAACAAAAAGAAAGAAATTCTCCCTGAAAGTGGGTCGTACCCCTTGATCTTCCAATGACGCCCCCCTCCCCCCCCCCAAAAAAAAAAAAAAGAAGAAAAAAAAAGGCGAGATAATTTATACCTTTTTTAATGACCACCCACCCTACCCATCCACCGTCCTCCTTCTCCCCCCTCCCCCCTCCCCCCTCCCCCTTCCCCTTACTCTTCTCGCTACCATACATATTTTTCATCGTGTTCTTTTTCAAAGATATTTCCAGTGTTAATGATCAGTCTGCCCGTTTCCTGCGTGTCAAAAAGAGAAGTCAAGATGAGAAAGGGTTTCTTTCTTCCTTTCCTTCCTTCCTGTGGTACGTCTTTGCTGATGTCTTTCTTTTCTTTTCTTTCCTTTCTTTGGTTCTTTCGTTCTTTCGTTCGTTCGTTCGTTCTTTTAGTTCTTTCGTTCTTTCTTGTGGTACTTCATTGCCGATTTCTTTCTTTCTTTCTTCTTTTCTTTGTTTCTTTTTTTTTAATTTTTTTATTTTTCTCTTTCGTTTTTTTTTTTTTTTTTTTTTTCCCTTCCTTTCTTTCTCCCGTTCTTTCGTTCTTTCTTGTGTTTCTTCTTTGCTGATTTCTTTCTTTCTTCTTTTCTTTTCTTTTCTTCTTTGTTTCTTTGTTTGTTGTCTTATTATTTTTTTCCTTCTTTCTTCCTTCTGTCATTTTGCATTTGTTTTTTTTTCCTTTCTTTCTCCCATTCTTTCTTCCTTTCTTTCTTTCTTGTCGTACTTCTTTGCTGGTTTTTTTTTGTTTGTTTTTTCTTTCGTTTTTCTTTCCTTCCATTCTTTTTTGCTCCTCTCTTTCTCCCGTTCTTTCTTTCTCTCTTTCTTGCTGTACTTCTTTGCCGGTTTCTTTCTTTTTTCTTTCTTTCTTTCTTTCTTTCATCTTCATCCTTATCATCATCAGCAGTAGCAGCAGCAGCAGCAGCAATAGAAGCTGCGGCAGCAACAGCAACAGCAGAAGCAGTAGCTTGTCTTCCCTTCCTCTTTTCTTTTATTCCTTCTTCTTCTTTCTTTTCTAATGCCTCTAATTTGATTTCTTGTTATTTTCCAATCCTGCCCCACCCCCAAAACAAAACAAAACAAAAAAACCGCCTTTTACATGAATTTGTTCTTGCTGAACCAGGAAGGATTTTGCATTACAATGTCCGCCAGAAAAGTGTAGATAGCTTCCCTTAGTTCAGTTCACCAGCAGTGAAGCATGTGAATCAGATCAGTTCGTAAAGTTGTCGCTCACAAGATAAAGTTACGAGGAGAAAAAACTTGTGACCTCGGTCAATGCCGTTTCAATAACCGTTACGTTTTGCAAACCTCCGGGTTTTGAATGAAATAAATTCGTTTCAATTGAAATCCCTCATGCAAACCGATCTTGAAAATATATGAAGGCAGCAACCCAGACAACATTGCTTTGACCGTCGCGCGCGCGCGCGCGCGCGACGGTCAAAGCAATGTTGTCTGGGTTACACACACACACACACACACACACACACGCGCGCGCGCGCGCGCGACTGTAGTTGAGTGAGTGAAGGAGAGAGACAGAGAGACAGAGAGAGAGAGAGAGAGGGGGGGGGGGAGGAAGGGAAGCAGGAAGGGAAGGAAAGAGATAGAGAAAATGTGTGTGTGTGTGTGTGTGTGTGTGTGTGTGTGTGTGTGTGTGTGTGTGTGTGTGTGTGTGTGTGTGTGTTGGTGTAAGCGTGCATGCGCGTGCGCGTGCGCGTGTGTGTGCGTAAGAAAGAGAGAGAGAGAGAGAGAGAGAGAGAGATTGAGTGAGACATACAGACAGACAGACGAACTGAAAGGCAGACAGGACAGACAGACAGCAGACAGACAAAAAGGAGTAATAGACAGACAGACTCACAGACAGAGTGAGCCGCTCCAACAGGGAAGCAGAAATAGAGAGCCAGAGAAATACACTCAAGGAAGTCTCCTCAACTTCCTGTTTCCCCCACACTCACTCTCACCCCCACCCTCACCCCCCACCCCACCTCCACCGGATCCCACCTTTGTCATTCCCTCTCCGATAATCAACAAACAATCTCTCTAGGTAATGAAACAGCCTAGGTGAGTTCAATCCCTGATTTCTTTGGTTTGTTTTGTAACCATGTTTTATCTTTTCTTTTGAAGTTGTCCTACGCCAGCCGCTCTACCATAGCCGATAGCTAAAACAAAACAAAACAAAAAACAAAAACAAACAGGACACAAAGCATATAAACGTACTCCCAGTACAGTGACAGACAGGGGAGACAATTTCCAGGTAGTGGAAGAAAAAAATTCGACAGTGCGGTGGTTAGTTCCCTTATCGGACTTGATTTTAAAAAATTAATTATCATTTATAGCCGTTAGTAACGGCTATTCTGGTAAAATAAACATCGAGCATCATCCGTGACCCATAATGAACATACCTACAAACTTTCAGACAAATCGGCCCAGATGTTTTGTCTGGAGCGAGTGGAACACATTTTGACCACGGACGGACACACAGACAGACAGACACACGGACAGCATTTCTTCGTTCTCATTGTAAAGTACTCCCTGTTCTATAAGAACTGGGAGTACAGAAATGGACTATGATCTCGATATGTTCTTCTGCAGTGTTTGTGGGAGTGGATGAAAACTTGCGAGTCATCTAGGGGAGGATATCGTCAGTGCAGGCTCTGCCAGTGCATTTATATCAGCACTTGGCAGATCAACATCGCCTGCCTACTAGCATCTTGACAGCAGTAGAGTTTTTAGCCACCTTTTTTGTTTGTTTGTTTTTAAACCTGTAGATATCTGTTGTGGCTACTCACTGAGACCTGAACCCAGTAGAAGAATTGTTAGGACAAAGTGGTGGCTTTTTCAACTATTTTAAAACTATTTTTGCGCTCTCCCTGTTCCGTCGTGTTTGTAGCCGTTGACTGGCTCCTGCGACGTAATGATCCAGATCCAGATCCAGATCCAGACTCCATTGTGTTCGAATAACCAAGTGCAACTTTGCTGCCGTAACTAGACTTCAAAAGAGTGCTGTATAGAACAGCAACCACAAATATCAGGAGGGATAGCAAAGAAAGCAAAGCCCCCCCCTCTCTGTCTCTCTCTGTCTCTGTCTCTCTCTGTCTCTCTGTCTCTCTGTCTCTCTCCTCTCTCTCTCTCTCTCTCTCTCTCTCTCTCTCTCTCTTCTGTTCCCAAACTAACCCTCCATCCACATCCCCCATCATCCGAATAGTGCAAACCAGTGTTTTTGTATGTAGTTGAATTGCTTGATAACAATTGACCAATTTACTTTGAAACTGAGTGTTTAAATGGAGAAACTCACTGTTTTGAGGTAAATCTATATACAAAAAGCAGGTTCTAAAAGTCTTGAAAGGGCTAGAGATGTTATTGTGGATCAGTGGAGGTGGGTGGGTGGTGGTAATCACCTATTGTTACAATTACACTCAAATGCGATCCAGAAAAAAAAAAATCTGTACAGTTAGAGTCTTTATTGAGGGGGTGGGGTGGGGTGGGAAAGACAGAAAAGTCCTATAAGGGAGGGATGAAGGCGCCTAAGGGCTGAATGTTGGGTAACAAATAGGGGGAGAAAGTCCCACGATGGTAAGATGAAGGCCCATAATAGTTAAAAGTTGGCCTACAGCGATTAAAATGAGAGGAAGAAGGGGCACAATGGAATTGAAAAACGAAATTAAAAAGAAAAGGGGTTAGTTACCGCCACAGTTACATGCGAATAGATTACAGGACAAAACACAATGCGTTTCGACCTCTTGGGTCTTTTTCAGGCCAAAACAAACAACAATTAGGACAGTCAAAACGAAGAACGAGAAACCACTGGCATTTCTGCGCCGAATATGAAAAGATAAGTGGTTTCTTGTTCTTCGTTTTTACTGCCCTAATTGTTGTTTGTTTTTGCCTGAAGAAGACCCAAGAGGTCGAAATGCATTGTGTTTTGTCCTGTAATCCATTTGTATCTGTGGCGGTAACTGCCCCCTTTTTTCTAAATTTGGTTTCATTTTCCGCCCTCAGTCACTTCGTTTTGAAACTAATAATAGAATTGACCTTTGATGGGGGGAAAAGTCCATCAACGGAAAGACGAAGACCTATCATAGATGAAAGTTAGCTGGAAATGGCTTTACGTTGGCCTGTAATGGGAGAAAAAGTCTTACAATGGAAAGATGAGGCCCCATAAAGGATGAAAGTTGGTTCATAATGGCCCAGTGTGTAAGGGAAAAGGTTCGTATCAGAACTATGAAAGTTACTAACGGCTGAATTTTGGCCCATTATGGGAGGAAAACAGTCCCTAATGGAAGACTGAAGGTCCCTACGAGCTGCATGTTGGTCCATAATAAGAGGTAGAAGGCCAGTAATGGAAGTATGAAAATCCATAACGATTAAATGTCGGCCTGTGATGGAAGGAACAAGGCCTGTAAATGGCATGATGGAAGCTTCTAGCGGCTCGGTGCCGGCCCATAACGAAAAGATGCAGGCCAACGATGTGAAAGGCTGACCCAACCCGAGACGATGTTGGCCCATGACGAGGAATGTGTAGTCCCATTAGTGGAGAATGTAGGTCTGTTATCGGATGGTAACGGACTACAGTGGAGTGAGTGGAGTGGTGGGTGAAAAAGGATGGGAGGGTGGGAGGGTGTTGAGGCTGGCGGGGGGTAGGGAATGGTGTTAGGAATGTAGTGAGGGAAGGAAAAGCTTAGACGCAGCTCTGCTCTTCAGTTCTGGTCTAGGAAATTTAGATCCCCCCACCCTACCCCGTTTTGCTCCTTCCCGCCTTCCTCCCTTTCTCTGTGGGAGGTGGCACTCATGATTCAGCAAGCTCCTGCATAGCTAATGGAGTAGTCATGTTGCCATTGGATAGACCATAGCTTCCTCGTCGTTGTTATCGTTGTTGTTGTTGTTACTGGTGATGGCGGTGTCGGTAATGAAGTTGAGCTGGTACTGATGGTAGTGGTGGCTGCCATCATCTCCAGGTGAATTGTTTCAGAGCTGACCTCAATGTGGCTGACTGTCGGTTGCGGTCAGTGCCCTCCGATCGTCTTTCCAACAGAACCTCGATTGAAGAAGAAAAGGACAGGGGAGGGAAGTGGGCAGGGTGGGTCATGACGAAAATAGACATAGACATGTACACAGAGAGAAGAGAGAGAGAGAGAGAGAGAGAGAGAGAGAGAGAGAAGAGAGAAGAGAGAGAGAGAGAGAGAAAGAGAGACAGAGACAGAGACAGAGAGAAAGACAGAGACAGAGACAGAGAGAGACATACGGGCAGACAGACAGATAGAGACAGATAGAGACTGGGACAAAGACAGAATCAGAGACACAGACATACAGAGAGAGAGAGAGAGAGAGAGAGAGAGAGAGAGAGAGAGAGAGAGAGAGAGAGAGAGAGAGAAGAGAGAGAGAGAACTCAGAAATAAGAAAACCTGCATTCGATCATGGGTTGAGAATTTAGGCAGAGCCTGTTCATTCAATCTGTTCACAAGAGAGAGAGAGAGAGAGAGAGAGAGAGAGAGAGAGAGAGAGAGAGAGAGAGAGAGAGAGAGAATGATGAGGGAGAGGGATGTGTGTGTGTGTGGTGTGTGTGTGTGTGTGTGTGTGTGTGTGTGTGTGTGTGTGTGTGTGTGTGTGAGAGAAAGTCCCAGAGGACATCACTCAGATTGCACCCTACAAAGGAAGCAGGAAAGATGCCAGAATAAGCACAGACAAGAGTTGGAATTAAACGCTTTAGAGTGAAGAAGCACGCCAATGGAAACTTGAGATGTTCCGTTTAAAGGTTCAAGACAAACAAAAGTCTGGAGCAAAAGAGGAGACAACGACCCTGCCAAGAATGAGATCTCCTTCAGACTGTAAGGAAGGGGATTTTCTCTCTCTCTCTCTCTCTCTCTCTCCTTCTCTCTCTCTCTCTCTTCTCTCTCTCTCTTCTCCTCCTCCTCTCCTCTCACCTCTCTCACTCCTTATCTCTCTCTCTCTCTCTCTCTCTCTTCTCTCTCTCTCTCTCTCTCTCTTTCTCTTCTTCCTCCCTTGTTTTCATTCTCCATTAACTTGTTCTTTGTTAGTTAATAACTTGCCCTGCTGTTCCTTCTTCCTTGTCCTCTACCTCCTCCCCTTTCTCCTTCTTCTTCTTCTCCCTATCCGCCGCCCCCCCCCCCCGCTCCTTCTCCTCCTTCTTCTCTATTTCTCCTTCATTTACTTACTTCCTTTTTTTTCAGTTGTTTCTATGTTCAGCCCTGAAAAGGCCCGGTGTGTTTTGCAAGGGTTCAATAACTAAAACGGAGTTTATCTTTCTGTCCTTCCGTCTTTTTTTTTTTACCTGTTTCTTCCCCTGCTCTTCTTTTTTATTTCTTCTTCCTCAGCTTTTGCTTTTATTTCATTCTACACTTCCTCCTCCTCCTCCTCTTTACTTTTCCTCCTCTTTCTCTGATTTCTTTATCCTTGTTCTCGTCCTCCTCCTCGCCGTCCTAATCCTCCTCTTTCTTCTTCTTCTTCTTCTTCTTCTTCTTCTTCTTCTTCTTCTTCTTCTTCAACTACTATACTACTACTACTACTACTACTATCTACTATCTTCTTCTTCTTCTTCTTCTTCTTCTTCTTCTTCTTCTTCTTCTTCTTCTTCTTCTTCTTCTTCAATCTACTACTACTACTACTACTACTACTTCTTCTTCTTCTTCTTCTTCTTCTTCTTCTTCTTCTTCTTCTTCTTCTTCCTCCTCCTCCTCCTCCTCCTCCTTTTCTTCTTCCTTCCCCCTCTTCTACTCCACCTTGTCCTTGTCCCCCCATACCTTTTAAAGAATGAAGAAGCTCCGTGGTGCATTCCATGCCATGTGCCACTCACAATGAAGCATATTATTTTAGAGTGTTCGGACTTGCACGATGTGAGACACAAACATTTTACAGCAGATTCAATGAAGATCTTGTTCAGAGATGTTCCGCCTGACGACGCGATCTTTGAGTTCTTGGAAAGAGATTAACATTTTTTTTTATCGAATCTGAGATTTTACAGTGGAAAGATTTTTAACAAAATTTCGGATGGCTTTTTTGAAGATGTATTTTAAAGAACTGTATGAATGAATGACCTGTGAGTTGAGTTTAACGTGGTGACAGCCCTGATATGGCCCTTTGTGGTCGGCTGGGCTATAATCAACATTACCTTAGCTTACCTTTTCCCTCCTCCTCCCTCTCCACCCCCTCTTCTTCTTCTTCTTCTTCTTCTTCTTCTTCTTCTTCTTCTTCTCTCTTCTTCTCTTCCTCTTCCTCCTTTTTCTTCCTCCTTCTCCCTCTTCTCCTTCACCTTGTCCGTGTCCCCCGCCTTCTCCTCCCTCTCCACCCCCTCTACCCTTTCCTTCTCCTCCTTGTCATCGTCCGTCCCTTTCCTCCTCTTCTTCTTTCTTTTTCTTCGTTCTTCTTTTCCTTACCCTTTCCGTTCAATTAAACCTCTCCATATTCTCAACCTTGTTGCCGTTGTTTGGGCTGCTCTTGGTTTTTGTTTCTTCTTTTTCTTCTTCCTCTTCCTCTTCTTCTTCTTCTTCTTCTTCTTCTTCTTCTTCTTCTTCTTCTTCTTCTTCTTCTTCTTCGGACACTTACTTTATGGAAATGCTCTGGCTTTTGGATGCGAACCTTGGGACTGGAGTTTAAACATAGCTCTGATTTTAAGTCGATTGCTTCCTGATGTCAAGACCTGGTCAAACTGAGGTTAAAACATAATAATTTGGCCTCTCCTTCACCTCGCCACGATGATTGTGTTGTTTTGTGATGTCGGCACCTGGGGTTGTTTCGTTCATGGTCTCTACAGATCCAGGGCTTCTTCGATCGGCCGGTTGGGGTCAGCTCTGTGTGTCGACGTGTCTGTGTGCGTCGTGTCTATGTGTCATTGTGTTCAGGTGTCATCGCGTGTGAATGTCACCGTGTCTCTGTGTCAACGTATGTCTATGTCACTTTTTCGTTTGAATGAGGGTTCTATTTGTTGCTGTGTCTATATGACACCGTGTCTCTGTATCTTCTTTCCGTTTCAACGTGGGTTCTATATGTCACCATAACTATACACCACCGCGTCTATGTGGTAAGGTTAGGATTAGGATTCGGCTCAGATTAGTGGTCAGGATTATACAGAAAGGCATGGTGACTTATAGACACAGTGGTATATAGATCAGGCGACATACAGACACTGTGGCACGCAGGCACGATGACATACAGATATGCTCTTGGCCACTTTGTGCCAAGAGCACAATGACAAAGGCGCCTTCGCAAGTTTGTAACCAGTTTTGTCGAATATGTGTACATATGTGTGTGTGTGTGTGTGTGTGTGTGTGTGTGTGTGTGTGTGTGTGGTGTGTGTGTGTGTGTGTGTGTGTGTGTGTGTGTGCGTGTACGTATAGATAGATAGACAGGTAGTTAGGTAGATAGATATAAAAGGGGACTTGCATGAAAAAAACGACGAAGGTAAAACAATCTAGCCACCTATTCAGATTCATTCCGTTAAAAATCCATTTCATCGTCAATGTAAATGTAACATTTACAAGCTGGAGACTGAACAGGAAATCTTTTGGAAATGTGTCTATTCATTATTTTTCCCGGGCACCGCAAAAGGCAAGGTCCTCTCACCGGTAGGGGAGACTATCTGCATTCTCCCTCTCCTTGTGTG
>CM065722.1:42393491-42403491 GCA_033310375.1 Conus canariensis | reverse complement strand
AGAGAGAGAGAGAGAGAGAGAGAGAGAGAGAGAGAGAGAAGAGAAAGTGGAGAGAGACAGGAAGGGACAGAGAGTGACAATTGGTAACCTCAGACATTTCTGGGGCGGAAGAGTACGAACTAAGAATACGGGACAGTCTCACTGTGCCTAACACAGTATGAAAGAGACTTCCAAATAAGATAGGACCTGGAACAAGTTACCCACTGATTCTTCGCTGGACTGTCAAAGAACTACAACTCTCCGTCGCTGACTAAGCGTGAACACTGAATTCACTGAGAATGAAAGAGAAAGAAACAAAACCAAAAAACAAAACAAAAAAGGAACCGAAGGAAGAAGTGAGACGAAGTATGGATGAAAATGACGTTTTCGTCCCGAACTACTAATTTCATAAGTAAGAACTGCGGCGACTTGATATTCTTGATATTTTATCAGTATCTTGATAAACAAGTATTCTATCTTTGTCGAAACAGCAGCCGTTGGTAGAACGCTCTCCCTTGCAAATCATAAGTAAATAAACAAACAATTAATTATATAAATAAACAAATAAATGAATAAACAACTTCAGTAACTAGGTTGATAACAAATGAAGAAATAGAAGAACAAATTGACAACAATTTATTGAATAATCTGCTTTCAAGAAGACAATCGTCTGAACACTGAATAAGCATGTGGATGAATTCAGAAGTGAATGAATCACATAGATAAACAGACAAAATGAATAAATAAATGAATAGATGAATAAATATATATGCTTTTTTCGCTTTTGTGATTGATTTATTGCTAAGATTTCAAGCAGTCCCTTTTCTAGTATCGTCAGATCCCCACGGTGGGCTGATGTTCGAGTACCACAAAGAAAATATTGTTTTCCCCTCTTCCCTTCGGTAGAAAGATGAATATGTCATCGCTTTACCCGCTTTTACTTCACTTAAAGCATGAGCATATTAATTCAGAACCGCTCTTTACCTGGTCCAGTTATCAATCATACATATTGTCATCATTGTTTTCATAACATATTTCTCAATGTAGACATCCTAACATTGTTGTTTTTGTTTTCAAGGCATTCTTCTCCATCTTGTCATCATGATCATTTTCGTTTTTGTTTTCAAGACATGGTTCTTCATATTGTCATTACGATCATTGTTGTTTTTGTCTTCAAGGCATTCTTCTTCTCCCTATTGTGAACATGATTATTGTTTTTGTTTGTTTTCAAGAGACTCACATCTCTCTCTCTCTCTCTCTCTCTCTCTCTCTCTCTCTCTCTCTGTCCTGTTCAGCCGTCCCTCAGCCCACCTCTCTCTCTTTTTCTCGCTTTCGTTATTATTATTATTATTATTATTATCATTATCATCATTATTATCATTATCATCATCATCATTATTATTATAACTATTATTTTCATTATTATTATTACTATTATCATTACTGTTATTATTATTATTATTATCATTCTTATTGCTGTTCTTATATTGGTATATAAGTATTCATTGTTATTGTTTGTTCTTTCAATATTTGGTTTAATCTTAATTTGCTGTTCTGTTGGCACTGCGTTAAAAAGGTTATATACCTCACCCACAGATTTACCTTGAATAAAACATTCGTATTTGCATTCTCTCTCTCTCTCTCTCTCTCTCTCTCTCTCTCTCTCTCTCTCTCTCTCTCTTCTCTCTTGTTGTGTGTGTGTGTGTGTGGTGTGTGTCCGTGTCTTCTCCCTCCTTCCGCCCACCCGTCCCTCGCTCCCTCTCTTTCTCTAAGAGATTTGAGAGACACAGACAGAGACAGAGAGAGACAGAGAGAAAGGGGGGGGGGGGGGCAGGGACAGAGACGGTCGCGAGAAGAAGGAAGGGATGGGGGGGGGGGAGAGCGAGACAAACATATAACTTGATCACTTGAGTCCGCAAAAACTCTGAGATTTGTAAATGGCAATACACCATTAGACAGAGAGATACGTAGATACAAAGAAGATTGAAAGATAAAGATGGATGAGAAGAGAGAGAGAGAGAGAGAGAGAGAGAGAGAGAGAGAGAGAGAGAGAGAGAGATTTTTCTTCTTTTTTTTTTTTCTTTTTTTTTTTTCGCGTACAGGCCTAGAGCTCACCCATAAGCTGGCGGTAGGTGACGGGGACGCAGGCGGGAGACGAGTCAAGCGTGGGCGGGGGCGTGGAGATTTTGTGACGTCATATACGTTCTGGCTTTCCCTAGCGACTTCATCTTTCGCTTGGTCTGTTTTAAAATGGACCGCCCCCTAGTGGATCACCCTTTTTTTGTTGTTGTTGTTGCTGTTCGTTTGAAGTGACTTCCCCTGTCTTTTATTTAATTTGTCGTGCTCCTCCTGTCTTCTTTCATTTGTGACGGATTACCCCGGGTTTCGTTATACTCCACATACCAGCCTTCTATCATTTCAATTATGTTCACCCCCCACTCCCATTTCCCATCCCCACTTTCATTTCATTAGTTGTTGCTTATCCTGTGTCTAATTATTTGATTTGTCGCCGGCCCCTCTGCGTTTCGTTCCATTTGTCGTAGCAGCATGTCAACGGTCGCCGCTCCCCCTGTTTTTATTTCATTTGTAGGCCTGTTCGTTACCCTTGGTGTTTGGGTTTCATTGGTTGTTACGGCCCTTCATTTTCTTCTTTTCATTTGTAGTGATCTCCCTGTGTATTTCATTTCACTGTATCGTAAGTAGTTCTTCCGTCTTTCGCTTCATTTGTTGTGACTCCCGACGCTTTTTTGTTTCTTCTGTTCCGAGTGTCACGAGTCTTTCATTTCATTTGCTGTGAATCCCAATGTTTTTTCGTTTCAATTAAATGGTTCTGCGTGTCTTTCTTTTCATTCGTAATGCCTCTTCTCCAAGACTTTCAGGTTATCTGTGATCGCTTTCCCTGCCTTTCTTTTTTTTATTTTACTGACAGTGGCGCCCTCGTTTTGTTTTTTTTTTCTTTGTTTTTTTTTCTTCTTATCTTTTCCTGTAATTTCTTTGGTAATGGCTCTCCGTCTCTTTCATGTAATTAACGGTGGCTCCACACGTCTTTAATTTCTCGTGTATTGGCTCCATGTCTTTCATTTCATTTGTATCGGCGCCAGCGATCTGTCGTTTCGTTGATAGTGGCCCCCTTCTCCCCACCCCCGTGGTTTTCTTTTTTCCATTGATAATGATTCCCCATCTCATTTATTTCTAGTGGTCCCCAATGTCTTCCATTTCCATGTGTAATGCCTTCTCCACCTTCTGCATTTCACATTTTTTATTTCATTTGTTGGCCCCCTCTTTCTCCCCTTCCACCCCTACTGTGTCACTCAAATTAAGTCCTCCTCCCCCCCCCCCCCCCCGCGCTCTTCCCTCCCCACCCCCCTTCCCCGCCCTTTCGCTTTCCCGACTTTACTTTCATTCATAGTGGACCCCGCTGATTTTCTTTCCATGAAAGTGCCCCTCTCCCTTGTATATTATTTTAGTACCTCCTGTCAGTTCTCTTTTCCCCTTCCTTATGTTTATTTGTCTGTCTGTCGGTTGGTCTGTCGGTCTGTCTGTCTGTGTGTCTGTCTATCTAACTATCTATCTATCTGTCTGTCTGTTTGTATATCTATCTATCTATCTATCTATCTATCTATCTATCTATCTGTCTGTCTATCTGTTTGTCTGTCGATCTGTCTATCTATCTATTGATATGTATTTGTAGTAGCTATCCCTGTATTTTCTTGATATGTGGAAGCCAACTGTCTGTTTCATTCTTAGAGTCCCCTCCCACTTTCCCTTTCACCATCTTTATTTGTTTGATTGATTTTGTTCTATTTTTGTGCCGGCTACTCTGCTCTTTCTATTTTCCTTTGCACTTACTGTTTTTTCTTTTTTCCTGTTTTTCTCTCTGTCTCTCTTCTCGTCCCTCTCTCTCTCTCTCCTCTTTGTGTGTGTGTGTGTGTGTGTGTGTGTGTGTGTGTGTGTGTGTGTGTGTGTGTGAATAATTCGAAGAGCACTTCCCCCCTCTATCATCACCACCACTTGCACTTGATCCTCCTCTCCCTCCCCTAAATCTCTTGCTCACATCTACGCATGTCTTACATTTCATTCCTTGGCGTGTCGTTTTCTATCTTATCTATCTCTAGCGCTGGCAGAGAGAGGAGAGAGAGAGAGGAAGGAGAGAGAGAGAGAGAGAGGAGAGAAAGAGAGAGAGAGAGAGAGAGAGAGAGAGAGAGAGAGAGAGAAGAGAGAGAATCTGTTACAACAAAGCGTAAGAAGCTCATATATGCACCGACGAAGAAGAAGGCAGTTGGTCTGTAACTGCATTTAGCTGATCACTCAACGGCAAAGGGGCCACTAAAGCACCCACCCCCACCCAACCTCCGTCTCTCTCTCTCTCTCTCTCTCTACACACACACACACACACACACACACACACACACACACACACACACACACACACACACACACACATATACACTACACATGTGCGCGCGCGCTCGTTTACGCTGTTCCTTCTCTTCTACGCCTCTTCTCTCTTCCCAGACACGCATTTCATTTCCAGCAGTGCGACAGGTGCACACGTCTGCGAAGTTCTGATCTTGCGATTTCTCTTTCTGCTCTACCGATTACCTGTCATCAACCGAACTTTTCGGTCGACTGGCACTCGTACCACACCCACCCTAAAGTCCAGTTCAATTCAGTTCACAGGGTTTAATTAACGACTCTCCATTATAGCTGATATTAGACGCTGAACAGTTACAGCATAACTCTCACCATGTAATGTTCACGCGCAGCTATACAATCCAAAATACAGGAGTCAAAATACCGATTCTGAAATCAACATAATGAACCAGCAACTTTGAATTGAGCAATAACAGCTAGCTTCAACATTAGTAATGCGCGAATGATACAGCATTCAGCTTACATTTTGATTTCTGTCAATATATTCCTTCACCTCTTGATCTGCTGGTTGCCAAGGCTGATTGGCGAGGTATTTTGAATATGGCAGGCTTACAGTAGAGATATATGATATACTAGTTATATAACTCTGGCTATATAAACTGATGACATCCTGACAAGTTGCTTACTTGCAACGAAGACCAAAGTAACAGGACAGTATCAATATCTTAACGAAAAAAAAGGATAAGCCGGGCTTAGGACGTGTTCAAAGCATTCCAACTTACAAAGACAGTGAAAGGTCATTTCTCTGATGAGTGTTTGTTACATTCTGGTCTATGCATTAATGTCTCCCACTTCTGCTTTCTGTAAGCCAGTCCCTTCTGTCTTGTATGGCTTCTTCTTTCGGTGAAGCAGAAAAACTCTCCAGGGCTGATTGTCAGGGCCGGGTCGCAGCACTGGAAAAAGTACCAAACGGACGACGTCTTGTGAACATTTGAAGAGGAAGTACAGGTCTGTACGCTTTTCACACTTTTGTAGCTTGCTTCAAGCAGACGACAAGTAAGAAGGGACTCGATCGGAAGTGTGGTGAACTAGGGGAAATTCAACTGTAAGATGTCAGGAATATTCTCTCTTCGGTTGAGAAGGTTGTACTATTTCCAGCAGGCATTCGGTCTCGGTTCTGAAATTCCAGACTATTATTTTTTCAGAGCTAGCTAGAACTTAGATATCGGAGGGGCATGGGAAAAGATCAACTTCAAATTCAAGTAGAGACGATGTGGAAAATTTCAACTGAAGCCAGTTTTCTTGTGCTGCGGTTAAGCGAAAGTCTAATTTGTTTGTGCACCCACGTTTTCTGCGAGATGAAAAACAAACAAAACAAAACAAAACAAAAACCCAAAGAAAAACTCAGAACAAAGTGTAAAGTAACGCATATTCAATATACAGCACAAACAGGCGAGTGAATGTTCGACAAACATGTTTTCGTAAGATTTTTTTTTAATGCACATAACCATACTCCAGAGCATGGCCAGCATGAGAGTCTCTCTGCTGGGCAGTGAAGAAAGGTCATGAACTCACAACTTTCGAACCGGAACAGTGTGTGCGTTGGTTCCATTGTGGACGAGAATTTTGATCGTGAGGTTGGACTTTTGGTTACTCTAATCCGCATAGTGACGAGGTCTGGATCCGTTGGCTACTAACTGGAGTCTAGCTTCTGTCTAAGAACGCTTACGTGGGGCTGGCTTGATAGCATTGAAGGAAATGGCTAGTGTTTTATTCTTAAGTGAACCGCCCGTGGCTGTGTGAAATAAAATTACAGTCAATAGACGATGCACTTGCCATAAACGTATTACTACCCTCACGGAACGTATTAAGCATATTTCACATGTACAAATGCTATAAAACTGCATGACCATATAGATCCAGGCCATGAACCCTATATGCCCATCTGTTGTCAGATTTTCTTTTCTGGCACTGACAGGATTCGAGCCAGTCACCTTCTAGATGAGTGGGTGTCTCAAGGCATTGCCTTTCAAACAAATGTCTTGTCCACGTCGTTATCGGACACCTGTTCTAATTTGGGACATCTAAGCCTTGTGAAGTTCGCTCCTGTTCCTCCTCGACCACATCCAGCTGGACTGCCTTTCAGCTGCCTCTGCCATTGCCTCTAGGGTTCTCATCCGCTTTTTATACCGGAAATCGTAAGCTGTTTCATGAGATCACAGGCTGATTAGAATACAACCCCCTTCCCCATTGCTCCAACTTCCATGGCAAATACAGCAGGTATGCCTGAGCTGTGCGCGGAGTGGGAAAACAATAGCGGACGACAGAATACAGAAACACACACCACACACACACACACAAAGACAGCAGAAGACAGACAGAGAACAGACAGCAAAGCAGAGAGAGAGAGAGAGAGAGAAATGTCAGACAAGACAAAGACAGTCTGACAGACATAGAAGATACAGAGACAAAAGAGACAGACAGAGACAGAGAGTGACAGTGAGACAGGACAAGACAGACAGAGACACAGACTAACAGACAGACAAGTCCAAACAGAGGACAGACCGACAGACAGACAGACAGACAGACAGCAGTGGCGGAGACACAGAACATCTTCAAAATCTGAAACGGCGTGTTGTATTCATGCCTAGATCATGCATCCTCCAAGGCCCCTCGTCCGAACTCTTCCCTTATTTTCATTCATCTCTCACCCCTTCGCACTGACGTCTCAATGCTTAGCACATGTGCTGTAACGTGCATGAACTCCTCCGCACGAAGTGACCCCCTCCCCCCCCCCCCCCCCCCCCCCCCCCGTCCCTTTGATGAAACTGGAATGGAAACTCTCTTCTTTTTGAGCATCCTGTGTGCGTCTTTTCGAGTTTCTCAGGCTGATCGATATTGCATAACTGTATGGTATGAGGGTATTGTGTTCTGGTATCTCCATAATATTGATTGGATTAGCTGTTGCAGATGGCATATTTCTACATGGGAGAAGCAAACTGCGAGCGAACTGGGCTTTTCTCTTTCTTTCTGTCACATTTTCTTCTTGTATTGGCCTAGCACCTCCCCACCCCCTCAGAGACAATGCATTGCACAAGAAGTGGCTCGGCTAAGACTATGTCGTTATGTTCTTGTTTGGCTGCTACTTTGTTGCTGCTATGCGCGTCACTCCTAACACCGCCGCCGCCCCCCCCCCTTCCCCCCCCCCCCCGTGCCCCCCTTCTCTGCGGTTCTCCCACCTCACCCCCGGCTCATCCCCACTCTCCCTTCACCCTCCATCCACGTCCATCCCATCTGACCTGTCTCGTTGTGTGCCGTGTGCTGTGGTGTGTTGTGTGTGTGTGTGGTGTGTTGTGTGTGCGTGCGTGCGTGCGTGCGTGCGTGCGTGCGTGCGTGCGTGGTGGTGTGTGTGTGTGTGTGTGTGTGTGTGTGTGTGTATGTGTGTGGCGCGTCTATTCATCGAGAGAAAGAGAGAAGGAGAGAGAGAGAGAGGAGGAGAGAGAGAGAGAGAGAGGAGAGAGAGAGAAAGAGACAGACAGACAGGTAGACAGAGCAGATAACAGCAGACAGACTGACAAACAGGCATACAAATAGACAGACAGACAGAGAAAGCATACAGTGCTTGATCTTCAGGTAGCGCGCCACGAGAAGCATAGCTCCAAGAAAAAGGCTCAGGAAAACAAAATCTGCAGATGCATAATTCATTGACCACCCCTCTCTCTCTCTCTCTCTCTCTCTCTCTCTCTCTCTCTCTCTCTCTCTCTCTCTCTCTCTCTCTCTCTCTCTCCCCACATACAGGACAATGCCCTTTCTGTGCTGAGTTTGACAGTCACCACGTGGCTCCCATGTCCCAAAGTGACAGTCGTGTCTTTGTGGGCCCTGACCATGTTATCCAAACAGGTCACAATGAAGGAGGGAAAGCTTTGAACACCAGACGGGGAGGTGAGAGAGAGAGAGAGAGAGGAGAGAGAGAGAGAGAGAGAGAGAGAGAGAGAGGTGGAGGCCGGTGTGGAAAACAGAGACAGAGAGGGGTGGGGGGGGGGGGCGAGAGAGGGGGAGACAAAGAGGGGGATGAGAGGGGGATGAGGGTGAGGATGAGGGAGGGAGAGGAGAAAAGTGAGAGAGATAGAACGAAAAAGAGAGAGAAAGACAGAGAGACAGACAGACAGATAGAGACAGACAGACAGAGAAACGGACGACAGACAGAAAATAGCGAAAGGCTGACAGGCAGACAGAGAGGAGGGGGAGGGGGGAGTCGAAGGAGACATGGAGAAAGGAGATGAGAGAGAGAGAGAGAAGAGAGAGAGAGAGAGAGAAGAGGAGAGAGAGAGAGAGAGAGGACGAGGAAAGGAAGGGACAGACAGAGAGACAAACAATTAGACTGACAAACAGGGAGATAGAGACAGAGTGTGGAAACCTTAAGTCCAGTTATCCTTCAACAAAACAGTCACGCATTCTTTACTCACACGTCCTGACCCATTCAACAAACCCCTGCCCATATCTGTCCAAAACTCTGAAGCTACAACAAATCACTTTGTTTTGTTTGTCTTTTCGGTTCAGTCGGTAGCATTGCTAGAAAACAAAGTCCAGTAATGCCACATGAAAGTACAATGAATTAGCCTTTGGCGTTTGTCCCGCCATTCAAATGTTATTTCTCTCGAGTTAGATGCACGCTTAGTCTTTAAAGCACCAGCGGAAGAAGAGGATGAAGTGTGGCGCTGAAGTTTGCTATTCTTCTGGAGATTTCTTTTTTTCGTCTTCTAAGCATTTTACGGTTGTCTTCCGTGGGTTTTTCTGGCTTCCCAGGAACTATTGGGGATTTTTGTTTGTTCTTGCAGGAGTTTTGTTTCATCTCTCAGGATTTTTTTCTAATCAGCCAGGGAATTTTCTTCATCCTGCTGTCTGTCTATAATGGCGGTTTGTGTTCAATTTGTGGAGTCAAAGGAGGGCGAAGTGGGCTGAGCCGAAGAGGCTTGTCTCTGTCATTGACTGAGTTCAAAAGCTCACCCCTGTCTGAAGACTCTGGGAATGAACAGACAGGGGGAACTTGCGGACATCAAAAGGCTGTGGGAGGTCTCCCAAAGCCACACCTGAAGAAACTGTCAACAGGCTGTAGGGGAAGAGAGCTTTCAGACGCTTTGTGTGTGTGTGTGTGTGTGTGTGCGTGTGTGTGTGTGTGTGTGTGTGTGTGTGTGTGTGTGTGTGTGTGTGTGTGTGTGTGTGTGTGTGTGTGTATGACTCAGAGATAGTGTCAGAGAGAGAGAGAGAGAGAGAGAGTTGGAGAGACAGAGAGAGAGAAAGAGACAGAGACAGAGACAGAAAGAGACAGACAGACAGGCAGACAGACAAACAGACAGACAGAGACAGATAGACAGAGAATCCAGACGGACTCGTATTAGATATAAATACAGACCAAAACAAATAATAATTCCATAGTGGATGAATGGCACTAAAAGACGGTCAAACGCAAGACATATTATACCCAAACGATGGACTCTACTGCTGTTGACCCCTTCGATGATGGCCCCCTATTTGTGACACACATCACGGGCAATTTCAACCAAGGGGAACGAGCAAGGGAAAGACGGCGGCATACTAAAAAGAAGAAATCATCGCCTAGTATGGCAGTGGTATCCAATCCCAGACG
>CM065722.1:42385991-42388491 GCA_033310375.1 Conus canariensis | reverse complement strand
CGTATCGCTGACCCGTTCGAATCGTGAGGAACTTCACTCAGATTCAAATGTTCAATTATTCTACATTGGATAATTTTGTTTTGTTTTTTAAAAAAAAAGGTGGAAACCTGTTTCATGTTTGCTGATGTTGCAGCATTTTTCTTCATTTGAAGTGACCTGTCTGTCTGTCTGTCTGTCTCTGTGTGTGTGTGTGTGTGTGTGTGTGTGTGTGTGTGTGTGTGTGTGTGTGTGTGTGTGTTCGCGTACATGCATCTGTGTGAGTGTTGTTGTTGTTTCTGCTGTTGTTGTTGTCATTGTTGTTTCCAGGCTACCATATCCGGTATTTCTAAAAGCGGCGTCTCAACACTCGAAGTTTTGTACAAAATTTTCAGATTGCGAGAAGGTGCCTTTCAAGTGTCAATGATGAGGTGTGTACTCCTTGATTTACTGAGATTTTGTCCAAAAAAGATTGTAAGGCAGTCTCAATTTCAAAAGGATGTCATTTTCTATCACAAGTTTGTCTCATGATTTTTTTCTGATTCAGTGTTTAGATTTGTAGGTTTACTACTCTACTTGTCATGGACGATCAAAGATATAAAGACACAAACACTACACTTCAACAATACGCAGCAAGTTTTGTCTAGATCGTCCTGTTAGGGTTGGCGCCTCTAAGACCTAGTACTAACAGCACCAGCACAGTATCCTTTTCTTCATGGAGTCGATTTCTGCTGGCAGAGAGATCGGTACCAGACCCAAGTGGACTGGCACCAAATTACATTATCCCTTGCTGTGGTGTTTCTGCAGAAACGCCACCAGGTCCAGACATAAACAGGATAATGGGATTGGGAGCCACTCATTCCCCACTGATTGCTTCATTTCTGACTGTAAAAGTTTGCCTGTTAACCAGTCTGCTGACTTTTAATAGAAGATAACGCTTGTTTGTCGTCGGTCTTAAAGCCGTATCATGTGATTTTACCGTAAAAAAAAAGCGAAGGACGTCGACGGCGATTTAATTAGTTGTGACCTTACTGAAGTGACGTAGGAATAAATCGAATTTTTCTTAACATGAAGTAGCGCTACTCAGTAGCACAATGGTAAAACGTTCATTTATTGATACATGGCATGGGGGTTGACAGTGGTATATGTGCTGTGTTCTTTGGATTTGTTTGTTTCCATCTGGATTGTTCAACAGGTTTTTATTTATTCTGCGTTGTTAGTGCCGACCAGTCGTGAAAATGTGCGTGCGTTTTTTGGTCATAATGTTGATCTGATGTCTGCTGTCATCTAGTGTACAGTTCTTCAGTGCCATGTCCCACTGACTCTCAAGACAGAGAGAGAGAGAGAGAGAGAGAGAGAGAGACAGAGAGAGAGAGAGAGACAGAGACAGAGACAGAGAGAGAGAGAGAGAGAGAGAGAGAGATGGTATTTGCACCCTCTTCTAAAGAGGGATGGTGAGCTGAATGCCCTATAGACGGAAGACATTCTGTGCCATCTTTTCATATTGGGGAACGTATGGAGACACTCCACAATCATATTGATCTAGGGGGTCGAAAGAAAAAAGAATATGCTTCGCACATCACCAGCCAGTTACTGCTAGGGGTCGGATCAGCGCCCCTGAGACGACGGAACAGCAAGAGTTGTAACCACTCGACCATTGTAGCCATCACGATTATTGATGTTATATAGGATGGTGTCATTGAAGCTCTCTGCGCTGCGCATGCGCTACGCGCCACGCACTCATTCACGTGCACCGGATATTGATGCCTGCTGTGTTTGTTTACTTCCCGTTTATACAGCACTGGGGTCCAGCCGTTGGCTGTCGTTTTTGCTGTCGCTGCAACAAGGGGTCTTTTTCGCCTGCAGGGCCTCAATGTCTCTCTACCTTCTGCTTTCCTCTGCTGCTATTGCTGCTGCTGCTGCTTCTGCTCTCTCTCTCTCTCTCTCTGTCTCTCTCTCTCTCTCTCTCTCTCTCCTCTCTCTCTCTCCATCATCAACCTCCTACCCCCCCCCTCCTTTCCCCCAAACTAGCTGTTGGTTTGGCCGAGTGGTAAGACAACTATTCGCAGTCAGACATTGCAAGCTCGAATTTGGAACCCAACATAAACATTGCCATTAATGTCGTCTATTTCAAAATGTCGTTCTGGTGGGTTGCAGTGAGGTGTACGATAGGTTCCCTCTGTGGGGAAATTGTCTCGTCCTATCTGCCTATTACCTGTGGACCTTAAACCTTAAAGTGCATGTGGACCTTAAACCTAAATGTGCATGTGGACCTTAAACCTTAATGTGCATGTGGACTTTAAACCTAAATGTGCATATGGACTTTAAACCTAAATATGCATGTGGACTTTAAACCTAAATGTAAGTAGCTAATTCCAATTTACGTTGGCTTTTCTACCCCTGACTATATAAGCTTCTACCCCCCCCCTCCCTCCACCCCTTCCCAACCGCCCCATCCCCTCCCCTCTCCCTCGTCACTTACCCTCATTGCCCCACCCTCCTTGCTTCTTCTCTCTCCCCACCT